>JAFBMS010000003.1:17852500-18452500 GCA_019788955.1 Albula glossodonta
GAAGTGTTAATCCCAAACATGACACTGCAAGCTTTGTTTGCAGACTGCAGTGTGACAGCCTGCATTTCTGTGGAGAGCAAATATAAGCCCATGCTTTCTCGAATTGACAGCAGAGGTGGCAGCAATGAGCATGGTTTGTGAACACTACAGTTGTGTGTTCAAAACAGGGAATAAAAATGGGAAGGAAAAAGTATAAAAAATTAGTAACTTGGGCCTCTGGGTGGCTCACAGAGCAGAGACACATGTCTGTGGTGCAGTTGTGATGCTTTTTACTGCATGTTTGAGTCTTTACTTTGCCATTACCAGCTATAGCTAGAGGTTCACACTGGTGAGGAAATAATTGGCATGGATAGATGAGGGCTAAGGTGATTAATTTTTATCAATCCTGTCACTCTCTAGTGACTCTACCTCAAGCATGTGAACCGAGGATATGTTGACTTCATGTTCCTCAGACACCATAGGATGTGATTGGTAGTGTGTAGTAGTGTCTACAGTGCAAAAAATAGTCATTTCAATGGTATGCCCAACAGTCCTCTATCACATCTTGACTATGCTGACTGTGGCACTCAAGATGGTGCATAACTGGGCATATAGCATCGCTCAAGGAAGGACAATTTTAATTGGCTGTCTGAGATCTGCCTGCACCAATACAAACAAAGGTTACAACTCCAAAGTAATGACTGTGCAGCTCAGCTGGGAGGGGACATACTTGTCTGTAGTCCCCTGAGGATGTTTCATTATGAGATGGACCAATAAATGTAGCTGGAGAATAGAGGAATTCCAATTTTTTATATTATCCAGTTCCCCAGAACAAGCACAACTCTTGCACCAGCAATAGGTAAAAATTGCACCAGCAAGTGAACCCAGTATGTCAGTTGCATTCAAAAGTGAGCTTTCAGTGATGCAAATTCATACTTATGCCCCATCTCTCCACTGGAAATTGATTCTGCAATCATGTGTTCATCTTGCAGCTATGCACAGGCAGTTGTGAAACCCAGGGCTACTGCATAGCACATCTACAGTGGGCCAGTGCTTACAGCTCTGGCAGGAGAGTTTTTAAAGGTCTGCTAATTTCCTCCAGTCTTCTGGAGGAGGGGTACAGGGTTTGAGGTTCACAGTGTGACAGGCGCCAGGAGGAGATGTGTCATCAGACAGCCGCTTACAATCCTGCCTTTCTCCTCTTCAGTCAGCCTGTTTTAAGCCAGAAAGCCATTCCCCCTTCCTCATGGTTGCCCTGGAGCTGGAGCTCCCCAAAAAACCACTGTTTATTTCTGAGGAACATGGCGTACCACTCAAGCCTGTCTGAGGAGCTTTATGAAGGAAGTGGGTTTTGGGGCAGAAGGAACTTTCTTTGCTCTCCAAATAAAGTGCTCGCGAAATAAAACCACGCTCCAAATTCCAGGCCCTTCTGGCATCTCCCACTTGTTTTTATATAGAGAAGACTGAACTAAATATGAATGTTGGGGGGGTTGTTAAATGTGGCTCTCATCACCCTACCTCTGCAATGGTACAGCCTTTATAAAAAAATACCTCACTGATCCCGAATTCGTAGAACTCATCCACCCATATCACATGGACAGGTCTGGTTTACTGCGCTAACCCAGTGTTCAGGCAAGCAAAAAGGAATGAAGTCTGTGCCGAGGACCATCTGAAAGTCATTTTTTTTTTTGGTCCTGTAGTTTCCCGAGTGATCTTATTTTCATAAACAGTATGGTTGTCCAATGTGGTTCATTTAGTCTTTTCATGAGGAAAAATACTTGTGACAGCTGTCCAATCATTCTCGTGTGTCACTAAAAGTCTGTTCTCTCCCTCTGAAGGAGAGGCCTGATTTGAGTATGGCTGGAATTCACCCAGAATACCTGTGTTAAATCATCACTCTCTGCTCACCAACCTTTATACCTGATTAATTTTCCAAAGATAAAACACATTCCATCATCAGACTGTATAACGGGGGAAAGGCATATATTTAACCTGTTAATATTGGCATGACTGTTAATAAATGGGAATAAAGTGGAAATCACAATCTAGACAAATTAAAAAAGTAACCAAATATATTAGCACCACTGCTCACAAATACAATTTGGGAAAAAATAATAAATTTGCAAGTACAGGTGACCATCAGATGTAAACATGAAAACTGGTGATTGTACAGTTCTGTTTTATAAGGTAAACACCTGGCAAGGCAACTGGATGGCATAGAAAATGAACACAATTAAGAGGAAAAGAAAATGAACATAGCTGTTAGTAGAAGATACAAATGTCTTGCCCTTTTTAAATTATTATTACAAGTGCAAAAAGGTATTAGTTATGAAAACCCGAGATCCCAGTGTATTATGTGGTGGTTCTACTGTATTTGAGAAACAGTTTGTTTCCCAGACTCCAAGCCTCAGTGAAGGTCCAACATTACTGGCCTCAGACAGCTCTGGTCACATGCAAAGCTTGGGATGGCTGCATGTGGATATAACAACGACACTGCCTCTGCAGGGCCACTCCTTTCAATAAGTAGTGAATGCATGCTCTTTTCCCTCCTTCTATTTTCCAGTATGAGACTATCATTATCCTCAATTCTCAAAGTTCAATGGGGTCTTGGATCTTACAGAAATAGTGCTGTGCCTGGGTATGTTCCCTCATATATTCTCAACCCATCGTGGCTAACCAGCAAAGGAGAAAAAAAAGAAGGAACAAAAGCATAAGAAAGCACAAAACGCCACAGCTGAGCTGTTAATGCACTGTAAAACTGGGTGCAGAATAGGGTGTGTCTGCTGCACTGATCGTTATGCTCTTTATTTTAGTTCATTTTAAACCAGTTCTAAACATGACATTTCTTTTATTTAATTTTATTTTTATTTTTATTTGAAATGTTCATCTCATAGTCAGCATCCTTCATTAATTTGGGACAAGACATATAAACATGCTATGCTGTGATTTGTGTACTGCCCACCAACACTTCTTTTCACTCTGCAGTCCCTAAGCTGTTGCCAGTACATGATGAGACATTCGAGTGCCCTCCCTCCCAGAGTGATAGTGCTGCAAAGAAGGCAAAGCAGAGATAACAGAGCATTGTGCAGTTGGTAAGTCCAAGAAAGGGAGAAGAAAGGAGCCAAAATCACAGAGGGCACAAAACACACAAGAAAATCTTAAAACATACAGTTACATCAGAGCCATAATCAGAGAGAATAAGCACACTTATTAAGACTTACAGTCAACCTTAAACATATCCAAACTAAATGATACTATAAGCAACTTTATGGTTTTTGGTTGTGATGCAAGTGTTTATCAGTGGCTCAATTATCTAGATAGTCTGTGGAAAAGTGGTTTTTTGATTGGATCATACAAGTCAATAGTTAACAGTAAGTGGTGTCTCCATCCATTATGGGGTTCATGAAATCTAATTGTGGCTCTGGGGTACAGCTATGGTGAAGTTTATACTTTTAGGTTTGAAGTGGGAGAGAGGGTAGGGGCCCTGAGGTGGGGTTTTTTTTTTGATGGTGGAGATGGTATTTCACTCTGGGTGTGGAAGTTGAGGTTTTCAGTGCAGGGAGGTGGTGGTGATGGGGGGGAGGGGGGGTGCCCCTGTATTTTTAGCTTCTCCGTACTCTGTGGTGAACGTCATCTGCCCCGATCCAGCTGGAATAGGAGAGTCAGCTGTGCTGAGTCAGTGCTGGGGGCTCAGGGGCATGGGGGTTGCAAAGACTCACACAGACATGCATAAAATGAATATTACATAAACAGAATAACACAATAATTGTAAGGATGAATTTGAGGCACTGCTTTGAAGTCTAGAATAGGAGGATGGAGAGCCTGGAGGAACTGGTGATGGTCAGGATGGGCCAGATGAGTTAAGAAATGTCATTAACAGTCGATGATACACATGCTTGAAGCTGTTCTTGTGCAAGAGAGATTCCGCACCATTCTGTATGACCAAACCTAATAACATCTACACATACATGTACTGTATACATACAGGAACATGCATCAGAAAAACGGATACAGGATACATATCTCCACACACAGCTACCCACTCATGCTTGTGTTTGATAATACATTTTTATGACATACACATTCATTCAAAACACATAGGTTTACATTCATACACATGCAAACACATCAGGGATCTCAGTTCAGAATCCTGTGGATCACAACTCTTTGAAATTCTTAAAAGTAGTTTCCACTGTGGGTGGGTGGCTGGGGTGGGGGGTTGTAAATCTGGATTGTTCATGATGTTCCATCATATGATCCAGCTACAGATAAAAAGCGGATGCCTTTGGTGATATCCCTTATTGGTGGTCATCATGTAATAACCCCTCTTCTTCAGCAGGGAAAATCTGCAGTGTGTAGTGGGGGTAATGGCTGCAGTGAGACATTTAGAAGCTGATCCAGATCTGAGTTCTGAGAAACTCACTCCAAGATGCAGAGCTGATTTTTACCACTTGTCAGATCTCTGTAGTTTGTTTATTGACAGAGCGGGCTGGTGGACCCTGCAGGGCCATGTGCAGACCACTGGGCACCACGTCCAGTCTTCAGGGAGGGGGTGGGGAAGGGGGCTCCATCCAATCAGCACTGTTTATTATTCTGAGATCCATCCACTTTTCCACTGGAAACAAACAAACACTCCCCCTCCCTGCTTTGGGAATAAACAGTAATCCCAATGCTCTGTTTCAAACAAGAACTGAGCAGGCACTGCCCTTGCACAGACTGTGTGACTGTGTTCCCTACTTCACTGGCACCTCTAGTGGTGATAGCTTGTTATTGCTATTTACTGTTGAGGGAGCTGAGTCAGAGTGTGTATTTTTGCATGACAGAGTGAGTGAGAAAGAGAAAGGGTTGGTGAGAGTACATGTGTATGAGTATGTGGGTAAGTGAGTGAGAGGATAGGTGATAAAGTGTATGTAAGAGTGAGAGTGAATGTTCGATTGACAGTGTGGATGAGTGTGACCACTATGACCTGTTTTCTGCTGGATGGGAGGTGACACCATCTTACCCAGTGTCAGAAGTCCACATAACATACAGCAAATACTGTGAGAATATCAGAGCAATCGGTTTTGTGGACTAAGAAAAAGAGAAGTGAAAGTTTCATAGTTTAAGTACAGCAAAGCACTCAGAATTCAGACACATAAAACAGTTCTTCTATTGCATGGCTCAGGGCTAATTTGTTCCAGCCTGTTTTCCACATGAACAAACCAGCAGCCCTTAAATATAATACCTGACACATCACAACATCCAATTCTCCCTCAGAAGGGCACAGACCTTTTCCTCTATGGGAACACATGGATGCAAAACCTCTTTTTTATTATTTAATGAAAAAATAGACCGTAGAGCTCCAGGCCAAGCCACAAGCAGGCAGTCTTGATTATGTTGGTCTGGGCAGAATCTGAATTTAATCAATCACAGCAACACTTGCGGGAGAGCATGTATATTATGTTTCATAGCACCAGCAGTTCTGTTTAAGAGCATACAGAGCACTGGGTTGACGTCTGCCCACCTGGGGCCACATGTGAGGAGCATTACTTTTGGGCCATATGGATCCAGCTAACTGGCAGTATGTGATCTGTTTGCGAAAGGTCAATGGTCATACTGATGTATACAGATCCACATACATACATCTTCCTTGGACCATGAAGGCCCAAAGGTGTGAATTATCACCTTGTACTGTCTGTGGCCACAAAACAAAACTGCTGCTTTCCAACTCAAATGCAGATGGAATGCACATTGGTTTCCATTAGCATTGCCCTTGTGGACAACAGTTATGGTGGTGAG
Source organism: Albula glossodonta (assembly GCA_019788955.1). Classification (NCBI taxonomy): domain Eukaryota; kingdom Metazoa; phylum Chordata; class Actinopteri; order Albuliformes; family Albulidae; genus Albula; species Albula glossodonta. The sequence goes on from JAFBMS010000003.1 coordinate 17,858,258, forward strand.
GGAACTGGGCTTGTAGCTCAGATTTAAAGGTTAGAGATTCTGACACCCTGATGTGGCCCTGCTGCTGTAGCTTTTAGTAAGGTGTTAATCCCAAATGACATTATTGAAATACATAGCTGTTCAAATTAATAGCTTGTCTAAATAAATAATAATAAAATGTAAGCACTAATATTGGATGTTATTAAAACTTGGCATAGAGTCTCTATAAAGAAGTTTATCAGCTGTTTCCTCTAAGTGTGTCTCCCAGACTGCGTGGCAATTTGCATAAATTATACACTGTCGGCAAACATCTGACCAGACTGATCCTCTGAGTGTTCAAAAGTGACCCCCTAAATTTGGAATCAAACTTATGACACTGGAAGGAGTAAGTTTTCAAATGGACAAAGAATGGTTTATGGTATGGCCTTGCTAAGATGGCAAGAGATGAAAAGTTTGAATAGTGATGCCATGCTAGTTGGTTTTTTTTTTTTTTTTTTTGTCAATAGGCAGGCTTACTGTGATGGTTAAGCGCTTAGTATATTTACTTAAAACACACCTGGTGAGGTATATGACATTAGTTAGCAAGTTGGAGAGCCTGCTAACTTGTTGTTGACATTATCTAAGTGGCTAGGTGGAAACCCATACAGTAGTATTTGATCCCATTTAGTTAAACTAGCAGAGTTACCTGTGTTAAGTAAAATAATTGTCAGTAAGGAAAGCAAATGTGTATGTCCTTGCTATATTGACTGTAAGTCAGCTGTGATGAGTCAGCTGTTAAGGCTAGCTACCAAATGAACCATCTCCCTAACAGCATGTTAGATGGTTAACGATAGTATATCAACAATAATTTACACTGATACAAATGTAAATCATTTTGGCAACTCTTCTGGTTATATGAAGCATAAATCTTAATCTCATTTTATTGTCACTTGTACAGAGGACATATTGCATTCTTGAAGTACTGAAATAGCTGGCAAGCAAATTAATTCTGTGTTGAGAAATATATCTGCCATTTTGCTAGACGCAGTTACTGCAGATTTAAGTGAGTATGTCCATAAACCTGGAGCCATTTAAATTGGACAGTGGCAAACTTTTTGGGGGGTGGGGTTGATACCAGGGTAGGCAGTTGTCACAGCAAAATGTTCATGGAGTGTGCAGTGTCAAGCTAGGAGCTTTGCTGACAGATGGGGTGTGCAAGGGGGTCGGTCCTGTCACGGGAGAGACGTCTGGGGGTGAGCTGCGCTGACAGGGCCATCTTCTCTCATCAGGCAATTTTCAAGGCCCTTGGCATCTCTGTCCTTCAGCTGTCAGCAGGGGCAACCAGTCAGGGGTGTCAAACCACCATCAGCATGCAAATATTATAAAATACGGCAGAGTCTCTGTACTAAGACAATTATGTGGTTGGACAAAGTTTCCAGATGCATTGTATGCCGATGCAACAAGGTGCACAGTTTTATGACCTGATTCTTCTCACGTTTGAATAAGTGATATGAACAAGGTCAGTGTGAACAAACCTAACAGAGAACAGCAACACTGCTTAGGATGCACTGAGAGCTGCATGAGGCTGGCATTCCATCTGTCTCAAAAGTGAAGAAAAAAACACCTATAAATCATTTGCGCTACATTTGTGCTGGTTTGAGTGCAAGAATTGTCATTTACAGTACTTTGTTTCAAATATTGACAGTTATTTTTGATATGGGAACAATGTCACCCAGTTCCTGCATTACGCTAAAAAGTTTGTGAGGTTTGTACAGTAAGACCTACTGTTTGTAATGCATTTGCTATTAAAATACAATTATTGAATAAGATGTTTACCCTAAGAGTTTGTAGGCCCATCTATAAATCCTATTTTTGGGTTAATTTCATTACCACAATGTTCTCCATCAGGTTGGGAGTGCATAGACAAACTTACTCTCTTCTCCTGCAGTCCTGCAGTCCTGAAGTTACCTATCTGTAGTCCACCAACTAAGCTGCAGAGTCAATGTATTTAAAGAGCAAACTTCATGCCCAACTAAGGCATGTAGTGAGCTGGTGCCCACCTGAGGAGTTGGGTAACTGCAGAAGTGTAATGAGACAGGGACAGTCTTCTGAAATTCTTCCTCTCTGGGCAACGTGATGGCTAATTATGTACCACCTTGCATATTATCAATGTAGGGGCTGTCATTGACCCCTAAATTGAATATATCTCAAGAATTAAAGTATCATTAATGATCGTTCTGGTGGTACAAGTAAAACACAAATTTGTTTTTTATTGATTGATGGGTGATTTATTGATGTCTGTGACATATAGGGTGCCAACTTCAGGGCTCTTGGACAAACTGAAGTCTTTATTGACACAGCAGCACACCTCCCTTCCATTGGATGATGCCTTGCTCCGTGGACAGCCTGGTCCAGTCCAATCAGACCAAGGGTGTCTTTGTCACACTGGGCATTTCCTGGGTCGTGGGGGGAGGTCACGACCACTGTGGGGCTCAGAATGGGAAATTTGTTGTGGTTAAAACTAAGATTACTGCTCATCCTCACCCCCCACAAGACCACAGGCCACAGACCACAGGGTATGTAACTCACACCATATGGGGATTAGAGCTGAGTGGACCTGTGGTACATTGCGTACAGACCAACAGGAAGGGTGGGGGGTGGCTAGGCTCCCCACAACTGGAGCCTAGCAAGGGTCTGTGAGGCCCCCAGCACTCAGGAATACCTGAGCCATCAACATGAGGTGGAATATGGAGAAGCTCCTTTCTAAAAAGCGCAGTTTCTGTTCATAGAGGAGCTTTTTCAGCAACACAATCTGACTGCAGACATACATATACCATACAATCTAACTGCTTTTGAAAACTGATACACATAGTAGTTTGCAGTCCAACTGCCATGAATGCAGTCACCCATGGTAGTTTGTAGTGTGACTGTTGTGAATGCAAACACACACACAGTAGTTCACAGTCTGACTGCTGTGAATGCAGACACACACAAGGGTATGCAGTCTGACTGCTCTGACTGAGCTTCCTATGTCCACCTGTGGTCAGAGCCCGAGAGACAAGGCAGGGGCTTCTGGTAACCAAACAGCTATTGGATAGTACATAATTACAGTGTTTCTTTTAACTAGAAACCACAAATCAGCTTTCAAAGCAGCAAGTGACCCCACCCAAATGCTGTAGCTACGCAAAATAGCACAGCCACATGTTGTCATGTACCATTTTAAATCTTTTCTGGTTATTGATTTAAAAAGTTAATAACACCCTGGTCCTAGAAAATCACAGGATCTCCTGTTTTCATTTTCACCTTAAAATCAGCAACCACTTAAAACACCTCACCTAAATCATATGATTCAGGTGAGTTCTGTAAAGCTTCAGTTTCTGTAAAGCATCAGTTCACTGTGCATGATGTGCCTCTGTGAGTCCTGAAAAAGTGCTTATTTTTACAAAATTGCATGCAACTGCCGAACTCCTGCCACAGCAATCAGTGAGGCAGTCAAAACAGAGAGGAGGATACATTGGCCTTTTGCTCCAACATAGAGAAGCTATTCTCAAAATAAACCTATCCCCCCCCCCCCCCCCCCCCCCACACACACACACACTGCTGTAGGCAAGGAGCGACACACAAACACACCTACACAACTGTGAAACATAATGCATTAAGACATGTTCTGTATCATGTACACATACTGACAGACACATGTCACTGAATGAATGAATTTCCTTGCTTTGTGGCAAACACAAAATCAGTATATGTGCAGAAAAAGCAAAAGAACTGGTAGATAAACTCATACACAGGGATGCCATGTTACTCACAGAGAACCCCCACACATATACAAACCACTGCATCATCAAGCTATCCTGCGGAAACAGTGTAGGAGTCAGTAACATGCACCCCAATCTCAGTCACTTGTAACAACACTTGGCCCCACCACTGCAGGCCTGTGGAGGAGGAAACCTCAGCTTGTGGTCAAGACCCCTGGGGGACAGAAAGTACACCCCCCCCCAGTAAGATGATTCCTGAGGGGTTGTATGTAATCCCCTGAACAGTCATTTTTAAGGGGCATTTTTAAAGGCTTTGCAGGACTGGAAATACTATGCAAACAGAATGTGACAGTCCTCATAGATAATAAATAAAGACTAACTAGAAGGTTGTGGGTTTGATTGCCAATCAGTGCACTGCTATTATTGGGAAAGTGACGCATTCAGTCTGTGGGCTGTGAATCACCAGGATAGGGAACGACCACCAAGCATATAAATAATCCAATAATAAATAACCGTATAATAATAATGTGGTGAAAGATCACAACCCAAATGATCTAGGAGACTGCCTGTTCTGTAACGGAATCTCTGTGCTGAATGTGTGCATCTCCCAGGAAACCAAAGCCACTTTCTCCCCATTGTGGACTGTTGGGAGATGAGAATCAGGTAATCCCACTTGTCTGGAGGTACTGTGTATCCACTTGAGAATCATAAACACAGGGATTACCTGCATCACTCTCCTGCGTTCCCTCCCTCATCACTTCCCACTGCTGTTTCACTCTTCCCTCAGTCACATCCCATCTGCCTTGCCATCTCTCAAAATATACTCTGCCTAATGCACCCCAAAAAGGTTCTGGTCGGATCAGGCCTTGTTCAATGGGTGAAAATGGCTCTGCTGGACCTGGGTGTGTTCACTGGGCAAAATCAGTTCTGTTGAACCTGGGCCTGTAATGAGGTCCAGCAGAGTAAACAGGCCATCCTCCCCACCTGACCACAGCAGCTGGAGTGAATTTGTGCGGTTTGGAAATAACAGCCCAGGAGTCTGAGCTCACAATGGCCGTCTGGACAAACAGTGGTGAGGGGCGGGGCAGCGGAATATGCCATGGAGCTTTTGGAGCACGCTCAATAGCTCATGGAATCCAGCGGCTAAAATACCAGCCGTGCTTCTGTGTCGAAGGTGAAGAAACCAGCTATTCAACTTATTTTGGTCTTATTATCTCCCATGTTTAATGTGGTCAAGCCAGCACCATACCGAATAACCTTTCATTAAGTATGCATAGTGTACCACAAACATGTGGTTTTTTCGAACTGAATTGAAATCCCCTGTTTTCTATGCACATTTCCCCTTTGTGAGAAATGTCTGAAATGGCATTTAATTCTGAAAAGCATTCTGGAAAAAACATGATGTGAAATGTTTATGTCTTAACAGATGTCATAGTAAAATCTGCAGTCGTGCCTCTAGAGCATGACTGTGCAGCTCACACCCACGCAAGGAGCAATGTGGCTGAATTGTGTACTCTCCTCTGATGCACACAGGTTATTTTATACTCTGTTGTCCCCACAGAACAACAAGACTGAGCTAGATCAGAGAGAGATATAGCTCTCACAGATGACAACTATGAGCTGTTGACATCTGGAACATCTCTTGGGGAGGAACTAATGCCATCCAAGGTGCCATCACTCTATTGATTTCATCTAACCTCCGGAAAGAAAATGCTTATTATTCTTGCAGACAAGATGGGGGCCGATTCCAGTCCAATCATAGTATCAACAATGAACAACAAATTCTGAAATGCAGTCTGTCCCTTTAGAACTTTGAGAGGCAAAATACCCTCACATTAAAACTGTAACAAAGGATGCGCCAACTGCAGCAACTACTCCTGACTGAGCTCTTTAGACCCGCAGATCAACTCTCATAAGCTTGCAGGCTGCTGTCCTCTGCTGACCAAAGAAAGTATTGCAGCACAGGTTGCCCTCTGCTGGCCAAAGACAGAGCAGCACTGCACAAGAATGGAATCTGAATTCAAGTTTTACAGCTGAAATGCCCAGGGATGCTACATCTGAAAAGACTTCAAACTTTCAAAGGAACAGTGCATTAAAAGTGCATTTCAGTTCAGTTCAATTCAATTTTATTTGTATAGCACTTTTTAAATTTCTAAATTAACAGTCCATTAGTGGAGAAGACAAACTCTTGTTTGTGTGCACTGTGATAGTACATGGATTGGAGGACACGTAGTCTTGAAAAAGAAACTTTCTCTCTCCCTGACACACATTCAGTACCAATACTAATCTCTTTAACATTCGAAAGATTGAGTACCAAGCCATCTTTTTTTAAAATATTAGAATATTATTAACATTTAGCCCAACAGATCTCCTTACAGTGAATTCCTATCTTCAAAAAATTAAGGGTCACATATATCTCAGTGCTTTTGAAATATTTTATTTTTTCACAGCCATGGGCACAAGAAGTTTCATCATTACAACATAATGGCGTTTCATGAAGTTGTTGCTACGCAACATTCACAACAATGAACCATCCTGCATCAGCGCATGTTTAAAATGCTGCTAAACCACTATAACAGAGGTTTTGCAAACAAAACATATTTACATTCTTATAAAGACACAGGAAAACAAAAAATACTGGGATAAACATGTAACAGTAGAACAATGATGACAGAACAACAACATTTCTGTATCTGAAACCACATCTTTTTCCTCCTGAGGATGTTTGTGATTCACAATGTCCTTTAACTCCCAGGCCAGGACACTTAGAGGAAATTAGCTTTATATGCACTGCTTTCAGCAAAACATTTAATCATAATCAGCAAGGTGTTTTCTTTAGCATTTGCAGCCTGATCCATGTGGGCCTTAAGCATATATATACAACCTTAAAATAGTGCGAACTTGGCAAATAGCAGGTATAAAATTAAAAGCAGTCCAGTCTGTTAGCTAATACACCTATCCAAACAAGAAGTGCTGACCCCCTACCATTCACAGCTACAATGCCATCAGTAACTGTACCTGCTTCCTTTGTAAAATTTGTGCTTTGGGATTTCTGTAACACCTCAGACTACTTAGCCAGGCACAACATCCAACTGCTACAAAGACATGGAAAGCAGGACAAAGGCTGAGAAAGTCCTGAAAGAACATAATATCCTATTCAGATATAAACTGTTGAAAAATGAGAGTGTTGTGGGTTTATGAAAGGAAATGTTTGTAGACATGAGCATACATACTCCCACCCAGCAGCTGCTGAAAGTATTCAATGAACCAGAGTATGAAAATTATAATTCACACTCTGTTACGCCAGAAAAAAAAAAAAAAAAACAGACATATACAGCTCCAGGGGTCATGATGGTGATGGGGGGTGGGGGCTATCTGACACTCTGGGACATGTGTAGTGGAGTCAACATCTCCTCAAATATGGCCCCCTTCACATTGGACCCCCTCAGATTGGCTTCCTGGAGGTCACAGCCAGACAGATCACAGTTCTGTGGGAAAACAGCCAATGTGGACAGCAAATAAGAAAACAAAATAAGACTACACTCAATCCTATAAGGGAGGAAATAGAGCTAAAAAGACCATAAATCCAGTCAGATCAGCCAATCAACACTGAGATGACATGCACACTCAGTCCTAAGGGCTTTCAATAGCAAGCAACCATATCAATTTATATTGTGTAGTTGGAGATGAAGAGTGGAAGTCCTCTCCTCAACTTTCAAGAGCCCCCATCCCAATACCACCCCTGAAGTATTTAATACATCTTTTATGCACTTTGCTTGCAACAGGTCAATCATTTCAAATATCACACAGTAGTTTAAGGAACCAGACCAAAGCTTTATCTTTTCCAGAGCACAAACAAATATAGAATCCAGTAAAGTGAAGCAGCTGGACCATCGGTTTTTGAGAAAAGTGAGGAGATGATCAGTGTTAATCAGGGCGTGGGAAGCTGCAGTCACAATACTGTCAGCAGCCTGATTCCCACACCACACTGTTCAGCTCATTCTTCCAAAAATATTACATTTAGTAAACATTTTTTAATTCTTAATCTACTGTGGCATTCAAAAGCCCCCCTCACCTCCAGGTCCGTGCCAGCCAGGGTGGCTCCCCGTAGGTTGCAGTTCTTTAGCTTTGCGTTCTTCAGTGTCGCCACACGCAAGTTAATGCCAGTCATCTGGCTGCCCTCCATGTCCACGCCCTTCAGATTGGCACCTGTCAGGGCCAATCAGTCAGAGGTGATGAAACAACCAATCAGCATGTCACAGAGATGATACAGCAACTAGCCTCACTTTTTCTCTAACCTACTGGTTTACAGTAACTACTGCCCACACACCATTGGCCTCAAATGTTTTACTATTCCAAAATTCACATGCTGCTACAACTGCCTTGCCCACAGCAATACCCATAAATGTCCCATTCATTTCACACTAACAAATACAGGTGGAGGGGTAGCATCTTGGCAGGTAAAGGTGTTCACACATACTGTCAAAACATCATTAGTAATGACTAGGCAAGATTAGTGATATTTTCAAGTAAAAATGGGGCATAGTACTTCTTTAATAGGGAAATCTGATTTGAGTCAATTTAATGCCGTGTTGCATGCCAAATGATGACAAAAAATCTATTAGTCTCATGAGCAGGAATTGGATTTTTGTCATATGAATGGGGTCTAGATCCGATTTAGGAAAAACCCCAGATTCCATGACTATTTGCTGGAAAAGGGAAAAATAACTTAATCACTTTAACATCAGATTAAAATCACTTAATGTAAATGCAACATGTGTCATTTGTTCAGCCTTCTCCATGTAACATACCACCCTCATACAGCTGACCAGACTCTCACCTTCCAGATTGGCCTTTAGACCAGCAGGATCCTCAAAGTTACACCCTCGAAGCGACGCCCCCTCTGCATTGGAGCAGAGCATCTTTACCCCTTGCAGGTTTGCACCCTGTACACACAGACAGGCGCAGAAAAGTACAGCGCTGTAATAGAAATCAGTTCACTGTATGCTGAGCGATAAGCCTTCAACCAATACTGACAGCAGAGCTACACAGGCACACAGTACCTAATAAGTAGACAGACAGAGCTGGACAGACAAACTGAAGGATGGACAGATAGGGAGAAGCCTTTGGAGAGCTAGGCAGACAGACGGACACTCACATCCAGGTTGGAGCCAGACAGGTCAGCTCGCTCCAAGTTGGCACAGCAGAGGTTAGTGTGGGTCAGATTGCAGCGGCTGAGGTTGGCCATCTTAAAGTTGATATAGCGCAGGTCCAAACGAGACAGATCTGCTCCGCTGAAATTCAGACCCTGACAAGGAGAATGAGAGACAATTACTGGGCTGATTAAATGAGAGAAAGAGGTAGCATGAAATCCTGAAAGAGACTGGCCCTTGCTATGTACCCTTGCTTTATGCAGAGTTGTTCTAGTGCACACAGATGCTGCAGACGTTACAGATTAAAAGAGTCTCACACCTGGCAACGAAGCTCTGCCTTGGTGGGTGTGGCCAGAAGAAAGCGCACAAACTCCTTGCGGGAGATCGGGGAGTGGTCATCTGGAGGCTGGGAATTCTATGAAAGGCACAAATTTGAGCTCAGGAGACAGACAGACATGCAAAAATGTCTTCATTCAATCTCTGGTTGAAGAAACTTGGTCTGGAAATTGGATTTTCACATCATGTTTGTGTAACAGGACCTTTCAGCTCTTAGAAGTCATATACAAGGCTGATCTACTCAAATTTCAATTGAACTCAACTTAATATGCATGAGAAATGCTAACCAATGCATTGCCAACGTACTTAAATAATGATATCAGCCCAATCAATAACCAAACTAAAATAACTGTCTGTGGATACTGGGGGTTGTTAATAATGCAACTAAATAAACATACTAGTATCAATGTAAGGAAACTCCTCAGAGTGATGTGATGTAACAGTTGCTTGTTTATTGTGCCTTGCTTTATTTAGAGGGTAGCGCTTTATCTTACTCTGACCAGTCCCTCCAGCTGCTCAGCCAGCTGCTCCATTCCAAAGAAGCGGGCCTCCTCCAGAACCCCTTAAACAATGACAGCTGCTGAATTCACAGGTCAGACTCCCAGACACAGTGCAGGGCAACTGATACACTCATGTTGAATTGATGGTATGCAAAACCTATTCATCTTGTCAAAATGGATAAATTTTCCATATAACACTTCTGCATAAATGTTTGTCTGAGAATATTTAAAACAACATGTGTATGAATTTAAGTACAAAATAGGAAGTATAAAAATAGAAGTATAAAATATGGTATGTGAATATGTGTGTACATGCATTTGTCTACATGATTGTGTACTCCTGTTGGACCACCTACCCAACAGGTTGATACCATCATTGACGATGAGCTGGCCGTGACGCAGGTAGTTGAGGATTGGCTCAAAGTAGTCTGGGCTGCGGTCGATTAGGTAAGCTCCATGCTCATCCTGCCTGTTCCCCCAAACATCTGCCAGAGAGGGAGAATGAGAGCCCAGGAGGAAGGAGGTGTAAGAACAGGAGCAAGTGAAGAGATGGTGCAATTTTAATTTATCTACATAAGTTCATTCTCCCTGCATATGAGGATAAGCTCACCTATCAGGGAGCTGGTTAGCAAACCTGAAATCATACTATAAAACAATAATAATGAATAAACTAACCCCTTATTAAACATAATACAAGAGGAAACAGAGAAGCATAAATTTAAAAAATGCTTTAAAATTTAAAGAATGCAAATCCATTCATAACTTTACCCTAAATAACAAACCATATAAATTCATGACTTCTCACCAAAAAGGTGCATGATGTTACAAAGTAGAAGGTGTTTAGCAACTCCAAGGAGGAAAGCTTGTACCTTTGTCTCTGAACATGTGGGCCAGCATGCTGTCTGGCTCCTTGGTGACCAAGGTGCTCCTGAAATCAGAGCAATGCATTTTCAGTATACTACATCATACATTACCATCCACTACACTACAATTTAAACCCAAACTAGCCCTATGGGTAAAATCTGCTCAATAGTCTCATAACCTCACACTAGCCCAGACTTCCCATGACTGCAACAGGTAACTAGAAATCGCTGACAGATGTGTCTTGGAAATTATTTCCTTGCACTGGTGACCCACTTACTGCACTGCACCCAAGACCAAGATTTTCCAAACTGCCATTTGCTTTTTGCATCATAATCTGAGAATGTATGAATAGAAATACAAAAATGGACACATTGTTTTTGGCCCATAGAATGGCTATAAACTGAAATTATCAGAGCTGTAACACATGTCTATCATGTAATCACAATTGCCTCCTCTACAACCAAACTAGCAGAGGAATTGGCCAAATGACACTTACATTTGAAATAAGAAATAAGTAAACAGACTGCATGTTGAAGGTAGCAAACTGGTGATCATGACAGACCTTGCAGAACTCAGTAATTACCGTGTGGTGGTGAAGCGGCGACCTCCCACATTCAGGGTCAGCCAGTCCGTGTGGGCCCGAAATCGGAACTCCTCAGAACCTTCACTGTCCGTCTGTGGATCTGACACAAACCACAGAAAAATCTGACCTGATGCATGATGATAGTAGGGGAAACGTGTAAAGCTGTAGTTTCACTTTACGAAATTTAACGGATTGCACATACCCAACAATTATAGGCAGCTTCTCTTGGACTTCTTTAAAATAAATTAACTCACCAACAAAGATGTCTCCCTCAGATACATACAGAACATCATCATCCCTGTGGAGCGAAGACAGACAAACATCTTAAAAGGGAGCTCCTGACAAAAAGATGTATGTTTTATAGTCTGATCCTATCATTAAACCTGATAAATCCCTCATTTTAATGAATCACAAATGACACTTAAACCCTAAGAAAATCAATAGAACTACATCTCACATGACAGCCATGCTATCCAGAATTAAGTCCTCTGCTTTCCTCCAGCACAGACACAAAATGTATTCAGAAAATTTGGTGAAACATAAACCCAAATATTCAATTATGTCTGCAATATTTTCATTCCAGAACTATAGGGAAATCTCCATGAAAGGAAGAGGAGTTACATCCCAATAACACAATCACTGACAGTCTTTTGCAGGCATACAATAGATCAATCAGAACATTTCTTACCTGATCAGCGCAATGTCGTCGATCAAGCCACCTCTCCCATTGTAAATACTGGAGGCTTTGATACCCAGTTTACAACTGGCCACTGACAACAGGTCGAACAAAGTACCGTACACTGCCACCACCTGAGATGAAAGATGCGTAATTCCATTACATCTGACACGACTTGAACAGGAAACAAAGTAAAGTTTACTTCTTTAGACCAGGACGTCGTGGATACCGAGACATCACTAACGAAGCCAAAACTACTCATTGTGCAAACAATTATGAAGATGATTGATAGTCAGATGAGCTGCGGTGAACAACATGAAACGAGCCGCTAGGTTAAAGCGTGGGATTTTGGCATACAAATATTCTCTTCGGAATTTGGGCGTGACCGGTACTGGTTGTGAACTATGAAGACACGGAAGTAGACAACAGTAGCAAGCTGGTGGTGTTTTCGGGGACATACCTTGCCGTTTGTGCAGCTCCCATTTACGAAAAGAGTAACCCGTCTCATTTCGATAGCTGGTATTTTATTTCAGTCAACTATATTAAAACAAACAGGTTCACAAAAGCTACAACACATTTCGGAAGACGTTTCCTTGAGGTAGAAACGATTCCTCACTGCACTACTATCCAATTACAGAACAAGACGCTAACCAATCAGAGATGGCTGGTCTGGCATCAGGTTTGCCAGACCAACACAATGAGGTTTTAAGACGAGTTGTGCCACTCATTGATATGTACCCATTGGTGTTAACCAACACTACCAGACCAGCTGTTCTAGTAGAACTAGAACAGCTAAACCTAGTATCATGTCTAGTAACGCATAGGCTAGAACCATTTTCCCTCGCAGGAAGATTTACCGTGCTGCTTTGTTGCAAAACGTGATTCCAGTCAGCATTTTCCTTAGCCTTTGAAGCTGCAAAACAAAACTGATGTATCTTGTTCCAGTACAGCTAACTGTTGTTTAGTCATTGCATACAATTATCTTTCACGCAAAACTTGCTTGTGTCTTAAACAAGTTATCGAACTTGGTCCTGGGGTCCCCTGTGCATGCTGGTTTTCGTTCCATCAGTTGCAAACCCTAAATTGGATTAAGCATACTGGATACCTCTGAGGTTTTTAGGGATGTTTTACCCTCAAACGTTACATTAAGTCAAAAATAATAAATTCTACATTAAACATGACAGGATACTTAGTCATATAGACGAATTCTTTCATTCAGTTATCCTGCAACAAAGCATTGGTCTTTTAGAAATCTGATACATTTTAATGTAGTAAATAAGCAGAAAGGTAACTCAGTGGAGATCTGATTGGTTAAAATGTGGACACCTTGTTACCGAAACGTAACAATTTCTTGGGAAATTAAGCTGTAAGACATGGCTGAAAGTCAAACTTGTGTTAGAAGAAATTGATTAATAAATAATAGTCACAGAACCCATATTTTCACAATGGACTTACTTTATTGCGAAATTGGCAGTTTAAAAAATGCACACATAGGGGTCTCTTATTTATTGTTCCAACGTTCAACAATACACCCACACTTGAGTTCCACACCTTGGGTTACAACTAAATATATAAAGTTGAGGTTTAGACAGGTTAGCCCATTAATGTTAATTTTCTTGCAGGCTAATGCTGACACATGTTATTGAGATGTACCAATCTGTCATTTGTTTATGAAACAATGGCGCTATTGTTGCACCATTTTCATGTTTTAAATATTTATGTAGAAAAAAAAAATATTTCATACAGTAACCACTGAAAACAAATATTTCTGAGCCTTTTTAAACATTGATGAATGTGTAGCCAAAGATAGTCTCAAATAGGCTGATATTCTTGCTAAACTTTGAGGCAAGAACACTGACTACAAAGTATAGTTTTTTGTGAGACTAAAGCCTAATGTTTTTCTGATTCCACCTTCATTGGGAATATTTTATAAAGTTCATTTTTTTTCTCCAAACATAATACACAATTGTAATCTCTCCATTTTCAAATGGCTACACCTAAAGTCAAAACACAGTCATGCACATTTTTATCGACACTGAATTAAACCCTTCATGGAAAACATGGGAACAAAGTTCTTCCATGGAAAAAATAGAGACAAAAACCCACATCAGACAGCAGTCATTAATTCATTTATTATAATGAATTTACAAAATTAAAAGTGCTAGCAACACTTGAATAAACCATATTGTACATTTTAGTCCTCTGTTTTGTGGTTTCTTTTTCCAGACTTTTATTTTTCTGTCTTAAATAGCAATCCACTGTACACAAGGCTGATGATTTTCATAACCTTAAAAAAACAAGAAGAAATACGAAGAAAAAAAACACAGCCAGGCAATTTGGTATTCCCAATACAGGTGCACAGGCTTGAGAATTTCCCTAATGAGCAGGGATGAGGGCAGGACATGGGTTTGGACAGAAATGCCAGCAATCACCTCCTCCCCCATCAAGGAACACCCCTCTTTCACCATTGAAAAAACAAATAATAAAAGGAGAAGTTTATGGTAGTGTCTAAGGGAATAGCTGACTCAACTCAGTTTCCCAGCTCAATTTCCAAACTTTTCAATTAATCTACACCACAGAACTCAACATTGTGCTGTCAGTGTTTATCTTGATTGGACACACAGTGGGGAACAGTACAAGTGCCCCTTCAACTTCAGAGAATCATCAACTATACAATCCTCCAGTCCCTTCAGCATCTTCATCCTGACGCAACTCCAACAGACAACCTTACATCTGCACAATGCTCAAATTAAAATGTCACACAGGTTACATCAGTCAACTTACAGCAGTAATTAATAACACAGCGGTTCAAGCTGTGTTAAGAATATACGCAACTGGGATACACTAAACCAAAATGGTTTAAGTTAAGGTTCTGTGTCCAGCATAAAACATTTGTGAAGCTGGCTATACAGACAGCACTTGACAAATGACTCTTAGTGGTATACAGGCTTACAAGTCGTATTCCTAAACTGGAAAGGCTTGAATTTAGAGATGGAAACAACCGTAACGAACATTAAAATGCTTTTGATAAGGTGGACGAGGCCAAACTACAATCACAGGAGGGAGAAGGCATGCAGTTTCCCAACTGTCCACTTCATTATAACCCTTTACACTGTCAAACCAAGGTAAACATATGGAGGAAAAAATGTTTCTTTAACAAAACAAAAAGTGACCACTTCTTTAGACGTTATTGCTGCGTCTGAAAAAGACAAGATCACACTCAGGAATGGAATTCACGCAGCAAAGATAAAACACGCACTGTTTGTTGCAGTAAGAGTAGAGGATATGCTGACACAATGTATTTTCACTGGGCTAAGAGAATGGCCATTGTAAATACTTGTACCTAGAGCCCACAGTGTTGGAGATGCACTTGAAAGCCTGGCTTTGTGTCTGGGGGATGGGGGTGGCAAGGAGAGGGGTAGGTGGGGTTGCAGGTTTGACTGAGACTGCCTACCCATATCCCTTTGTCAGTCCTGGCTGATGTCCCCAACATGAGGGGGTGGGGGCTACAGAAGGCATGCCGGGCTGCGAAAGGGGGGATCTGGCTTCTCCCTGTCTGAGGGGTGAGGTTAGAGAGGTTGAGATAGGAGAAAAATTGGGGTAACAAGAACCAGAGGGTTTGGGGGTAGGGGAAGGGGGACTCATTGCACTCCCAGTTAGAACGTTTTCCTGTGGATGGCACGCGCACGGTCCTCCTCATACTCCTTCTTAGACACCCACATCTTCTTGAAGGTGTCAAGAGATGCCAGGATGGAGCCCCTGGAGATGAGCAGAAAAGATGTTTAGCAAAAAGCTGGCCCACCTTTCCCATTCCTATACCCTGCCCAACAAAGCAACACCCCGCCAGAGCCCTGCCCTGCCCTGAGTCCTCTTCATGGATATGGATAACGTTTGGTTTCATCAAAAAACATGACCTGATTTTTTTCGGCATTGGCTGCTTGCAAGCTTATTGGTGCCCTCAAATGTCTGAGGGTGGATTTGGCTGATTCTGTCTACCTTTATGACAGATGAATCCCCAGAGAACATTGCCATTCTGATTAGCTGTTTGCAGCTGGAATCCCATCTACAGGAGATTGTGTTTATTCATAAGTACTAACTGATAACAGGTTTAATTGTAAAGAACATCCCTAGAAGAACAGGGTAAGAGTTCTTACCCAATCCATGTGGAATACAATCTCTCCTGTGGTGCAGAGATCTGTAGAGAGAAGATGACATACAGTTACAAACATCAAATGAGTGCATTATGAGAGAAGGAAATTGATGTTTGCATAGGCCTCAGGATGCTGGAGGAGGAAGAGACTGGCTGTATAATTCAAAGACATATGGCCTGTGTCCTGCTGGTGCAAACAGATGACAGTATATTCAAAATTAAACAAATAATATATTAATAATTGACAAATTTACTTACCTTAATTTTAACATCTTTGGGGGCCAGCTTCTTCACTTCACTTAGCAAACGATCCCCAAACCCTACAGAAATGCAGAAATAGTTTTCATTCAGGGACAGGATTACAGTTCCACACTAAAGCTGTTTCGCTTTAAAGTAAATTGTATATTGTAAACCCCTAGACTTGTGTTATTGTCAGTGTGTTTGTACTGTCACCTTTTAATGCTACAGGAAAATTCCATTCTGTCTGTATAACAATGATAGGAGCGAGACAAGCACAGGGGATGTGCAGGGGATGAGAGGGAAGATAAGGAGAAAAAGAAAGGAACAGAGTGATAAGTAAGGATGGAGGAGAAAGGAAAGGGCTGAGGGAGGCAGAGAGCTTAGAGTTCATGGAACAGAAGGAGATCGCAAAGTGGATGAAGCCCAGGGAAAGACAGGAGGGGAAAGAGAGATGTAGTGGAAGTGGCCACAGTGGGTCAGTATGCTCACCTTTAAGAAGTGTAGAGCCACCAGACAGGACAATGTTGGAGAAAAGCGTGCGTCGTAGGTCCATGTCAGACTTCTGGATGGCAAAGGCCAGCACCTCGTGGATGCCTTCACTCTCATCCCCAATTAGATCTGGCCGGAATAGCAGCTCTGGGGCCCGGAATCGTGCTGGTCCGATCTGCGCAGAGGGACCACATGCAGGTCAGAACAATAGGCCAAGAAAGCAGGTCAGAGCAAGATCACCTCTTGTGGGAGGTGCAATGGGGGACACTTGAAATGTCTGAACAGATGAGTATGAGGAAGTACTCCTTATCTTCCCATTTGAAAAATGTAAAAAAAAAAAAAAGAAATCCCAGGTCCGTGCATTGAATGCCTTCTTGCATTATTCAAACACCAGTTGTGTATTTTGGGGGAATATGACTAGGAGATAAAGATATCTGGGTCATTACTGTCATTGAAAGAAAGAGAGGCCAGAGCTTGTTACATGCACTTTGTCAAGGCAAAAGTCATCAGGTCATAAGACTAGGTGCTAAAAATGAGATGCAGCTCATGAGCATTGGCAGGGGAAAGTCAGACTCAAGTACTCACATCCAGTGTACTGCCATCAGGTAGGGTGTACTGTGCCTTCTCTGTATCTAACGTCTCATCTTTTTGAGGGTTGAGGGACAGGTAGCATGCCCTCTGCAGGAGGGGAAGGCAAACATATGCAGATCACTCTCACACCAGCACATAGCCTCAACCATTATTATTTTTTTTTTTATTAACTTTTTAAAATGATGAAATAAACAAGACAGTACTCTAAGCCAATGTAAAAATGGGCATGGTTCTGCCCTCATAGGCCCCAGTCTGTACCTCTTTGATGGTGCGAACAACCTCAAACTCAGCAGAGGTGTGGAAGTCATAACCCTCCTTGCGCAGGAGCAGGCGCAGGTAGCGGGAGACGTCACGGCCGGCGATGTCTACGCGCATTATGGAGTGGGGAATTGCGAAGCCCTCATAGATGGGCACCGCGTGGGTCACACCGTCGCCTGCATCCAGCACCACGCCTGTCGTCCGCCCTGTGGCATACCTGTAAAGGGAAGCAATACAAAAAAAAAAGGCAAACAATAATTCACTGAAATTGCACAGCTCAGCTCTGTCCTGTTGCCCTTGTGTGTGCGTGTGCATGAGGAAGACCCTCCCCTCTGAAGTTAAAGGGGAGCCCTACTGATCGACAGAGGATAAAATTTTGGCCTTAAAAAAACACTTTATTTTTCCAGTCAGTATCTTTTCATTCCATTTAATTAATTTTATATTTTGAATTCCAAACAAAACAAAGATGGTTTGAAAGATTCACTGCAATGTAGCACAAGGTTATGAAGAACATGGTGTTGAAAAGCCACAGCTAATGAAATAGCAGTAGGCTGCTGTTGCTGTTATGCAAAAGTACTGAATGTTAACTGTTTTACTGAGGTGGGGGTCATCTAAGTTAGCCCTGAGAATAAGGAGTTTGAAATCCTCTGGCTTAATGTATAACAGACAATGCCATACCCATGCAATGACCATACACAATGCACTATGCCTAAAAACCACCCACCCCCGCAAAATTGTTCATTATCCCATGTGAACACCTACTAGGCTGCCAAGTTTCTGTGCCTAATGGGATAGATGTGTGGACGAGGAGAAGGGAACATGCTGAGGTCTACACTTACAAGCTGAGGACGGCTTGCATGGAAATGAAGAGTGCTGGAACGTTAAAAGTCTCAAAGAAAACTTCTGCTGCCCGCTCTCGGTTTTTACTTGGGTTCAAGGGTGCCTCCGTCAACAGCACAGGATGCTGGGATACAGAGGAAAAAGAGAGAAATTATATCATAAAGTATGTGAGTCCTTTGACAACACAGTGCTTGATTGTACAAAAACAGAAGAACTAAACTGACAACTGAGCCAAACCACAGAGAGTATATTCCACCTTCTGCATCATGATCCTGCATATGTACAAGTTTTAAGAGGCCTGTGTAAAATAAATGTGCATTTAATGTGTTGCCCTCAAGGGGGAAAAAGATAAACCAAAAGATGAAATGGTGGTGGAAAAACAAAAAATAACTAATGTCAGTATCCTCCACTTGAGACACAGGCCTCCTCTAAGTAATGTGAGAGGGTACATGTGGCACTGGGTAAGAGGGTAGGAGCCTGAGAAAAATCCACACCTCCTCAGAGAAGGTCTGGAGCTGCTCCTTTGAGTAAACATACTGCCAGATGCGCTCCATGTCATTCCAGTCCTTTACAATGCCATGCTCCATTGGATACCGTACTGACAACAACCCTCTGTGCTCCTGCAGACAGAGAAAGAGAGAGAGTAAGGAAGGGACGTAGGAGGCAAATGTGCAACAATGTATAACCTGGCATTATGAGAGCAAAGCATCCTAGTAGTGTAACAAAGTAGTGTGAGTGTAATGTAATATGACTTTTTTTTTTTTTTTTTTTTTTTTTTTTTTTTTTTTTACTCCTTTTCCAACATCTGGATGAGATTATGTTTGAAATAAATCAGGGCCAAACTGACTTATTTCAGTTTCATAGTGGATTATGGAATGGACAGCCATTTCATGGGCGTGATTAGGTTGGGTTAATACTTAAGAAATGGTAGCCAATATGAAGCCATTTTAGGTGACCCAGAGAACTCTACGATGCAAACTTTGTTTTCTCAGAATGTTCCATATTCCAGAATGACAATGCTGCCATACACACTGGTAAACAAAGGCTGAAGTCCTACACCATCATTGGCCACTCCAAACATCTGAACTAACATCACTGAAATTTTAGAGGATGTTCTCGATTCAAGAGCTTGGAGTGCATCCCTCCTTCATTTTCTTCTTTTGAAAACAGCTACCTTGTTCTTCTGAAAGGTGAGGAAATAAACCTTATAGCAACACCGAAGCTATCTGGTTGGCCATTTATATTCTTACCAGGTAATACATGGAATTCACTTTTAAATATTTTTTAAAACGATACTAATCAATGCAGATTGTTCATAAAAAAACAAATCAATCATTTTTACTCATACTTAAAGAGGCGTGATTCAATTCACTAGCGAGGACAGGTTCTATTTTCAATACTGCTTTCTTTCTCTCTTCCCCTGAGACCCAGCTTCACGTACTGTGTTGTGAGCTTGACTTAATGCATACAGGCTAACATCAACGCACCCAGCAGATGAATGGTATGATTTGTTCCTCAAAAACATGTCATAAAGTAACTGGTTCTAAAACAACTACAAATCTGTTGTTTTTATTATATTTATACATATCATAAATACAGAAAGTGTAACTTTCTAATCACAATACCTTGGACTTGTTAGAAAGTACACCATCTCACATTCAAAAGGATCTAGGTAAGTGTTACCCTTGACTTCTAGTCAATGTGCTAATGAACTTAGCATTGATTTTGGAGGTAACTTTACACTGCATAAAGAAAGAAATGACAGTGGTACTGATGGGTTGCTTGGGCTTTGAGTAAGAAAACCAAAAGGCTTAATGACCAAAATGGTGGAGTACCTCTTTAGCTGACCTACTGGATATTTTAGGTAACAAAACTTACTGAGTAAAAAAAATAAGGCCATTGAATAGCTGAAAGCATTAAAGTGCATGTGGTACCTCTGCTTTGGGGCCGATGAAAAGATCCCCTTCGAGGGCTCCTGCCATCACACGTACGTGTTTGGGACGTCCCACACTAGAATTATAAATTACAACACAGATGAGTAGGTGTCAATCAGTCAAAATGATATGGAATATTGATGTTAACAGCAAAAAACAGGCTTACTAGTTTGGGAAACAGTATTTGGGGATCTGGTCTCCAGCAAAGCCAGCTTTGATCACACCTGAACCCTGAGAGAGAGAGAGAGAGAGGGAGACATATGATGATAAAGATGACATTGGGTGTGTGGTGTTAGAAGGCTGTTTGCCAGGCATTTCATCCAACACTGCTATTCTGCCTTGTAGTCCCCAGACCATGAATGATCCACTTGTTTGCAACAGTCATGAGACATCATCACCTCAGGACAGTACAACCACAGACTCCCAACCCCACTATATTTTACGACCAGAAAGGTCACCAGAAAAAGCCAAATAGCTTTTAGCCCATACTCATACAGGGACCAGCGCTTAACCGTCGCACAACAATTCGGCAAGACGTATTCTGCCATCCAAAATAAAAAGATATCGCCATCATCAATGACAAATGATCATGTCACGACATAATTTGAAATGGTATGGCATTTTAACACCAGAGAACTGGAAGAGCAGCATTTCAAATATCTACTTGTCTCTCCTCTCAAACCTCCACAGGAGTCCTCCCGAGGCTAATCTGAATGAAAGCCAGCTGACTGCTGATTTCAACAACGAAAACTGCCTGAATACCGAGCTGCAATGTGTATATATATTGGGGGAAGTACTGATGTCACCTTTACGACTCTACATTCACCACACATACTGTCAACGGACCTGCAGCTTCCCGCTCATCATACAAGTCGTACACAGTGAATCCTAGTGCAGCACGTGATGTTGGAGACAGCTCTTTACCACAATGGCCAGACAGCACCAGGTTTAATCACCTTATCTACCAACATTCTATACAGCTAGCGATACAATCTGTTCTTGGATCACATAAAACCTAGATATTCGAAATACCCTTCCACTACACACATACCTTTTTTGTAATGTGATCAACATTTGTTTTTCTTCACAAAAAAAAAACTGCGTACCCATAGCAATGATGCCAGGAAAGTCAGTCAAGTTAATGTTACCCTTCGATCTACTGAATGGTTATGCTATCTACAAGCTAGGCGGGGTCTATGTCCATACACTCTGGCAACGTTAGCTGGGTGGCTAAAACAATATGCAGCAAAGCAAGCAAATGTTTACGACTCTGATTCAGGAATATAATCCTGTAAAGGAGAACAAAAAGCGTTTCAACTCCACTTAATTAAGAATAAGCATTTTAATGTAATGACGATGCCAATGGCCGCAGCCAGACAGCTGAGTCAATGCTGCCGTTAAGACAGCTAACATTAGCTTGCTAGCGAGCAGGCTAGGTTAGCACGTCAATTGTAATAGGGAAACACTGTTGGTCGTCACTTAGAATAACGGAGTGAATGACTGGTTGACTAGCAAGATGCTTCCGTGAATCAAACGAGTGTTTTCTGCACACTGATACGAGACGATTTTCCTTTTAAACCCCCTTTGCGGATGTTACAGACAATCAATACATTAACAGCTATTTAGCAGCTAGCCAAGCAAGCGGTAGGGTGTGGATGCAGGATGCACAATTTACTTACATTATCAATGACAACGGGCTGGTTAGCTATGATGTCATATGACTCCATGTCGATTTACTTGTTTAATATCACGTTCTACTAGCTCTTTTTTGTTGATTTCTATGCTGTGTTCTAAACATGTAATATAGCCCTGTCACTTTTAGGCTCAGACGTCCCAGCGACTCTCTTCGACTCAACCTAACCCGTTACAAAGCGAGAGAGACACGCCTTGATCGACAACTACATTAGCCAATAGAACCGGAGGCTGAATTGCAAATGGAGTGGTCATCAACTAAGGACCCATGATCCCGCACGGTTTGCCAACACTGTATTTTAATGATGTCATTTCTCCGTAAATATTTATATCCAGTTATTTTTCTAGCCAGTTTACATTGGCAGTAAGATAACACCGAATACAGTATACATGTTAAATCCATTAACCAAGATGTAATCCTGTCACCCTGTTAATTGAGCTGGCATTCACCTTCCTGCCATCATTAATTGAGCTAATTAAGTGGACTGTTTACTAATCATTCAGGAATTAAAAAATAAAACGCATCCTTGCCAAGGTCAGATGTCCCTACAATACAAATTCATCTCTGAAAATTTTTTCCAGCTAATTATTAAATACATCACTATTTTCACTCAAATTAGCTAGCTATATCACATAATAACACCAGTCGTTTCATCCCATTCCTGTAATTTTGTGGTTTATACAGTAACGAGGGCTATCTGCCAGCTGTCGGTAGTACCAAAACAGCGCTAACACAAAAATACAATAATATATGTGGAATGTACTGCCCCATGACTTCTCTGATAACAGAGCAAACCGGAAGTAGTGCTGCTTTATTTTTAAACGTCAGTAGCGTAGCTTGCGCTTATTGGCATAACTTATCCAACTTATCTAATGCAATTCTATGTCAACATTGTGATGAAGGAGTTGTGGCCTGCCAAGTAACTAGTAACAAAGGGGATTTTAAAGAATAACTATACGTCTCCAACGAGGTAGGGAACTGTGTTTGTACAGAGGAATTTTCTAACATTTTAATATGAGCTGAGAGTTATTAACTCATTAGTGTATTAATTCGGAAAGCAGCTAACGTTACTCGAAACTGAAAATGAATCTGTGCTAGCTCTCGCTATCGTTTTCTGGCTTAAAACTTAGCCGGCTAGCTAACTTTAGAACTTAGCGAGCGATGTAAGATTATTAATGTTAGAAAGGTAGCTAAGCTACCTTTTCGTGAGACGGTAATATAGCCTGCTAGGTAAGATTTTTCAGGAACACCAGGCATAATAATAGCAACGCTACTACTGTGGTAAGTCAGGAGAGCTTTCACGAACGTTGCTAACTATCCAGCTAGCAGCTTGGTGTTTCTGTTGGAATGGCGAATGAGTAGATACAAGTGTACAAACAAGGCCGATGGTATTTTGCTTACGAATGTAGTTTTGTTTGAAATGGCCAAAGATTTCTCAACATTTAAATTCCTAAATCCCTAATTCCTCAACTTAGGGGGTTTTCATATTTCGACAGCTTGTTAGCAACAACGCTACGGCCTCGATGGCCTCTTTGCAAGTGAAAACGCTATATAATCTTTGTAGCTGGATGTTAGGGAGCGTGTCGGTTAGCTGTTGATAGTAGTTACAATGCTATCGTTGCACTTTTTTTAGATAAAAGTAACCAACAATATTTAAAGAATTAAGAGGGGAAATACTTTTTGTAAACTATTTGAGCTCATTATGAACGCACTGTTTTCTCTTTACTTGCAACAGCACGTTAAAAAAAAAAAAAAAAACTTATGGAAAACGTAAGGCTGATTAGAGGACATGTGTGTTTATGTGTAATGCTCAGAGCTGACCAGCGTTAGTCCCGAGTGACCCATGGTGAGAAGGGTTCACGGCGACCCGACCTGACACGCCATGGCTTGTGTGGAGGAACCCCCTGAGAAGTATGTATGTTCGGTCATGTGCACTGAGCCTGTGTCTTATGTATGATATCATGCGTGTACACAAATTATTTTCGTATTAAACAAGATAAATTTCCATTTGAAGGAAAATCTTTTTTGCAAAGACCCATTTTTGTACCTTTATGATTATGCATCTGTCTAAACGCGTGCTTACACACGTATATGTGGCTGAGCTGAGTTGACATATCACTCTGGTAGCATTTACATGTGTTTCTTTGTATTTATATTATGTAATTATGTGCACATGTTTGAATGGTTGTAAGCACATATGTGTGTTTGTGCATTGCAGGCATTGCTGGGTGTGTTTTGCAACTGAGCGGGAGGACCGTGTGGCAGAGTGGGTGAGCCCCTGCAGGTGTAAGGGGTGCACAAAGTGGATCCATCAGTCTTGCCTGCAGCGCTGGTTGGATGAGAAGCAGAAAGGCAACAGTGCAGGGGCAGTCAGCTGCCCCCAGTGTGGCACAGAATACCGCATTGTCTTCCCTAAAATGGGTATGCTGCAGTCACACACCTGTCTTACAAGGCATTCAGTTTCACTCTGCATGCTCCCTCTTTCTCTCTCACATCTTGTTTATAATCTCTATCTTAGCTCTTTCACTCTCTCCTCCTTCAATGCTGTTATTCTGATGGTAATCATTTACTATGGAATAAAGCTGGTTATATTGCCCTTTTAGTTTGAAACACTGTTATACAATGTCCTTTCCTCTTGCACCCTCTTACCTTGTGTCTCTCCCCCTCTTCCAGGCCCCTTAGTGTACTTCCTGCAGCAGGTGGACCGTGCTCTTTCCAGAGTTAGCCCCTTCGCAGCAGCTGGTGTAGTGGTGGGCACAGTCTACTGGTCAGCAGTCACTTATGGAGCCGTCACGGTCATGCAGGTACACTGAGTGTAGACATGTTTATCTGAGTGTAGATCACATCAGTGGCATCAGAACATGTGCAACAGCCAGTTGTGGTTGCAGAGTGGGAGCTGCATTGCTGTTAATTGTCACACTTTATGTCTCTTCTCCCTGTGCTCTTCTCTACCCTACTCACAACTTATGCTCTCCTGTTCCTCTCCTTCCTCCCCTCTCCTCTGTGTTCCCTCTCTTCTGCGGCACCTCACTCCTTGTCACTCCATCCCAGGTGGTGGGTCATAAGAAGGGCCTGGATGTGATGGAGCGGGCAGACCCCCTGTTCCTGCTGATGGGTCTGCCCACTATCCCGGTCATGCTGGTCCTGGGGAAGATGATTCGCTGGGAGGACTATGTGGTTCGGCTGTGGCAGAAGCACTCCACCAAACTGCAGCTGCTTAGCGGCATCCTTCCTGGTAGGGTCGGGTGGGGCTTTGTGGCCTGAGGGGCTACAGACAGCCAAGGGAAATGCATTCCAATGCCAGTATGGCATTATTTTGACTGGTGCATTATTTGAATTTATGTCTAATTTTTGTCCTTCACTGGGAATAAATCTGTTAGGTATTAAAAGTAACATAGCCAGTTTACAGATCTATAGCTCAATGAACATTGGCAAAATACATTTTCATTTTTAGATGTTTAAATTTGGGATTTGTTGAAAACAAAGTTTCAAGATAACTGAAACCACATAATTGTATATCAGAATCTGTCACATGCATGACAAGCCTTATCAAGAAAAGTACCCTGTTGAAGTCAATGCATAAAGAAGTCTCTGCGCTTGCTTAAGCTTGCATAAGGTTTCTGGTCTTGCCTGAGGGGAGGGAGTTCATGTTTTTGTATTTGTTTGACAGAAATACACATCTGTTGCAATGGGGGCACCAGAGTTAAAAAAAAAAAAAAAAAAAGAGTACCTGCTGCATCTTTAATTGAAGGCAGAAATGAATTTCCTTGAGGCTCAGCTTTTGACAGAATCATAAAGAACACTCATCCTTGTGCCTGGATGGTGCTTGATTTTGTGAAGCAGACACATGGATCATCTGTCAGTGTGGACTCCTTTCTCCTTGTCTGTAGGGATTGGGCGGCCTGTACCACGTGTGCCGGCAGATGGTGGTTATGGCAGCGACCACCTCTCAGTGTCACGCACCCTCTGTGGTGCCCTAGTCTTCCCCACAATTGCCAACCTGGCAGGACGCCTCATGTTCCGGAGAGTACCCTCAAGCCTGCAGCGCACCATACTGGTGAGCAAGAGGTCAAGTGAGCGAGGGAGTGAAGGAGGGAGAAAGTCAGAGTGAGGGAGGGAGTGTGGGGGGGTGGTTGGTGGAGAGAACCGAGTGCAGAACTTGTTTTATATTCTTGTCGTGTCACACTGGCAGCTCCTTGTTGTCAGCACCTCTTGTGGTTTGCGCTGAGTCACTGCTGTTTAAGTGTCCTGTGAGTGATTTCCTATGGGGAATGTTCGGTTCCACCTGACTGCGCTCTCTCCTCCAGGGTGGCATTGCTTTCGTACTGATCAAAGGCATGCTGAAGGTGTACTTCAAACAACAGCAGTATCTGATCCAGGCCAACCGCCACATCCTCAACTACCCTGAAAGGGAAGGGCCAGGTGGTGACCTACAGGAGGATGACAACGAGGACAGTGGCAATGAGTGAAGGCAGCAATGCCCACTACTCATTCCAAATCCTTCAGATCAAATTGAATAATATGTTAAGAAAAATGAAATCGGATATTTTATTTTGCACTTACATTTTCCTTGAACCTTCCCCTCCTTCTTTTCACCTTCTTTAAAATATGCTTACAGATGTGCTTAGAGACCGTATCCTTTTATTGTACAATTATTTATTAATAAAATTGTGATTGATTCATTGTTCATTGTTTTGTTGTGTCTTTTATGTAATGTAATGTCTTTACCCCTATTATTCAATACAAATTCCCTGTCCCAAAATTTTCTGGTTTTAAGTTCCCCGAATGCTCTTATTCATTTTTGACAAGACTCATGTTGCAGAAATGTAACTGGCATTGACATGTAGGCTTGTCCACTGGCACACCTTTTAGATGCAGTTGAAAGGCAGTGACTACATCATCTGACCAGATCATCTGTAATCATGTACAGTTTTAATTCATAGCCATTTTTACTTAAAAGCTACCTGTCCAAGGGGGTTTGCTGGAAAGTGCAAGAGTGATAATTGGCCATGGTAAAATATAAATGGGTTGAAAGTTTGTAATTCACAAATGAACATCTCAGATTGCAGTCATCAGCAGATGAAATTGCAAACAACATGAAGATGAATGAAATGGATTCCTTTTCGGTTTAACAAAGATGATACCGTGGCCCTGGGTTGTACATGGGTTTGTGCAGTCAATTACATAAAGACACCAGGCAATCTGTTTAATAAAAGTCCTGAGTAATACTCACCAACCTCAGTGGTCATAATCTGGATATCCTCCTAAATCCTCAGAAACCAGTCAGCAAATATGAACTGTTAACTAAATAGTGAGTTTCAGCCTCTGGAAAACACAAGTTTTTTGATTTTGGGATAGGCCTGTGAGAAGTTTTCTGATGTTGGCTTTACCCAGCCCAGAGAAGGTGGCATATATGAATATTTATTACCATACATTTTCTGCAAAAACAAGATGACAGAAGTAAAAAATATATATTTTTTCTTTAACAGAGAAAAACCTAAAAGCTGGGCAGTGTTATGCCACAACAGAAAGAGTGAGGCTGCTGTTTACAACTTTGACCCTATAGGAAATCGGGTCTGGGACTTGTGTCTGCTAACTTTTATTGCCACCAGATGGAGCTGTAATTCCTCTAAGGAGTTGTGAAGAGGCTTCTAATTTTTTTATGAATGGGAGGAAATACATTTATGAACATCTTCTATAAAAACTCACATGCTTATTTAGTCTAAAAAGGAGAAACATTACCCATAGGCATATGGTATAAATATAACAAGATGAAAGTGTGCAAAGCAAATATGTGCATTGCATATCTGATTCAAAATTTTTTTGGTTTATGTATGTTTAAATTTGGATTACTAGTTCAGTCTCCATTGAGCTTTGTTCAGAACTGCCTTCTTTCATATTTACTTAATTTGGATATTGTACTGTGCCGTAGAATGCCAGCAAGCAGCGACAGACACCTTGACGATCACAACCCTATTGCAAGCAGTCACATTTTCTCAACTCTACGCACATGCACATACAAATGCATTGATTGACTGAGCAAACAGCAAGGCTGCAGATAAACTAACCACCTCCATTTTTTCAGTTTATCCATTGTCTTCTTTCAGGGAAGGAGCTTGATTTTGAATTTTTGAGATTGTGTGTGCTATGTGTCATGTCAGACATTCGTAGTCTTATGGTTCTTTGTAAAAAAAATGTTTTATTATTGCAGCATCTATGAAGATAAAGCACAATACAAGCATTGAAAGGTATCTTTTGCCAAAACTGTATGAAATAAGGAAAATGTTAGAATGATTATAACACCTGGAAAAATTAAAGAACCATTTTGAGGAAAAACATTGCCTTTGTTGATGGAGTTACTATATCAGAATCAAATGGCAACACCAAAGCTCCTTATAAACTACAGAGGGAGTGGTTTATAGAAACATAATACAGACTTCACAGGACTGAATTTCAGATGCTGTAGAAAGCTAAACAAGTTTTGTGCACGCTGTCAAATGGCAAAAACATTCGGCCTTTGAGTGGGTGCTGTAATTGGTCTCCCGGAGACAAGAAGCATAGCTGAGGGTAATGCAACTACCTCTAAGCTGATGAATAAAATGAAAACTGTGGATAGACAGAAATATAGAAAGATGCAACACAGCAAGAACACTAAGGAACTGAAGACCAGCTGTACCTATTGAGGGGACATATTGGTAAAGTATTTACTCAATACATATATACATGGGCAAGCATAAAAGAAAGGCTTACATGAATGCATACACAAGTACATCCACACACTTTCTTTTATGTGCACACACATAAATAATCATATACAATTATTATTTATATATTAAATATATAATATGAATTGTATATACTATATATACACATATAGTATGTATATTACATATTTTTTCTTCACCATCTCCATAATTAATTATCATGATAAATTATTTTCACTATGCATTTAATTGTACATTGTATAAGTACATTTATTTGTAGGTAGGCTATGCATATACAGACATATTTTTTTTCTTTTTGATCTGAATCCCATTGAGAAAAGAGGGAAAAAAAGATACAGCAAGACAGCATGACACCTGTAGCATCAGCAATGAAATCAATTCATTTGGTCTCTCCTCTGTCAACAGAATAGTGTCTAGCAGCCACAGGAGGAAGAGGAGGCAGTTGCCTGGCAACCACAGCAACATTCCACAAGGCCTGGCCCATCATACAATTGGCACAGGAAAGGTGAGATTTACACAGAGGATAGGGACTGTGGTTGATGGACAATGTTATGAAACCATAGCCTGTCAATATTTAATATTTAATGGGGGCAAAGGAAGGTGCATTTTAACAGAATATTTTCAGCCTATTGTGGAAGAACTGATGCAATTTGTTAGCAATATCAGCATGATTGAGCAAATGTGCTATAACTACTAGTCTCCTTACCATCAGTGTAGTATTCTGCAATAAGCTTGTAAGTGCACGAGTCTAGAGCAGGGAATATCTAACCTAGTGTTTTCACTGGAGGGCACAACACTGTCTGCATAATCCAGATGGCTGTTTCAAAGATGGGGCAGACCACACCACATGGAAACATCTTATAAATAAATCAGAGGAACCTCAACTCTCAGATTTTTATTTTTAAGGAGCATTTGGGGAAAAATACAGGTTTTATGAAATATAAAAGCACTTGCTGCAGAGAGAAGCCAGGGAGGCAGGGAATAGAGATGGAGAGAGGCAAAGATTGAGATAGATTCAGGTGGCAGAGCCATGTGTTCTCATGCTGTCTGAAACTCTCACTTCAATGTTTTCATCATCAGCCTGCTCAGCAGGCTACCCAAACAACCACATCTTATTTTCAACACAGCTCTTTCCACACACAATTCATAGCCATTATTTCTGGGCACTATCAATTCATAGTTGTTATTTTAATGCACTGTAAATTCATAACTTGTATTTTTACTCTATCAATTTATAGCTCATATATTTTTATGTACTGTCCATTTATAGCTGTGACACAATATCATTTAATTTCCCCCTATTCTCAACACTGTCCATTTTCACTGCAGGACATTTGCTGCAGCTTTAGCTAGGAGTTCAGTAAGACCCTTAGGGAACCTACAGAAAGGAAAAAGGGGTATGGCAAAAAGCCATATCCCTCACGTCATCTGTCAGTTGCTGTTACCTGTGGTGAGTTGGCAGCAGAGAGGGTGGGTAAGAAAGTAGTTTTCTAGCATTCGTTTTCTTCCTTAGGGAGAACTGAAAGTTGAACAGTTTTCAGCTTGCACCAGAGCAACTCTGACTGCATTACCTCAAAGCTGTACCTGCCATATGCTACTGCTCTGGACATCTTCTGCTGGAAATTATGTAACCTCTGTTTATGTGAAAATACCTGTCTTTAGAGACTCTCAGGCGCACACAACCATAAAAATGTCTGCTGGTTCTCTACTCTACACCCACATCTGTGCCAAATCTGTGCTTTCTTCCAGACCCCGGATTCTCAATATCATATCTTTCAATTAGAATAATTGGGGACTTGCCAGAACCATATAAATAGCTAATCACATATTTTGTCCTCAGAAAACCCCAAGAAAAAAGAGGGACAGAGATGCTTCCAAAAACAAAGAAAAAGATCACAGCAGAACCTTAGCTATTTTCTGGTGCAAATTGCCAACTTTAACAATGCACTTGAGCAATGCCCTTGTTTGATTATACTAGGAGTGCAATAGGCAAATTGTCCTGATTTACTAAAACAGGTGGCATGTTGCCTGGCTACAGCTAAATACTACAGAAAATGCAGCCTTCAGTCCCTGTCTTATACATTAACAGGCACACCATCATGCTATACTTACATACCTGCAACAAATATTTACCTTTACAGCTATATCTGGTCACACCTTTAGACCTTTATAGGTTGCAGGTCCCCTCCATCCAAACAGCTCTTCCGGGTGAGTGTGCATCGTAATGCATTAACCTCAGGGGACCCCATTACAGCTCTATCTGCCCCTCAAAGCAGGACTAAATGATGAGAATGGGGGGGGGGGGGGGTGATGGGGTGCTCATTTGTGAGCTCATTTGCATGAGCAGTATGTCAGACAGTGATTAATGATGCTGAGATTCTCATAAGATAATCTGCCCTGCAATGATTCATGCCATTTATGCTGGAGCGTTGAGAAACATCCCATGGAAGTGAGCACTCTTTGGAAAATGAATGCTCAGTTTTCATGTGTGTGGACAGAGATGCTGCATCTTTAATAGTTACATGCTCCCCATTCTAAATTATGATATATAACACGACCCCGCATGCTGATACAGGATATAAGACCACCTGGATACACTAACCCCTACCCATCTCCATCACTAGCTTTAAACTCCATGCAATTAATAAAATAGGTAGTGTGTACAAAAGCCTAATGCCCAGTTATTTAATTTTGCACACTCAAAATATTTGACATAGCACAGGCTATGAAAGTTTGGTTATTTATCTGGCTAAGGCATACAGTTTGGCCCTATATTACAGGGGTCTGCCTCCATAGGATAAATCAGCAGCAGCTAAGGTAGCAGAGAGTGTGTGTCTGTGCTTCAGTCTTGCCTCCTTTTCCTGGACATGGAAATCAGAGATGAGGCACAGACAGGCAAATTCATTTTCTGTCTGGGTGATGCCATTGATAAGAGAAATGGTTTCAGGGCATGATGCATCATTTCCCTTATCAGTGAACCCCCTTTTCTCCAGAATGCAGAGGGCATTGGAAAGGCATTAAAATGGATGAGCTCTATATCCTGAACTCATCAGTATCGTGCTCCTGGGAGCTCCACTTGCACTGGGAAAATAATTGAGGAAATAAGGCAAACCTGAGCTACGAATCTGACAATACCCCTCAACAACAGCAAAAGAGATAACAGCCAAACTAGGAGGATTGTGATCAAATGGAGTGGGGATGTGCCAGACAACAGACACTCCCATCTGAGGGTCCTCTGCCTGCAGTGACTGCAAGGACCACAGCCTTTCTTTTCTTGAATTTAATCTCCTTGAATTAAATGCAAAAATGTACCACATGGACTGAGTACTGCTAGGATACAGATATCAATTCATTGTCCATGGCCTCCCAACCATATGTGGCCTGGCTGAAAATTCACCATTCACTGGGCCATACAATATGAAAAATGTGCAGACTACATCAGGCCAAAAACTCCACCTGTATTTGAAAAGTTCATTGTGAACAGCTGTTGTTTTTACAACACCAGTGTTTACAAGTAGCACATGCAAGCACATACAAGCAAACACCACACACTCAAACATATATACACAGACATACATTAATACACACTGCTTAGCAAGTACTCAACAGGTACAGTGACACAATTTCAACAATATTTATGGTTTTCTGAAGGCATAATACATGTCAATACATTTTAAAAATCTGAACACTATAATCACAGCAGCAACAATTACTGCAACTTCTCGATATGCAATGTTTAGCACTCATTGTACAGTACAGTGACCTACATTTCTCAATAATGAAAATGCAGTACATATATAGAGTGTATATAGACAGTGAAGACATCAAATTGAGGCATGAGACATCATTCAGCAACATTTGATTAAATACCCATATTTTATATATTTACAATATATTAAAATATATATATTTACATTTGTCTAAAATGCAATGTACAGTCCGACCCAGTCCCATACTTAGTCAATCCTTCATGACCTAGGAGGGTTTGATCTACTTATGTGCTATGTGGATACACCAACACTGAAACCTCTGGAAAACCACAATTCAAAAGATAAAACAGGAAAACAAAGTTGAAAGGTTGCTAAAATAAAAAAAGGAAAAGGAAAAGAAATGGTTCAATCACAAAAACACAAAACAAAAACATGACAACAAAGGAAAAAGGATTATTGTACTTAAAAGTGAATCTTAAAAGAATTAAAAAAGCAAACAATGTATTTTTCTCCATGTGACTTTCTACTTCATTTTTCAAAGCCTTCCTTTTTCAAAGACAAAGGCTGAACAAATCAAATAATTTCAATTAATCAAAAGAACATTTCAAACACTTGACAGCAAATGGTACAGACAGACCTGCAGACACTTGTGCACAGCTTGGGAAATAGCAGTACCTGGTTCAAAATGTTTTTCAGAGGCCTTCCTTGCATTTTATGTTTTCCTGTTTTAAGGAAAAGAACACATACACATTTTTTTCATACAGCATATAAAGACACAGCAAAGCAAATACATTAATAGCTGAATATTTGTAAACAAAAAAAAGCTACAGTTTTTCTAAGTATGGTAAGTATGCTAAATTAACCAACAATAAACTTTGGAGGGGCAGGTATGCTCTGGAATAGAACGGACTACAAGAGAGAAGATGCAAAGGTAAAACACATTTTATAAAATGTGCTACAGCAAATACATTCAGATTGATTGACTCACTGATTAACTTAATGACTAAAATGGCGTACTTATCCATCCAGTCCTGAGCTAAACATGGTTTGACCATATTTTACTTTTTAATAATGTCTCATAGCATTGTGGTAAGCATGGTACATCTCCAAGGTAATGAACACTGCCTTGTATTCTGATCACAAATCAGACTGGTTCTTTAAACTATAACCACTCAAAGGAAACAGGGCCCTTCACTTGTGCATGATGCTAGCAATGCTGATTTTCAACTCAAAACCCCAAAGCCTGGCTAGCCTAGTTACATCCAGCTACCATCTGAGCTGTCTATGCATACCCACAGACTTTCATTTCAAAATGCTCTTTTTGTTGTTTCACTTGAATATGGACACTCAAGATTCCATTGATAATTCAGCATCAACTTGACAGTGCCTTCTCTCTTGCCCCTTGCAGCCAATTTGCGGGCACCAAAATGAGATATCTATTCGCTCTCAAGCCAGAAGAGTTGCAGGCCTGGCCAAACTAAGTATCTGAGGGCATAACAAGCTACCGTTAAAATTTTAAAACTCTGTATCACACATTCAGAAACACAATGGAACTCTGTAGTGTTACACATCAACATGTACATCTAAATCATTGATGGGGAGGATAAGGGGTTAGTTTGAAACTCATCAGCTGTGTTCCCCAAATAACATTCATTGACCACCCATTTTCTGTTCCCTTGTTCTGTTCTGGTACAACTGTACATTCCTTCAGTTTATTGTCAAAACAATTAACAACAGATAATTTTCCATGACACAGAATGTTGCACATGTACCCTAAATCAGAGGTGCCCCCCAACAGCACCACTACACATGGACCAACTACCCCTGATGCAGGGAATGATTCCCTTTACCCGAGCCAGTGCTCAACATTATTTTAACAAACTCTGCAATGTTCTGGCAACATTCTGTAACATTCAAATGTTCTCAAACCTCATTAACACTGCAATGTTCACAGTGTTGTCCGAGCATATTTTTTATCTGAGTTAATACAGGCAAGGAAATGAAAAGCAGCAGTGCAGAAACTCTTTGCTTTTTAAACCAGCGGCACAGCACATAAAGCTGTAACATTGCACAGTAGACGAAAGACATGAATGACATTTTTTTCAACACAGAAGGCAGAAGGCAAACAAAATTGCCTGAGGACAGCAATGAGTGAAATTTGTCTTGCGAGCAGCGAGGTAATTACTCTAATCAATCTCTGAGGAAGATGAAAGCCATGTATCTGGCAGAGCTAATATTCAGTCACATCAGAAATGGCCTCCAACTCAATATTCGCCAATGAGGCCCATACAGCTTAAAGCCATGCAATCGCGGTGCAATTCTTCTCAGCTAGTTTGATAACTGGACACAAATGTAGGGGCTTAATGATTTTAATTGCCTGTAACTTCCATCCCTGCAAATCAATCAGATCTGTTTGAGGCTGATAAAATCAGCTTCAAACACATACCAAGTTGTCATTTTCACTTTTCTTTTTTTTTTAAAAGACCAACAACACCACAGATTCCTCATTCATACCAAAAAAACCTTCAAGTTTAGAAAGTAGAACATTTGGGGAGGGGGTCAGTGACAGACATGAAAGGCTGAAATGTGTTCCACCAACAGCCAGCTGTCACAATATCAACAGTGAGCAAGGAAAATTACAGTGAGGGAAGATCCAGCTTGTGAACTGGACAGTTAGTTAGGAGGCAATTCACCTGGTTATTTCACCATGCTATTTGACCTGACTCACTGCAGGAAAATTAGATACATGTGTACGTGCTAATCAGTCTTAATACAGGCTGTGTAAACAAAGTAGTTTCTAGCATTTGGGGGACACCCGACTTGCATTATCATTCTGACTCACTGTATCTTTCTTTCTGTTCTCTTCCTCTCTATGTATACTTCAAATCAATACTCTTAAAACCAACCTTTGCTGGCACGACAAGTACAAGACATTTAATTGGAAAAGCATACAAATAATGGCAAAATGGCAGGAAATTCTTACAATGGAAATGGGGTTTTGGTAATTCAATTAACAATAAAAAACAGTTATGATATCAAGTATCAACAGATCTTCAGAAAGGACAGAGCAGTGCCATTATACTTTATCTGCTTCTCTCTCATGTAAGCCCACATACATTTGCAACAGTTGCTGCCCTGGGCCCCTCTTTCTCTGTGGTTAATCACTCATTATCATTCATCAATCACTCATTAGTTGTGAGATAGATATTTACACTTTCTTACATTTTCAGTTGATTTGCTGTATTTTAATAGGAGAATATGTACCTCTATCTCCAACTCTCCAGTCTTGCCTTGACCCCAGGGTTTTCCTCCCTTGCTTTCTCTTTTCTTTTAGCTTTCTGTAATGGCTAGGCTGTGGTCACTGAGCCTACACTTTTTTTTTTTTTTTTTACATTTTAGCTGACGCTTTTATCCAAAGCGACTTACAGTTGATTAGGCTAGCCAAGGACCAATCCAAGGAGCAATGTGGGGTTAAGGGCCTTGCTCAAGGGCCCAACAGCAATGGTGTTCTTGCTCGCCTTGCTAGATTAGGCTAGCCAAGGACCAATCCAAGGAGCAATGTGGGGTTAAGGGCCTTCCTCAAGGGCCCAACAGCAATGGTGTTCTTGCTGTGGCTGGACTGGGGCTTGAACCATCAACCTCTGGGGTCCCAGTCATTTACCTTAACCTTAGCCACTAGACTACAGGCTGCCCGTACTTGTACACTTGTACTTTGTATCTCTGATGGAGAAGAGATACTTGATTACGCGTTATATACTATTACACTTTAGTTCCTGATCACTTGCCTTGCATTTTGGTTGTGCTGTGCCAATTAGGAGTTTAATATTTGGTTTACATTTGCAAGATTTATTTTACTGTTTTATAGTTGGGTATTAGCTGAGGTGGTCTGAACAAGGCTTAAATAAGTTGTAAGATGTGTTGGTACTTCAAGATTAGTTGACCCTTCTCAAGGTTTAGCTCTTGAAATTTTAGCGAATCAAGTTGAATAAGTCTTCAAGAGATTATTTTGAAATGCATTCAACATTTTTATTTATTGTCCAGGAGATTTGGCCTAATTCTGTCTTGCATGAATCAGTTTGAGTTTTTATTAGAACTTGTGTATACAAATGTGTCTAAAATTCTGCAAGTTGTTTGCTGATGAATGTGTCATCTTTTAATGCGCCAAGTGCTTCATGGGATTTTTCTTTTGACTTATTCATGATACATTCCAGATTGACAAGTTTTTCCTGATTTTCCTGTGCTTAATTTGCTCTATATTTCCCAGAACTTTTTTTTGCTTTCTTCATGTATTGATGTGCAGTCTCTTTTTTTTGGCTTCAATGTTTATATACTTTATAATAAATCTTGGATTGCCTGGAGGACCAAGTTTTTGATTTTGATCATTCATTTTTAGCATTTTTGCAATCTATTTCAAAACATTTTTCTTAAAATTTTCATTTATTCTTGCTTTTACAGAATCACAAAAACTTTTAACTGTTTAAAATATGAATAGTTATTTAATTACAGTGAACAATCTGCATTTGTCCATTCTTCTTTATTGTTTGGAGTGATAGGGTTCCAGGTTTTTATCATATTATTTAAGGCTTCCTGTAGGTGACAGAACTGTGTTGTATTCTGCATTCTTACTTTGTGACACCTCCACTTCATGACACCTTTTGCCTAGCCAGCTCCAGTAATCAACCAATCATTTGCATTTCTGTAGGGTATCCTGTCTCCACAGCACACCCCTGCTAATGGCTCTGCCAGGGTTCCTATGGAGGGACAAGACCAGTTGTCTCTGGCCTGCCACTTATCTCATTCCTTTGATATGTATGACCATGAACTGTATCAACACACCATACAACTTGATTCTTCAGAGATTCTCTCGGTACAGGCAGCCCGAATGTTCTGTGTTTGTCTCTCCCTTGCACATTGTAATAAACCAACATTCTCTTAAGAGAAGTCGTCAGTTGTTCTTCATTGTCCTGCACTTGGTTCCACGGAGAAGGGCAAAATATCCTAACAGGAGCCTACACCTATCGGTATGATTGATTTTGAACACTTTCATTTGTTATTACCTGAAAAGGGTGTTTGTTGTCTAAGAGGTGATTCATTAATGTAGGAAAGGTCTATGGATGTAATAAAAATCTTGTCAATCTCCATATTCATATGTTTGATCATGTGTGACATGTTGCTGAAGTGGGAAAATGAGCACCAGAGAGTTACAGAGCTCTTGGGAGACCCTGCTATCTGTGTGAATGGGTGTTATGCACAGGCAGTGTGGATCCTTGGTGCCAGAGTGCACTACACAAAGGCCTCCACGGTTTATCCTCTTTAATTAGCTCCTGGCCCAGAGCAATGGCATTGTAGTATGCTGCTGCCACCTGTTTACCTGGAAACAGCCTTTTGGAATGGATCAACTTCCAAAATGAGGGGGATCATGGATGTGGATGGTTTGCTATTTGCAGGTAGGGGGGGGGGGGGGGGGGACTGTGTTGCTGCACAGGGTTGTGGTTTTGGGGGGATTAACCTGTGTGGTTGGGGGGAGCTTTCTGACTCTATTGACATCTTTGAGTCTAAGGGAACAGCTGTGTCAGTGTGGGCCGGGTGCAGGTTTTAGAAGTGTGGGCTGTTAAGGGTAGTGGTACTGCTGAGTGGCAGTGGTTTCCTCCAGAGGAGCCAGGCTGATTTTCAAGGCCAAGCTGTCCTGCTTTTGAGCTGCAGTCTTGTCTCTCAGCTGAGCCATGCTGTTCTCTGTGCTTTGCTGGTTATAATGGTCTAGTAGCTGCTGGGGGAGGTGTTTTTCAGAGAGTCTTGACAGAATAAGTTCTGTGAACTCTGCAAACCCCAGCTCCAGCAGGGCCAGGGTCTCCCTTATGTGGCAGATGCCGATGTGGGTCAAGCAGCAGGGCGGGGAGAGCAGGTCTAAGCAGGTTCAGTACAGAGTGGGTGCTTCTTCAACTGCTTCTGCATTGAACAGATACTTTTTCTTCACTTCTTTCAGACCAAGGAAGTGTTTGTCAAGTCCTACCTTGCTTCATTGGCAAATTGCAAGAGAATTGTGCCAAGAATATAAATGTTCACATTCTCACATTTTAAGTACACTTTTACAGTTAAAGGCTTACCTCTGTCTTTTATTTTATTTTAGCACTTTGCTTATGTCTTAGCCAACTCAAAACATGTTGTTTTTCCTTTCCCATTTTCTTCCGTCTCTTGCTCTCAGATGCTCTCCTTTTCTGCCCTTTTACTCCTTTTTCCTCTTTTTCCTTTTGTTCATTGATGATGAATGTGTGTTTTTTTTTTCAAAATACTAATGTCATTTGAAAATTAGGAACTCATTCTCTAAGCAGTTTATCTGAACTGCCTCTGTCTCTCTCTGAATCTCTCTCTCTGTCACCATGACAGCAGGGCTCTACTCTGCCCGTACGCTGAGTGAGCCATGTCTGTGTGAGGGCACCTTGGTGAGGTCGGTGCTGACAGTGGAGAGGGGGAAGCTCTCATAGTTCTCTGGTGCACCCCAGCAGCGGCAGCGGCGCAAAGCAGCCTTCAGTTCCTTCTGAAAATTGCCGTTGAGGAAGCCATACACCACTGGGTTGACACATGTGGATGCCATAGCTGCCAGGTGGCAGGCAGAGAAAATGATGTCATGCTGGCACGTGGCTAGGGTCTCAGGGTTCCAATCGAAAATGGCATTGAAGACTGTGAGTGGCAGCCAGCAGAGGGCGAATGCAGCCACAATGGATGCCAGCATGGCATTGATGCGTTGTGCGCGGCGCGGGTTCTTGGCTCGCCGGGCGTCCCCTGCCCGCTCCACAATGTCCCTGCGCCTGCGCAGCCGAAAGAATATGCGCAGGTAGCAGAGCAGGATAAGCAGCAGAGGCAGGCAGTACTGGAACAGCAGCAGGGACGTGGTGTAGGCCAAACGGTTGCGCTCAGACGGCCACAGCTCCATGCAGATCAGGTGGTCGCTGAAGGGGTTGAAGGGTAGGCTTTCATTCTGGAAGTGGGCGTCAGTCAGAATGTTGAATGACAGGAAGGGAAGTGAGATGAAGCAGGCCACCATCCAGGTAACGGCCACCGCAAGGTAGGAGTGACCAGCAGCGGGAGTCCAGCCCGTGGGGTGCAGGATGAGCTGGTGACGCTCCAGAGCAATAAGGACCAGGGAGAAGATGGAGACGGTGACAGACATGCACTGGACAAAGGGAGTGACCTTACACAGAGCTTCCCCCAGGATCCAGCGGTCCATGAGCGTGTAGATGACTGTGACAGGCAAGCACACCACACACATTAGGATGTCGGAGCAGGAGAGGTTGGCGATAAGGACGTTGGTGACATTGCGGGCCTCCCTCTGCCTTGTGATGACGAACACCAGGCAGGTGTTTCCCATGAGCCCCACTGCGATCACTGTGCTGTATGCCACGATGAGGAAGGTCGTGCCACTGACGGAGTGGGGGCACAGCCCAACCTCACCCCATGGCATGTCCCCCCACATGCTCTTGTTTCTGGAATGAGCAGCTGAGTTGGCCATCTCCATGGCTACCAAGGGTTCAGGACAGTGAGATGAACAGATCTCCTAAGGTGTATGAGTGGAATCAGTGGGTAGTGTAGTTCACGATCTCTTCCTCTGTCTTCCCGTATTGAATGATGATCACATCATGCTTTTTACCCCAGCTGCCAGGTCCTTTCCAGTGTAGCTGTACCTGTAAGAGGTGCAAAAGGTTTATGTTTTCACCTGAAAATGCAGTATTGTTGTTAGATTTGTTCTAATAATAATTTTTATGTTCCAATTTTGTAATATATTTTTGTTTTTCCTTTCACTCATCCCTCACCATGTTTCCATATTTCTCTCATGTCTCTCTCCTCCCCTGTTGTGTACCCAGTGCCTCTAGGGACAAATGATTGATTGACACAAATATCTTTCTCAGAGCACTTACTAAAACACACTCACATAAAGCACAATTACACTCACACACATAAACAGACAGGTGTGAGTTTTTTTCTTCTCTCAACTATTTACAACAGGATTTGTTTTAATATGTGAAACAAGGACACTCTGAAATCTTAGAAAAATCCTGAACTTTCAGTCTTATTTGTGGTAGGATTTTTAACCAAAGATGACATCACTTTTTCAAATAAAAAGATATTTGGCCTCACCAAACAGAAGGAGACCTGGTAGTTTAATATGCAAATGAGAGGGAACCACCAGCCTAAGAGTTGTGCCACAGACAACTCTACAGGGCTGGGGTGTATGGGGTATGGAAACAGACGGTGCCATGTTGCGGGTGCTTAGAAAGCAGGGCCTGGAGCGGCTCCATGTGTTCGAATGGCTGAGGGAGGGGAGACAGCTCTCCTTTGAGTTCTGTAATTTGACACTTACAGGCCCCTCCAGAGTGGTATTTATGCAATTTCTTTCCAGTAATCATCACCTTTGAAACAACCCAGCTCAGACAGTCCCAGTCACTGTCCAGTCCCACAAATGGCACAAATCAGTCGATCAACGGGGTTCCATCTTAATCTGAATATATATTCCCCACTTAAACTTGCTGGTGAGGGCTACCTTATAAAAAGGTTGATCACACAAGAACATATTTTTTGCAACTTTTAAATGGCATTGTAAGTACATGGATACAATGCATGGGTGTTACTAACTGCCAAATAAGTAGCATACTGACATAATAAGGCATAATGTAAACAAGCACATTAGATAAAGTTAAACTTCCCAGAGAACAAGCTGACATTTTAAGATCAACCAGAAAACATCTGTTGCTCAGTCTGTCTCACTAGAACTCTGCACTCAACCCTGTAGGGCTGCAGAAAGCTGGCGCACATCAGTAACACCTCCTTACAAATGCACAGGCAGACGCGGAGGGCCTGCTGTCACAGCTTGGCAAACCCGTACCCAGAAACTATTCACTGACCATGAATTCGACAACACAGACTGAAGCAGACTCAGCTGACATCTGCCACACACATCCCAGCCAGCAGAGGTAAAAAGAAGCAATTTTGCAATTCAGAGATCTGAAGGGATAGACTGTGAATCTCCCCTGCTTTGAACACTCAATCATGCCCCATTGCAGGAGAAATGGTGAGGCTCTATAAATAGTGCTTCAAAGCATGACTTAAATAGTGGCGTGCTCTCCCTTTGAATCCAGCTGGGCTGTGACAGCCTCACAGCCACGTTCACAACCACCTGGCGCTCCCTCACTGTGCCTGTCAGAAACACCATGGCCAACGCAATCTAAGGTCTAATTCAGACAAGTCTGCTCCCTCCTTCTATCCCTCCCTTCACTCTTTCTCCCTCTTTCCTTCCGCCAGTGAGACCCAACACACACATCCACTGGCAGAAACAAGAATCTTAAAGTGTCGCTCATGAGCTCCTTCACA
Organism: Albula glossodonta; assembly: GCA_019788955.1. NCBI lineage: Eukaryota > Metazoa > Chordata > Actinopteri > Albuliformes > Albulidae > Albula > Albula glossodonta. The sequence goes on from JAFBMS010000003.1 coordinate 17,900,082, forward strand.
ATTTGGTAAATCATTGTATCTGCACTTTATGACCAAGCAAACAATGATTCATGTTAACATTTCCTGTAACAATACAAGTTGTGTCTGGTTTCTGACCCCACCCCAAACAGCTGAATGACGGCCGATGTTGTCAGCACTAAACCAACAGCCTAGCCAAGGAGGTGAAGTCACAGCCTGGAGTGTCAGTAAGAACGTGATTAGTTACTTTTTCTGTGAAGTTCAACCACATTCTCTTGCTGTGCTATGTAGCTGGCAAGGATGGTGGTTCGTATACTGTAAACCCCTACCCCCAATACAGTGGCAGAAATAAGTAATTTAACAGCAGAGAAATTCCTTCAGTATTCTCAATTTGCAACTTAATTGAAAACAGTTACAGAATCATAAGTGTCCTGGCATTTCCCTATGGTCAGATCTGCAAGCCTGCAACTGTTTTTGAGGACTAGATCAATATTAGATCAATATGTGCTTGCCTGCCACGTCTACCACTTTTCCACCACAAGGTGGGGGAGATATAAAAGGAGGTAAAACTGAATTTGAACATTGGGGACGCAAGAAATTGACCCCTTTTGTATCTGTATCACTTTATTAACAAAACATCATTTTCTGCCCTCCAGCAATATTAAATAAAAGCTTTCTCCATTTCAAATACCCTCGGGTACCATGAATATTGCTGCCTCTGATTCATGGCACAGAAGACTCATCAAGGAGACTATTACATAAATTCTCTTTTACAAGGGAGCAAAATATTAACACAAAAGATACCTGAATGACTACCACATAACATGTACAAAATCTCAATTCTTGTTGGCTAGATCCCTCGTTAGCTTGAGCCATCTTGTCCATTACCATTAAATTCTTCTCCCACTAGCATTTAGATATTTTCTCCATTAACTTTAGCTGGTTCCCCATTAGGTACAGCTTGTGTCCATTAGCATTTTGCTGCGTGGTAGGCAGAATTGTCCACCAGCAGGAGCCTGACTTGATCATCAATATGCCCTCCACAGCTGGATTTAATTTTCTATGGCTCCAGGCCCCCTCCCCAATGCCCCCCACTGGTGCCAGTCTTTAGACAGGAATCTCCTTCTCCCCAGGCATCAGCCAAGTTGGTGGATGCCGTGTTTTTTTATACTTTGCTAATGAAAGCATTTTTATGTAGCTGAGCGGGGAAAAAAGAGTAATAACTCTTTGATTTCCAAGCCCAATGACCTTCGATGAAGCTTATCTCTAAATTATTCCAGCTTCATCACATCTCCTAGATTCAATTAGTTCTAAATGGGTTTTTCAATAACAAGAAAATGAGATACACTGACTTTAGAGGGCCCATTATGCTGTTTCTATGGTGACAGCTTTAATAAAGTTGCTTCTTCCTTGGCCATAATCTGTTGCTGCTTGCTTGTCATTGTCATTAGTCTGTATGTTCTTCATTATCCTCATGTAAAGCTACTAAAGAACAAAAACAGCAGGTAGCATAAGTAAATGACTTATACTTAAGCAATCCATGTGCATAAATCAACAACTGAACATTAGGCTCCTTCCCTGGGGTTTAAAATATGCATGCATACACACAGTTTTATGGCAATGGACAGCCCTGAGGAGAAAAACAAACAAAGGCAGCCTTGCATTCTTATAGCTTCATTCACAGCCTCGGTTTTGAGAACAGGTGCACAGCCCTTGTGTTTTTGGCCAAGGGCAATCCCCAGTCCTAACACAACACTTTTGTAACCAATCATTTAAAAACCACAGGCCAAGGAAAACAAAGTGACGGCACATAGGGCCAGACAAATATACTCTGTTAACTCAGATAATATTATTTATTTAGCAGACATCCTCATCCAACATCTTAAATGGGTGAATTTAAGACCAAGGGGACCTTGGCTGTTCTATTTTGCTCAAGTGTTGTAGTAAATGTGCCCTGCCTGGAATTTGAACCTGATGGCGGTCAGCCTGAAGTCTGAATGAGGCAGGTTGGAGGTCTGGTCAAGGAACTGTTTTTGTACCACTAAGTAAGCTAACTTGCCAGCTGCCCTTAAAAAATATTTAATAATTAAAGCTTATTGAACAAATATGTCACTCTCCATCTCTCCAATTTGGCAGCAGTCATTCTTCACTTGAGCTTTTGCACACCTGGACACACTGTAGCTAAATGGTAAAACACTCCTCTGACACACACTCCTGCATGTCAGTGATGATTTTACACAACACAGTCCACACAGTCATATAACAGAGAGCTAACTCTAATTGAAGGTGACACCTATCTATCACCTCTAACAACTAGCAGCAAAATAGATAATGTCACCAAGAATTCCATGGTTTCAAATCTTCTGGCAATAGCAAGGTGTGCCATGGCTGGAGCAATACATGCAGAAGAGTGTGATGTAACTCAGAGAAACCTTTCAGTGCAGGGTGTTTCATTTGATTTTGCAAGAGAAGGTTTAATTTTGGTTGTGTTCTCACCTCAAGGTGAGAAAACAAATTCCTTATTGGACATATTCACCCAGAGCGGCATACGCATACTGTAATATACACATTTTCATGTCACTTGACCTTTTTAATTACAGGTCTTCCACTATAAATACTCTTTTATCCCAAAGAGGAGCAGTGCAAAAGTGATTTGATTTTAATTATTTTTGGATCTGCATCAGATAAAATGATTTCAGGAAGTTGGTCCAATTACATTGTACTTCATCCACATTCAGATATGGTTGTTAGCTGCCAGTAATTACATACCTTGCCAAGACCCAGAAAGGGAAGGTTTTTTATCCAGTCTTAAATACCAGAACCATGGTTCTTAAAATAAAACATAATCCAATACTTTGAGAACTTGTAGAAAGAGTTCTTTCTCTTCAGTGCAATTCATTTCTACGAAGCTGATGGATCGATTTTTTGGGATGAAAATAAAGTAAGCTTTTACTCATTGCATTTGACCTTCCTAGCCTGGCTGTTTTCCTTGGACAAGAGTGGGTTTATAAACATCCTGTCTTTATCTTATCTTGTCTGAAAAAAAATATCTTTAAGATCTTTGGCCTGATTCAACTTCATATTTTTGGCTGAACTGCTCTAGACAGACATAACAGTGCAGTATGACGTACATGATGTTGGCTCGTTTGTTGAGAGGGGCAACCAGGACTTGATACTAGACTAGAGCGACATCCACACATTTAAAAGCTGCATTTTAACATGAAACAACTGCCAACTGCCAATTGGGCCTGGCTCACATTCACAAAGCATCTCAGAGTAAAAATGAATCAGTTTTTGCCTATACATACTCTAACTTTATCTAACATTACACAAAGTCAAAACTGATTGCAGATTGGTGTTCCTACAGGGACTCTTTAAGAATATGGACCATGGCACGTCTGTTTACACCCTTGTAATATACCTCAAAGCTGTGACATCTGGAAGTGTTGATGTTACCTCACCTTGGCATTGTGAGGAGGGGCCAAAATGGCTGCTGTGTGCCAGCTTGTGCTGATAAGAGGGGGTGTTCAATTTAAGCTGCAGGATAGGGAGTGGCCTTATTTTGGGTCAAACATGTGCAGCAAGGCCTGTGAGATGACCGGGACATCATCCTAGCCTTGGGGGGGGGAGGGGGTCGCAGTACCACATGCAGATGTGATGTGACACCGACAGTGGGCATCCAATCCACCTGGGAGCTTGATTCAGGATTGCCACCTCAAGCCCCCAAAGCATACACCCCCAGCCAGCCAGATGCATCACATTTAACTGGCTGATAGAGTTTGACATTCTATCACTGAGGATTACATCCAGCTTGATCTTGTGCTTTCCTTTCAGACTTAAAAAAGAAATATAAAACAAGATTTTAAAAATAAACACAATCCAAAGTGGAATTACAACTGATTCAAACATTACAAAAGGAAAAAACATGTCTCTTATTTTCATCCAATCCAAAACAGTCATAACCTCTGAAATCTTACTTTCCCATATTTGTTTGCTGTTTGCAAGTCCCATTTTCTAAACTTAAAAATATTTATTAAAAAGTTATGGCATTGTTTACTGGAAAGACAATATGCAACACAAAGTATTTGAAGCAGTGCTTGCCCATAATTTTGTAGCTGCCAACAATCAAACCAGTAGCAGGAGTTCTTGACAACCACAATCAACCTTAAATACACATGCAAACAAGTAGTTGATAGCATGAAATAAATTATACCATTCATATTTCACTTGCAAAACAAAAATGTTGACATGGCAAAAGGAAATGACACGTGAAAAGCAGAAGTAAAAAAGCAAGCAGCTTCTCATGCATTAAAGAATGCAGGTTACTGAAGAGCTGCCTGTAGATCCCAGAGTATGTGATTGCTGTTTAACACAGTTTAAAATAGTCAACTAATCTTGAATAAACAAAATTAGCTGTATAACAAAGAACCATATTTCTAACCTCAACAGAATTAAATTATAAAATATACCTAAATAGAAATATGACAGTATGTAGTTTGATGCTTGACAACACTTACAAACACAGGGCAACAGTCTGTGTAATGGGTACAACATTGCAGCATCTCAGTTTCAATCCATGTACATTGAACCCTCGTTATAGCGGACCTCTTTAAAATGGATTTCAGTTATAACAGACTATTTCTGCTGTAACAACAACATGTGTGGTCTATTCTGGTTAATACTGAACAAGTTCAGACCTCTAACGACCAAAGCTTTGTTAGAAGAGGGGAAATGTATGTTCCGAGTGTGTGTGTGCCAGAAGTGATCAATATATAGTAAAATGATTGTGTTGTAAACTCAACACAGTGTTACTTACAATGGACCTCAGTGTGCAAAGGACAGACGCCTTGCCTGAATAACAAAGAGTGTGCCTGGGTGTGATGGAACAGTACTGGTCAGCAGGTAAGGTAGTCTGATGTAGCTGGTAGAGTATATAGGACCTTCCGAGTGTTATTGTACACCAGACTCTAAATCTAGAGTAAATATGGCTTGGTACCACAGCCGAGGAGGGACTACTGTGTGTTTTTTATTATCAACCGGTTATATCATACGATTCGTTATATCATACTCCCTTTCCCCCCAATTAGTACGCTTTAACGAGGATTCAGTGTACTGCATTGCATGCTCTCTCTGAAAAGAGTGACGGTAAGGGCAAGGGGCTGACAGGGCTGGTGTTAAGCTATGAGGAGGGAGTGAGACAGAGGCGGAGAGGCAACTTGCATGACTTATTACTAACTGCATGTACATGTACATACAGGTAGCAGTAGCAAGTCTATAATGATTTTTTTAAAGGGTACATTCTCAACTTGAATCTGTGGAAAGGAGTTCTGAACCTGTGGCATGGCTAAGTCTATGTATGGGAAGCACAACACAATTGTTCATAGCGCCGAATAGCACCATTCATTCGGCTCCGCTATAGTGGGAGTGCACGTAAGTGTGATAAACACACTCACTCTGCTCTCACTGAAGGTCACTATTTTTGTTGTCTTAATTAATTCTAAAGTCAGTATGTCTTACATACCAAGATGCTTGACAAAAGTTAAAACATGTCCTTCTCCTTTATCACCCAAGAACAATGTCAGTTTTTGTTTGCTTCATTTTTTGGGCCTTTTTTCTGCTGGAGGCTGTTGACTCCGAATGCAAATCAGACAGGAGAGGGAGAGTGCAGAAAGTTCCCCAGTAATGCACCCCTCTTCGATTGGGACACAGTCCTCATCCTGTCTGAAAACACTGGAATATCTGACCACACCCGGGGCTGTTTGCATAAAACTGTTTTAGACTAGTCTTAGTAGTCGTATAAATTTTCCTTTAAGATCAGACTTAGCTTTTTTCTGTCAATTGCATAAAAACTTAGACCAGTCTACTTTAAGACCAAAAAGAAAGACTCCCTACCACCAGGCTAACTGCCATCTACATTCTACGTTGCCATGGAAACAACTAACTGTCAGTTGAGCTACTTGCGTAAAAGTGGCTTAGATTGTTCAACTCGCTACATCATAATAAACTCCTTCCAAACGCATTCATGTTGTCTGAAGGTTCATTCTCCTGAATCTAATATGTACAATGGCAGATGTTAATATTTGGGTTTATGAAAGGGCGATACAAAAAGAAAGGGTCTTCAAAGACCGTTCAAACCCACTGGAAGCCCTTTCTGACAAAGAATTTATGGACAGGCTAAGATTTCCAAGAAATACAATTTTGAAAATAATGTCCGACCTCAAGGAGCATTTGAGGTCTGCTATAGGTAGGTGGTGTGGTAGTGCAGTATGTAAGACCACTGGAACTTTAGACAGGAAGTTCTGTTCCTCTTTGCATTACATTATGTTAACTAGGAATATTTATTTGTATTAATTTTGGTGTTCAGATAAAATATCTCAATTGTCAAACTTAGCTTTTTTCTTATCCAAGCATAGAATGAAACCCTGTCTCTGCAAAGCAATGAGTCTCTGCACAGAGATCTGAATTCATTCACACTTTCAGTTCAAGAAATTAACAATAAAAGAGAATTATAAGTCATTTTATGCAGGGTTCTTCGGCTCATTTATGAATATTGATGAAAAAGAGCACGACTCTGCCACTTGTTATCCCCCTCCCAGTTTATGCCCTATGTGAAAAAACTCATCATAAATGAAGGCCAATCCACAGCAATATCATCAGTCAATGTGGCAAAACATTAGGACACCGAAATTCTGCAACAGAATCATACACAGCTTGGCACAGGTACTCTTAAAAAAAGAACTACCTCGTGTTCAGAGATTATTTCAGTTTCAAATGTTAATAATGGCATATCATGTGCAGATGGTTTGTTCTATTTTGGAAGACTAATCTTCCTCTCAGTCTTGCCATAATAAGTCTAGTCACAAATGAACAGATGTCAAGACCAGAAAAATATTCTAGTTCATACAACAACTTGTTTCTATGATTAGCTACAATGTATAGTTTTTCCTGTGATAGTATCTGGTTCTTTGCAGCCGAGCCTGTTTGTTATTGATCTTGACTTTAGTCACCATTTGCCTGTCAGAACTCATATCTGCTCCTGCCAACCCCACCCCCAAAGCAGTCCCATAATTAAACAATCCATCAAGACCTTTATCTCCACTGATAAGCAGGGAACAGATTTTCATTTGAGATGACAGCCATTGTTTAAGGCTAGTAATGGGAACGACGGAGTGATGCAATCAGTAAAGAGTGGAGAAGTAAGGATGCCCTCAGTATGTGGTGACACGCTTCTGTTTTTCTCTTCTTCCTTCCATCTCTTTGTATAGACGCAGTGCTGATAGGTTCAAGTCATAAGCTTCTAATGTTACTCTAGCACTTTGCTTTATTTGCTGAAGAGCAGTAAGATGTTCTCAGTGAGTGTGACTACTCATTTTAATGGGTATAAGTTATATTTCTAAATTAATTTTTTGTTTAAGTCCAACAAATACAGCATTATACAAATCGGATTGTGTTCTTAGCAGAGATTTCACCACAGTATTGAGTGCCATACAGTTTTTAAACACGTAACAATGCAGAAAAAAAAAATAACCGAGGAGTCAATGTGTTACTACCAGTCTACAGGGATTTTAAAGAATATCAGTCATTTTCAAAATCCGAAATAATGCAGTGAAAAGCAATAACAGTACGTACAACGCTTCCACATCCCATAATCGATATCACCTTTAACTTGAGATGACTTGTTACTCAGTATGGATACTGCCAGACTCCTTACTCCGGACAGGGGATTACGTAGGTTATGTCCGTCCCATAAATTTTCTAATATGAAATGTTTACAACATTAACATATTTTACCGCGGTTTACGAAGAGATCAGGTGGAGGGGAACTCCGACCAAAAACCAGCACTTTTCCTGGGTATTAAATCATTTGTCATTTCAGTGCAAACAATGTTCTTTATTAGAAGTTAAAAACAGACAACCGAAGATTTTGCTGAGCTCAAATTTACGAACTATACCATATTAAATAAGACGGTTAGACTATTGTGCATTTAAAGTTTTGACATATTTAACGCCCGAATTTCCCCAACTACTTAGATTTTTTGCAACTTATGAATAACCATCAATATGCCGTTATGTTGACATTAAAAAAAGCTAAATAAGATAAGGCCAAAGCAAAATTTGTCACATTTGTTATTCACCAAACACGTGATAAAGGACAGAATACATTCTGCACGTGTTCGTCCCTGAAAACAACACAAATGAAAAAAATAATGCATATATATTGAACTACTTTATTGAAATGGTTTAAAACTGGTTTATGTATCGGTATGATAACACGAGTTAAAATATACTTCGGGAGAGATGACTTATGAATCCGCTGCGAATATGCACATGCAAAATTGCGCGGTCATAGTTTCAAACGCTGCCTATGCTCAAATTAGCCTACATCCAGACACCTCAAGCTACAGTATCGATATATTAATTTATTACAATGGAATTTTACTGGTATCATTGATACCAGTCAAATGGTTATTCATTGTGTACGCAAGCTTTCTTTCACAAAACACTAACTCCTGTTTTCTAAACACCAATTCTTACAGGTAGGATATTCAAGAAGATAGTTACAGAAAATGAACAGTAATGAATTGCGCTGTGTTTCAAGAAGGACAGACTATATGTTGCAACTTACCTTTCTGAAGATACCGTTTCTCTCTCAAAATAATTGTCCGGTAGCTGCTGAAAACGTAATTGCACACACAGGGGACTTGTGTCGCCGGCAGGCGAGAAGAAGCGTCTGGCATCCGGGGTGAAACGTGTCTTTTCATGCGGGCACAAGCGAGATGCAGGTAAATTTGGGGGAAGGAGAGAGATGGAGGGGGCGCCTCACACAAGCGGAGAGGGTATTATCTTAAAGAGACGGGTCTCTTTTAGTGCGTCAGCTTCGCGTGCCAAAAGCTTTTAAAAAAGTCATAATTGCAGTAAATGTACACCTTCGAGAACACATCTCTTCGTATTTATACTGATTTTGAAGAATATCTGTAATCTTCATACTACGCATAAAATTCTAAGTCAGGACATCAGCAATTACCGCCACAATACGGCTGTAAAGACTTACACCTGTTAAGGGCCAGAGTGCACTCATGTTGGGAAAGAAACCAGCACACTTCTGGCAGACGTGTCATGCCCATTCTGGTGGGGCACGTGCCCCATCAGATTTTTGATATCTGGATTTTTTATATGTTTATTTTACTTTATTAGAATTATTTTTATAATATGTAGTTATGATAATTGTATATTATGAGTCAAACGTATTATTATAATTATGTCATAGATCATACCTCAAAAAGTCGCATATCCCCAGTTCCCTATAGTATTGGTTTCTTCCAAAAGTTGCAGGATGAATTCGGTTCGCACACAGACGTCTGTTGCGTATCAATGCTGGACGGGATGTAGGCTGCGTGTTAACAGTGTGTTGCTGAAGTGGTTAGTAGAGCATCAATCCCTTTTTTTAAACGTGTGAAAATAAAATGCAATTCGTTATACACACTTAGTTGCCTTTGAGAAATATAGGCATGGTTTCCTTTGCAAGATAGTTGGCTAGTACTTGCTAAAGTTAGTAGCCATCCCTCAATCTGGTTGTTTAGCCTTCTGGCTTGCTAGCTAGGCGTGACTTGTGGTAGCATAGCATCCTGTTTAACTGATACCGCTTCATGACTCATACCCCTTCATTTATCTCTTTTTTGTTCTGAGGAAGGACCCCATGCCCCCCGCTCTAATTTTGCCCACCCCAGAAGTTTGGCTTGCATGACGCACCTGACTCCAGGTACTAAAATGCAAGCGTATCAACATTTGAAAAGCTCAATACTCACTCAGGTAATACATTGATACGTTTTCCACGATGACCCCTAATTTATTTTTAAAAAGTGCTCGATGTTTTAAAACGACAAGATGTGTAAATGCCAGAATAACTGCATGTACACTTGTTAGTGATCTGTTTACCGTGTGGCAACCCCTGTGAAAGCTATGGAGATATTCATGGTCACTGGTTTGATTTTCATGACCTAACCAAAAGATACCAAAGGGCATGGTTTTGATACACCTTATAAATTAATAGTTTCTCATATGAACTTCTCTATCAGAACATGCAAAAATCCTACTCATGTGTTAGACATCAGCTGCTAAATTAACATATGTGAAAAACATTATTTTTATTCCCTAAATTCTCTGGAGGTTATTTTTCACTGCAAATATAGGTTTAATCTCTTTCTGAAGTCTATTAAGCAGCTCCGTGTGACACTAATATGGGTTCACTAAGTAGGAGTAATACTGTATATAATTAATATGTTAATGTCTTGTATAACTATAACTTGGAGAGAGAACCATGAATTTTCATACTGTTCATTCCTGGAGTCCTTCCTGTGTGCTACATGGGAATGGTTATGGTGCATGTCAGAGTTACAGTGCAAGTATTTTAATTTTTTGGCATATTGGAATTCCCCCCAAGTAAAGTTAATAAGCTGCATTATCCATTACATCCTATCAGATTTAAAACCTCTTTGCAGAAAGAACCTTTTGCAGAATGCATTCTATGGTTGTATGTATGTCATCTCCAAATCTGGCTTGAAATATGACCTGTGAATTGGAATGTTTATACTTAATCCGGTTTTTATGTAAGAGATACATTTTGAATTAGTGGCTGATTGTATGACTCTGGTTGTTTAGCACTGTGGTATAATAATAACATGTAGTAAGCTGAATGAAAATTCTGAAATACCTGTTGCCTACCAAATTAAACCATTGCATATGTGTGTCTGTTCATGTGTGTATGCATATGGTCAAAACTGTTCCCAACAACATTCCTTGATGAAGTTATAGGGCAATAAGCAATATAGCTATATTAAAGTACCATAAGGTTGGCATCCACTTCTGAGACAAAGCTAAATCCAGCAGCTTTGGCCAATTATGCATAGAATGACAGATTTTCTTCCTTTCTCTTTCTTTTTTCTTTCTTTCACCAGAATAATTAAGGCTCAGCAGTACAGCAGTGCACCACGTGGGATTCAATATCCCAACCCTCCAAATTGCCTCTATCCTTCTCCCACCTGGCACTCCAATTGTCCTCAAATCTCGGTGGCTTTGAGACACAGCTGCCAAAAAAATAATGGCTGGATTCAAACATATCTGTGCTGTCTGTTACATATATTCTATCCTTATCCTTATCTGTTGATCAGATGCCCCTGGTGGATGCCCCTGGTGGATGCCCCTGGTGTTACTTAGATAATTAGAGATTGTTAGCAACCAAGCATTATACCACTTAGCTCCTTGCAGACATTGGCTTAGAGGAGTTAGGTGCTGCTGCAGAACGTACAAGTGATGCTTCTGCGTGGTAGCTTGAGGCAGGTAAACAAGGCAGATGTTTCTATTTCACTCTAAACAATAACCTTAGAAACCGTTACCTAATTAAAAACATACATCACTTTATGTGATGTTTCATTTGATCATTCATTTCAACATGAGTTTTAAAATTCTTGTTTCTCATAAAGTAAATGTACCATCCTCAGTTCTAGTCATTTTCAGACTAGAATCATTGTATATTCCTATACCTAACTCCAGGACCTTATGTATCTGAAGAAAATTCAAGATTGAGCCTTTGAATAAATCATGACAAGTGCCTGTCAGAAAATCTGGACCGATCATGGACCAGTCATCAGTTATTGAAAACATGGAAGTTAAATGATCATTAAAATAAGTTATTATTAAATTATATTCTTTTAGTTGTGTCATCTTTTATATTTCACCAGGTTTAACTTGTTAATGTCATGTCATCAAACTTAAACTTACACAAATGGAACAGCTTCACTGACCTGGGCCCCATATACAGGACATAGTAGATATAATCTGCAAGGCTATAACTGAATCTCTTAAATATAGAATAACTCTCAAATAATTTAGCAAATTTTGTACATGAATATGGGCGATTTCCATAAGGGGCTATAAGGGTACATTATCTTCACCAGAGTTTAAATGTCTAATTAAGAACAATTACCAGCTCACCACAATTCTGATTGTTATCGTGAGTGGAGGGAAAACATACACAGGGGATTCCCAGGAATGATTTTGACAGTGTATACCTGTGGCTTCACAATGCGATCAAAAACACAAGTTCAATAACATTGCTACCCACGGAAAGAGCATGATTGCCTAGAGAGTGAAGGTCTCACGATCAGCTTCTCTGGTCAATCAGTTGCAAGGCATTGAACTGCAGTTGGTGAACTGCAGAACTCAAAGAAGCAGTTGCTTGCAATCACTAGTCTATTTGCTATTGAGAGAACTGGAGGAGTCTGTCACCTGGAATTACATCACAGTCCGTGCAGTTACAGTTGATGCCTGTGAGAACAATGTTCCATCCTACCTCATGGCCTTGAGGTTGTTGACAGTGCTTACTGCACTGACTGTGCCATGGTATCACGGAGATCATTCCACCTCAGAGTTTTTGGATGAAATCTCATCCTATAAGTTTCAACTTGTAGACCGAAGACTCAGAGTTAGGGCTGTGGGGTCTTGAACCCCATTTAAATACAGAGCTCCTAATTTTGTATGATTTCTGCTTTTACAATAAATGATTTCTTCCCAAAAGTGTTACTTTAGTACCAGCCCCTTTACCTCCCAGAGACATTCATATGATTCCCTTCTATCCTGACACTGTTACTGAGAGATGGGTGTGAATGAATTAAATCCTATAATGACTGGAGCCAAATTGAACTGGTAATCACTGGCTTGTTTGGACAAATCAAAAGGCCTGGCACTCCAACCTCACTGTGCCTTAACTGTCTCAGATGGTTTCTGTCACTATTTAATCTCAAAAATATGCATGGTTGTTCCATAGTTTTCATGATTTATGTATTTATTTAAAGAAGGTTTACAAAGACATTCTTGGTGTACATGGCCCAGCATAAATGCGGAAATAGTAACAGTCCCATCTTCAGGTTTCAGTAACTTATCTAAAGCCACCACCTCACACTGCTGTTCACACAACACACATGCATAAAATGATAATATAAAGCCGTTCATCATTTATGTGGTGAATAAAAATACTGGTACTGGTATTTCTGTATGACACATTTTGACCTGTTTTTTTTTTTACATTTTAACATTTAGCTTTTCCAACAAAGCACACACGAATGATCTGAATAGCCCCACAGCAAACCATGAGAGAATACAGCTGCTTGGGCTGACGAAATTTCTTACTGTCATTTTTTTTTTCCATGACAAAACAGGTCCCCCCTCTGCCAGACTCTGGTTGGCCTTATAGACATAATACATACAGGACTGGGCGATGTATCGGATACATTCAATATACTCGATAGTTTTTTTTTTTTTTGACACAAGATACAGAACATTGCCATATCTTAATACTGAATTAGGATGTTAGTTTGCAGTGTAATCATTAGTGTGTTTGTTTTAAAAACCTGCAGCAGTTACCAGGCATAATCCCTCTCACTGGCGCACTCTCTCTCTCTCTCTCTCTATTATTTAACATTATACTTAGTTTTGACTTAAATTCCTTGTGTTTAAGTATTGAAATATTGAGATATGTGTCGTATATCGCTATTTAAAAAAATGGCGACATTGTTTTTAAACCATATCGCCCAGCCCTAACGCACAGCGATACAACAACTATTAGGTATAACTGAAAAGACAGTCACTGTGCGTCCTTCAGTTTGTGGCATGAAGTTACAAGTCTCATTTTGGAGCTCAAAATAGATTTCTACTCATTCTGGAAAATTTTGTGCTTTAATTGGCTCATATCCCTCACAGCCTGTGAGGAAGTACATTTCTGTTTCCACTGCTCCATCACTGCATTGGGAGCACAGTCTGTCCTCTCTTGGAGGTCAGGTCTGCCTGTGTGTGCCCATCTCAATGACCAGACTGTGCTCTCTATTTCCCCACTCTAAAATGTAATTCAACTCTGAGATATGTCCTTGTGGTTTTCTATTATTGTAGGAGGGAAATGGCAAAGACACAGAAAACAGCTAACAATTCCCTTTGTAGAGTCAGTCATTCTTTCAATAGGTACAGTCTTTGTAGTAAATTGCTCTATCCATCTGTGATAGAGGTGTACTTCTGGATAAAAAAGACAGGAGAAAATTGACTATCTCACCAATCTGAGCATAGAAGAAGCTCTCAAATTCCATAAATACACTAGTCTGCACATGGGGTGAGGGGGTGGCTAAAGAGAGGGAATGAGACAGGTAGAAAAAGGATAAAGGGACAGACAAATGGAAAGAAAAAGACAGAGAGAATGCAAAAGTTGTAGGGGGTTTTAAAAAAGGGAGTGGGAACAAGCATGAATCCACCTTCTGAAAGAACAAATACATGGCAAAAAGGCCAAATTTTCCTATGTTAAGAAATGAAATGGAATGGAACATCTCCTCTTTGGGTGAAAGCACATCCCCCACTATGTAATAGAATGTTTGATAAAATGATGATGAGATGGGATTCTTGACACTACATGGCAGAGCCATGGTACCTACAGACTGATCGCTTCAGACATCCTCTGCATCACAAGTAAGGCTGAAACATAGCCAGGAAAAATCTCATATCCCCCAGATCTAATACAAAATTCAACTTTTTTTTTTCTTTCTCTTCTTTTTCCAACTAAAACCTGCCAAAGTGCTCTTCACACATGGCTGGGTTCAAAGGCAGTAATGAGAACTGCAACCATGATTTGGAGTTGTTTGATACAATAACATCAAATAACTCCATTGCCAGTGTAGTATGTGCACAGCAACAGGAAAAAAGCAGTTTATGGGGGTCTGCTGTGTTAGGGCAACAAGAAGAGACTGCATGTCCACAGCTATGACAGACAGCACATGTCAGATGATTGGCTATTTGGTGTGTGTGTGTGTGTGTGTGTGTGTGTGTGATAGAGTGAATGTGTTTTTCTGTGTGTCTGCTTGGGGAATATCATTTAATTACTGGGAGAAAATGCATTCTGTTGGATATATTCCTGAGAAAAGCTGCATGGATGAGTTCTGTACAACCTCACCTCATCTCCTGTCATGCCTACCTCTCAGCAGTCTCCATTTCTTTCCCAGCCTCTATGCAATGCAAAGACACAACTTTTACTTTTATTTTTTTGACAGGTCGTGTTTGATCAGACAGGGTTTTGGCCATTTTTCTTTGTAGATGCTCATGTATTTCATATTATCATGTTCAATTATTCGAGGGAAAAGTGTCAATTTAAATTATTACATTAACTTAATAAAAAGGAGTATCATTTAATGTATGTTCATCATCTAATTGCCTAATAGTTCACGTTGAATAGCACTTTTTATAATCTGGTTGTCATGGCACTTGTGGTGATGTTCAAGAATGAATCAGAAATAAAGACTTTGAGATCACGTGAAAACTTGGTAAGTATTCTGTGAACCCATGTAAGAATGACACATTTACACACTGAAGAGGAAAATTTCACAGGAAAAAAATGTTGGTGAGTCAATGGTACTGTTGGTCTTTAAAAATTTGTATTTTAATCGGTTCATGGGGGGTTTACAAATCACAAGTATTTGTCATTTTACAGACATTTGATTTCACAGTGCTGAAACAGTTCATACAGTAGAAACAGCTCTGCGAGAGAGCTCTGTCTGGTGAGAGACAAAGACACTGGTGGCCAATTTCTAAAATGAGTCCTTGAGCGGCTCAGAGGGTGTTTGTAATCTTCATCACACAGGGTGTTCAGAAATCTCTGAGGTACAAGGATGAGACAGCAGTTATCCCTGCACCGGTCTGCCAAAAGACATGCATCTCACACAACTACAAGTGCTCTGTTTCTGTATGACCGTCTCTGTATTACTCTACAGCCAGTCAAAAAAAGAACCAAACTTTGTAACTGTGAAAGTATATGGACCCAAGAAAGGTCTAAGATGCAAAACTTGGCAAAAAAACACAAAGATAAAACTATATTTTTCTATATTGCCTTTTTCCAGTTTGTGAACACTAGTTTGCCAGCTTTCTTTTTGATATTTACTACCAAAATACATTTTAAAAGGCTGAGATCAACAAGCATTTTAAAATGTAAGACTTTCTTTCTGTATGTTGGGTGATGTGGGTAGGGATCATGTTAGGAGGGTGATGTTGCAAAAAAGAGTACTGTAGAAGGACACTCCAGTTTTCCAAGAGGCCTGGCCTTTTGGCAGTGTAGGACAGTACTGCAGAATGACAAAGTAAAGGCTTTGTCTCCTTTAGAGACTGCTCTCTATTATTCAGGACAAGTAAAAATCACGGTTAAATAAAATCATAAAACTCTTAGAAAAGAACAGAATTATTTAAGGAGATTATTTTTCACCTAGGAATATGTTATTAATCTTGGGCTAGTTTACTAAAAGTGAAATTTTTATGCTAGTTTTACATTTTATAACATGCTTTTTAGAGAAGTTGAAGTAACATTTGTGGTTAATCAACATGCATTTAAGAAATTTCTATCTGGGTCAGTTAATTTTTTATACAGAATATGTTGTTGTCTGGCTGGCTAGCTAGCTTGTTAGCAGATATTCATAGATTTTACTTGCTTTCTAGCTTGTTGGCTAATAGTAAAACTAATTTGAACTGCAGAACAGTATAGTTGTCTTGCAAGTTTGATTTCTAAAATGCTCCTCTATTTGTGATGATAACTTCAGTTCAAGACTAATAATTAAGTTAGGAGGACTACTGTAACGAATTTATCATTACAGCTCGTATTCTACTTGTTATCTTGTATTCGGAGTAACGGAGGAGCGATAAGGTAGAAGGTATATTATTTTATTTCTGTTCAATACGAAAAAAAAACTAATTATAGAAGTGTATACACAAAAATACATTTTTGTGTATAATCTCTTGTTTAAGACCACTGACAGGCCCAGTATAGGGTCAGGAACAATCATTTAGTACTGCCCCACCTTTCTTTTATTTTATTACGTGGTTTGGTCCAAGATCCGCTTCGATTTACGTTGCGCACTTACAAACTTCCCTATCAACGATGGAGCACACTAAAACAGGTATGATTGCTCCTCTCCTCCCGGTAAAATTGAATGTTACCGAGTTAGTAAGATTGACACACATTACACTGTAAAACACAACACAAGTTAGTGTTTTCCTTTAATATATAGGGGATAGTTTAATTGCTCAAAAGTTAGCAAACTCGTATAAATGTGCATTTTATGACGTCAATGGTAAAATGCTGACGCGGACTAGGTTGCTCATGTGACCATGTGACGAGAGCATATGGCGAGGTTTCTTTGTAGTCGAGTTAAATTGAAGTATTTCCAGAGAAATGTTAGGATTTTGGTTAATGCCTTTGATAATTTCAATGCGTATGTACGTCGTTTTGCCGATATTGCTGAAACTCAAGCAAGAATGTTCGTGTCGAAGGCACTATTTTGAAAAAAAAAAGAAAAAACTAAACTCTTTTTATATTGGGAACTGTATTATACATTACATTAAATAGAAGAGTCACCCATTTTTTAACACTTCTTGATACTTGTCATAAGATAATTCAGCATACTGTAATATGTAATTGAAATAGTAGATCTATTTCATGGTGCTGTCATTACAAAGTGTTAAGAAAAGCTTTTGACAGATTTGAAACTACAGATAGTAGTAGAATCCATTTCGCATTCTGAAATGATTCTGCCCCAAATGAAGATCCACAATCAGTGAGTAAAGTGTTATAGATTAATTAATAAATGAAGTCATTACATAGACCAGGTCAGACTTAATGTAATGATGTATGTATGCACTTAATGTAAATGTAATGATGCTGCAGATGTATGCTTGATCATTTTTAACTGCTTAGGACTCAGTTGGTACTGCAAACATGTGCTAAAGTAAGTTTAATAGCAAATTTTTTCGTGTGTCTTTCCCATCCTTCTACCTAGACCTCAAATCTGAGTTCATAATGAAACAGGCATTCAGTTCTGGCATATTGGCTGCAGCTTGATTTTTTTGTTCATATAAAGAAACAGAAAGTTTTCTTGCAGTTGGCCAAAGAACCTGCACCGCAGGGGTTCCCACCGGGTCTTTATTAAACTTTAATTGTGTTAGCAGCTGGGGCAATAGCTGGAATCAATCTGTCTCACATTTAGGTTGCCATTTATCCTCTGGTAGTTTGGATTAATTTTATGTCCCCTTCCTGCACCCTGCTTTTCCAAGGGGGGAATGAAAAAGCCAAGCACCCTTTGTCATGGATTTTTATTGAGTTTTTTCTCTCTTAAGTACAATAATACAGCAGTCTCTCTCTACCTTCTTAATGGCTGCAGAAAGAAGAATTCCATGCAAATGTATTTCAGTCAACTCAGTGAGTATAGCATATTGGGTACCTAAACTGCTACAATCTACAACTCATTTCACAAATACATCACCAAATCTTATTCCTCTGAGATGCATTTCCTGCTCGCAGTGCACTGAAGCAGAATTAATGTCGAAAATATCTGATTTGAACTTCTGTCAACCCAAGAGGGTAATTCAAAATCTAATGTCATCAGCACTGAACAAAATGTCATTTTCAATCTATAAACAAGAGGCTTGTGGGAACATGTAATTGCTTTCTGGAAGACAGCTAATCTAGACTGTTTTTGTGGCCTAACCCAAAAAAGGAGGGATTTTTATATGAAGTCAACAGCCAAGCCAGTTTACCTGCAGCAGAAAAAAAATTTAATTGAAATGTAATTACATTTTGGCACATTTGTAAAGATCACAGGTGAGGAGGAAGGAGGAAGAATTAATTCATTCAAATGAAAAACAAATGTAAAAGTATATTTTTATCTTTTGCCTGAAAAAAAATGAAAAGCAAACATTTTACCAGCAAATGTTGAACAGCAAAAATCATGAGCAGCTTGCTGTTATAATCACATAAGATGAGAAGTTTATGCTTTTATTAAGCATTAATATTTGTGCTCAGTATCTATAGATAAGGAAAAGAGGTGGTCAAAACAGGAATCAAGGAACAAACTGATCCGAGGCCACTGCTGATTTCCTGAAAATAAGGATATATCATTACAGCAAGGAGATTCCACAGAAGACAGAATTGATGGAGCTTTATGTTCATTAAGCTCTCAGCGAATCACAACATTTTGCTGTACAATTGTTTTGATTAGGTCATTTTGACTGGTTCAAACCAATCTGTTGGGCAAATGGAAGGAAATTGACGCAAGGAACCAGGCTAATTAAGGAAACATCCTGCCCACCATTGTTCTTGTCCTGGGGTTGGTATATTAATTGAAATTCATGATCTTAAAACAGTCCACTGATAATGGTGGATCATTTACATCAGAGAACAGACACAAAAAAAAAAAAAATCCAGGGCTCTTTTGTGTTGTAACCACCATGACACCTTATTAGTTTACGCTGTAGAAGAGCATATGCTTCTGCATGATGTAACTCTAGGACACGATAGGACACATTTTAAGAAACAAAGTATTGAACGAACCAAAAACTGACACTTGGCACTTCAGTGCCATGAATCAATGCCGAATCAGTAATAAATGCATCCAGCCTGGTGAATTGTGAGCCAATCAGAGACCAGCAGCGGTGATTGTTGCTGATATGCACAGCTGCCTGATGATGTTCCTTTGGCTCAGAACACTAATGATCACATTAAATTTGTTTTGCAGAGCCACAATACAGACTTATCAGACTAATTCTGTCTCGTTATCCTCCCTTTGGCAGACAAGGCACAAAGAACAAATTTTAAAGTAGAGGATACAGTAAATGATTAAGTTTAGCCAGCAAAGGCTCCAGCAAAATTGAACTGGTGTTTTAATAAACTAAAACAACTTCATTGATCCTTTAGGGAAGTATGTGAATGATTCAGAATGAGCAGTAAAGATTGCGTCCTCAAAGCGTGGTGAATTGGAATGCTACTCTTTGACATAGGGCTTTAACTGAAAGGTTCACATTGTGCTATGGAGGACATTAAACTGTAAACTCCCTCAGATTTTTTTTTACTCTGCCCACATTGGATCTCTACAAATGCAATCAACTGTTCTCAGTAGATATGAAAATCACTACTACTAATAATAATACGACTACTACTACTACTACTGCTACAACATCTACTTCTACTACTACTACTACTAATAATAATAATAATGATAATAATAATAATAAAAGCAGGAGGGACAGGACCCAGTAGTGAGCACAGGATTTTTTTTCAGACTGTGACTGGGCTGTCAGCCAAAGCAAAACAAGCCAGCAAAACTAAACACACTGTGCCCTTATGAAAGATGAATTACAACAGAAGAATACAGCATCAAAAAGCATACTCAGCATTCATGGGGTCAGTGCTGTCCATGGTCCTGAAGCTCTCTTATGAGCAGAATAATTGGTGCTGCCCTTTGCTGCTGCACCTTCATTGTTCATTGTTCTTTACCATTATCACTCTCTGCCTCTCTTTTGCTTGTCTGTCTCTGTCTGGATGGATAGTTTTTTTTTAAACACCCCTAACAAAAGGGGTCTGGAGATCTGGAGAGGAGTTTGATACATGAAGCTATTGCATCCAAAGTGCACCTGGTCCAGTTTGTTGTGCACAATTGTTGTGCTTGATCATACATTAATGCATGAATTTTAAAAGGTTCTTTAAGCTCCACAACCTTCATCCCCTCTGTGCTTACACTCTGCAATGACAGAGACTGAATTCTCCAGCCCGCTGATGGGGTTGGTATAGCCCTATACAGGATCCTTTTAATTTTCCATTACACTCTATGTCACTGCTGCAGTTCATATCAGCGTGACTCTGTTTTAGATTCTCAGTGGCAGGGCTATCTTAATATTAATAATAAAGACATCCTGCACAAAAATGAGACTAGCCTTTGAACATTATAGTTCCATTTGAAGAGGCATTGACATTGACGACTATGCTTTCTCTGCTCCCTTCTTGATGTAAAGCATTTGCCAGTGGTCCCCTTTTTAAGTGACAGCATACAGACTGCTGTGCATCAGCCATCAGATCATTATGTATAAATAGTGGAATTTCTGGGTGGAATTTATGCATTTTTCTCCGATCTAACCATAGTTTGCTGTAAGACTCTCTGGATTTTCTATGAGTAATCTGAAGCTGACTCTTTTTTGTTCCTGACATCATTGGGGTAAAGGAGATGGGGGTGGGGAAAATAATTTGCCCCTTTTCCTGCAGCCACTGTCTCAGAAATTATATTTGCTACTGTCAGTAAACGTACTTGGCTAATATAGTTCAGATTTATCCACTCGTGGAATGGCTTGCCATATATGCTACCAAAAGCTTTACATTCTTATGGGTTTCAAAATGCACCTGAATATTTAATTAGTTAATCAGGCTTGTTGCATTTCAGAGATAAAACCCCAAAGACAGCAGGCCCCCCCCCCCCCCCCCCCCCCCCCCCCCCCCCCCCCCACTCCTCATTCTCTTCTCCATTTTATTTCCTGAATCACATTTAACAGACATAATTAGGAGGCTTATTTAGTGCAATATAACTATGTGAATGAGTAATTACTATTTATTTTAAATAGTAACTTTAAAATAAGAATCAGTCATACCATTTTGTATAATTTAATATATGCTATTTAATAACTAAGTAAATGAATGAAAATAAAGAAAATTAATTTTTAGAAAAACATTTCACTATATGTAGTTTTTATTTTCATTGGGGGTTTCTCTATAGTGGATAACTTGAGTGAACTGCCTCTTGATTTGTATATTTTGTCCTTATTTTCTTGTTGTGCTGAGTTTCTTGTTTTCTGTAAATTCTCAGAGCAAGCAGCAGTTGACTGCAGCTAGCCTCTTACTTGGACAAGGTCTTGTGATTTTCAGCCAGACTACACATACATAAATGAATAATAAATGAAACAGATTTTCTGCGGTTTTGCATATTTCTGACATTGAGGAATTTTGGCCCACTCCTCCATGCAGAGCTGCTCCAACCAATGTGCAACACTTGTGCTTTTTTCAAGAGTGAACTGCTTATTTCAGGTCCTTTTACAACATTTCACTGCAATTTAGTTCTAGACTTTGACTAGGGCATTCCACTACTGTACATCTATCATTTTTCAACCATTTTAGGGGTAAGGCTAATCAAATGTGCTGGGTTGTCAAATATGGGACAGGGCTGACCCATGCCAGACCTGATTGTTTAACAAACTAGCTAACCCTAACTATCCATTTAATTCGAGAGAGTTGATTTGGGACAGAAATGTTTTTGCTTGTTTGATTACTAAAATTCAGCGCAAAAGATCTGGGAAAATGCAGAAAACCATAAGGGGAAACAATATTGTTTCATGTTATTTTAGTGAGATGTACTGTGTATTGAGTAAGATGAGGGATGGGTAAAAAATAAAAACAACAGGTGTGACTCCTGTGCTCTGAAATGAGCTTCTTAATGATATTTGTTTCTCAATGGTTGCTGGTTATGCTTTGGCAATATGTAGCCATTACGTGCACCGAGGCACCTGGATTTGAGCTGAATTTAAATGAGAGAGCAGAAACTGCAAACTGCCCTCCAAACACACCAAACTGCCTGAAACCCAGCTAAATGGGCATACTTATCTCATAGGTGTGCTCAACACCATGAACACCAATAGAGTTCCTGTCAGCTCATTCCCCCATATTCTGTTTTTCATTCTGTATTTAACAACTAGTCTGTGGGTTCCTCGTATTTTGTTGGGAAGAAGTAATCTTGTGGTAACCCCAGGGACCCTGGAAGACATAAATTCACCCTATCCAAGGTAGAATGAGGCCAGCTATGCCCTTCATTACAAGAATTAGCTGATATCAGATCCAACATGCAACTATATGGCCCAGCCTGTGGTTGTTGTGAACATCTTTATCAAATGAACAACTAGGGATTCAATGTTGTATGATTCAGGGCAGAGACATGTGGATGCAGCTGGCAGCCTGCAGAGAGTGGGTATAAACAGCACTTGGCAGGGTCATAGCCAAAAACACATCCCTCACATATGGGCTCCAGAGCCGACCAGAGGATTTATGGGATGCCAGCCTGCTTATTCTCTCACCTGTTCTCCAACACACGTGCCTCTGCCCAAATTTGCAAAGTAATAGAGACTGATGAAAGTTACCACAAATATTCAGTTAATCAATAAGAAAAACTCATGTGTGATAGTTTAACTCTAGTGGCTGCTCTGTGGCTCAACCTCTTCCTCCATTAGAAATCTAAGTGACAAATCTGTTTTTCAGCAATGGAAGACTTAATGAACTGCTTCAGCTGCAACTGCAATTTCAGGCCACTATCCATTCAAAAAAACTTACACTGTATGGTAAACATCTGCTGTGAAATCGGGACTCCTCCCAGTATGTGAGGTACAATAATAATTTTGACCACACCCGTTTCTGCAGTCTCTGTTCTGTACTGTCACAGCACCCATAGACACCATCTTCTCTGTAGTGACCATTCTGCAGGTGCCATACATGGGAAAGGATCTTTGAATACAACTTTTGTCCATGGCCAAAATTTTCTCAGCAGTTTTTAGTTGTAAGTAGGTATTTACCGAGGGTTTTGGCAGGGTTACATGGGTATATATTGTCTATGGGGAAGGTTTAAGGGCCGATTTGGAAATCAGCAACTGTCAGTCAGTGCGGGGCTGATTAAAGCTATGGCCAATGAAATACTTTCCCTGAGGATCTGTATTTATCCATTTCGATCTGTTCAATAGGTGAATCTGCAGGAGTTGGCAGTGCTGTGCTGCATTAGGTCATCAATATCCCTGGGTGATCATGATGTTGCTGAATAATGATGTACCACTGTTCTTACCTATAAATAAACCAATTAAGTAAAATAAAACATATTGTGACGCAGTGGCAGGTGTGGCCACTGTGCCGAGTGGTGAGTGGAGGAAAACACAACGAAGGTTGAACCAAAAAGGGGCCAAAGGCCATTTATTTACCCCTCATAGGGGAAAAGGAAAACTCTACAAAAGGTCTAAACATAAAATAAGGTCAAAAAAGCACAAAAGCAGCACAGCCATCCAAAACACAAAAAGTCCAAATGTTCAAAAGTCCCTTCAGCCTCTCAGGCTGTGCTTAAATAGAAGGCCTAATTGGAGGCAAGTGCTCACAGCTGAGTTGATTAGGAATTACACTCAGGTGAGCCTGCCTGTTTGTGAGGCCTCTGCTGTTTCAGCTCCAGTTCCTCTTCAGGCTGAGGGAGGGAACCAGGAGACTGACAGCAGTACAGTGGGAGGAGCTGAGGCACTCGCTCCTCCCTCCACCTCTCCCAGCGCCACAATATGTATTTGCCCCATGCTTACTACAGCCTTTGTCATTGTGTCTCCATCATAATGTTCTTAAAAGTGTACTATCTCTGTGGGCATGACATCTCTTTCAGACTTGAACTTGTAATGGCAGGCTTTGTTGGGCTGAATGGCCTGTTCTCGTCATAATATGTTCTTATGTTCTTATGTTCTTTAAATCAAAATCTCAAATCTGTGGTGAGCATTTTTTTTACCCCAGCAGCCAATGTGCTTATTCATCCCTCTTCTCTCTGTTTATGTTTATTTTTAATCTAATGAATGAATCACCAGAGTATATGTGCCTCCCTTCTCTTGCTCCTGGCAGTATTTGTGGCATTGGGTTTGGGGATTACAGCTCATTAACTATAAATCCCAACATTTATGTGTCCTTCATACAGATCTGGTAAAAGCAAAGCTTTTCACCTCAAACAAAACTTGTGCTCATGTCCTAACCTGATCTTTTATTTTATTCAAGACATCCCTGCTGTTTCCTGAGTTTTGTGTGCCATGCTACTTTCAGCAAGCCTGAAGGATGTAACATCTTGCTTTTAAATGGCAGCAGGGATGTTATTTGACTGTCTGTCTTCCCTGCAACTGCACAGAGCCAGAGGAGCGAGAGGAGGAAGTGACCCTCAGGTGATGAGCTTGTGTCTCAAATCTTTGACTTTAGAGCGATTAAACGTCATGGAGTGCTGAACCTACATCCTTGTGACAGCACTGTCTGTCTCAGTGGGACACAGAATTACTGCTGAATAACTGTGGAAAAACAAAAATGTGGCCAAGTATTTACCATAAATGCAGTCTGACATGGTTATAAGAAGTTTACCACACCTTAACGTAAAAACACAATATTTTCCCATATTCCTGTCTCAGGTGTTTCTGAGCCCATATTTGATATTCCCGCTTTCTTTCCCACCTGTATTGATCTACTGTTATATGAGTCTCACTGTCTCCATTGAACCTTGGGAGGAGGAAACTGTGCACATTGCAAAATATGACTCCAACTCAACTCCAACTCATGTGACAGCTAAGCCTTGCTTCTTTCCACACTGCATATGTAACACCAATCATATCTTACCTGTGGAACTCACAGTCAACATATAATCAGTGCACAAATCAGGGAGGCTGATTTGACTGTTGTCTTGCCTATATGGACCTCCAGCTATGGCCATTGCTGGAACTCAAATGCCAAGACGTGAGATGCACAAGTGCACCAAGAGCAGATGCTTCTACTCTGTGAGCCACCCGAATGCCTCATTCTGTATGTTTCAAACTCATCATTATCTTACAACAAAGTTAATATTTGATTTCTATCTGTCAAATGCACTTTTGTTTTATATCTATTTTTACTCAAATATCTCAGTCTATAACTGTGAAACTTACCGTAATCAGACTCTGCATCTAATCTATTGTTCATCTTGTCTTCTGAGTTAAACTGAATAATGCTTTCCAGTGAGTATAGAAATGTAATGGTAAATTTAGCTCTTTGTGATTATGCAGATTAGTAAACAAGCATATCCTTCTCAACAAGGATGACACAACATCAGAATTTTTCCACTACTTTGTATATAATGTGCTAAGCAAACCTTTTGGCACAGCAAACAAAAGCAATGTGTAATTGCTTTGCTGTAATAAAACTTTTTAATAAAACCTAGTCTTTTCATCATAATTGAAGGCATTTATGTAACAAGCACAAAAGTTCAACAAAGCAGTAGATTGGCAGGCTTGATAATCATGTAAAACCATCATAAATTGGTCTAGAACAATAGGCAGCTAGAGAATTATTGACAATTTCCCAGCATCCACTGTATCTCCCTCACAGCCCGCCATTTACACAAAGCCAACCACAAGTGATCAGGCTAAGTGTCATCTGTGGGGGAGTGGGGGGGTCGGGGGTGGATGGGTCATCTTATTTACTGTTTGGATGCGTCATCACTAGCAGCAGTGAGATTGGACAGACAGCTCCCTGACCCTGATACATGACTGATATCCGTGGCCTTGCTGTGGGGCCTTGTAGATGGAATACAGGCTGACGGAGATATGCTTTTTAAAGCTCTGTGACACCCGTGGCCTCTTCAACACCTGTCTAAAACTGAGAGGGGGAGGCAGGAGCAATGAGCATGAGCCAGACAAAGAGAAGCAGAACAGAGGAGAGAGAGGGGGTGGAAAGAAACAAGGTAAGAGAGGCAGAGGTGGAGAGACAAAAAATGGGACTGACAAGTAACGAGATAGGGGAACGAAGCAGAAAGTGAAAAACGTGTGATTTGAAACATTAATTTAGAAATCTTTTCAGTTTTCTTAAGATTTTGGCAAGAGTGAAAGCAAATCTGTCGAATTCAAATGTACATCAATGTGGCATTTCAAAATATTTTATAATGTATTTATTTTTAGTTTTAGTGTTACTTTTAAAAATGGTGCAGGAATCAAATAAACTCTCTGAGCATTTAAAAAAAGCTTTACCACAAAATGTATGATACATTCCATTTCAATGGGTCTTTACTCATAACAACACCTCTTGAATGTAATCAAACTACTGTGTTACCCAGAAAGAGCAATAATTTACCTTGGCAATAGTGTGCTTCAGCCCAGTGAGCTTGATGTTTTACACATTCCAACAGGATGATTCTAATTCTTTCATGAATAATTAAATAAGATATGCATGCCACCAACTGGCTTGATTTAGAAATGGCTGAAATGACAGGCCTAGATGTGCTGAATAACATGTTCTCCTCTTTAGGCCTTTAGTCTTTAGTCTATTAGTAAATTCATAAGCTTTGGTGGATTTGATACATTGTCCTACTAATTCAAGAACTTCAAACTGCAGGATCCTATCTGACTTTTTATTTTTTTTTTCAAAAAGGTTGTTGACATTGGAGTGTTCTTTTTCATATCATGCTGCTGTATTGATTCAATACCTGAATAACCTTTAAAATATATAAAACTAAAACTGTGCCATGATGTCATTTTCACTGCTGGACTGTGCAATTTATGGAACTGGAGGAAGCAGATTGTAGGCCCCAAATTAACTAGTGGAGTCATACCGTGTTTCATATCCTCCCACTCTTCCTCCTTGGGTGGCAATCTGCAGTACTCCCTATAACTTGTGCAGTCATTTGATCCACAGGGCACCACACTGCCTCAATCAGCTGCCTCAATGGGATGTATCAGAATAATAGACAGTTATAAGCTTACTTATTGTAAATTCTGACACTATTAAACACAACTTTCTGTAGTGAATTTCCCTGAGCTTCAAGCATATGATTGGGAACTGTATATTTACCTGATTTAGCTAATTTAGTCCCACATTAATTCAAAAAGTCCTCCCAAAAAAGAAAAGATTTTCATGGACATTTTCTTACTCTCAGATTCGTATTGGAAATTCTACCTGACAGTTTTAAGTTTCTAAAGCTTGGGTTCCCTTTTTTGAGGATTTGAAGCATAACATAATTATAATACTAATTATTATGACATTTTTATTATGCAACACACTGTATAGAATAAATGGTGCACAAAATTAATCAAGAAACATCGTCTTTACTCAAAGCTAAACAGAAATACAATGAAAAAACAGAATCATCATCAGAACAGAAACACTGCAATATCAAGGCTAAAAGATATAATAAAAGGCAATATTTTCCAAAGCGTATGCACTAAACACAATAACTGAATATAATCTCTTACATGCCTCTTTAAAAAGGACTGATTTCAGTTTTAAAGCTGCCTGAGGTAAATCCCTAAGGGAACTTGGTGATGTGTTCCCTGGTAGACAGTCTGTACAGCAGAATGCCCTTTCATTGTGAATCCTTTAACTTCAAAAGCAAGCACAGAATGACACACAGGAAAAAAATCTGAAAGACTACATATTAAAAGAAATATAAAGACTTTGAACTGTAAACAAACAACAATGTTCTTGAAATACACAGTAGAGAATCAGTATATTCCATCGACACTGCATTTTAGAATATAAATGTGCTGATTTTCATCAATTTAATGTGTATCAGAATGGCTCATAGTGGCTCAGCCACCTCATTCTGTGTGGCTGTTGAATCACCCTGTAATTTCATGAATTAGAGGTACAATTAAACCAGTAAGTCATTAAATGTTTCTCTTAGTGGAACAGAATCTGCATATGTACAGAACAAGTTTTATTTGCAGTAGATCAACATATTACCTACTTGTCTGATTTTCTACATTTTTCACATTGTGTTTCTTTTTGTGGGTTTTGAGGTAGTGTAACATAAAGAACGACACCAAATTTTTTCATTTTTTCATTTTTTTGCCATTCTCAGATGTGTAAAAGGCCAGTCTTGCCCAATGTACATCAGCCTAACTTTGGCCTTACCATCAGAGTGAAGTTGCCTGCTGACAGGTTCTTCAGGCACAACATGCCACAATCAAATGAATTTCTGAAAACTTCTGAGAAAAGGTTGTTGGTGGCAAAAACCCTGAAAAGGGTTGCAAAGCAGTTTCTAAAGTTCTGAAGCTCCACCAAACAACATTGACAGCCATTTTGTCTGACAGGGGAAATGTTGGCATTACAATGAATGTAGTCAAGCTCCTACCAGAATCTCTCCTAGAGGACGGTATAAGGAGTCATCCAGAAACTCACCAAGAACCCGACAGCAACATCCACGGATCAGGAAATTTCTCTTCAGTTCAATTCAGTTAAGGTCATAGTATGATATGACCACTGACTTTTTTGGGGGTCCTCTAAAAACTAATTTCCAGGCATTGCAATCACATTTTGTTATGAAATTTACTTGCTCATAGCAACTTGTATTTCTTTTACCAACTTGGCCTGGTACATTTTTCTTTCTTCACAACCCACTGCAACCACTCTCATTACCCAGCAGTGGGCCCCGATCACAGTGTGGGACCTCTGAACCTAGCTGTGACTGAGAATGAGTTATTCATGAATTCAAAGGGTTCATAAATATTACTGAGAGAGGGAGAGTAAATGTGACACCCTTGAGTAAGAAATTCAGTTGAAAGAGAAACAGAGAGAGGAGAAGGAGGAGGAGGAGGGAGCATGAAAGAGACAAAAAGAGAAAGACGCTGATCCAGTGTCTTTTGCTGGCTCGCCTACACCATGTGCGCGGCTCAGAACTGACATACTCTGGCAGTTTGAATCTCAGCTAATTGGTAAAGCTGCCTGACTGCTAAGACGGGTTAGTGTAAAGGCCTCAGGTTGACCTATAGCTATGACAAGGTAGTGGAAATGCCCCAAGCGTAAATGACCTACAGCTAAGGTGGGGCTTTATGTAGTGCAGTCACTTTCATGCAGTACAGTCAGTTATTGGCACCTTCATTGCACCTTAGCTGACAATGAGTTCATAGAACATGCTAATGATTTTGGAGGTGACTGTATTGCATTTAATAATCCTCCTCAGGTATAGGGAAATTACACACAAGGCATTTCCACAAACATTATGTTGGTTTGACTTACTTCCTGATTTCACCTGATGAAATGCTCATAAATTCGAACCCTCATAGTGAGTTATGGAGAGAACAGCTTTATTGCATCTGCAGTACATGCAAAACCATCATTCATGGTAAAGGGAACAACGTTTTTGATGAGAGTCAGAGAATTGATGGTGTAATTACTAAGAATGTCAGTAACATCTCAATTTTTGGCCCCTGATCATTCTATAGCATCATTTTCACCATAACACAGTGGAGAAAAACACCTATACTGACATGCTGCTCTCTAAAACAGGACACATTTACACATTCCAGACAGATATTTAATTCATTAGATAACAGTCATAGATGGCTGGCACTGTGATCTTTATTGGAACTGAAATCCTTGTAGCTTATGCAATTAAATTCTTGGCATCAATCAGACGGCCTTGTTAATATGACAAAAAAGCAAATTAATTCCCAGATGGCAAATTAAATTTGCATATTCAGATTTAACTTGCAGGATTTTGCATGTCATCAGTTGAGAATTACTCTGTTTAAATTTCAGTAAAATCAGATTCAATGATGAGAACAAGACATTCAATCAAAATATGCACAATATCATTCTGTTTCCAGTCTAGAACAATCTCTCATAGTGTCCAAGTTGGTAAAGAGGGATCTTCTTACCATAACAGCATTCAACTTTGAAATTCATACAAATTCAAGTATTACTTTTGACCTTATTTCACTATTTGTTCACCAAACCATGTTTGTTAGGAAAATACTTACATGGGTCTTGAGAGTGACACATTCTGCTGTGTAAATGTTGTACTGTAAGGAAGGAGGTTGGCTTGCTATAGTCCTATGGCATGTCAGGTCGTTCATTGGAATTATTTAATGGATTTTAATGAAGCACAGGTTGAATAGTACACAGTAAATGGATGATCTTGGCTTGTCACTCCAGGTATTGATGTATAGATATGAGGTTCTCTGATGAAGGATGTGTATGGTATGAATGTTTATGTGAAGTTAGATAAAGGAAGAGAGAAATATATAAGAATTGCCTAATCTAAATTAGATCTAATTAATCACACCTAAAATACAACTCTCTATTAAAAGAATAATAGGAAAATACATTAAGTCTGCTACAATAACCATAGTTATACACAGTAGCATCTTAATGGCTCACAACATCTCACTCAACCATGTGTTTACAAATGGCTCAGCAACTAAACTGTGGTATGGCTCAATGCACTATGATAAAGGAAAATCCCTTATGTTTCTGTTAGAAACATACACAATAACAAAAGACACAAAATATCAATACCACTCTTCTCATTTCTTTACTAATTGCCAATAATTACACCTAGGGTGGTGATAGGTCAACTGCATGCTTTCTACTATTTAATAGACTTATGCTGGAGAAATCCTAGAGCATTCTGCACATTCTCAGTAGTCTGATAACAAACCCTGTCAATGCCAGTGTTGGCTAAGGCAGCGTAATCAGCTGTAACGTCATGCTGGGAAAGTGGGCCTACCTTAATGGGACTGTTCTCATCTCATCACACAGGAATGAGGCCCCTGGTTAATCAAGTGTTTGCAGTATGTTTGCTATGTGCTACTCAAGGGTACTCCAGAGATGATATGACAGCAGAGCTCGGATGGTAGACTATAGCACAAAAAATTGTAATTTACGGTTTGGAGAGGATTTTCTGAATTCATCTGAATCAGAGGAAGGGATGAGACCAGCCTGGAAATATAACTCAACATACCACATAGTGAGAAAAAAATGAATGAATTCAAATGCTGATTCAATCTAAGCCTAAATGTATTATATAATTTCTTATATATCAGGGCCACTCTGTTTTTGCAGTGTTCTGTAATTACTTCTTTCTAATTGATACCATGGAATAAAGGTTGTAGTACCACTGAAGTACTGTATGAATCCATTTGATTATGCTGCACTTATACCTACCGTACAGAATACAAACAGAACACTTGAATTCAATTTCACATATGGGCTTTATGTAATGCCAATTATAAACACTGCTTTCAGGAAAAAAATCTTTCTCATCGCCAGCTAGCTATAGGCCAGTCAGACACAAGCAGCTTCTGTGATTACAATAGGAAGGATGAAGGCTTTACTACCTTCACTGAACCCCGGGTGAAAAGGAATTCTGTTGAATTATATATAATGTGCAACACAATTTGAGGTTAGAGAACTGAAGAAAGAAAAGACTAGGGAGGAATGAAAAACAGGGACCTTTCCAATAAGGAGGTTTAGCTGTCACTGTGAGTGTCAATCACAAGCATCTGCACCACGGAGAACACAGAAAGAGAACAAGTGGCTTTTGAAAAAAAAAAAAGGAGAAAAGGAGAGGCTGAGCTCCAAAACATCAGGATTGTAAATGAGGGTTATTTTTAGCCCCAAGATAAAGACATGCTACTCTGTGATTATGGGTTGTATGGGTAAAAGCTGTAATAAAATGGAAAGGCCATTTAAAAAAAAACATTCACCACAGAGGCTGTGTGTTTCACATTGCACAAAAAAGTAGCTTTACAACCTTCCAGACAAAGCCTGGTGTTAAACTCAGCTCAGCACCACATGACTCCACACAATCATTTTGGCTTCTAAGCATTTATTATTTTGAGCATTTTCTCAAAAATACTCCATTGACTAACTCCTTATGTAAGATGTACATTACATGCATGCCTTCCCTACATCTTCTACTTACACATCTTGTAACAGATATGACTGCGATATTTTATCTCTGATCTCTGCAATAGCATGAATTCTGTTAGCTTTGCCTTTTCTCCTGCTCCTGAATTGCTGTAGTGTATAAAATGTGTAATGCATTCTTCTTGCTTATAATATCAAGGTTTGTCACATAATTTAGCCCCACGCCCCAGCAGGTTTATAGTTCATTTGTTTGGCAGAAAGTCTTTTCACATACATTTCCTGGTTTACATTTCTGTGAGAGAAGCAAATTGTGTCCATACAATTCAGTAGGTCTCATTAGCTAATAGCTACCATACCACACTGCTGTTATTAACAGTAAGACATAGGGGTGCCTTATAGTTATAATAATATAGCTATTTTCAGCTGGCTCTGACTCTTTCATTTTGAAGCAGTGAGAAAACTTTGCATTGAAAATAATAAACCACAAATATTTAGTTAATCTAAACATACTAAAAGACACCCAATGCTTAATGTAATGCTTGGTTGTCATGTTTAAATGTAATTTAATCACCCTCAGCGCTGCATGTGTCTCAACACAGACCACCCCTCAATAGAGAAGGCATAACCAATCTGTCGATCTACAAATCAGTTATGATGTTAAAAAATGACCACTTGTAAATTAATGAGTAATGAAATTAATTATAAATGATGAGTGATACCCTATGCTGGACATGATGAAAACTGATGAATGTTGTGCATCATCATTGCTCTATTCAGAGTAGGAACCCATTCAGACTCTGTAATATAGAATCAGAATTCAATGAGTATTCGTACAAATTAATCATATTCCTAGTTTTACCCTGAGTCTTCTGCCAGCATTTGCCTCTTTCATTTCCAAATGCAAATATTTGCACTATTTGTCTACTGTTTACTCAAAACATTAAAGACCAAAGAAGATGAGGCCTCCTCCTGACCCACCTCTGCGACTGCCTGTCATGCAGCATGTGGCTAACTCCACAATGCCATAAAAAATCATTTCCATTCACAGTGCTCCACAATCCCTCTTGAGATGATTACAATGAATTTTAAATAATGTCTTGCTGGGAGGGAAAAATAGTCCTCTCTGAAGAGCCACCATTTGCCCTGTCCTACTTTTGGAGCGAATTTTAGGACTCAGTAATAATCACTTTCTTTTCAGAATAGAAATAATTTATATTCAATTCAAGATATAAACTGAATGTCTAAATGTCCATGTAGGTAATGGTTGTCATTGTGGAACTGTATGGTTCCCAATATTTTTTTCAGTTTTCTTTTCATTTTTAAATTTATACATCAGTCAATTCTACGGGGAGCAGTTTTTTTATACCCTGAAATATTGTTCAGTTGTATCATTTACACATAGCAATCTCTTGGGTATGAAAAGAACATTACAATGAAATTAAATGAAATAATGAAATAAATAATCAGAACAGTGAGAAAAGGGAGATTGAGGGAGAAACTTTTAGAAGCTATTTATTTAACAACAGTCAATAAAGAGCACAGATAAGCTGCAAAAGGGGAAAATTACTTTCTAAATGTAATATTGTTGTACTAATTGTATCTGGCTTATTATGTCTTCTTCCATTTGTAATTTCTTTTACAATATTGCTACATGCAGTAATGCCAGAAAGGTTTTATTGCTTTTGTTATCACCCCATAGATTTAACATCTGCTGTATAAACCTATGTTTTGAACACTATACATTTTAACTTCACAACTGTAAGGCACAATGTGAACAGGGCATTAGATGAGCAGTGGAGAGGTACGGATTAATAGAATCAATGACTGAAATCTCAGGGCCTGCAGTAAAATTGCTATCCAACAGCAGAATGCATATGATGGAGTCATAGTTTAAGTCTGCAGAAACCTGGTGGAGTCTGATGCAGAGAGGGGAGAATGGAAGCACAACCAGGGACGTGTGTGAATCTGTAAAAAGCAGTCAATTTAAATGTCAATCTGCAGAATACTCACAACTTGGTCTGGACAACAGGGAACAGTCCAGTACTGACATTCATCAATGCAAACTCATGGCCATGTCCCTGTTCTCATACCCACATATTAAGTGATGTAAACCAGTATAAAAAAACCATGGATGTGTTCTTGCATTCTTGGGAGGGGGAAAAATGATTGTACGGACTGAAATATATAGTATTCATGCATGTTCTGTCCAGTCATAGGTCCCTGCTATGGGTGCAACAACAGGTATAAAAGAAAGCAGTGACCAAACCAAAATGTTTGCATTTGATATGTATTTAACTTTTTGTAGAATACCAAGCATGAAATGTTATATACACAAATAGCTTAAGGTCAATATTCATAGCAAGGTGATGTTTTGACAGTTTCTTCCAAATTAAACCAATTTTATATTTTTTTGGACTTACCAGTCCATGAAAGCATGAAGATATACATGATATGTAAGTATGACGTAAAGTCTTCTTATAACAGCGGTGCTCTGACACAGTGGTGAGAGTATTGGCCCACAATATTTAAAACTAAGGTTGATGAATAAAGTGCAAGTTCCAGCTGTCTGAAGCTAGCACCAGGAGATTGGCTGTGGTTATAAGAGGAAAGCTTTTCATGTATTATGCTCCCTTATGTAACTCCCCAAACCTCCATTTATAATCCTGACCTCACTGTTCCCACTTTACCGTTTCCCATGAGTCACTTCCCCTGATTCTCCTAATCAGTATGAGAGCTGAGACTCTCTTAAGAACATGCACATTTCCATCACTCAGCTCCACTTGATCCCACTCCAAGAGGGAAGATTTAGAGGTTTTAGTTTCTGAGGCAAGTTTATGACAGATTATACTGGAAGCTCCATTATTATATAAGAAAATTCTGGGACATACTTTTTTTATTTGCATTTGCTGTCGTAAAGAAGGACATAATATCCAGCACACTGGAAATCAAACACAGTTTAAGACAAGCAGCCTTGCAGGAAATTAATTTTCATCATTAACATAATCCTGACAACACTGACTGCCTTATTGTGTATGTACTACATTTATCTCAGGGCTCAGTTTTAATGGTCCAAACTCATGGAACAACTTTCAAAATAGAATATATTACCTAGAGTAAATGTGATTTCTATTTAAAATGATGTGGTATCAATCTCACACAAGTAGAATCAAACACTTAAAACCAAACTACTATAAAATAATCTTTACCCTGGCACTGATCATATAAATCTGTGTTTTGAAATAAAATAATGCAACAATTGTTCAATATCAACATGCATTTCTGTCATTACGACATGAGTTTGAACTCTGATTATAATAATGGTATAGTTATTGGGCCAAGCCTTTCCTCTTTCTTCTTAAGTGAAGCATACACAAAAAAAAATAAATGTGGGGTTCATGAAATATGTGTATAACTCTATGAAAGTCTCTATACCTGAGCACCCTTTACAAAAACAAACAAACGCACACACACACACACGCACACACACACACACACAGGCAATTAAAGAAAAAATAATCATTTCAAGAATGTGAACAGTGTTATGCCTATCCTAGGATGATAGGATTCATGGTCCCTAGCAAACATACAAGGACCATGGAACAAATGTTTGTTCAGGCCAAGGAGTAATGTTGAATACTAATACATTGTTTACATTTTTCTTGTGCATAGTTTATGTGTGCATAATTGATTGATCCATGAAGCCCATTGTATATTCCTCCTGATTATTAATATGCTCTTTTCTGCAGTACTTAATACTCTTTTATGATATAGTATGCATTTGAATAATTACTTTTATTTCATTTTGCCCCTCCTTTTTCTCCAGTATGGAATCACTGATTGCACTGCACTCTTGAAACACCTCCATGCCACCCAAGCTACGGGCAAACTAAGGCACTGCTACAGATGCACTGCAAAAGCTTAAAGGTAACCATTTATGCCCTGCTGCTGTGAATGATTTTCTCCAGGCTCAAAGAAGTGATTTGGACACTGCATGCATGTATCAGCCTTTGCTCAGAGCAGGGGCTTTTACCATCTGAGAAACTCTGGATTCTCATTTAAACTTTTAATATATGTATTCTATAGCTTCACTGCGCAATGTCTTGTTCTGAGCATTATAAAAAAAAAAAGTAGGGGACCGCTGGATGCCTGATCATTTTCAGAATCCTGCATAGTTATGTTATTTTACAGTGTTATTTTACATGTAAAATAGACATTTGGTAACTACTACATCACCCATGTAAGCCCATGACATTGATTTTCTGTAGTCTTTGTAAGGCTTTTTGAAGAATGCAGGGATGGCTGGGTGTGAAGATTACATTATGAATATTCATTACCTGACCTTGATTTACAGGCTCTCAGGAAACAACCACTGGCTTCATCCAATATGTGCATGAGCCTCACAGTCTGGTTTCAATCCCAGACCATGCCAGTGCCAACTACTGTGGCTGACAGTGCTGTGGGGTGATGCATAATTAGCCTAAGTATGGTCTAGTCAAGCAATGAGGTGTCATCATCTCATCCATCATCTTAGGCTCATTGGAGACCCCTGCTGGTCAATGAGGACCCCACAGTCCGCCTGCTTAAGGCTGTACATGACCTGACTTTCTGTACCTCCTGTGCCCTGTGCTCTTTGCAGTTGCTAGCTCAGCTTACAGAAATGACTGCAGTTTGTGAATATATTTGGAAATTTGGAGAAATAAGGAGGAAAACACATTTATAAACAATTTAAGAACAATGCTTGAGTAAAACATATGGGATTTTTCATATAACAATAAATAATTACTATTTATAAGACTACTTTATAAATACCTATGACAGAGAAATTATTAGCAAAAGTGAAATGACAAATGAAAGGTAAATTAATTATTCACAAATACTGCTGCTCTACAAACCAAGAGAAGAGTGACCTCTTCTGGTAGTTATGTGAGGTACAGCAAAAAAAAAAAAAAAAAAAAAGTCTGCTTCTGCACAGCTAATCCTGTTATGGTCTTTGGCTTTCAGTGACACTCAGACAAAAACTGTCTGAAATACAGCAATTAATGTATCACACCGCAGTGATCATCATAATCAGCCAATGTACTATTAAATGTGGATAGTAAGTTACACTATTTGTCAAACTTGGGGCCACACTTTGATTACATGTGAGCACTGAATTACCCAACTCAGCGGAGATAATTTATGATATGCCTGAAATGTGTAGAAATAATACTACAGTTACAAGCACAATTGAATAAACAATGCATTTAAAGGACACACAGAAAATTTCTTGCTCTGATCAACCCTTTCAGTAAGCTGGTTATTGTGTTGAACAGAAAGACCACTAAAGACACCTGTGATAACACTAGCGAAGAAAATACAAATAAAATGCATAAAGCATAAATATCTTTCTGTCACTTAATACATGTAGAAAAATAAATTTTTGCAAGGTTTTCCAAGTTTAGATAGCTATTCTTCTTTGTGCAAACCTGTCCAATAATATTAATAGAGTAAGTTTAAAGTCTTAATATGCACATTTTCAAAGCAAATGAAAATGATTATGTTACACATTTTACATTGGAAATTATTTACACACGAATAAGTTGGAGGAGGGATGTCATTTATAATCTGTTTCAATCGTGGAAAATAAAGGATGATATATTCACCCAGATGTGAGGCTAACCGTATCTAACATATGGCCCTGGAGTCCACATCCACAAAAGAATGATTCTGGGATACTTTTAATTAAAATGAAAAAGAACACATACACGTTCGGAAAAGCAACACAGACACCTTCATGTCACGTGTCCACCGCAGGGAACGTGCTTATGACGGTATATGAGTATACCGCTGATTTGTGACGCAAAATGAATGCGACGCCTTAGATAACTCCGTTTGCACCGGAATTCATCAGTCTCTGTACATACATTGAGTAAAGGAAGAATGGCTGCAAGGTTACTTCTCAAGTCGGCTGTCCGAGCCGCCGTTACTTGCCGGGCAGCGCCAGTATCAGTTCTTACCCGTGGCATGGCGGCTGGAGGTAAGTCAGTTGAATGTGTTTTTCGGGAAAAATGACAGAGGAGAGGTTATACGTGTTTGAAATCAACGATATGTCAAGGGCAAGTAAGGCTAGCTAGCATTTTGCTACATTTAGGCTATTTCTCGGCCGAGACATAGTAGCTGTCACAAATATACTTGGGAAGCCAGTTGCCAGGTCTGATTAAATTCAATGTAGTTATGTAGTGCACTTGGTTTGGTTAGCCTATGTATGTGAATATGGTAGCTTTTGTTACCAAGTTGCTTTGGTATTTGCAACGTTAGGCAATACTTCTGTTAGCTTATCACGTTACCTACCTTAGTACATGACCCCTAACTTAAAAGGAAACGTCAACGAATGTTAGCTAGTTAAATATCATTTTTACGAAGTGCCTTATAATTTTGTTTACTAAATGTTGTTTGTTATGAAGTACAGTTTGGTAGACTGTTGTTTAGAAGCGAAGTACTTTGACCAAAGACGGTGGCGCTTGGAAACGAAGGTAAACTAGTCTAGTCTAGTGAGTTAGTCGCAAATTGATTTTCAAGTTTTCCATGGATCACTGGTATGTATTTATTTATTAAGTTAGTTTGTTAGCTAGCCATGTCAGTCTGATTACAGTTGCATCTTTTTCAGGTATCCCGACCGATGACGAACAAGCCACTGGTATGGAGAAGATCGTCATGCAGGCGATAAGAGAGGGCACTGTGCGTACCACAAATCCTTTTCCTTTTCATTTTCTCATTATCCTTGTAATTCAGCTATGGCGATTACTTGACGACGAAGTTTTGAAATCAGTGGTTTTTGGCAGTTATCAGGGAAACGTGACACATCTAGCCAAATTGACGTTCACACCCGTTTATGCACTTTTCTGTTCCAGGACCCCTACAACATGTTCAAACCCAAGCAGTATGCTGGGTCCAAACTGGATCCCCACCTGGTCCCCTCCATCACCAACAAGAGGATAGTTGGTTGTGTTTGTAAGTGTCTGTTGACTTCCTTTTTCTCCCTCTCTCTCTACTTCAACAAGTGTTGTCCTGACAGATTTTACTTGAAAATTCAAACTAACAATTTTCATTTGAAACAAGTTCAAAATACAAGGAAATACTATTTCCTTTTGACTTATGATCCAGTGGGACAATTTAAATTGACCTACCAACAATGATCTTTCACAGATAAGGGGACTTTTTTTTTTTTTTTTTACCTTGATGGATACATATGAGTGCCTATATACATATTTAGGTTGTCACTCAAAAGTTAATTAATCCCATGGTTTGTCTTCATTAATTGCAATAACTCACCTTTTCATTGTAAGAATATCTAATTTTGCAATGAAGGATATTAGAATGTGGATCCAAGTCAACCATCAAAAGGATGTAGAATCAACGCAAAGGATATCAAATGTAATTTTTAAATATATTAACCACGTACCATTAAATTATATTGTTAAAGTATGTTTTAAATTGTGAATATGGAAGTAACACTCCTGTGAACTAAAATCAGTTCAATCATATTTCAGTGGCTTTGTAGACTGCATAGATTACCTCTTTTGCCTAAAGAGCCATCAAAGTACCTTTTTTTTAAAGAAATTCCATGGAGAAGACTGATAATTGTAATTAATGAGCACAGTTTTAAGTTAATTTTAAGTAAATAAATGTTCCTAAAATGTTAATGCTGACTAGAATAGGAATATCAGATGAACTACGAGGTAATGTAGTAGTCACTCCATGAGATTACCTGAGGCTTCTCTTACCATGCTGCATGCAGTATGCTGTTTCTGGTCTAAGACTTGACTGATGACTGACAGGCTCTTGAGGTAATTACAATAGTAATGATGAAACATTAAAAAAGACATCAATTGTTAATTATTTTAAAGGCACAAAGCATGCTATGTAACTAGTATTTGGTTTGATATGCTTTCCTTGTGTTTATTCTACATCAATTTGAAGGTTAAGCTTGACAAGTACAATTAATCGTAGTTAGTGAGAGCATATCAGGCTGTTATCATTTACATAGTTTTTAAAATCGATTGTCAACCTTAATATATACATCAGTACTACCAAAATTGGTATGTTAACTTTTAATGTTAATTTTAAATATTTAAATATTTAAATTTCATTCATCATTCATGAAACAATGACACAATCAATCATGATAATCAGGGGTTAATTTGGGCCAGGGCTAGCACATTTAGCATTAAAACGTAATTAATTTACTAATTTCTCTGCCTTTATTATTTAAAAATACATCAATTACATGAATGTCTATATTTCCTGTGTCTGTTTAATTAATCTGACTTTAGTACCATAGTCCAACAGTAAAGATGGCACAGCTTACACACTAGCCTTTACAGACTGGCCTTTATAGATTTCTTACTGGCATTTTTTTTTTTACCAATGACCTCCTTTCTCCCCCCAGGTGAAGAGGACAACACAGGGGTGGTGTGGTTTTGGCTCCATGAGGGCGAGGCCCAGCGCTGCCCCTCCTGTGGTGCCCATTACAAACTGGTTGCCCATGAGCTCCCACACTAAGCTCCTTATATATACACACAACCACAAACACACACACACTCAGTCTTTCATTTTCTGTTACAGACTTACACTCCCCATTCCAGTACCTCTTCCACTACATACCTCATTGACCAGTCTTTTCTTGCATAAAACCTTCGTGTCATAATCATCGTGGTGTGGGACACAACACTTCGGCAATTCCATTTCATGCAGTTTACATCTACTCTTAAGTACTGTACATGTTACATATGGTCCAGATCCTCCTATTAATAAAATCTACAATGTAAATCTTTTCAAGGTGTCTGGCTGCTTTTGTAGGGGTCCAGAAATATGCTTGCTCAACCATTTACATGCATACCATTGGGTTTGCTTGAGTGTGAAACCTGGTGTATATTAGAGATGTATTTTTCCACGAAGACCCATGAAGGAACCAGGTTTACGTGATTCTACACCAGCCCTGCATGAAGTCCAGTCCTGCAGCAAAGTAATCATGACAAGTGAGCTTGTGAACCACAGCATGAAAAGAAATGGCAGCTTGCTGTTTACTTTTAGGAGAATAAGCAAGCTACTTTGTGTCTTCACAAACTGATGAACAATATTGCAGCAGCAGGTCTGTTATCACAACTGAGCATGATAAATGAAGAGTGGACAGGAGAAATGAATTTAGTGCTTTGGTAAAATCAGCAGATGATGACAACATATGAGTAAATCTCAATCATAGTTCAGTTTGGCTTGTATCCCATGAGTGACACTTACAATAGTGATCTGGCCACTAATTCCTCTCATCAGATATTGGGAATGTACAGCAAAATTTCTTTATTAATCTGGCTGGGTTGTCTTAATCTTTTAAAAACTTTTGGGTGAAATGGGCTGCTGCACTGATGTGACTGTAACACTGTTAGGTTGCCTGTAGGTAGTATGCCTAATTGCACAAACCTAATGTTTGTCATTCTTTTTGGAAAGCTTTCCACATGATACCTGGAGAATTTGTGCAGAAAAGCTACTGCCTTGTGTTCATTCAGTGAAATTGCTTTGAAATTGGTTATTGTTGATAAGGGGAAATCTGATTGGTCAGGC
This sequence comes from Albula glossodonta, assembly GCA_019788955.1. NCBI lineage: Eukaryota > Metazoa > Chordata > Actinopteri > Albuliformes > Albulidae > Albula > Albula glossodonta. The sequence continues at coordinate 17,941,909 of JAFBMS010000003.1, forward strand.
ACAAGTCACATGTGACTATTTGCTGTTTAGACCTCGAGGAAAACATCAGCAACAAATCAGACATAGGAAAAAGTGATTTGGAGTTGCCTCAAGCTGGTTGTCCAAAAGCAGTATAATAAATCTCACTTGTTCACAAAACATCCTAATACTTGGGGATTGATAGTCAAGTATAACATACAAATTTTAAGGTGCCAATCCTCTCAATGTTGTAGAGCAAGGATTTGGAAATAAAAAGACATCTATTTTTCTGCATTACTGCATTTGTTCTCCTTATGTTTTAGTACTTGAGATTTTAAAAGATAATAACGATGGGTCTTGCTTTTTTTAAATGTATATTTAAACCACTGTGTCAATACAAATATGTTAGTAAGTTAGTAATTGTTGTAATTATTAAAGATACCACCAGGTTGCCATGTGATTATTTTTGGCCCTTAGGTGCATAGTTGACTCATTATTTAAATAACCCACTAGAGGGTGCAGCAGCACAGAAATCCTTTAATTTTCCCATACATGGAAATGTTCAAAAAGTCATGTTACTACAATATTTAAATGTGACCATTTTATGTTGGTATGGATAAATGCTTGTCTCCAAAACAAATTAAAGTCACCAATGACCTTTAGTATCAGGTCCGGCAAGCTAATTATAAGCGGTGCAATGACATTATGAGTTTTCAGTACCATAAATCTACTGGGATAGATACAAAACACGAACATAATCTGTTATCTTTAAAGAAGTAAAATAAAAGATCTTGAAGGACTTTAAAGGGCCATGAAGACATTGTTTTTCAGAGACATCACATTCATCTGAAAGACGGCTTTGATGTTTATGTCAATCCTGAAATGCAAGACCATTATATAGGTTACAATAAATGTATGGTTCACTATTTTTTCATTTTGAAAAAGATTTCAGAACTTGGCAAGAGACAATGATAATCATGGTTTGGCTAGAATTATAGTACCCTGCAGAACTATTGGCACCCTTGGTATAGATGAGCCAAAAAGACAACAAAAAATGGAAAACACATGAAATAAGTAATATTCTGTATTCAGAAATAATTCTATAACCCACACAAAGTTTTGCAGAAAAATGTATCATCAGAGGATTAAAGGAGAATCCCTTAAATTTTGCAATTGTTGTAAAGTTTCTGTAGACAGAGCACATCATCACTCTGAAATGTACATACACTACTGTAAACATTGCAATGACTTAAAAAATCAACAGGATGCAACAATGGTGTCTGGTTACACATCAGCACCCAAGTGAAAAATAATATATAAATGTATGTATAAATAACTACACTCATTGACTGCACTGAGTGGTTATGACTTCAGCATGCTCACTCCTGTGCATTCAGAAACAGTAATATTAAAAGGGGCAAATGAGAGTTGCTAAACATCTGCACTTGCTCACAATAGCTACTATTCTATATTGCATCGTAAGGCTGCTAACTGGGTTGTAGCAAAAAGTTAGTCAGTTAGATATTATGTGAATTTAGTTTCTAAGAAGAATCAAAGCACTTGATGTGAGAAAAAAAGACATGCAAGTCAATGAGTATAAATCAGTATGTGAACCAACGTAGACTCACTGGAAGATGGTAATGACAATGACTAGATGTTGGCACAATGATTTTGTGTATGTATGAACATGTCAAGAAGAGTTACATGGATACCCATGAGTTAGAACTGGTGGAATTAATGGTGCATGATTAACATGTCTTTCAAAGCAAGCCCAAACACAGACAGTCAATCTTCTACATACAGACTGTAAGAAAGCCCTTAAGCAGAACTAAAGGGTGTACATTACAGCCACAGAACAACACTTATTTTCCCAGATTTGTCCTTGTGATGTGTAAAACTTCACAAGGTGCCCTGAAGGGTCCATTGCAGAGTGTACAGGTTTCTTATTGGATATCAGGAGTCTTCTCCTGCTACTGCTCATCATTAAGGCTGTGTTTTTGTCACATAAGTCACAGTTGTCATTGATACCATGGCTTCTTGCCCTTTTGACCATATGCCTCCAGTTTTACCTGTTTGTATTGGTTTCTAGTCTTTCTGTAATTTAGTCACCTGCAACTACTATTATTGGTATTTTTAACAAATCACTTCATCTCTATACATCTTTTATTAAAGCATTGTATATTCTGATACATTTCCAACTCATTTTTTCAGCAAAAGTTTAAACATTATTTACTGAAAAGGTATCAACCAGTCTCATCTCAGCAAGGATTCTGAAAATAAGTAAAAGCAAATATTTCCCAACAATTCCCAGTAAAATACTCAGCTTTCATGTTTAATAGAACTAAACTTGAAATGCTAATTTCAAGTTCCTGATGCCAACAGTGGTGTTGCCAAGCTCATCATTCACTCATCATTATTCTAGTTTTCTTTTTTTAAAATCGTATGAGGATGCTGATCATTCTGAGCAGATGTGTGTACTTTTTAACATTGTTAGGGAGGCAAAAAAGTGGAATTGACACCATTCTGTACAACCCCATCCTGTACGTTTTGTGTTTCTACACTGAGTAGGTCAGTCTGCGACAAAAATGTGTGCTTCCTTTTGTTTTCCTGCCCTTCTACTACAAAACAAACCACTGTTAAGATGGTTCAAAAAACAGAAAGTTTCAACCCTTTCCCCCAGGCTACACAGGAGAGTTGATGGCAAGAGAGGGCCCGTGGAGCCCTGGAACTCCTTCCTGTGTCATAGGGTTTCAGACAGCATCACTCCTAACTCACCCACTTCACAGCTACGACTGCGCAAAGGACCCAGAACCCAGCCAGGAGTGTGTCACCCCTACCTTAAACCAATAAACCAAACTTACAAACATTGGCATAAATATTCACCCAAGGCACAAAGAATGGTGCACAAATTAGCACATGCAACAAAGTAATCTGCTCAAAAGCTAAACCCCATTCAGTTTAAATGTTTATGAAGCGCTTTGATATGCCACCTGAAAGGTGCTCTTCAAATACATACATGCATACATTTTAACATTTTCATCACACAGTATTGGTAAATTCTAGTGTGGGGGAAAAAAAACTAATTCTCCCTCGCCTTGCCTCATTACAGAGGGAGACTCATTATGAAGTTCAGCTGACATCAACTCAAAGCCCATTCAGAACAAAGCATTTAGCAGCTAGGATTTATACAACCAGTCCAAGGGAGCAAACTTGCATCTTTATTTGACAACTGCTACATTATTAATGGTAGTGTATCTATTGCACTAACAACCCTTATTTTTATAACTGGTACACAGGTGCTCCTGGGAAACACTTCAGCTGGAAGTCTGCAATGTTGACTGAGTGGGGTTGTTGTCATGTGTAATTAACCCAGAGCTCGTGACCTGTTTCCATATGAGCATTGCTGGGGCTGAGTGAAGACTCCAGGAAATAGACAGGATTTAACCATACTAACATTGCAATTGTGAAGAGTACTTTGGACCCCTGAGGGGTGGGGAAGGAGAACAGAATTAAGCGTCACCTCTTCAACAGCTGTCAGCTACCCGTTCTCCTAAAGCCTGGGATAGGTTCAACAGCATAAGCAGTGGAAACTTGTATTATATGTAAATATGCCTGAGAGTGTCTGTTCATCACAGTAGGTGTCACCCACTGCTTTCTGTGCCATAGAGGAGATCTTTGGGAGGATACTTCTGACACTGGAAGCTGTCTATAATTTTTGTAATGATGTTTCAGCCATTCCTCTGTGTACAGCAAGATTTATTTTTCTTCATTGTTTTCCAAAGTCTTGTGAATTGTTTTGCAGGTTAGTTTTTGCCCCAGTGGAAGGAAAGGTAAAGCAGGTGTTTCCTCACCTATTTTGGTGTGACCATTGTCCACTCACCGTTTGGTATGTTGACCGCACTCAACACTGTGCCACAGTGCTTTACAAAAACTGATTTTGACTAACTGACTGTTCTTTTACTGGATGACAGTGACCAGAACTTACCTTTTGATATTTGGAAAAGACCTTGGGGGGAATAGAACAAAACACTGAAACATCAGTAACATAATCATTGGTGTTACAGGAAGAGTCACGTAACAAATCCAGCTCTTAATCTGGTCATACACTTCAAATAAATCTGAACAATCCTCAGTTGACCTATATGACACATGTATGAACAACATGGAGAACTGTGATGAGAAATATGATGTATATGTGAATAATGTTTGAATTGGTGCAATAGACAGAAGTAAAACATAACTGTCCAATCCTTAGATAGTTTTAAGAGTGAACTGAAGACATAACTTTTCAGTCTGAATATGTTTTACATATGACTAACTTATGCTTGTATTATTATTTTTTTTAAAGTGTAGTCCTTCATTCCCTTGTGAGGCATTTTGTGTTACAGTAACCTGTAGGAAAGGTGCTGCATAAATAAAGATTGATTTATTGATAGAAAGGGAGCCTGAACTTCTGTATCAGTGTGTTTTACCCCCCCCCCCCCCCCCAAAAAAAAAAAGGTACAACACCCACTTTTGATGGGAGAGACAAGTCTCCAAAAAAAACTTAAAACAAAACACCTGTTCAGAGGGACCACAGACGGGCCTTTCAGGGACCCCAAAAAGTTAAATCATACCTTCAACTTACAGTCGTCTCCCACAGGCCCTGCTGAGCACTACACTGGTGGGTCTCACTGTAAATCAGTCAATTCCTGCAGACAGGAGGGAAAAAACACAACACACAAAGCAGAACAGTTAGGGTTCAGTCTGGCAGGTGCTTCTGTGGCTGAGGTAGCGTCTCATCACTTCAGGCCTACAGTGCGGTAAGTGAAGCAAAGATAGACAGGCAAATTTAACGATGAAAAAATCAGATAAGAGCAAAATAATCACATTTGAAAACACACTAAGTGAACACATGTGACTTGAGTGGGGATAGAGAAGAGAGCTTAAGAGACTGTTTCTGAGACTTTATACAGAATCGAGTGTCACAGCCAATACATTTAATAGTAAATGTTTTTGGTTTCAACAGATCTGTGTATGTAAGGTCAAATAAAAATAACAAGGCTCTAACTCAAGGTATGCTATCTGCTTCAGTGCCCACTGCCAGAGGAATTCTGTTTGACAGCACTCACTGAAACTCAGACAAGCACTGTGATTGTCTCTTATGTACAGGTTCGAAGTGATTTTCACAAGGCCCCATTAGACACCGATCCCACTGTTAACACATACCAGGGGCAAGCTGTGACATGCTGTACTTCAACACTGCAGGCCTGAAGCATGGCCATGGGGTTGTGTCATAACACCCAATCACTCAGCAGCTCCAGTCATGGGGAATTAGGCCAAATCCACACACCTAATTTACTACTGAACAAACAGTAGATCTGATCGTGTCTCTCACTCCTACTGACACACGCAGACATAGGCATTCGATCATGCACAAATTGCACATGAACATTCACTCACTCATAAAGACAAACATGCACACTAAGGCCAAGAGAAACACAAACAGACAATCACAGTCTGATGCAATCAAACACACATTCTATAACACATATATGGATACATTCACCAAACAGACATATACGAGCCAAAAAAGTAATCTCCCTCAGATATGTGTGCATATTCTTAGGCTTATACACAAACAAAAAGGTCAACACGCACATAAATACATACAGTACATGCACTCAAAGACAGGCTGTTTTGAGGAGCTTTATTATTTACATTAATTATCCATTTTGTACTGGTGCATTTTGGCAGTTTAATAATTCCACTAAATACCACAAGCACTATAGAAGCACAAATATATGACTGTCAAAATAGTGTTGAAGTTTATCCAATTTTTTCTTGACATTAATAATGGGTTAATTGTAATGGACAGAATCGTTGTACGCATGCATTTGTGAATAAAACCCAAACTGGCTGTCTGTCCGGCGAGGTAATAGTGTTTAAATACGGGCATGTAATCAATCTCATTTTATGTCTGATCCTGCAAAGTAAGTTTCTGTCAAATTGCCAACCCTGAGCCTCCCGCAACATCAAAGCTACTGTATAGTTATTTGTCCCGTCTCTTTTAGTGAGGTGGAGAATCTGAGGAGTAAATTTATCCGAGGTAAATTTACCTGATGATTAGCAATAAATGTTGCAGGTCATCGAAAATGTAAATGTATCCTATTTGGTGCTTCTGTTCCTACATACGAGCCCAGGTCAAAAGTGTTTTCGGATTAGAATGCTTCCCATCTTGATGTCGCTTCGGCCACATTGAGCAAGCACGTAGACGAACCTTCCCACAGCAGGCTACAATATTCCTAACATGACTTTCTCGAATTCGTAAAAACAGCGCTTCTTTGGTTTTCCAGAAGATGTCACCCGTCTAGCTTCATTTCGATTCAGGAAGAGAGCGCGTGTTTTAAACTTGTTGAGCACAAACGGAGCACAAGTAGCCGGGGAAGCGATTCCCCAGCGTCAATTAAACCTTAGCAGTTCTATTATCTTTATCGTACCTTTCTTAAATTTTTAATTCAGATCCAGTATTTTGTCCTGCATTAGAAGGTAAGGGGACCACGGTTGGAAGTAAAAATTTTATCGGAGGCTTACGGCTTTGTCTGAAAAGAACAGCTAGGCTTTGTCATCATATTTAAATAGAGAGTTAAATTAAGGCAGACAAATTATTGTTGTTACAAACAATGGCATTAGCATTGCCTCCTTTAGCCTACATGGTGGATCCCTGAGAGAGTGAGAGTCTGCATCTGTTCTGTATCCGCAGGACGACCGGCACAGAAGCCGGTGTGCATGTGTGAGAAAGACACATTAGTCCACAACTGTGGTGATGCAGAGTATTCATAATCTTTGTAAAGACCACTATACATATTCTTCTTCTTCTTCCTTTTTTTTTTTTTTTTTTTTTTTTTTTTTATAATAGAAGGCGGTAAGTACCCCGCGTTTGATTTAGTAGGATTTACAAATGGCTGGCTGAGTTATGTCCTCTCTCAGAGATGAGTCACCATCTCGCCATGAGGTTTAGCATCATTCCAACGATGACACAAAAATCTTTTTCAGAATTTAAGGATTTGTAAGTAAGACAGTTGGTGACAACTGCAAAAATGTTTTGCCATCATACACAATATGAATACAGATGGTTCCCGACTTACGATAGCGTTAAGTTCCGATAAACCCATCCTACGTGGAAAATATCGTCGAAAATGCATTTCATACAACTAATACACCTCACCGACCGCACATCATAGCCTCGCCTTAAACGTGCTTACAACACTTACATTAGCCTACAGTTGTACAAAATAATTAACATCAAGCCTATTTTATACTAAAGTGGGGAATATCTCATGTAATTTATTTAATAATCTACTGAAAGTGTACTGAAATCGTAAATTGGATCATCGTAACTCGGGGACCGTCTGTACAGGCATGGCACGACATGGGTGTCATGGCATGTCAACTGATTACATTAAAAGTGCCATTGAAAATAGGAGGCTCAGTCCTATTAACTGCAGTAATTTTGATGTTGACTGACAATCCTTTTTTGTTGTGTATATATTTTTTTCTTTCCCATCCTTTCCAACTGTATTATCAACCCCACCTACCATAAACCTCCCACGAATTCACACAAGTCTGCTCTTTCTAAATGTGGGCACCATGACCCTACCCTGAGTTACTAGTCCCCCAGAGTTCATAGTACCTGGGACCTGGCATGCTGGCATGCTGTTGCTTTTATTCAATAAAAGCCCAGACAAACACTAAAGGAGAGGCTCCATCCAGGGCAGCCATATCTTCTGCAGGTCGCAAATGGTGTGACCTCACTGATAAGCCTCTGAGTATGTTTTCTTTTTAAAAAGCCACATGGTTTCTGTTGATGGGCACATCTGAGCACTTCCTACTCCAGCATACACGATGCAGTTATATGCTGTGAACAGCATGGAACTAGGCTTTGTGCTGAGTAGAAGCTGGGTTTTTTGGGGGTTTGAAAGAAACTGTGTTATTCACAGGGGGTAATTTCTTTATCTATCTTAAATATGCTAATATGAGGTACCAGGGCAAGTCCATGACAAGCAAACACACATAAGCATATGCATTGGCCTCTCAGCAGCTGATACAGACCATGTTTATGAATGAATGGAGAAATCAGGGGGCTTAATGAAAAAGCACTCAAGTGCAAACACTTCTTGAGCCTCCCCCAAACTTCCCCGCCCTTCTACACACCCCCTACTGCAGGACCTCCCAGCTTCATTGGTTCCAGGAGGAATGGACAGTCTCCTCAGAGTAGAGTTGTGGGATATTAACTGTATGCTGTGTGATACCCAAAGTCAGTTGAAAGTGATGTCATATGGACTGTCTGCACAGAGGGGGGCAGTGCTGATTGTTGACACACTCTAAATGGAAAAGGGACTTTACTACAGATTTCACAAAGCAAGTATTTTACCTGATCTTTGGATTATATCTCAGAGCAGATTGTTTAAATTCTACATTGTGTTATACAGGGCATTGATTTCCTATATGGTGCATATGTTGCTGCCATTTTGGATGTCAGGATCAGTAGAATAAGTGGTCAGGATTGTGAAATAAGAGAAGAGAAATCTTTTTCCCCAATAAGATATAATTGACATGAATTTCAGTAGCCCATATGATCTTTTTGAAGCAACATTTTCCATTACTATTTCAGATGTTGCCAGTATGTAATGTTTCAAATTAATGGCCAAACCAAGATACATATTCATAGTCACCCTTTTGAAATGCAATAATGGATTTTGAAATTGAGCTGAGATTCTGCTGCAAACTATTTGTTTCAAGCTTTGTTGTTGGGATTGTAAAGTTGGATGTTATGTAAAAAGGAATCTGAACTCCTTCAACAATTGGTTTTTTATAAATCTAGCTTTGGTTCATTATAGGAATATTTACATGGACAGTGCTAATGTGCAAAGAGCAGCACTGAAGAGTGAAAATTTTTTGGAAACTCAGATAGAAATTAGTTTTAAGGGAGAAGTAAACTAAACAAGTCCTCTGGGAGAGCTTTTAGCACATTATTGGCCAAACAGAGAGGCCCATTGTGCACAGAAGGATTACATCAACCAGCCCCTGTGGCTGCAATTAGCCCACCCAGCCCCTTTCCCCTCCCCTCCCCCTGAATAACCCACGCAGCCCCTTTCGCCTCCCCTCCGCCTGAATAACCCACCCCGGGGCAGCCAGCTCTACATGGGGCCCAACGAACCTGAGTTTTAACTTTGCCCCACAGTGAGTTCGGAAGACCAGCCCCACCTCCAAGCCATTCATTCGGCATGGACATGGAGAATAGGTGCAGACTCTCACTCTTTCTTTCTTTCTTTGTTTCTCTTCCTAACACTCTCTCTCTCCCTCTTCCTCTCGTAATTGTTTGGACTTAACAATTGTCAGTGCTGCCAAAGTAGGAACAAATTAAAAATACGTGAATGAGTAGCAATTATCAATGGCAATTATTTACACAATAGAAATAAATTTAAAACTTATAACAGTCATAGGAAGATAGTCCACCTATAAACAAGTTTCTATAGCTAATGGCTTCAGCAAGGCTGAGCAAATACTGTCAAAACGGTTGGACCATGTAACAGGATATAAACATTTACTGCAGGTTAATGGCAAATGGTGTCCACAAGTTATTGTCTGATTTTAAAGCAGATTATTTGGAAGTATAGCATGTTGTTGCTTTATTTCATAATAAACTACTGCTAATTTGAAGCTACCAACAATCAAACAAGCAGCAAGTTTTCTTGTCAACTAAACCAGCCACACACATTATGTGCAACAATGTACTGGTAACTGACAAATGTAAGTATATCTGCCCCAAAAAAGGTGAATTTTCATTCTCATCAGAATAGTTTCCTGACTACCAAATTACCAAATAATACATTATTTTCAAAAAAAAATTTGTGTAGTCTATGAGAGAATAGCTTTCAGACTCCCATTCAAAGACTAAATACTGCCTTCTCTGCATAACTTTGTAGTTCTTGTGGACAGAAAATCTGTTGAGTTGGCATCCTTGTTATACACCTACAGCTCTGATATTGTTCATTTTTCAAACTATCGTATCCTAGGCTATGACCCCTGCTCTCACTGGCTGGACAGGAGAGGTCAAAGGTCTCAGGACATTTTTTGGTTAAAAGAAACATGTGTTAAAATGTTGGGAGTTAGTAATAATAATAATAGACCATTAAATAAAAATACAAGTAAAGATATTTATTCCATCTTCTTTGCCTTTCTGCCTCCTTTCTTCCAGTCTGAGACTATTCTTTATTCACAGGCCATTTATCAACCACAAAGAACAGCTGACCACCACATAATAAACTTCCTTGTCGCCTGTAGTCAATTCTTCCTGCGTGTAAGGAAAGTTCCTTTCTTTCCTTTGTGTTTCTTCAAGTTGGACAAAGCAGGGATTTCCTTGGAAAAGGAGAGTAAATACTTTCCCACACAGATGTGCGGGTGTAGGCTGTTTAATTGGAGAATAAAAAGTTAGACTGTAGCCCCAGTTAGAGAGCAGTATCATTGGTGGGCTCTCAAAGAGGGTTTGTTCCTCATGCTGGTATTTTAGTTTCTATATCTCTTAATTTCTGGAACCGTGATGCAAAATAACAAACCAAACTGAAAGGTAAAATCAAATTAGTCCAAAGAACAAAGTCTTCAGTTCTGTGATGTTCCCATCAAATCTGACATTTTTTGATTGAGGAAAGTGTCTATTCCTTCTGGTGTGGAGCTATCCAATCAGAGAATAATCAAGACGTCTTGTGTCAGACCAGCTGGGTTTTGACCTTGCTGCTGGAATGCATCCTTTAAAATTGGCCCTGTGAGGTCAGTAAAATCAATTTTGTATAGAACTGAAGTATTGCATAAGGTTCACAGTTAACATACTAAATATGAGAAAATAACTGTGAATGACAGAACAATTGATTTTTTTTTTTTTTTTTTTTTTTACAAATTATGATACTATCAATCACTGGGATGTATTTTCTCTCCATGTTGGCCTTGGGTTATTTTCTTCCCTCACCAACCATAAAACACACCCTAATTTTAAACCACCATTTTATGATATTCTGTTTAATGGGCTCGAGTTTGAGGTTAACCAGCATGCCCAAATTTAGAGTCGATGCAACCATTTTTAGTTTTGGAAACATAGGTTTTACATGAACAACATGGTGTTGTTTTGTTTTCACACAGAAAGTTGGTGAGCTAAATGTTGATTAGAGAACGAATGCTTGTTAATGAAAGCCAGCCCAGGGACGTTTTAAGTAATCTAACCCTTGATTAAACAGTTGGTGACAGCACAGCATTTAAATCATTCAAACCCTCAACTGCTGTGGAACAGTTATGCATGTATAATTATACTTCATGGGCTGCTTTTAGCTTGTTGCACAAAACTTGTTCTCTCTGTCCAAGTAGCATAATGATGAAGGAACTGACTTTGCAGTTAAAAGAGATTGCAGGTTTGAATCCTGAGTCTAGCACTACTCTTGCACCCTTTGGCAAGTTCACCTCCCTGAAATGCTTAAATAAAAATCCAGATGTATCACTGGAAAATATGTGAATTGTGCACTATGTAAGTTAGCCTGGATGAGGGTGTCTGCTAAATACATTAATAACAATATGAACACATGTTTTATGTGTATTCTTAATCTGTTCTTTTTTAAAAAGCCTGTCCTTTCCACCTGCATGCTGTCACAACATGACAAATGTTCTGTGGTATTTTACGAACACTGAAGCACAGTTCCCATCACAGCATCAACTTGCCCATGTAATGTCTCTTGAAATTAATTTTCATATTTAAATATGTGTGAGCGAGCTACAACATTTATCATATCTCAGCACAAATCCAAAACAGCTGTGTTATTCTGCTGCATTATGAAGGCTGAGCTTTTTTAAAAAAAATAAAAATTCTGTAGTTTTCTTTCCTATTGAGCTGGAGATTTAGTGCGCTCCAGACTCAGCCCGTCCTCTCAGCATCTGCCCTGGTGTATCTTACCCCCAGAGGCCAGGATGAGTCTACATACTGTTCCATGGATATTCCCTGAGACATATATATCTTCTTTATGACACCCGACCCGGTTGTGTATTCAATATTCCAGATGTGTTGTGTCACTTTGTCAGTGTCAGCATCATAAAGAACGTTATTTTCCCCTCTCTCAATGCTGCTTTCAGAATTTCAAATACTCGTGGCCATGCATGCAGTATGTTGCATTCAAAAGTAATACAAAAAATAATGCTGTGCTCTGTGCATTTTGGAGGCAGTGCATGGTTGTTTGAGAAGAGATCTGTGTGCTGTGCCACCTGTGGGGTTTCATCCTCTGCTCTTGCCTCTTCGTTGACTTTACGGGAAGCCATTGAGGTATTTAGTATTCAGTTTGACCCTGGGCACGAGGCCTTGAGGAAATCCCAGTGCAGTGCTCAGCAAAACTCGCATTCCTTCACTGCATAGTTTTGGACTCATCTCTCTGAATGGTATTCCATGGCATTTAAGAACCTGCTACATGAAACGTGGTAGTGTAATATCGTATCATGTTTAAGTCTTTTTTTGCATACTGCCTGTTGCTTTTTCAGATGGGTCATTAGAAGTGATAATGTCAGCATGTGTAAATGCATGCTGCTTGATCTTTTTCCCTGTTTAGCCTTGATGTAATCAGGTTTATATCCAACTGGAGGCTGAAGCCACAGCTGGAAATGATCTTCAGGCTATCAAAAGTTTGTATTAATTTTAGGATGGAAGTCAGAGAAGTAAGAATAGCTGTAAGTAAGGATTAGCTTCAGTAATTGGAAAAGGTGGCTGATTCCTTTTTAATCAAAATCTCTCTGAATGAAATCTAGTACACCACTGAGCTATGTCCAGTCTTATTTGAGCGGGCTTTCCCTCATCCTGTTCAGGTTGCCTCAAAAGCTGAAATCAAAATTTTCTGATCCTTTCCCCACTTTTTGCAACATAGAAAAAGCACTCAACTGTTTTGGCAGTCCTGCCATTGCATTATGTTTCTTGTATACTTTGACCCACCATTTGGAATTAAAATCAAAATTTTAATTGACAGAACCAGATCAGGATCTATTCCCATTCTTTATGACTCAAGTTTTAGGGTAGTGTTTTCCATTTCTTCTTCCATTCGTAACAAAATAACTTTTTCGACAGCAAAAATTTGGTATTAAGAACCTGTGTGTTGGGGAGACCAGCTGCCACTCCATGTGCTGTTAGCATTTGGAGTGGCACTGCTGCTGGAGGCACTTTGTTATTGAGAAAAGTGCACCAGCACTCCACTGTAAATTATTTTCATTGGCAAACATACACCCTTTCAAAATGTGATAACTGAGCAGAGAAGCAAAAAGTGCATTCTGGATTAGGTCATTACCGGTATGTGCTGAAGGTAACAAGACTGACTTGTGTGGATGTATTTTCAGAAGAGGTGATTTCACGGACAAGTTGTTGTTGTTATTACTGTTCTTATACATAACTGTAATGAGGTACATGTTTTCTCTATTTACACAGAAAGAAGTCAGATTAAGTCTGAATTATTGGCCCCTTGCTGCTTAATGGCAAACAACAGTACAACAACAAACAAATTGTACTTTATGATTTTGCCACCTTGCACTTGAAACACAATACAAAAGTCACAAGGACTTGAACAGAACTTGGAAAAAAAGGTGTCCCGAAATCACCGTTATGTCTGTTTAGAAGTACATATGAGCATGTTTCCATCCTGGAAGAATGTTTGTACCCTAGCATGCACCTGGTCACTTAAAAAAAGCTTTTTCTTCCTTGGCTGTAATTCTACAGTGCACAGTAATAATAAGATCCATCAATTTTGATGAGATGGCTGACTGTTCCATATTAGATCCACTACCATATTTAACAGTTGGGGACAGGCAATGTGGTTGAAGGCTTCCCTTTTTCCCCAACAAGAACCCATCCTTATGGTTTTCAGCAACTATTATTGTATTCTTCTATCCCTATCGATTAGCTTCACCTTGCAATCACTGTTCCTTTTTTCTGGTTCAGTTTTTCCTTCTCTGATGTATGCCATTTTGGTTTTTGACACTGTTACCTTAACACATGACACATTTTGCGGTTTCTGTGCCTGATGCAACTATGACATAGTCAAAGGTACTTGACATCTTTCAAAATTCATTCGCTCTCTGATCTGAGATGTTGCTTTAGAACCTTACATATTTACATAATTTTACAGGAGAAACATATTGGTAATTAGTATTGACAGTAATATTAAATGTGTACACTACTTTTAAATTGTGATTTAGATTTTCTAGTCTGTATTTCTGTTGTTTTTAGCTTACCAATTCACAGTTTAGCTTTTTATGGAACATACGTCTCAGTGGTAGTCTTTTTAATGCACCAAACAGGAGGCTTGAGAGTATTTATGTTGAACTTCACATCAAAATCGCCTTTACTTTTTTGACAAATTGTATCCCAGTACATTTACTTTCTTTTGTTCGGAATTCCATCATTTTTATCCATCACTGAATAATTCACAGTCAATTTGGGGTGAGGGGGACTTACACCCTTGGCTGACACCCTTTGCAGCCGTTTATCTAATTCTCTGTAGGGTGTCAGGTGACAGTTCCAACTGTAATCGTGATCAGGACTCTTTTAGATGAGATTTGCAAATATTACTTACAAAGTTCACTCAGACACTGCTTGCTAGTCCAGTCCAGAGATTGCCCCTGGGGAATACGTGAACATGTCTTTAATGCAAAAGCTGAGATTACTCACAGAGAATTTCAGTGAAGAGAAGGAAAGGTCACAGGTCAGTCATTGAAGACTTAATGTTATGACAGCATTCCTTTCTAAATATGAAAGAGTCATGGGAACATTGTGAGAAGATCAGCCACATGTTATCTGCATCATAATAACCCACCAGGAGACTGAACATGGGTTAATGAAGGGGATTCATTTTTCTTTTTTTGCTGTCACTCATCATTGGTCACTGCAAAGTTGGAACAGAAGCTAGCTGGTGAATTTCAGTGATTAATTAGCAGGTTTGATTTGTTAATTCATATGTAAATAAACCATCTTTTGCCTTGACAGGGATTTAGGAATGCATGTATAGCCCAAAGAAAAGGGCTGTGAGATTAATGTTGCTTTTCTGGCTTCTGCACACACTGTGTCAGATTTTATTTCCAATCCTGGATTCCAGTAGTGATGCACTTCTACATAAATGTCAAATAAAAGTCAGTTTTGCATCAAAAAAGATGTTGCACTCCAATTTAAGCCTGCATGAATTTTACTGGGATAGCTGCAGCAAACCTCTGAATAGGCTTACAGAAAACTGAGATATGGATCGTCTATTAACATGGACATTGACTCTCTAATGAACCTGTCGTACATATGTGATGGTATTTTGAATTTGGATATTGACTGGATGTAAAAGAAAAATAAGGCAAATATTTCTTTATTCTTTTTATCTAAATTGTTTTTAACCATTTTTTTTAAATTTCCTGGCTAGAAACCATCCAGACATCACACTTTCAGAGCTATAAATAACAGGCATGCTGTAATCTATAGCCAGCCTGCACTGAGTGTTTTTTTGTGTTGGTGCCTGCAATGCATCTGTGGTGGAAGTAACATTGAGTTACATTATTTATCATAATACTTCCTGTTCCACAGTCAATGCAGGCCACAGGACGCAAACTGGACAGATTCATGGTATCCTGCTATAGCCCTTATCTGCCAGTTTGTGAAAAGGATTACTTCATCTTCTTTCCCTGCAATGGATATCCAAGAACCGTAAGAGTCCAGAGTATAGCTTTTGTTAGACTGTTAGATTGTGCTTCTTATCACCCATGGTGTGGTGGGGGGGGGAGGGGGGGGGGTGCTTTTCCTTACAGTTGAGGGAGGAAATGGACCTGGTCCAACTCCCCACCCACCCCCCACTGCCTCTGAATTAGTCCCTACTTTAAAGATGGGCCATGTAAACTGTGAGCCAGAGACTGTCACTGAAACAGAGACAAGCACAGAGACAGAGTTACTGGAGTAGAGGGTGAGAGGAACAGCTGGGAGACCAAACTGTTAAGCTGTCAGCTCTGGTTTCCTGTTGCCTCATGTTAACATCCGACTGTGTATTATACGCAAAACCAGTGTCATTGTGGGGATATGGTAACCATGGTGACAGTAATGGAGATGACAGGAGGAGTGCATTTGAGAAATAATAGTTAAGATCATCACCATCATCATCATCATCATCGCCACTATCATAATTATAAAACTATCCATATATGTAGTGCCTTTAATAGATTTCAGTAATATAGAAATCACTTGTAGCTCTTACCGTGGTAGCACACGTTCCTGCACCGGAACACTTATTGCACATTAGGTTAAGAAGAGGGGGTCTGATTTCAGCCAGTTAAGTTGGGTGGAGGGAGGAGATGACTTGAGGACCAGATTGGAAATTTGATTTGTCCAGAACCCAGGGGATCCCCCCTACTCTCCATGACAGGGGTCACAGGACCTTTTGTTAGCACAGTGATTCAGGATCTCAGTTTAACATCCCACCCGTAACACAACCGCTCTACCCCCTCAAGACCATGTGACAGAAATGAGACAGAGTGAATGTGGCGTGTAGAACAGGCACATGTAAACCTCGGTCAGAGATGGGGCGGCCACATTTCTCACAGGGCCTTACAGACAGCGGGACAAAGGGGGGATTCTTCTCCACCGGAGCGTGGCTGCAGGAAGTGCAGAGGATGCCAACTGCTCACAGGGTAACTGTGAGGTCGGGTTACCCACAGCTGTCTCCAGCTAGACATGCTTTCATGCCCCATACATAACACAGCGTACTGCATGCATGTAAAACTAGCAAATTCACACAGACAGGTCAGATAAAAACAACTTCTGGGCCATATGGCAATGTATGGCGTAATGGCTGAGAGTATCCTGGCACATCACAGTTGAATCCAATGCACACACACATACACACACATTTAAATATAAAAACTGTGTACAAATTGCTGTTTATTCTAGTGAAAATATTCAGTGGTATCTACAGAGGTCTTGTGGCTGCCATTGCAACTCTCCTGGTGTTAATCAGACTGTTAACTCACTACTTTGCGGTTCGTGCATCATGTGGTTTTCCATAGTTTGGTGACTCACACACACCTGTGGCTATGCAGTGGTTTAACTCTCCATACCAGTGGTATTTCATGGCTGACAGAAACACTATGCAATGTCCTGACGCCGCACCCTGATTTTTATCAAGCAGCCTCTTCCAGCCCTTGTCAATTCAGGCTTTCCTGGCTTTCTGCCTTAAATCATGTAAACATAATAAAAACATGAAATTTAAGTTAAAATAAGGAGATTGAATCATTCATGAGAAGAAATAGATATTCATTCTTTCCTGACAAGCCAGGTAGTTTGCTCTTTTCTGTGGCTTTTTTCCCAGAATGACTCGTGTTGCAGAAATTGGCTTTTATTTTGGCCAGACAACATTGTGGCTTTTGTTTTTTTTCATTGGACGAACAGCAGCAGTTAGGGTTTTTACCATTATCAAATCTGCCCTGCCTATGGTCCCTCTTCTGGTTTTAATGGAAAGGGATGAGGATAAGAAAGGAACACCCTTTGCAGGAGACCAAAACATAAATCAAGAAACAAGGAAGCATTTTAAAGAGGCGCTGATATGACTTCTATGTTGGCACAAATGAGGCGCGGTTCAGGGCAGGAATGTCACTGGCCCTCGTAAAACAGGTAGTCATGGCAATGGGCTGATGATATTTAGGTCTAACCATCTGTCTGTTATTTAAGATTAACATCCTCAAGCAAGTTTTCAGCATGGAGGTCAAATATATGAAAGTGACAGCCGTCACATAATGCAACAGCTGGGGTGCTCAGGACTGAGGGGAGGAAGGGGTGCACAGCTCACAAACCTCCCCTCCCCACAGTCTGTAAACTGATCGATTGTCATCATATTTGGAGACTAATGTGGAATTTCCCCTGCAGTTTAAACCAATAAAGGTTTCTTCTCTCTCTCGTTCTTTCTCTCTCTCTGTTTTTTTTTCCTCAATGCACTCACGAGATCACGCTGAGATTGATTAGATAAAGAAGAGAGAAGATGTTCAGAAGGTCAAGAAAGGGGTGAGGTCACCCTGTGGTGAATTCCTGGCTCTTGGTCCAACAGGGAAAAACAGGCATTGTCATGCCAAAAACTAAAGTTTACCCACAACACATCATTTGCAATGACCTTGACCTTGACCTTGGTTTCTGTGCCAGAGTGGCTTTGTGGGTATGGTTTCAGGGAATGGGCCTGTGGGCTGTTTGGCAAGTCTGCTGATGGACTCCGGACCTACAAATTCATAAATCTGCAAATCATGAACTCAAATCAAGCCAGACAGAGGCAAGAGGGATCAATCATGATATAGGGAGACTGACAGCACAGGCTTTTTCTTTAAAGCTGTTGTATAGATGGGACAATTGATGATAATCAAATACAATTGATTCTTATCATTATTTTCAATTCCCCGGTGGAAATCTCCCATCCGCAGGGAAGAACCCATACACACAGGACTGGTTCAGGCATCAAGCAGAGTTTATCTCAGTAAGGACAAAGCACAAAAGCAGCCTATTCATGAGTCCAAACTGCATTATGGGCAAAATAAGGTCCTCACAGAAGTGCCATCTGAAAGCATCTGGTCAGCTTAAGAATCTTGTCACAAGGATGTCACACTTGCTAGCTTTACGTGCTTGCCATTCCTTAAAAGCGATTCAAGCATACCTGGGACAGCTCACTGAAGCAGAAATATGACTATTCATCTGTGCGAGGGGAAAATAGTGCTTAGGTTTTGCTGGAAGAACTTGAATTGGTTTTAGAATAAGTGATTCTGTGTGCCAACCCCATGCTAGGTAGAACAAATAAGCTTTACAAAGTTATTTTAGATATGATTGGTGGTGGCTAATTCTAGTGGACCAGTTAAGCTAGCTGGATATGTATGCAGTGACTAATTACCATTTGCTTTGTCTTTGCATTCTTTATCAAACAAATGGTTACACTGCAATGACCAGATGTCCATACTTTTACCAGTATGTCACTCCATATTGCAATACTGTAAATTAAAATTTTTACCTCTTTCTACAGGAACATTAACCGTACAACACATTAAGGAAATGAAAGTGTTCAATGATTTGCCTGATTTGAGGTCCTGGGATGTGAATATGGAAAACGAATTTCCATAACAAAGTCCCTGGTTGTGCTCTCCCACATTTGGCAGGACTGGTGGAAAATGGTAGTATTAATTGCACCTTTTCTTCCTCATACTTATTGCTTACAAAACAAACCTGCTCAGTGTAAATGTGAAGTCAAAGTTCATGACAGCAATGATGTTGAGGCAGGTTCCACATGTAACAAAACTTCTTTACACTGCACCCTCGATTGTTTGGCACAGGATACTTACCAGGATTACTGGCAGGGCATACTATCAAGAACACAAATGCGCAGTAGGCAATTATGTGTTTTGGAACAAAGCCCTGGATACATTTCATGGGTCCAACCAGACATTTTCCCAGGATAAAAAAAGAAACACCCTGGTTTGACCCTCACTAACAAACAGAAAAACTGGAGACAGGTAATCTGATCAAGTGTCTGAGTCATACACCCTAAACTCTGTCTGATAACGGCAGGTACCTTCCTGCATAAAAGCCCCATAAAGCACAATCAAGGAGGTTCCATGTGTTTTGCCATAATACACAATGCAATGATAATGTAAATATGTTAAATGTGACTTCAGTGTCATTGATGGTTACAGACAGGAGCCTCTCAAACACAAATAAGTCAAATTGAGTACAGACAGATTTTAATCTCCTTCTAAAAATTGATGCAGATGAACTTTGAAATGTCTGCCCCTTCTGAAAGGCGTTTTTGTATTTGCTGCTTGTGTGTTTGGTGGACAGAACTAATCTTTTTCTCAAAACAAATCACCAAGTTGAAAAAAAAGAATTGTGACTGAGGGGGGAGTTTTGACACAGATTGTGTAAAATGAAGTATTTTGCTGCAGGTTCTGCACAGTCTCATGTTTGGCCGACGCCCTTTGCACTGGGTTGGACCTGTTACACTGCACAATCCCTCATCTCATACTGGGAGGTTTGCCACTCTTTATGCCATGCATCCATGCTCATAAACCTCTGGTGTGCAGTAAAAATAAAATTAGAATAATGAACATGATGTCATTTAATTAAACACATTATTGCAAAGAAACTCTCCCATCAAATATGGCAGTAGTTCCTAAACACAGAAGGGAGGGAGGGTGTTTACTGGGTGAGGGGAGGGGGTGCTTTGGGAATATTATGTCTATAGAAGGTTTTGTAACAGACTTCCCAAAGCCGTCAGATTAGTGGTTTGTGTTTATAACATAAACACATATTTGAGGTGGGTTGTCTTGACAATTGGCATACTATAACATGGCTTTATAAAATATTAAGTCCAACATTTTTATGGTGTGAAATCACACTTACTCACTTAATGAGATTAACAAGGTTTTTTCTCTTCATTTTACATTTCTATTGCATTTACAGGCCAGTAATGAGAATCCCCACTAAAGCTGCAGAATAAATGCTTGGTTTGTTATGGAGACAGTTCACAAGATGTAAGGGGGTCAGAATTCAGGTGGACAGAAATTGAGATGAATGAAAATTCCATCAGATGGATGACATTTTAAGAAGTACATAGTCATATAAGCAGTTTTGCCATGATGAGAATTGAAGAGAATGGAAGAGAAGAGAATTGTCTTGGGCTGCATTGTCTTCCATGTAAATTGATGGAGAACCTCCCCCAAAAGTTCTTCTCTTATGATCAGAAAATCCCACAGAAGTGCAGTTGTTTCATAATTGATTAATGTAAACAGTTGAAAACTGAAATGGGAAATCAGAGCAAGAGTACAATCTGTCAACACTGTGTATGTGCCCTGGCTAAAAGAAAGGAGTGTGTACTCAGAAGAGGGGAGGGGAGGGGAGGTAAGAGGACAGGTCTGTGGCGGTGTTGAGTTACTGTCCACATGGCACAATAAGTGATACAATTTGCTCCCTGAGCTAATGACCAAAGGACCCCAGCCAAATGGCCTAAATACTCTTTTTCAGGCAACAGTGAATGACATTGCATTCTGGGGTTAGGTTGGAAGATAGACAGGAGGGAAAGTGATGAATATGAATACATAATTAGGGTGGGGTAGGGTTGAGGGAATGGATAGGATAAAACTCACCTCTATATGTCCAGCTGAAAATGAACTGTTCAAGACAGAGAACAAAACATTTCTGACGCAGAAATTCTGACGCATAACTGTGGAGAGGCAGAGCTATGTGGCAATTAGTGATTGAAAAGCAGTGATGCTCAGGGTGATTTTACTTGTCAAACACCTGAAAAGCAGTTCAACAGCCTACTCAAACTAATGCAGGAAATGACCAAAATGATAGCAATGCATAGAATTGCTCACCAGTGTTTTTAGTCAGCCTCTGATTGATATTTCCCACTAATTTTTCCAGTTGACAGTATAATCATTGCACTTACAAGAGTCATAAAACCAACATCGTAGGGCATAAAGAATGCTAATCATAACTCCTCTATGCAATCTCTGACCACTCCTCATGGTAAACGTAGCTGTTCTTTCCTGTCTCTGGTTCTTATCATAAGACTCTATCCTGTCTCTGTCTCCTTTATTAATTACAGCTGCACTCTCCATTGTGAGTCATAACTTCTTGACCCTATTTCTGACAGTCCCTGGTGCAAATCATAATCCCTCAATCATTTCTCGGACCATACCTGCTGCTAATCATAACTGTTCTATCCTGTGTCTTGCTGCTCAGTATCTCTTGTTTAACAAGAATGGAGCCAGATTCAGCTAGGTCTGAAGCTTGGTGCAGAAACCCAGGAGATTGTTAGCATGTTTCCCCACCCATAAAGGAGTTTAGTTTTAGGAGATTGCAGCTCTGCCATGGTGCAACCTGTATGGAGGTTGTGACATAATATTCATGTGAGCCGTGGACTGTGTCCATGTAGCTCTGGTGATCAGAGAGAAAAGTACCGTCTTGCCCTCCTTCAGCTCTTATAGCTGACTGATGCAGCAGTGGCAGGTTGCTATGGTGATGGTGATGTTTGGAGGATGAAAAAGATGCAGCCTCTGCAGCCTTTCTTTCCCTTTCCCCTCTGATATTGTAAGGAGAAAAGCACAAGACTAATGCCCTCTAGACCTCCCACCCTCACTCTCCTGTCCCATTACAGGGCCCAGGATGTTTCAATAGTGGAGAGAATAACAGAGCGCATGAGAGAGAGAGAAAGAGAGAGACACAATCAATCGGTCCATTCAAAAAAAAATCTCAGATTGACAGCGAGGACTTTGATAACATCCCCCACCCCCACTCAAGATTGCTCCCAGCAGAAGAGAATTAGGGGACTGGGGGGCTGAAGGTGAGAAGAATCTTTATTGGCACAGCTTGTTCCATCACATAACAAGACCTTCTTGGAAGGACAAGCAAGTAAACAGTATATTTCAATGCATACCATTGTATGTCCTCAAAGCATGTAAGAACACATACAAGGACTTTGTAAATGTGCACACATGCATCAGATTTGGAGTGGTGTATGGCATGTCGGGAATAAACATTTTCTCTGCATGTTCCAGGTACTATGCAAGTACAGTATGAAAAGAACAGTGTGGGATACATCCAGTTTCAATCCAGTCCCTACTATGTCCATTGTGGCATGATGGTACTGAAATGAGGCAGGGGCCTCAAATAAAGCAGTGGTCAGTAATTACTATTGCTACTATCTTTGACGGGTAGGCAAGAACATACAGAGCAGAGCAGACAATCAAACAGAGACATTGCAGAGACTTCAAAGTAGAGGTGCAGTGAACACTGGAAAACTTAAACAATCATATAACTGAAAAAAGAAATCTCAGGGTACCATTCGGACTGCAGGCAGCCTATGCCAAAGAAATCAATACATGTTTTCTAGATGCTCTACCAGAAATTGAGTGTCTGGCAAAGATGAGGACTAAATCCAGCCAAACTCTTTCCCTGAATGTAAATATCTCATAAAGAAACATCTTTTAAACAGACTACTTCACTAAGAGAGGTTATCGGAGTATAGATAGCGCTGACTACTTTTTGTATTGTACTTGTTGTACTTCATGTTGCATTTTGATGCCTCATGTTGGTTTAATTGTTGCAATTTAAATAGTCACTGTTAGTTAGTTACTATAACTGGGCTCATCTTGGTTAAATGGCTGCATTCCATAAGTCTGAGGGTGGTTTATGGTTTACACCATATCTCCATATGGAATAAAGTACATTACATTAAAATACTAATTGTATATTTACAGCAGAGTGCATCAACCATTCCCATTTCCCCTCTCTAGCCAAACATGCAAACATATATTTTCTTAAAATGTATTTATCTGAGATTTTAATTTCCCCCATATGCTGTACATAATGCATATATTTCCAGCTGTATGCAAAGAGAGAGTGCAGAAAAAGTATGCAGACCTATAGAAATGATTTATGGGCTTTCTTAAAAAGATTATTAACGCTCAGTTAGCCAGCGGCTATTTGCAGTCCTCATGTTTTGTGTTCTGGAGTTATTCGAGTTGTCTAGACGTCCGTGAAATATCTTTTAACAAGCACGTTCTTGCAACACATTCTTTATTTAGTTTAGTCATTAATTCATACGTAAGTAGGACACAAGGACTTCAGGGAAGGACTGATGTTATTGATGTTCATACAAGTCATGATGTTTATCCTTGACCAACAAGTGAGAAATTCTAGGATGAAATTCCCCTGTTATGTATAACTGTGAAAGTCAACATGTCAATAATTCATCTTCCATATGATTTTATATATCAGAGCCTGTATAATTCATACTCTGCTTTCACCATGCTTTCCCCCTTTCCCTCCCTGCCAAGAGGTTTCATATTTATTTCAATTGCACAGGGAGAGGACTGAATTATGCATGGCAACACTGACCATGCTCTACATGAGGAAAGAAGTGATGCCTGCAGTACTAATAACTGTTACTCCCATTCAGATTATTTCAGCTGTTCAGGCAAGCGATCCTGATGCGCTATCATTCAGTAACACATGAGAAAAAGTGAGCTGCATACTACTAACTGCTGTGACACAGGGTAAATTGCTTCAGCTAACAGTATTAATTGGGTGCAACACTACTTATTGTTCACACGTTGTAATTCCCTCTATTGCCCCAAATATTGTAATAATTTAGTGTGCTACTGCTTTGGCTGCCTCAGCTAGTGGTGTTAATTGGGAGTCATATGAAGAATGAAGTACACTATTGTATGTGGTATTGTATGATAACTTACAGTATGAGAGAGGCCATTGTTCAGAACTATATTTTATTCAAGGAAAGAAATCTATACAAAAACTGCATTTTTAGGTTTATTGATAAGGTACATCATAAACACCACTATAAAACAGAGTTACCAGAATTAGAACTGTCTGCATTTTATTACAAAGTGATGACTGTTTTTTGGAACATCAGTAATAGCAAGCTGGCATAAACAACAACAGCATAACCAAGAAAAAGGGGAGTCTAGGCCTCCTTGGAATTGTAAAGTACACAAAGGACCTCCCCCAACAATTTATCCAGAAATGAAACAAAACAAAAAGTAAAGTCAACTGAACTGATGCAGAGCATTATTTATGAACAGGTTGTTGGGAGTAAACAAAAGCCACCAGCTAGCACACTGGAAAGCAGAGTAGTGCCCCTTCTGCAATGAGTCAGATGCAGTTTCACCTGCTTGTGCCTCCCTCTCCCTAGCATCCTTTCTTCGACTAACCTCTCTTATGAAATAAAAACTCCAATCCATCGTTTTGCACTACAAAGCTAGAGGCTTCAGCAAAGCACCAATTTGGGACAACAGATTTGTAAATCTACTGGGATAAACAATGATTTTCATCACAGATTCACATTGTATAGTTGTCCCAAAATGAGGAGATTAGTGTAAAAGAGGGGGAAGAGGTAGGTTTTGGTTGGGGGTCAAATCTGATTGGGTTGGACAGAGATGGGGGGGGGGGGGGGGGGGCTGTCACAGGGCAATGAAGTCATCACTTTAGCATTCTGGAGAGCTGACTCCTGTTTCTTGTGGGGTTTGTTGCACCTTCATGCCATGTTTACCCTTTGCATGTCACCCTTTATTGTCCTCCTGCAGGAAGCTCTGCGATCACATCCTACTGGGGTATATTTCAACACCCAGCTATGCTGAAATTAGACCAACATACCATCTTAATTTACCCCCTGTGCCCTGCTGATGCTGGCCCACTCTCCTTCTGCCGCCGGCCCCGTTGTTCTGGGCCGCAGACCAACATGCAATTAGTTTGGCAGCATGTAATTAAGGTTTGTCTCACAAACCCTGCTATTATCATTACATTGCTAGAGATGGGAGAAATCTCTGGAGGGGATGGCAGCAGGGGATTCAAGGCACCTCAAAAAAAAAAAAAAAAAAAAAAAAAAAACCATGATCCCTTTGGCCTGTAGCACCCCTAGATACCAGTTTGAGAAGGGAAGAGGCACAAGTACCTTTATGTGGACAGGCTTATCCCAAACCCCCTGACATAATTTTATGACTTCCAACAGTAATTTCTATATTTCTACTACTCAAACCATAGAGTTGCTGTCTGGCGGCCAGCAACCCGTTGGGGGCTGAGGGAACTTTAAATGCCAACAGACGTACACATTGGTATGCAAAGTATATCATTAAGCCTTACCTGAACTGGGGCCAACGTTTCCTCTCTGGGACTCAGTTTAAGGGTTCACGAGAAGCTTAACGTCACAGAGAGAGCTCTACGGCGGATCAACGCAATAAACGCAACAACACTGGACACAAGGTCGACTTGCGTTTGATTAAAATTAATTATTAAAATGTTCTTGAAATCTTCCACACTAAGAGACACATACTGATAATGCAAACAAAGGATAACATATTTAATATACATTGTCCATACAAAATAATGTAATATTTGATAAGATGTAATGAAATATAGTGTTTAAAATTTTGGGACGTGTTTAGTCACGTCTTTTCCGGTTGAACTGCAATGGCCGAGGTCTTAAAGTGGTCAACCCGCAAAACCGAACATTTAAACATGGTGTTCCTTTAAGCATGTTTCGGTCAACCCATATTGACTTGAGTGTAGGTTTTCAGCTCAGACTCCTCCTCTGTATTCTAGTCAAGTTGTTCTCTTCCTCAGTCACAGTTGGGAGTTCCAGCCAACATACCTCAACACTAATAGCCTACAGAAACGTGGACTAACTTGCCTTTCTCTACTCATAAAGGGCTTTTGTTTTAGAAAACACCTTTTTCAAACCTAACACCAAGTATATTATGTTAATTAAACTAACTACAACTATTGGAATGCGCACACGGGAAATTAGCATGGTAACCTCACTCCAACAGACGAATTCAAGGGGAAATTAACAGCTAGCTTTTTAGCTAGCAGACGAATTTTCCTCAACATTACATTTTTTTTTTTTTTTTTTTGCAAGAAGTACGCAAAGGTTTTTCCCCTTAAACTTTAAGATCTCTTTGAGCGGGAAACATGAGAAAACCCACGTAAGGATTTTAATGGATGATTCTTATGTCGGTTCCATTTTTCCTCGCTGTGGTTTGTTGTGAATCTACCTCTGAATCGTACAGGGAACACAACCGCCGTTGCTGCGCTGATCAGAGCACTCCCTCCAACTCACCGCGAAGACGTGCATAATTTACCTTGTATATATCTCCAATGTCGTGCGTATTATTTGGATGTTACACAGCTGTGTGGAGTATCTGAATGTGCACCAAGATTGATGTGGAACATTGGAGCTTTGTGCTGTGGATTTTAAATCGAGGATTTGAAA
Organism: Albula glossodonta; assembly: GCA_019788955.1. Classification (NCBI taxonomy): domain Eukaryota; kingdom Metazoa; phylum Chordata; class Actinopteri; order Albuliformes; family Albulidae; genus Albula; species Albula glossodonta. The sequence goes on from JAFBMS010000003.1 coordinate 17,968,701, forward strand.
CGTGGGAGTTGAAATAAAAGTTTTCAAGTTTGACCAAAGCTGGCTGTGCCATTTTTACTTCGTAGGACGGTTTACGTACAGCAGCTTGTACATATTAATACGTTAGCTTCAGTATTACGGTAATTTATTTCTTTGCAAAATGCCACAACTTAACGGGGGCGGAGGCGACGATTTGGGAGCAAACGACGAACTCATCTCCTTCAAAGACGAGGGGGAACAAGAAGAGAAAATATCAGAAAATGTGTCTGCCGAAAGGGATCTGGACGACGTGAAATCCTCTTTGGTAAACGAGTCGGAAAACAACAGCAGTTCCTCTGATTCTGAGGTATGAATGAATAGAGCTGGTTCAATGACATATAGCTTGTGATCGATCTATTCCGAAACCCCTTAATTAACAGAGGGATATAATGTCAGTATTTATGTTTTGAACGTTGTCTCCTTGTTGCATGCAGCAAACAGAGAGGCGCCCTCAACCAAGATCCGACCTAGAAAGTTACGAGAAACACAGAGAATACTTTGCTGAAGGTAATACTTATCGGTCTTATTTTGTAAAGATTTTTGTATTCGCTTATCTCCATTTATTTCATGTTCTCTTTTCCCTATCTCTCCCGGTAGCATTGAGAAGACAGCAAGATGGAGGCTTTTTTAAGAGTCCCCACTATCCTGGCTACCCGTTTCTAATGATCCCAGACCTAACCAACCACTACTTATCAAATGGCTCACTGTCTCCCAGCGCCAGGACGGTGAGTGACATTTGATTAGCAAACCATATTGGCTTCTAGTTTGGCGTAGATTCATTTCTCCGTACAATGGTTATTTGTTTTATTCGGCGGTAGCTGCAGCCACTGTCAAATGCTAATTCACACGCGTTGTCTGCAAAAGTTACCAGTACAGCGCGGAGCAGAGCGCCATATTTCATGTGAAAGTACCCCATAAGTCCAACAGTAACCGGTCCTTTGTTCATTTTCGGAATGTCATGTTTTTGGTTAGCAGCTGGTGATCTAACAATTTTTTTTTAATTCCAAAAAGTAAAATTGAAAAAGTAAAATTCCAGTGAAGTCCAGCTTTATATCATCATTCACTGTTAGTTCGTCTGGACTTTGCTGTGTAGTCAAGGGCGTTTTTTAGCAGGTAAAACGGACCCACAGCATAGCTGGGTGAAGTTGTGCAATTCATGTGCCCTAGTCCTCAGATGACAGAAGTATTTTTTCAACAACGCTTTCTACTTGTATGCTAAATAAATGCATGGGGTTTGATAGCCACATAATAGAAGTACCCTTGGTATGGTGGTTCGGGTACAACGCTGATAAGTTTACTATGCCTGTCGTTTATTTTTCCGTTCTCTCTAAAACTGACACCTCTTAAACTGACTTTTGTAAGTCTACCTGTTACGTAGACTTTCGAGTTTCTTTTCAAGACCTGGGAATCCACGTTACAAATTCGTACTGTCCTGTCATTTTAGCTGGTGGGCACTTGAAATGCTTTCCAGTATAACCCAGACTGAGGAGATTTGAGAACCTGAGCCGTGTACATAATTAATTGTGTATTATGATAACAACGGGGCAACTACCAGACTTAGGCTGGAAACGTGCTCAGGCAACTAGATTTCATCCGTCCTTTTGTTATTTAGCTGGAGGAATTTTGTTGTCCCTGTAGTTGCTTTACAAGAATTCGTGATGATTGAGTAACACAAAACAAATACAAAGGGTGTGTATTTTACCGACAGTTTCATTATGCCTGACTATTTTATCCAGTCAGTTGATATTGCTGTTGTTTACAATTGTTTTTGGACTATAATATTGTGAAAGCCGTGGGTTATGATTGCTTGAGGACTCGACAAATCAGTTTTAAGCCTTATTGGGAAAATGGAACATCAGTGTGAGCAAGTTGAAGCCAAAAGTCGCTGTACTTTGTACAGGCTGACACCGTTTTCATTCAAACTCTGTCACACCTCAAAATTGCCTATTTAGGGTCTGTTAGCTTGTGTGCGCTCACACTTGCATTGCTATACATATGTAATGTTGGATCTGCAATGTCAAGAGCTATGTAATAGGCTTAACCCTTGATAGCAACCTATGATCGATGATTTGTCTGATTTACTCTGTTGCATTTCTTGTGAATGTTGACCCATCACATTTGAGAAAGAAAGACTTATTACATAAAATAGTATGTGCAAAGTAGAATTTGAAACCCCCCAATTTTTCAGTGTGTACAAAGAAGCTGACCAAATTAAAAAAAAAAAAATAGTGGTGTAGATATGGGTCAGTCAAATGAATGCCCTTGTAATGTCTACATTTTGACATTTTTACAATGTCCTGTGTGTAGCACCTGCATAACACAGGCAGATGGACCAGACAAATCGGTCAACAGTAGTATTTAATCTCCCAACAAGGATAGCAGGTGTTGTAAAAATAGTTTTTTTTTTAATACAAACAAATGCAGAGGGCTCAATGTCTTTGAAATAATAAGCTAAACTGCTGCATAGTTAACCTGTTTGGTGACAAAGTCTGGTGAACGATCTGCACTTGACTGGATACCTGTAACAAGAATCATTTCTGTGAGATTTAAACAGGACCAGCTCAGCACTGCCCTGAGAATGAACATGCATCAAGCCTGCAGTTTCAGGTAAATGACTGGCTGCACAGCACCCTTGATTAGCATGCAGAACAATGTTTGCTGGATGTAATAATAAACAATATTGTATTAACCTGTACATGCTGATATTTTTTTTTTGTAGATGTAAGAAAGGAAAAAAGAAATTTAAGGGAGGAAAAAACCATAGCTTTCAGCTTCTTGTCCCCTGTATTTATAATAATTCTGTTCAGTTCTCCAAAAGCTCCGCACCCCCCAACTAAACTGCTCTCAATTACAGAGGCGTTAGTTACCTTTGTTCTTCAGTTTTAGGGCTTCATGGCTTCATTGTAGGTCTCTGCTGGAAACTCATTAACCTGATGGCTTTCTGCCCAGGACCTGGATACCCCTGGATTCTCTGTAGGAAATGGTGATTTCTAGTTTTTTTTTCTGAATCAGGTTGGGAAGGCATTTACAACTTCAATGTTCCCTAGTTACTAGTTTGGTGGAGACTGATATTAAGCTAAGCTGTAGTGACACTCATGGTTTATAATTAAATCTGGCTTTTTCATATACCTGGTTTTCCACAATTTACAGTTTATAAAAATTATCCTAATGTTTAGGTAATGTTTGCTTTAAAGATTCTCACTGCTTCTATTTTAAAACTTCCAATTATGATGTTGATGATCTTGTTTTTTCTGTGCACAATTATTGGGAGATGTTATAAATTAAATCAACTAATTATAAACATAGACAGTGCATGGTTGTAAATGCCAAGGGCAATTTAATAAGCAAGTTTGATTTTCAAGCAATTTTCTTGTGCAAGTCTCTAGCCTAGAGAATGGTAGTCTTTGTAGGAGGTTAAACTTATGTAGATCAGGTGTGAGCTTCTTTAAGGTTATTACATGCTTGCCTACATGTCCACCTTTGTACTGGACTCTGTGATTTCAGGGATCACAAGGCCAACAGTTCTATTGTTTCACACCTTATGTGGGTCCAAGGTTTGTAATTTTAGGCTCTCTGTTGGTCTCTGGTTGTGTTGTTTGTGGATTCCAACGGGTCCATGAAAATCTTTAGAGTGGTCAGTTATTCATGTCTAAAATTCACGGTTATGAAAGTGGTTGAATTCTGAAGAGGACTTCAGAGTGCTTGTTTTTGTTTTGGTTTGGTTCATGAATGTTACAGAACTATTGTTTTCTGAGGCTGTACATAACTGTTCTAATTTGTGCACAGCTTTTATAATTAAAATCCAAAATTTTAACTGAAGTACATGTCTTTCTCTGAAGCTCACAATCTCCCTGTCAACAAGTTATGTCTGGTGGAGTTTTAAATATATTTAGAACTCTGAAAATTGTTCTTGGAGGGTATTTAATTTTTCCAGAAGTACTGTAGGATGCCTGTAGTTACTTCACATCAGGTTGCTTTTTGGTGGTAGATTTGTGTCTTTTCTCCTGTATGTGGAGGCCCTCCTAGCATACCTTCCAGCAAGCTATCACAAAAGTGCATGGTGGCTCAAATCTAGGTATTCAAAAGTTGGTAGTAGTGATTAGTGGTATTGATTGATAGAGCCATTCAGTACTCTTGTGAAGAAGTGCAGTGAACTAGGCTGACAGCCCCGCCTTGCCAGTAAGCTCAGTCAGGAAAGGCACATTAATCTGTACTTTTACCTTGACAGATCTCAGTCACTTTTACTTTTTCTGGCAACCAAATACACACTTTAAAGAACATTCAAATTCAAATTGCACCACAACGCAGCATGAGGCAAGCAGCCAGACTAGGGTGGCCCTTTACGGTGTCTGTGGCTACAGAAGCAGCAAAATAGTAAAGGGGAAATGGCCCCTTAAGTTTCTGTGTCAGTCAGCAGGCCTCCGTTAGAGTAAGTAGCTGGACAATGGTTTGCATGCTTTAGTTATTTACAAAATGAGTTTTAAGCAGCAAATACACAGTGCCTGTTAACTCCTGACAAAAGGCTACAGACCTGCTGACCTGCACACAATAAAAGTTCCTAAACAAATAACAGACTCTGGAAAGCCGGACGTGTTATTTGATACAGCTCTCAACTGCAGTAAACAAAGCACAGGCCACCCTTTTCTCTGGTTGACATGACCATAGGCATGAGAATTAAATTATTTGAGAGGTTTCTGGAGACAATGGGATTGAGAGATGAGATGATGAGCAGAAGTCAGGGATACTTTTTGTGCAATGTCTACAATGTTTTTCTGTTTTTGTGAGGTATGTTCTGTTCATCTGAGAAAGTCACAAGGAGCTCACTGTGATTGCAACAGTCAGAACCAGTCATTGTCCTATTGCAATTATATCACTGCTATAATCCATTTTAAATGTTATTTATAAATATATACTTTTTTGTTGTACTGTCTGTTGATGCAGACATTAAAATGTTTGGACAGAAAAGTTTCCAAGGGTTTGTCTTGGCTCCATTTTTTTATATTATCAATGTGTTTGTATATGCAAGTCAGTATGGCAAATGTAGGCCCAAGCAATCATTACTGTCAGTATTAGGTAGGTACATATCAAATTGCATACTAACCTTTTAACTATTGTACAACGCCAAGTGTGTGGTTGGACTTGACTGCATTATGTAATTTGATAGTCTCTTGGTTAAGCTTGGACAGGTAATGGAGGTAGAAATGAGCAAATCAAAAACAAAAAGTCTCACCTTGTATGGTCATGCTCCTGCTCTCAATATAGCAAATTAATTTACTGAAAGATAAGCAGGTCACCTTCAGTAAAGGTTTACATTTTGCTTATATCATTAAGTTACATACTTTTGCCTGTTTTGCCTGTGGCTGCAATATCATACTTAACGTAAGTTTCAATTCTATGTATAAATGTTATATAGTACAGGCATATACCATATAGTAGTTCATTGTTGTGTGATGACTTCACTACATGTGTAGCTTTCCTGTTAATATGACAATAAGCAAGTTGAAATGGTGGGGAAAAACCCAGGTTTTTCCTCTTACCATTAGAAACATACACCACAAGTCCAAAATTCTTCTGCCAATGTCATGTTGAATTTACAAATCATTTGTTATTCATTTGTAATGTAATTTTTCTTACAAAGTTGATGTTCTCAAAAGTTGATAGTTTTCTACACCCCCAACAAGACATAGTATCTGCTCTTGAATATCTGTTGTTTCTATATAAACAAACTGAATTCAGGAGAGATTTGCAAATGCGAAACTGTCCCCATGAAATCCTAACTGTTCAGTTAAGGTTTTAGAGAGAAGAGGCAGGAGTGGAGAGAGGGAAGGTAGAAATGGATGGGGAAGGTGAAGGTAAGCAGGATGGGTAGATTGAGAAAGGGGGGGCAGGGTGGTGCTGTGGCTAATAATGGTCGTAATGGCTACAAAAGAGACATTGTCGAAGGTTTTAGTTTGGGTTGTGTTCCCGCCGATAAAGTCAAAATGTGAAAATGAAATGTTTAACCAAAACCGCCATGTAAACCCAACTCTGCAGCACACATTCTTTCATTTCCTGTTTTAATGTGTTATGAGAAGGATTTATTTTCTCTCTCGACTAGAGCAGGTTATACAACTCCTGACAAATTTAGAAACCTGCTTTCCCGAAATTATTATTTTAACAATATTTTCTAAGAATTGCTGTGTTATGAGAGCTGCCAGAGAACGTTTAGGAAGTCACCTCTGCAGAAATACTGACATCTGCAAAGTCAGTGTTTCCATTGTGTTATTGAACAACTGTAGAAAATACCCTGTGAGAAAAGTGGAAGATGGCAGCAAAGCTAAAACAATGACTTTAAAAAGGTGTTAAAAGAATGTGTTGGCACACCACAAGTGTTCCTCTTTTTCCATGAATAAAAGAGTGTTGCCATGAGAAATATAATTTACTCTGCCTGCAGTGAGCAGTGTGGCATGGTTGTGGTTGTGAAGAAGGTCACTGTTGTAAAGAAGGTTTCACAGTTGTGGGAAGGACAGGGGAAATATCGTCCACACACATCCCTTTTGCTGGAGTAATCATCTGTTTTAATTAAAAGCACAACTGTTCTCAGTTAAACCTTTATACTCCTTCTGATTACATCACTGGTGGACTTGCAGCCATTCCAATCTTTCTCTTCATTTGCAAACACACAAGTTCTGGATTAACTTCTCCATTCCAATCTGCTGAAATGTTAAAATACAGCTGAACCACACATTTCCTTGTCATTAGAAGTGACCAATAATTAGATATTAAATTTGGTGACATGAAATTGTACCTTTTCAATTATGCTTCTCAGATTTAGGTACATTTGAATACAGTGAAACCCTGATGTAATGCAAATTCTGATATAGCGTGATGAGTCATTTAACCTTTTTTTTTTTTTTTTTTTTTTTTTTAAAGCTTTACTAAAAATTAATTTGTGTATTGACTTCTACTGTAAAAACAATGATTTATTCATGGAATTCTGTAATTCAAAGGTAGTTAACTTGCCAGTAGGTAAACATGCAAAAAATGGGTCAAATAGTGTGGAAAAAGGGGTATTTGATGTTAGGTCAACATTGGTTCAGTTTGAACGCTAATTTTCTTAATCCCTGATTCAGCGCGACCCCACTTGTTTTGTGATTGCATTTTATGGACCGCAACGATCACATTATAAAGGGACCACACTGTAATTATTTGCTTCATGTTTGACATGTTTTGGGTTCATTCCCAAACTAACCAGTCTAATGGTTAACTGATTGGTTAGAAATGTTTTAATGTAATCAAACATCATGGTCATTTAAGATGTCAGAATCTTTACTTCCCTCACTAGCAAAGTGGATGAATATCCTACATTTATGGCTGCAACCTCACTGTGTATGGTGTCTGAAATAATGGAAAGCATGCAGTAACGTTGCTGAATTTAGCCTACTGCAACCAAATAGTATACAAATATATTTAAAGAGGTGTAGGCTATATAGGGTGGAAAAATGTTTAATGTTGATGTTTAACATTTCTTGTGTTAAAAGCTTTTTTTGATGCACCCTGTTCTTCTGAGCATTTTGACAATTATATGAAAATCAGCCAAAAATTGTGCTGGTCAAAAAAAAAAAAAAAAGATTTATCATATAGTCCTCAACTTCTGCTGTACCAGGCTGGAATTGGTATGAAGCTTTTCAGTTAATAGCTCAAGGAATTCAATTATGGTGATAATTGGAATGTTAGGTACAAGTCAAATTGGAAAATTTTTCGTTACTGTCCTTAATTTAACACCAAACATAATTGTATGTGCATATGCTTTATGACTTCAAGCAACCCTGTATCTTTCTTCCTTCAACATAAATACTTATCCAAGTGTTCCTGAAAGGTTTATTGCAGTTTGTGAGCCATAAATTTAGAATACATGAGTGATGCCAATCATAATCGAACATTCTCTGCTACGTAGTGTTATTAAATGATGCCCTGAATTCCAAACCAGAGGAATTCCTCCATCGGGTCATAAAGCTAGATAACACCACTCATGAGACAACTGGAGGACAGGAAGGTCAGCATAAAATAATCACCCTTACATTCCTTTGAGCTACTTGCATCCTCAGCCAGTTTTCCAACCAAGAGGTGTGATGCATTGTTTATCATGAGTTACACGTTAAATCATGGAAGAAATAGATCTGTTAATGTCTATGGAGTGAGTGAATGGACTTTGTCCCTCTACAATGTGAATACATATTTCGTTGAATCAAATGAACATGACAAATATTCACAATTTGAAATGTGAGGGGAACAGTGATCTTTGAATGTAAGGAGGACATGTAAGGACTCCACATGTAACATTATTGTGTCATAGAACCTTTCACTTTGAATACTCTATGGTTACATATACCCATAACAACTAGGCAAGGTTAAATAAAACATCAAATGAGTGCCACCTTCAATCATATTTATGTTGTGAAGTAATCTTTTCTGAGAGAAACCATACTGGAATACATTTCTGTGCTCACAGAATGGTCATTTGAAACTTGTTTGACACTATTTTTTTTCTTGTTTGATTCTTGGGCCATAAGAAGCCTTGGAAAAGCTTGATTAATTGGCCCAAAGGGGAGGTCCAAATTGGTAGGCCAGTGGGAATGTCGAGCTGTGATATATTTTGAGGAAGGCCAGCAGGAAGTTTAGAATCCCAGCAGGAAGTAGAAGTCTCTGGTCAGTGCAGTTGGGGGTGTGGCCCATCCCTGTCAGGGATTGTCATGTGCCATGGTGTGATCGCCACAAAGAACAACAGCATGCTAGTTTAATATTGCACTCCATGCTAATAAAACCTAATTGTTTTAAAGTTGGGTTCAGGGTGGTGGTGCAGTGGGTCTTTTTCATCAGTCTGGTATTCATAACAGCTGTTTTCAGTTAAAGCTTCACAGTCACCAAATCCTGGGGCAAAAGGAGAGGGAGGAGGAGTGAGACTGAATGGGAGAGAGTGAGGAAGGGGTGTTGGGAGAATGAATGAGAGAATGGGGAGGTGCAGAGTGAAAAGGTGTTCTTGGTAAATGGGACTGAGGGTGTCTGCTCTCTGTAGATTGCGCTTAAGATGGTTGTTTTTTATTGAATCATGTCTGATTTAGGCTTGGTACATGTGTGCAGGTGTCAGATAAGATGACCTTAACCTCACCTCCCCATCCATTGTGGCCAGTGCGGAAGGTCTCTGTAGTCCCTCAGAGCCAGCATTTTCTGTATAGAGGGACTGACCTGGTTTACTGCTTCTCTGACTCCTCTTTCAAAGGTCAAGATAATCTTACAAGTATTACAGTGAGTAATACTGAGCATGTGTGTGATGGATCACTTTTAGTGATGGGCATGGTTGAATGTGTAGGCTAGACATTCCTTCATCTGTTCAAAATGGGATAAGATGAAATTCAGCATGGCTCAATAGAGAATGATTTTATCATTAATCATAAACTTTTACTTATATCAAATGTTATAACCTTGTAGGTTATTTTTAACAAAATAATGCAATAGCAAAGCCATGGCAAGCCAACAATGTGTGCAGAAGCATCCTGCTCTGCAAAGACTGGCAAAGAAATCTTTGTCTCAGAATAGTCTATATATCTTGAGAGCAACGGCTCTACAATGTAGGCCTGATTGTAAACAAGCTCTGAACTGATAAGTGCATCACTGTAGACTAAGGTTGTTGCTGTGGCCAGTTTCACTGGTAGCAAAGGGCACATGAGCTTACACCAGTATAATTATCTTCACACTGTCAAAACTGTTATTTTGTTGTTAAATGTGAAATAAGAAGCATATTCACTTAAATGAACTGAAGAAGGTAGCTGAATGAATGAATACACAGATGCAACACTGCCGTAAAAGGGTTTGTGCTGGAAGACAGAAAAACAAATATTGCACTGATGCCCATTCATGCTGCAATCAAATTGCAGGTTGTAATATGACATAAAATGTGGCAGTTTAGGGATTCTGTAGCAACAATCTTTTTATATTGAAGTTTAACCACATTTGTGTACTCTTGTTGACGTCCATATATATGCTATTTTCTTAATTTTTGTCACATCTGTATCAGGAGCATTATTTATTGGTAAAAGGGTGTTATTTTTGGAGGAAACTTGCATTGATGTGCAATTTTACCACCATAACAAGCTTCCTATGTATATGCTACTGTTCCTAACAGCTTACTTGAAAGTGATAAAGCTTTGGTTGGAGTGAAAAATAGGTAAAAGAGCCTACAAAGCAGCCTAGAATGCTGGTGTCATTTTTTGTGTCACAAGTGAATGGTTTGAGTTCAGGGAATGGCTTTTGTGATGTAGGACAACACAAGACCATTTATGTTGCAATTACCAATGAGACTGGAATGGCCATAGCCAGTAAAATAGGCCTGAATGCTATTTGCTTAATGGGTTTAGATTTCAGTCTATATTTCAGGGAATTAAGCAGTGTGGTGTTGAATAAGTACTCTCTGTCCCTCATCTCCACTCCTTTTTCACTTTTGTGTAGTCTGTCTCTTGTAAATATGAATTATTGGGAAGTCAGTCTTCAATGAAGGACAGTTTAAATCTGGATTGAGACTGCTTTGTGTCAGCCTGTACATGATTAGGAAGGAAGCCTTCTTGACGCATGTTAGTGTGTTAAATGTCTTCTACACATCTAGGCTGCTTCATTCTACCCAAAAAATTTGGAGGAATTATTTAGTTATGCTTGGTCTCTGAGGTAGGTCTTTGGTCCTGGTGTGAAATGGCTGGTGTGTGTGGTTTTGTGTTAGGTATGTAAGTTTAGTGTTTAGAGTAGGTCCCTTGAGTTTAATTCAGACACACTAGATATGGTCCCCTGTGCTGGATTTTGTCTACGTTCTCAGTTAAACAGTGGTGGGTGTCAGAGGTCAGCATTCGTTTCCATGACTCACAGCTGACTGAGCACCAAAGGGCCCAATTCTGGGAAGGGTGCAGGGCTCTGTCTTTTCACCTCATTCAGCCAGGGGGTCCTATCAGACTATTCACACAAATGGCATAGTTGATTTTGATGTACCCTGACTCGTGTTAGTGTTGTACCACATGGTAGTATAGTGTGGTGTGCTCCAGCTATCTCCCTCCCTATTTCAGGGTTTGAAGTAGAAGACTGACCCCTCAGTTTGTGCAGGCCTTTCTGCATCCTGGGGTAGGGAAGGACATGATTGTTATTAGACTGGGAATGTGTTAGCATTCAGTGCATGTGTTACATGACACAGTTGATCTTAGGAGACCAGGACACTGTATCATTGTATGTTTCTTGTCATCTCCATCACAACCTCCACCATCCCAACTCAGGCCCCCACAACCCAGACTGTTGCAGTGCAAGTTCAAGTGTTCCCTGCTGGGATGCTCCAGGACTTGTCACCATTATGGATAGTCTTGGTTTCCAAGTTTGACCTGCTGGGGTTTGTTAGAGTTGCTCCTCATTGTGTCAAGTACCACCAGACCAGTAAGTGAATAAGGGGTCTATGGTATGCTTTCCTATTTTAAAGTATGAAGAAACTTGATCTGCTCTGGCTCCATGTGAATGTCATGAATGTCCTCCATGTGAATTTTTTCTTGCTTTTTCCACGGTGGGGGGGGGGGGGGGGGGGGAGCTGGTGTAGGACCTACACCCGTCTTCATTCTTGAGTTTCATCTTGGGAAAGCAGAGGGTTTTTTCTTTCTCTTTTTGGGTGGGTCTTTGAGCTGAGCCTGGACGCCTCTGTCACAGCTGCATGGAGCGCAATGTGGATCACATTAACCCCGGCACTGCCGAATATAAATCTGCTCTCAGGCTGTAAATCCTTGCTGTAATTACTTATTCCTCCTCTCTCACTCTTTCTCTCCGTCTCTCTCCATACATGTGCTTGTGTGCACATGCACACTGCAGACAGTTTCTCATTGAGTCTGGGACAGTTTGTCTGTATTTCAAATGTGTTCTTCTCATCAGTTTCTTGTCCCTGTCCTTTTTTGCCCTTCTCTCATCTGTCCCCTTTTTTCCCTATATGGGCTTGCACCATGTGTATCCTCTTCTCCTCTCCCATGAGGAGAATGCTTGTAAATAAATGCTCTGGTTCCAGCACAGCCAGGTAATTGTGATTACTTAATTTTGTGTCACCTCACTGTGATTTAGAACCCTAAAAGTTCCTCTGGCACTTCCTCAGGTTTGGGCGAGAACTGGCAGAGTGGATTTCATCTTAACTCCCCTGCCATTATAAGGACAGCCTGAAAAGTACTCATTTGGAGCAATTCTGTTTGTGCCAAAATCTCCAAACGGCGAACACTCCCATCTCCAGTTTCTGCGGCACATTTGGACTATGACACAAAGTAGTTTCTGGAACAGGGAGCCAGTCTGTTTGTTTCCTTTCACATGTTGATGTGCCTGGACACCATTACGCAGCACACTGAGCAGCTTCAAATCTAATAGCTGAGTTCAAATTGTGCTTGTGAGCAGCACAAGGCAAGAACTTGCACATTGACTTTAATTTCAGAAACCAGAGGTGGCCATGGAATTTCATAAGATAAAATGAGTCCTAGCATTGTATAGATAGATGGATGTTGTAGGAAAGAGAACACTGGGTATGTCTGTCATCTCTCTGTCCGTCCGTCCATCCGTCTTTTGGACGGGAGGAGTTTGTAGTTATTGTCCTCTGAATGCTGAAGCGGTAATCCCTGCTGACCCGTTGACACCGTTGGCACAATACTTGGATTATAGTTTCTCTTTTGTCCCCAGAATAGCCTTTCATGGTTGGGTCATGAGTGTCATAGATGGGATCTGGAATGTCCTAAAGTTAATATGGCAGGAATGAGGGTTCTGGTCTTGACCTGTCTTTACAGGGCAGGAGTGTGTTGGGGGCAGGGGATGCGGGTGGTATGGTAATGTGTCGGGAGTTTGAGTGGCCTGTGTGAGCTGTGAGGTGCAGTCTGGACATGAGACTGTAAAAGTGAAGAGAGGCAGGCACGGTGGATTCTCAGCATAACGCAGGAGGTATCTCTGGGGGGGGCCTGGAACTCTCAGCGGAGTGGGTGGGCTTGTGTATGCATGTGTGCTGCACGTGTGTCTTCATGTGTGTGCATGTGTCCTGCATGTCTGTGTGTGTGGTACTGTGAGTGTCTGAAGAATGGACTGCCTTCAAGTGCAAAATCAAACTTAATCAGTTATTTTTCACTCAAGTTTTTTTTTTCCTTTTTATTGTACTGGGTAGATCCTCTACGTGTAAGTTGTTATTGTGTGGAAGTATTTAGCTCTCTACATAGGTAATATTTTTCCTAGCCCAGAGCTTAGTTTACCGTTGCCAGTCTTTCCTTGGCTGTTAAAATCTGCACTAATTTCAGCACCTTTTACTGTTGCATTTATTGGTCTTTGTTCAGTGCAAGGAACCTTATAATGGAACTAGGTGGGGTATACGCAAAGGGATAAAAGATAGCATGGTGGGGCCCCACTAATATGCACAAGGACATACCCAACAAGCCTAATTTGATCCACAAATTTGACAGTTCAAATAGAAATTTTGATCTAGACTATATTGTATAGCTACAAAAAGATATATGTTAGCACCCTTGTTTTTATCCACAAATCATGATATATTTTCACAAATTCGACACACTTTGCATACTTTCAGAATTCTGTATATGGTGCATACTTACAAGTTATACTTTTATACTTCATAATAATATGATCTTGAAGGCAGTTGCTAGGTACTGAGTATGCAGAACCATAGTATGTGAACTCATATTTGAACAGCATAATGACTGTTTTTGTTTTATTTAGGCATTCGTCTTACTCATTCTCATGTGATATGGTTTTACTGTGCCTTACATTGATGGCCATGTAAGTTGCTCTGGGTGAGAGTCTTACAAAGAAATAAATGAACCATAAAAATAAAACAGTAATTCAGTTTTGCAGTATGTTGAGAAGTACTGAAAACAGAAAATCTTGGTGTGAGGAATTGGGGGTATTACCATGGAAACACACCATAAACTTGGGCTGAACGGTTCTATGCTGTGTTACCGTACAGGACTGGGGCCAGGTTTGCGGGTGTGGAAAAACCGCGGAGCAGGGTGGTAATTGACTAGAGCGGCGGGCTTGGCCTCTGTGCGCGAGGGAGACAGGCTCTTTCCAGACTCCTTATTATTTCCTTGTGGTTCTAATTATACCTTCAATTTTATGACCCACCGTTGCATTCCCATAATACAATGGCTCACTCACTCTTACAGCTCGCTCCAGCTGCGTGTGTGTGTGTGTCTGCGTGCCTGTGCAACTGTGTGAGTCTGAGTGTGCTATACTCTGTCTTACTGAACATAAAGACTCCTTATTGAATGAGCACTAAGGCAGCATTACAGCAGCGGTGGTCTCTGTTACTGAGACTTGTTCAGTCTACAGTGGGAGCGCAGTGAAAGCCATTTTTTACAGTGGGCCATAACTCTGCAGCACTGTCATGTCCAGAGCGTTATACCTCAAATAAAGGCTACCGCCATGGTGCAGATTAGTCAGGATCACAGAAAGGAAAGTAAGGCAGCGAAGGGTAAATCCTCTGGTTTGCTTGGTTTCTATTACAAATCTGCGCCAGCATGCCTTCACTTGTCAGTCTCCAGCATCACAATGAATAGTTGGACCAACCTAAAGGGATACTCTGACATTTTGGCAATTATGCTCCTTTGTCTGCTTACCAAGAAAAGAGCGACCCACACTTACAACTTTATTTTCCATGCTTGCATTACAGTGATATCTAAACAACCAGTTTACCACCTGCACTTAGTATTAGTACAATGAATGGAAGCCTAAGGGTTTATCTAGGACCTTAGTGGGCCTTTGGGTGTTGCGTTGCGCTTTTCAACAGTGAACCTTTTTGTGCCAGCATATGCTATTTCTATTCTTCTTAAGCTCTTCAGACACCTTATTCTTAACATAGCCTAACTTTAGCCTTAATTGTGCACTCCCAAGGTGTCACTTAGCTACAGTTGGTCTGTATTTTGCACAATTAAAGCGATTGCATAAATGACCCCTGCAGGGCCTGTTTCTGGATGGCTGTTATCCCCAGGTCACCATGGTTGTTTAGTGGGTGGCAGGCTAAGGACAGACAGTTATAGTGGCGATTGACTTACGGACAAGTGGGAGGATGTAATGGAGGATAGTGAGTTTAAGGCAGGTACACATAAACGTTGACTGTATGGACTTACTATGAAATGAACAAAATAAAATGGTATGTGTCAGAGTGGGTGTGTATAATGTGTTTCATATAGAAAACAGTTTGGTGTTTATCTGGTCCTCCAGAGAATTAACTTGAATGATAAATCGTTGCAATTTGGGCGTGATGCGTTCTATAGGAATTATTTTTGTTTCTTCCCTCTTCTTCCCCTTCCCTCTCACTCTCTCCCTCTCTTTCTATTCACAGAAAGTAGAGGTATTGAGACGTACGGGTAATCATGGCCTGCTTTATCAGTCCACATGTCTGGCTGTGATGAAAATCTCTCACAGGTTAGACTGTAGCCTCTTAGCAGGACTGAACAGAGAGAAAAATCTGCATGAACTGCACAGGACCTTGATTTTTTGAATTATGCATCTTAATATCTATATTTACATTAAGACATTAAGCAGTTGCTCTTATTTGGGTTGATTTGTACAAGTGCATTCAGTAAGCTAGAGCAACCGATGTGGTACCAAGTTATCAGAGCCATAACCGATTATAAGTATCACGCGACCTGTATGATATCCTATAAACTGCTTTTAGTAAGTGCCACCTGAACAATAGTCACATACGTTTGAGGGTATAATGAGGCAGAGGAGATTCACAGTTTAGGATTAGATGGCACCAAATGCAGTATAAACTGAGTTTGATGATAATTGAAAAAAACATAATTTTTGATGCATTTAATTTAGAAAAGCTTTAAGACAGCTGTTTGTCATATCACATTAATTTTTTCCTGAATAAGAAACCCCCCTCAGTTTTCAATCATGCAGGTTATACTTGAGAATTAATAGGAACATTTCAAAATATGTGTAATCATTTCTCATTTTTATGATCATTGGTTGTAGGTGTCCCAAGAGGGGCACACAGGTTGTATGCAGGGATTTGCTAATGTTGCAACACAACAGGATAAACATTCTTACTCAATTTAGTCCAACGCTCTCCTTTTTCCCTTGCCCCGCTCTCTGTCTCTGTTTCTCTTTCGCGTTTAGAGCTTCCTGTCAGAAGAATGTGCCCAGTTGTCCATGGGATAAAGAGATTTATGTCTCCAGCTTCAGCTATATCTGGTATATGCTGTATAAGCTAACAGGAATGCCACCCAGCTTAACTCAAGACAAACAGCCTACCCTCTCCCCACCAATTAACTTGTAATTAGCTCAGTAGGAAAGGGAGGTGGGGGGCCATCATTTGCTCAACAATGGGGTTTATAATTATCCTTTCACAGCAGTCCCTTAAACTAGAGTTTGAATGTGGGGGTTGGAGGTGTTTGTGCTTTTGCTTTCCTTTCAGAAAAGGACTGAGTGGCTTGCATACACAGGAGGTGTGGGGAACAGGGCAGTAATGTCCGCCTGCCACACAGTCATTGTGTTGCCCTCCTGGACTCATGCTTAGCTGTGCTGATGGTTTGGATTGTGTAGGTGATTGTTGGCATACTGTGCCATCATAGCTGTTGTCATTAGCCACATTTCCATGGTCAAGCAGACCAGTTGGAATGAAAAGGTCCAGTGGGTTTGAGCCTAAAACCTGATGCCAAAGACTCAGACCGGTCACATGATTACTAGACCACCATCAAGCTTTGTCTGCTACAGCATGATTTTTAAAATTTGAAAACAAGCTTACTGTAATAACCTCCTCCTCGACTGCCATTAATCCCAAGAGGTCTCCTGAGGAACAGTGAAATTAGAAAGCCTAAAAGCACTGGTTTGAGGCAGTCAGAAGGCATTACCAAAGCACCAGCAAAGCCCAGAAGTTACTTTGAGAAAGCAACATGCATTAGATCACTTTTTGCTCTGAATTTTGCTTTGAATTACTACAGCTGTGGAAATGTGGACATTTGGTGGCAGAAAAAGTTTTACATTTGTACTCAGGCTGAACTATTTAGGCAATAATTAGTGGTGCCTGCAAGACCAGTCCACCAAGGTCTAGAGGCTAATGTACTGTACCTGCAAGGACATATTGCCCTCATCCTAGAGATCCTCTTTTGCCTACATCCCCAGTGCAGGTACAAAACTCTGCTCTGCTTCCTCTCTGACCAACCACAGTGGAGATGTGTGACAGATTAGGGAGGCAGGGTGGCCATTCATCCAGCGAGAGTTGTGGTCAGAAGGTTGCAGGTTCAAATGTTACACTGTCACAGTTGTGTGTAAGGGAGTTTGACTGGAATCATTTTGGTAAATGTCCAGCTGCATAAATGTGTTATATGTGCTAATAAACAGTAAAACAAAACAAAAAAATATTAGTTTAGGCAGTAGACTAGAGCGTATTAGTTTATGACTGCCTGTGTGTGCATATGTGTTCATATGCCTAAGAACCAAATTAAGACCATCTGCAAACTATTTCTGCATGTTTATTTGGTTAAAGTTTACAGCGAAACTTCATTAGCTGGAAGGACTGAGCCAAGGTGGGATGGGGATGGGGGTTTCCAGTTCACGTCAGTAAGAATTAAACGCTTTAAATGTCAGCCCTGGGAGTGTCCAGAGCGCTCTGTGATTTGGAGCAATCTTCTCCCCCCCCCCCCCCCCCCCCCCCGATGGTACCTTATGCTGTTTCAGCTAAAGACCTGAAGTATACTCAAGTGTACACATCCTCTTGCTTGTTCAAGAGAATACAGGTGTACTCATGCCATTAATAATTTCTTTGTTGTTGGGTTGAGTTCATTTTTGTGACACCCCAAGCAATGGGGAGCCTATGCACGAAAATAAGGTGCTGTTGCAGGAATATATGACAAGTTATACTGCAGTTAAGTAAGCTGACTGAATGAAACTGGTTTCATCAAAAAATGAACAAAAGCAACTTAGAAACATCTAAAACCAGTAGCTAGTTACCTGGCTATCTCACACGGTCATTTGAACAGAAAGAAATGGCTTGCTGATTGCTAAATAAAAATTCTGACAGATTGTTTTTTCTGAAAGAAAACCACTCTGAAAATTACTTTCTGTTGAGGGTGCATCTCATGTTGTACAGCAAGTGCTAGACTTGAACATATTTTACTACTAAATCTTAGGAGCCACAGTCTACTGATATACACAGGTTTAATATAATGTTTAACTCTTTGAACGCAGCTTTACTTGTGTAAATGTGTTCCATCTCTTTGGAATGAGAGGTCTTTATGAGTCAGCTTTCAACTAGACTAGGCTTAAGTTTAGGAGTGCATAAACAAACACAGCCAGCAAATGTTTACATCCAGGTTGTTATTTGTAGTCATGAACCCATACCCAACCAGCTTAAAATGGAGAGAGTAAGGCTAGACGCTGTATACCCTGTGAAATCCACTTCTTTCTTAATCCTGCCAGAACGCTGTCCGGAAACAGTGCCCCTCGTCTTGTCCAACACTTGTTTCTGAACCCCCCACCCCCTTCCTCCTTTCATGATCATTTGCCCCTCTCTGTGCTGTACGTTCTTTTCCATTTTTAACCAGAAGCCATATCCCAGCTTCCTTCCTCTACAAGTAAACTCAAGAGCGGGGTGACATCATCATTAACCCTTTGTGAATCTTGTTGAGCATTTGATAAATATAGTTGTTTTTCTTCATTCTTGTCTCATGTTTGCCTCCTCGGCCTCGTGGTCTTTGTGCCTTTCTGGGTAGTGGTGAGTCTGATGTTTGAGAGTATTGGTGCATAATACCCTAAATTATTTTTTTAACATTTTCATTCAGCTATGTCAATGCTATAATGTACAGAAACACAGTACACAGAACAGTTTAGTAAACAGGTGATTGCCTCATGCACTGTATTGGTTTTATATAGGTTCTTAATGTAATAGAGAGAGTGGGCCTGGCACGGGTGTATAATTGTGCTTTGTGTGTGTACATGAATGCATGCATGCACGTGTGTGCGTGCGTGTGCGTGCGCTGTTGAGAAATTTTAGGAAAAATCTCTGCACAGGAAAATGTAATGCTGTTTCAGTGATGCATAAACCAGATGGCTGAACCTTATTGGAGATCACCAGCAGGGAGAACGGAGATCACTGTTTAAAAGCCATTACTAATGAGACCAGCTCAAGATTTGCATCCTGTGTAGAAATACCTGAACCCATAGAGTAATGACTTCAAAGATAAAAGAGTACAAAACTTGCTCTGTCACCCTTATTTGTGGAAACATTCTTGTTTACAGTCACACTTACTCTCCTGTTGCCTCTTCACTATCATGTTCAAACTCTCACAGAGTCATACTTGAATACACATACACAAATAGACACGCCCTGAAAACGGCCTGCTGATTATATCTTCAGTAAGGAAGGAGAAAAGAGAAGACTGATTTGTGTGGCACAGGTCAATGGGTTGATACAGTTCACCCGGGTGTCATTGGCATTAGCTGAGCCACCCCCCAACTGCTCACCCCCCCTCCCCAGACCTTTCCTCCAGCAATGGTGGGGCTTCCTCTCAGCTGTCCCAGCCCCCCCAATCCCCCTGTTCCATGTCCCCCCCACCTGGGCTCCTGTCGCTCTACATTCCCCGCCAACCCTGATTTCACAGTGATGTGCAGTGTGCCCCCCCTCCCGCTGCAGCCTGGTGTGGGTGGACATCAGGCAGGCCCCCCGCTTCCCGCCCCTTATTTACGACCCCTCCTGCTCTGTCCCAGCAGAGAGTGCTCGCGGAGGGAAAACACTCTCTGCATGCCTCCAAGAGAGTATAAGCATGAAGCAGTTACGTGCTTGCATTTAGGGGCTGGGTGCCTCTAACCGCTGGCTGGGATGTCAGTCTGAGAGGAGACACCTGGGAGGTTTTACCTCAAAGTAACAGACAGCGCGTTTCCTCTTAACGCCTGCAAGGAATGCCTCCTTTCTCAGTTCCCACAGCAGCACTGCAGAAGTCAATATCACTGACTCATTCAGTGTTAAGTGAACGGGCCTGTTTTCTGAACAAAGAGGTGGTTTGGTGCCCAATCCCTGCATAGTTAGCTTGTAAACAGGCATGTCTGGTTTGAATCGAAGAAAAAGACAGACAACCACTGCTACAGATAGGGTTTCTTTTAGTGCAGTGGTCTTCAGTCCTGTTCCTGGTGTTTGTTTTCATCTAAAATTCCACAAACAGTTCAGATTTGGGGGAAAGTTAGTTAACACAGTAATCAGCTGCTTAAATTTAACAATAAAGTGCAGAGTAACAACAGAAACCAGTACATTCACAAGTCTCCTGGGTCAGAATTGGGGACCACTGGTTTAAAATAACACATAATTTGCCATGCTGCGACTAACAGGTCCAGTTTGTCCCTTATCTGAAGTTAACAGCGTGTCTTCATTGTGTCCAGGTTTTCCCTATGTCTTTGTCAGTAGATTTTTGGTGACTCTTCTCATTCCTCTCCATGTAGTACCTCCAGATGAAATGGCCCCTTTTGGATGTGCCAGCAGCAGCAACCCTCAAGGATTCCAGATCACCCACCCCTGGACACCTGGTGAGTAACCCCCACCCTGAAGGTGGTTTCCCTTGTCTTATGCCCTGTCTTCATTTGCTTAACACCACAGAGGGGGAATGAGACTGAATGTTTGATTAGGCAAATATGCAGATGACACACTGTTACATCACTGTTCCTATCCCAACACTGGGTTACAGTGCCTGTTAAAGTAGTCCAGAAACATTTATTATAACAAATGTTATTCTAAAAAAGGAGAGTCTTCTGTAATAGAACATATTATTCACTGATTATGCCACATACCCACACAGTTTCAACAGGCTGCTTTATAATACATGTTTTTTATTTGTGTGGAATATGGCTGTATCTTTTAATGAGTTTGATTGTTTTATTGTTTTGGGCAGGTCAGTAGTGTTATGAAACCAAATTGTTAAAAACACTGTTCTCTTGTGTCAGGCTGAGAAGCAGAGGTGTGAAATGAACCTCTGTCACCAAGCTGAGTCATTTGATATTTTTCTGTACTTGTTGTTTCGTCCACCTAACCAGCTTTATTTTTGCGTGTCTGCAAGGATGGATGACAAAACCTGATAAGGAGAAGGGCGTGGGTGCCACTCAGCTGTACCTTTTAGCCCTTTATCTGAGTTTTTCTTATCGTCCTGTCTGCTGTATGTGGCGATGGGGGTGAAAAGGCAGAGACCCTGCCTGACCCTGGACCTGAGCGACATGTTCCACCTCAGTGAGGACTCAGTGCAGTTGCAGGCATGGACAGACTGGGCTCTGATTATATCAGCATGAGCTTCCTATGGAACAGGCAGGGTTAGAGTCGAAGATGCTTGAACTCGGCATTCAGTGTGTCTGGAGCAGTGTGGATTTCACACCCCTGGACATACACGCTCACCCACCCAACCCCCACCCCCTGTACATGCTCCACAATCTTGACCCTGCTGACCCCATTCAGACACCGTGGCGGAGCACCTCAGGAATGCTTTACTGCCAAAACTATTTCTTATCCTCTCCGGAAAAGGCCTCTTTCTTGTTGTGTGTTTGTGTGGGTTATTATTCCATCTGCTCGTCTGAGTACATGTCTGGTGTGTCTGTCTGTGTACGTAACTGCATATGCTTGTGTACCAGATTATAAGTAAGATGAGCATGTGTGCTTATGTGGCCTCTAGACAAGTGCTCATTGACTGTGTTGCAATAGGCCTTGGGGAAGAGCTGGTGCATATGGTAAAGTGTGGGGGAAAGTGCTGAGAGTGATCAGAGATTTCATAGTTCCATCAGTCCTCATCAAATCCAGTCATCCCTTTCTGTTAGTGCTTTTTTCTGCAGCCTCTCAGCCTACTCTTGCTGGTAGTCTGAGTGTGTTTCATTGTTATTGGCTTAATGTTGTTAGAACTTTCATAATGCAATGCCTTCAGATGAAGATGCAGTCTTAAAAGCTCTCTGAGATCTCCATGGGGTCACTGAGAGTCCCCAAGGAGCAGTGTGTGCTCCTGTATTCCATCCCTGGAGTGGGGTGTAAGTGGGTGCTTACTGCTCCTGTGAGAGACTCCTGATCTGCTGTCACCTGAATGTGCCTGCTCTTCTGTGTCCTATATGCTGATTGGGTGAACCGGGACATTCCCAACCTTTCAGAACTTTGCATTCAGGCCCTGTCCTCTCTTATCTTCTCATTTCTTTCCTTCCTTTGTAATTTCACTTTTGTGAAGTGATTACTAGTTTGGTGAAGTGAGATGACTAGGTGATATTTTTGCCATATTGCTCTTTTCTCTCCATGTTCTTTACATGAGGTGACTGTAGGACACAACACAAGTGTTTTTGTATGCAGTCAAGGCTCCTTCAGCAGAGGTTACTAAGAGGGGAGCAAAACAGTTCTAGGCAGCTGCTCACCCCTTCAAAATAAAAAACCTTACAGCCACCCCCATGACATATTACATCTTTGGCTTTTGGAGTAGATGGAGTATTGTGGTAGGCTGATTTATTTCTCTCTACAGGCAGTGCTATCATTAAAGTCAAAATTATTGCTAGAATATTTCAGTATTTTCACACAACACCCCAGACTTGAAATGCTTCAGCGCATCTGTTGTTCTCTTGTAGAACCATCAGACATGATTAGACGAGTCTGATCATTATCTAATCAGCCTCCCATATCCACTGGCTGAAGGTTTTCCTGCCATGGTCAGCCCCCATTTATTCACAAGGGTTTGAACATAACAGTAGATGGCACATTTGTGGATTTATTTATGCCAGAATTAGTTTTTCGTAGTTTGAAGACTTGGCTAAAGTCATCTTGACATTAATATTCCTCAGGATATGTTTGCAGGATGACCAGGATAATCCCCATGGGGTGAAGCAGAGATCCCTGGAGACATGTGGTAATCGGCCTGTCCTGAAATGAAAAGTCCTGACACCGTAATCCAGCTTTAGCACAGCTCAATGAAGTGGCGCTGCAGCAGCACTATGAAGATCTGCAGGGCTTTAATGGAGGTGATGACAGCACCTCAGAATTATGCCTGACTCATTTGAGACGGGTATGCGCAAAGATTTCTAATGTTTAGAGGGGAGGGTAGGGCCTGAGCACTGTCCTTTTCAGTAATACCCTGTGTACACTGGCTAGCTTTTAACCCAGCCCATTTCAATCTTTATGAACACCGTGTCATTTAGTCATCTTAGCTTTTGCAAAGCATTGCATTCCCCTGTGCCATCATAGAATATTGCATTTTGAGAAATTTTCTAGAATTTTTGCTAATAGCTAAATTTAGCTTTTAACATATGCTAGTCTTTTTAAAACTGTGTAAAAAAGAAAAGTGGTTGAGGGCTGCATTTATCAACACACATTCATTTAGTCAATAGATTTTTGTACTACCTCCTCTTTAAATCATACAGCCTTAGTAGCCTGGGAGTTCCAGTACGCAGTCTGTCTGCATCTCAGTCTGGCTGAAGAGCTCTTCCCATCAGCTCCAGCTGAGTCCTAGAGAGGATTTGGATGGTGTGGTAGCATTGTTCCGTCTTTTTGTGTACCATTGTATTTGGTTGGGTGCACTAATCCTCTTCTGGACCTGTCACAGCGAGTTCCCTCCATTGTGTGTTTGAGATGTGTTAGCTGGAGTCTTCTGTAGCCTGCCCTTTCTGTGGCTTTTGACAGTTTAGAACAAATCTGAGTCACTGTAGTCTTTGCTATGCTGCATGCCTGTGGGTGTTACGTGACACTGGGGATTTGGATGCAGTGGCTGAGGGTGCTGATACGGTCTCCCGTCTGCCAGGGGGACGTGTCACATGCTGGCCCAGCCACGCTGCCTTTGTCAAGACACTGCTGCTCCAAAAAGAGAAATGAGTGTCCTTTGGAGTACCAAAAATAAAATGTACAATATGAGTGGGCTGCTTTTCTTAAGAACTGAAAACAAAATACTGCTTTAACAAAGTCTATAATAACATGCTTAATTTATAGTTGTTTGGAATCCATGATGAAGCAGCTGAGTGTGAAGTTGTTTTTATTAATCTGTGCAAGGAATAACCAATCTACCAGTAAACTAGGCTGATCTGAGTGGTTTAGCTCATGACCTCAAAAATGAGTGTTTTTTTATTGGGTCCCAATGACTCAGTAAATATGAATTGTTGTCTATTCTAATGAACTGTGTCCTTAAGAATAGGCTAATGTGTTACAGATGGAAGCATTACTGCCCAGCTTGGAATGTCAGATATGTTGATTGTTTGATTTCTGTAATGAGATAGGAACGGCTTATCTAAACCCCAGTGGGAATCAGGCAGTTTTGTTCTTTCCCCCTTTTTTATTTGAGGGAGTGAGTGTGGAGTCACAGGACTGGACAAAGGTGACAGGGCAGGAAGCATCCCTTATCGGAAGTACGTGGCTGTTAAATTCACGTTGCATACTCAGTTAGGGCCACTTCAGTGTAACAAGGCCCTAGATTTCACAAAGTATAGCCACTGAGTATTTGCACAATTTTCCCCTGCCCCCTAATATATTTTTTTTTTATATTTTGTCCTTTTTTTTTCCCCCTCTCTCTCAGTTTTGTTTGTGGTTTGGCAAACTGCCCACTCCCTCAGAATGAAGCTGAGCAGGCACTCAAGACTGTTAGGTCTTGTTCTGTAATTCAATTCAGATGTGGCAAATCCAAATGTATTTCTGGGCGGGGGTGGGGGAGCTGGGGGGGGGAGTGGTGGTTCTGCTTGTCTTAGCTGAGTTCCAAGTGCAACAGGGACGTGTGGTGCATCACTCCACCGTTCCCGCAGCCCCCATTTGCTTAAAACAGCACTGGATGTATTAATACAAAGTAAACAATGTAAAAATAATAATTTACTTTAATACACTGACTGAGGCTTTTGCATTTTCTTCCCCTTTTCCCTGCAACTGTATTGGCATAATTTTTCCCAGTCGTCCTCAGGCACTGAGGCATGTCCTTGGGAAAGAATTTATGCCCCTCCCACTCCAAATTTTGTCTCAAGCGTTGAGTTCCCCATCGCACATCCCCAGCAAATCACATGTATTTATTATAAACAATTAGTAGTATTATTTACTAACATTTTACATGTATTAATTATTGATATTTATTACATTGTGGTATATTATTGATATTGCTGATATTTAGTGTACTGCTTTCAGAGCCTGAGTAAGGATTGAACACCAGTATTGGCCTAAAGTATACTCTCTTCAGTCATTTAAGTAATCAGCAATGCTGTCTATCATTTTTCTCTGGTTTGTACCTCAGTTTTTCCCCAATTGTTTGGGCCTTGGCTCCAGACCAGCGCAATGAATCTGTTTCATGTGTGACTCTGAGCTGACCGGGTGTTTATTTCCCCAAAGGTTTCCTGTGGTTGGAAATTATTTTTAAGTCAGTTTTTTTGTGATAAGTTGTCTCTGTGGCTTCTCTGGCTTTCTCCCTCGACTCTGCAAAACTCATGGGAGCTAGAGTAAGTTTCATGTGTACTTCACTGTGTGAGTCTTGCAGCGATAGTTGCAGTGATAGTTTTACTGAACGGGAGGCTTGGGCTGTTCTGAATGTCCTGTCTGTCTCTCCCTCTCTCTTTCTCTCCCACTTTCTTTGTTTCTTTCTTGGTTTCTTCTGTGTAAGCATGGTTCCTATGGCAGAGTTCAGCACCACCATCTAGTGGAAGTCAGACAAATTACAGCATAGTAAAGTCAGAGTCCTCATATTACAGTTTACTAAGCAGCCACCCTTTTACCCAACGCAGTTAGCAGTTACATTGCTTTGAATGCAAATTTTACCTCACACGTGGTGATGTTTCACATCACTCTCTTATCCCTTCCTGAATTGAGATGTCGCAGTGTTCCACTGGGATTTCTATTACACCTCTGCCTCTACTCATGTCTGAGTCTCTACTCCTCCCTCCATGAACCACTGTGTGAAACGGGTGCTGATCTGCTGCATCAGCACTGTGGGTATGTCCAGTTGTGATCGGAGGGGGGCTACATTTGGCCCCCCTGCGCCGAGAAGCAGGGGCAGCGTTGGTGAACCCAGGTGCTAAACATGTGCAGCTCTGGAGACTGTGCAGAAGGCTGTAATAGTTCAGGCCTCAGTTTTGTGCTTACTGGAGCGGGCTGTGTGTCATCAGTCATTCCCCCACCTCAAAAAACATCACACTCATGTATGCATTCTTCACATGAGTGGAAGACCTCACTGAATGGACACTCCATTTCTGGCTGTTAAAAGTTGCAAAAGAAAAAAAAATGTCAGAGGTTTAAAATGCTTTGAAAATCTTTATGAATATAGCAAAAGCTAGCAATAACACAACAAGCAAAAATCGTGCTATTTTGGTGCTGTAATCAGATGTAGTGAAATCCTGTGTTCATAATGAAGTATTGTGTGTCACTGTTTTTGATTGTGATGAACACATTTTAGGAACCCAAACTCCTCCCATAGCTCCACTGGCCATCACAGCGGCACGGTGCGTGACCCGTACCATCTTACGGCTCATTGCCATGTTTTTTTTCCTGCCGTATGTGCTTTGGAATGACTCCACTGGGTTGCTTTGCTGGTCTGTGCTCTCGTGCTCAGAGCCCACTGGAGCAGCTGCCAGGGAGCATTCACATTAATGGCTCATTAATAGTCCTCACTGAAAGCCTACAGGCGCACAGGGGGAGTTCACATTTTTCTGGAGGGGGGGTACCATTCCAGGCTGGCCCAGACGGGAACCCACACTGCTCAATAAACGCGCTGTTCCCCCATAGAGACTCAGAGCGCTGGCTGGGGCTGGGATGTGGGGGGGGGAACAGAACTCTCATTCTCTGCCAGATCACCCCTCCACTCCCCCCTCCATGTGACGTATCGGACCGACAAACCTCCCATTCAGACTGGTAGACATGGGAAATGACTGGACTGCTGAGCAGTGACCGACAGATGCATGTACTCTGATTATTATTGTTCTCACCATCATTGACAGTGTTATTGGGAGACAGCGGAGGCCTGTTTTTGAATTAGCAGAAGCCACTCGCTGCGGTGTGGTACATTATGGTCTGGTGTGCCGGGTTTCTGAGCATGTGGTGAACCTTTGCTCATCTGTGTCTTGTTTCCCGCCAGTCAAACAAGGTCCCAGTGGTGCAGCACCCCCACCACATGCACCCCCTGACGCCCCTCATCACCTACAGCAATGACCACTTCTCCCCCACCAGCCCCCCCTCACACCTCTCCCCAGACATCCTGGACCCCAAAACAGGTATGCACCCCCCTCCCCTGAATGGCCTACAAGGCTTTCTCCACCTTCCCCTAAATCCTACCCCTCTGTTTACTTTCTGCTCTCCTCTCAAATTTACCTTAACCCCCATCAGTGTCATTATGGTTCTCAGCCCCTAATCTCTGTCTCTCTCCAGGTATCCCACGGACACCACACCCATCTGAGCTCTCGCCCTACTACCCCCTCTCTCCTGGAGCAGTTGGGCAGATCGCTCACCCCCTTAGCTGGTTGGTGCCACAGTAAGTTGTCTGTTTTGTGCTTTGCCTCAGTAGGGCAGCTCTCAGGGATGGAGTAGTGCTGATATATGGGACAGCTCTCACAGGGGTCTGATTGCTGGGACAGCTCTTACAGAGGCCTGGTGGAGATACATGGACCCCTGGGGTTTAAAATCAGCCAGGAAGAAATAGAGATGCTTGTGCTGATGAGTCTTCCTGACATGCTGGAGTTTGCATGCCTCTTGAAGCAGCGCTACAGACCCCTAAGGATGGCTGTTTTTAACGCTTTGAGCAGTTACAAGGTTTTGTTTGGACATGTAACACTGCATTTATTCCACCAGCACATTTCCATATCAGATTCTGGATGAGTGTGGCTCACCCTCTTCCCATTTTCTCTCTCCCTCTCTCTTTTTTTTTCTTTCTTTCATCTCTCCAATTCCCCTCTTTTTCATCATCTCCTCTTTCTCTCCCTCTCTGTTCCTCTCTTCCTCTGTATTTCTCCAGGCAGGGGCAGCCCATGTACTCCATTCCTACGGCGGGGTTCAGGAACCCTTATCCTGCGCTTGCCATGAACCCGTCCATGTCCAGGTGAGCTCCTATATTAATCAATCATTAATTGGCTTATTGTGCCTACCACTGTAGCAATTTGTCTAACACTCAGACAAAATTCTTGCTGTCTCTGCAGTCTGGTGTCCAGCCGTTTTTCCCCCCACATGGTGCCCCACCCCTCCCATGGCCTGCAGCAGACGGGTATCCCTCACCCTGCCATAGTCTCCCCTGCCATTAAGCAGGAGCCCAGCAGTGACAGCGCTGGACACTCTGTGCACCCGTGAGTACCCACAAACCCCACCCCAATATGAGTAATACAGCCCACTCCAAGCCGCTCCCCCACCGTGAGCTCCGCTGTGCTGCTGGTTTGCGATTCCCTTACTATGTTTCCGATCATGAACCCGTGCAGGAAATCCCCAGTGGTGGTGAAGAAGGAGGAAGAGAAGAAGCCCCACGTAAAGAAGCCGTTGAATGCCTTCATGCTCTACATGAAAGAGATGAGAGCCAAGGTGGTAGCAGAGTGCACACTGAAGGAGAGTGCAGCCATTAACCAGATCCTGGGCAGGAAGGTGAGTGTGTGTATGTATGTGCCTGTGGAGAGAGAGGTTGCTTGTTATTTTGTGTGTGTCTCATACCTCTGTGTTTGCATGTGCATGCATGTGTATGATTGTAACATGTATTTGACAGTGAATGAAACTTTGTGTATTGTGTATATAGATTGTAATAATGTTTGTGTTGGGTGACAGTGGCACTCTCTGACACGAGAAGAGCAGGCGAAGTATTATGAGCTTGCGAGGAAAGAGAGACAGCTGCACTCCCAGCTCTACCCTGGCTGGTCAGCACGGGACAACTATGTGAGTAATTACCCCACCACACACACACACACACACACACACACACACACACACACACACACACACACACAAACTGTCTCACACACAGCACCACACACAAACTGTCACACACAGTCTGACACTCACTCTCATGTACCCATCCATGCTTATGCACATACACAGATAAGTGCCATCACTCACACATCCCCATAGATAACCATGTCTTTCTGTCACATACACACTCGCACATGCATGCGAATAAACACACACAGGCCAGCATGAGAAAGCTACATGAATAACTGTCTATCACATCCTGTCACTGACAGGACTTCTGAATATTTTTCAGCAAGGCAACACACACCCACTCAAGAACACATACACTGCAAACTCCAACACCAGTCTGCTCAGTTTCTATATAGTTAGATTCATGGATGCTGTGTGGTTTGAGTATTACATTATAGTTCACTGTGGATCATAACTGCTGGGTTTATTTCTATAGGGAAAGAGGAAAAAGAGGAGGAGAGATGACAAACAAAAAGACTTACCAGAAGGTAGGCCATGGTTTTGTACTTTTCCTCTGAGTTGTGTGGGGGAGTTGTTGGCTAGATGTGGGCTCATGTTTGTACCCAGACAGGAAGTACTGGGCTGGAATTGTTACCTCCATTGGGTGGACCAAGGTTGCATGGTAGTTCCATCCCTTTTGGGGGCCCAAAATGCAGCACACTCAACAGTTTGAATTAACTCTGGTCCTGTTTATCTATTTAAAGTAGTTACATAGTTATCTGGTATCATACATGGATCTACACACTTTAAACCTAAAAAATGATATCTTAGGCATGATGTAACACCTATCATAACTAGAATCTGTACAAGAAAAAAAGTAAAAGAGAGCTAAGCATATGAAAATTTTCTTTCATGAGGTCCATTATGTGTTTTTGATCTTGGTTATAAAATTTAATGCACTTTTTTGACTATAGCTCTGACAAATTTTTAAAATGTTGTATATTGTATTTTCCCCTTTTTTTCCACAGAAACCTTTCAGTCTCAGCCCAAGAAGCAGTGCATAGCATATATGCCACCAGAGAAGATGTGTGACAGCCCAGCGTCCTCCCACGGCAGCATGCTGGACTCCCCTGCTACACCCACGGCTGCCCTAGCATCCCCAGCCGCGCCAGCCCCCACCCACTCCGAGCAGGCCCAGCCCCTCTCACTCACGACCAGGCCTGAGGGTCGCGCACGTCCACCCTTTTCTGTGCCCAGCAAGTCCTCTGCACCCCCCTCTTCTTCTTCCTCTGGCTCCACCCATCCCAGCAGCTCCCTTCACCAGTCCACGCCCCTCCTCTCACGGCCAATTCCCTTTTCCTCCTTACCACCTTCTATGCTGTCCCCACCCACCTCTTTCCACCAGGTGGCACTGCATTCCCATCATGCCTTGCTTCAGTCACAACCTCTCTCCCTGGTCACCAAATCAAATGATTAAAATCAAGAATTTTGTTTTTGTTCGTATGCTTTGTTCTGTTTTTGATGCTGTATATTGCTTTTTACTTCTTTTATGTAGATATTAGACAATGTTTTTTAAAAATTTGAAAAATTAAAAAAAAAACATGGTCAATATTTGACCACCACTTTTGCCTTCTATATGAAACAAAATGTATTTTTTGTAAAGTTTTATTACAGAACTGGTTAATTTTCCCAGACTAATTTCTCTAATGTCCTACTTACAAAATAAAAACATAACAAAGTTTTCCTTTAAAAAAAAAAAAAATGCAAAATACCATTCTTAGTTGAAACCTCATTGATGTGTTTGTAGTTTAATACCGAGTACTGTTCATTCTCCATACACTACACCCATCCTCAATACCTGTGAGTGCGAGATTCCTTAGAAAGCAGTTATTAGGCCTCGCAGGCTCACTCCTCCTTTCTGACATTACATTTCACAAGGCAAAAACCTTGTGAGAGAGTTCCAGTTTCCAGTTAAGACATCATTACTGTTGAGGTTGGGT
The DNA here is from genome assembly GCA_019788955.1 of Albula glossodonta. NCBI lineage: Eukaryota > Metazoa > Chordata > Actinopteri > Albuliformes > Albulidae > Albula > Albula glossodonta. Next base: position 17,999,544 of record JAFBMS010000003.1, read on the forward strand.
CAAAAAATGGCGCTCATGTTAGCCAAACAGTGTTTTGTGCCTCTTGGCCAGCTGTCCTGAACCACTCCCTTTAGCTGCAGAAATGTCCTGGTTCCACTTGACAGTTGTTTCCCTTGGGGGACAGCTTGTGGGCTGTACCAGTAGGACAACATTTGTGCCAAAGATAACCCAAATCATATTAGTCTCCCTTGCTTTTCAGTTGAATGAGAGTGCCAATAACAAAAATCTCATGTTGCATGCTGTAATTTCTTAGCACTTTCTTGCCAGTAGTTTTAGGAAAAACCTTTAGGGGGATGAAACTCATTGGTTCTGTTCTCAGGAAGATGGTACACAGGCTGAATGTGAGTTTTCTTTGTAGGATGTGTCTTTTCCCTTTTCAGTTAATTTACTGAAAGATATCACCTGCCCTTTTTGTATCTTTCACATTAACTTTTTACATTGTGTTCTTAAACACCTCGTTCTGACATTCTTTTATGACATCCTGAAATTAAAACGTAAATGTTGTTGAAGTTCAAGTGAGTTGTGTGTTTATTATCATGTGACTTCACTGTCCTACTTTTAGGTTGGGGAAACTTTTTAGTGAGATTGGTGGATTCATCTTGCAAATGGCAGTCTCCTGTACCTTCTCAATAGGAAATACTTTTCACTGACTTTTGCAGTGCAAAGGATGAGTTGGGGGGGGGGGGGGGGTGGTGGTGCTGTGAAGGAAGGATCACAACAAAATTATTCATTGGTGTATTTTGACAGTCCAAAGAGTACCAGTGCTTTTACCTGCACAAAGTAAACCATACACATACAGGATCCAATGCCATACCAAGTCCAAGTTTGCAATGCATATTTTGAAAAGTTTTCATTTTAAAGTGGATATCTGTTTTGTCTGATGAACTTAACGGCTGGTATTTGGAGACTAGCCAGCTGGCAGCCTGAAGGCATTTTGGCTGAATCGGAACTGAGAAGACATGACAGATCAGAACTACATTCCCAAGTAATATCTTCAAAATGATGACAACTTCAGTTGGCTGAGGGTTTCTCAATGTTCTTTTCAACTGCAGATTTTGGACAGCAGTCACGAGATGTACTCACGCTGAGGAAAGCAGCAGCATATTTCCTCAGTCAACAATTGCCTCTTTAGCTATTGCTTTCTTGCACTATATTAACATTGTTCAAAGTAAGTAGTGTAAAGTTGTCATTTTCAGGCCATTACTGATACTTAAGAATATCAAAGTCGGAAGACATCCATACCTCAAAGTTGGTTACTGTTCGGCTATCATGCTAATTCTGCTATAGACACTTTTTTAAAGTGGCAATGTCAGATGCAGTGAAAACCCTGGAATATGGCCGCTGTAAACTCAATTCAACCATACATTGTGTGCCATAGGATGAAGTTTGTAATAATAATGAATGTTAATCCTGCAACATAGAATGAGGTAATGCTGTACATTTCTGTTGCGCACACCTTCCACAAACATGGGAAGAGAAACGTTTTTTCTCCAACTGTGACTCACCCCCCCTGAACACTGCTGTTCAAACACACACCATATTGATCAAAGTAAGAGCTGAAATATGTGGTTTCAGAATGTTTTTGTCCTAATTTCAGCAATGATGTGAAGTATTGTTTATTTGTCTTGTAAATATTTGAAGGTGTATATTTGGCTGAGAACTGAGCTTTTAATTTAAAGGTTGCAGGTTTGAGCCATAGGTTTTCAGCAAAGGACTTACTACTTCATCTTCAACAGATACCCAGGTGTATAGAAGGATTATATATTATGGATGAATATATGAGCAGTGTTGATATCCTAAGGTTTAAGGTAGCTCATTGGAGAATAACTTATTTGTTCATGATTTTATTGAAACATAGTATTATAACTACCATGCAAAAACTGCTGGTATAAATAGATTTTATGTTGTTATGCAACAAAGATTTTGGCATCCATCCTTTTAATTGACACATAGAGTGTGCAGACAGAAAGGCAGACAGGTAGACTTAATTACAGCTTACACTGTCGCCTGGAGATTCATGCAATGTGTATTCTGTAGCACAAACAAACCAGGAAATGTTTGCATTTTCATGTACTGTGGCTATATTTACATGAGGAAGATTGCCACTCTATATCCATATGTAATAAAATATTAAAATAAGCATGTTTTTTGAAGCCTGTGTAAATGGATGCAAATGTCTTTACAAAGATGTCATTTTCAAAGTATACACAGTTCCTGTTTACCATATGTAACATATATGACATATTTAACAGCAGAGTTTTTTTTTTTTTGCAATATATTATAGCACGGTGCTTCACCGTTTAGATCAGGGGAAGATGAGGACAAGGCAGGCCTTTCGATAAATCTTATACTCTAAACAGGAAGCACTTATCTCCTCTCTCCCATTGCGTTTAAGAGAATGCTAAACCAAGAGTTCTGAGCACAAGTCCTCCCTCTACTAGCCAGATAAAAATATACAGACTATAAATCGTTTTGTGTAAAAGTATACTTTTAATGAAAATTTAGACCAATATAAATACACTTTCACCATTTTCTTTTACTTTTTACTGTTCATTTTCACATTTATCATTTACTTTTGGAACCCCAACCCCCTACCCACCCAGAGTAACCGTACATAAAATATAATAAAAATAATCAATATTTACATGTATGTCTATACAATGTATCCCCACTTTTTAAAAAAATAGACGTAAGTTTGTGCAAATTGTGGCCCCTCCATCCCAGCCCGTGCTTCATCTGATTGAGTGTTTCCTGGGCTTATTCGGGGTGCTCAGCATTGTGGCAGCCAGGCCATGCAGCGCAGAGTCTTTGGCCCTGCCTGGCTCAGCCTTGCTAGCGTCAGAGAAGGGGAAAACCTGGCGGGTAAGACGGGTGACGAAGCAGGGCATCTCCTTCTTCCCTGCCAGTTGGCCACCGCGGGCCTGGAAGTGGTATGCCACACGGTAATTTATGCGGGTCATGAGCTGTGTGACCTCCAGATGTCTTCCTCCATCCTCCTCGAGGATGTCACACAAGGTCTGGAGGAAGACTGAACCCAGCAGGTGCATAAAGGCACTGTAACCTGCAGAAGAGCATACCATTTATTTAATTCTTAGTTAAGTATTTTTGATCAGTTATCTCTTTGTATTGCTCATTTTTTTTATATTTTTCCCTGATTTTTCCCCCATTTTTTTCCGACCCGAACTCAACCAAACTTGTTGACTGCACCGCAGCACCTGCTCTGCCAGGTTTGGGAGGAGAGGACAAACATGTGACTCCTCCAATTCACATGACGACAATTCTCATTTCTATACACACTGCAGCTGCACCACTAATCACACACTGCCTGTGACATCAAAGAATGACGTAGTCAGCATACCCTCAGTTCATGCCACCACAGGTGCCCAGCATGACCAGAGAGGGTGCTATAATGATGAGACCAACGAACTTGGCTGGATTACCTCATATCATTCCCAAGGAGGCTGGGCCATTTGTTGCCTCGCCAAAGGGGACCTCCAACCATAGCCAGCAATGGTGAGACCGGGATTCGAACCCCAAATCTTAGCTCTCAGTAGGTGGTGGGATAAACTTGTATGGCAGGTAGGGCTGCAGGTTCAAATCCCAGAATGGGTATGACTGCCATCCCTCTGCACAAGGCCCTCTGTCTGAATTACCGGAGCAGTTATCTACAGATTCAGGTATGTAGGCAAAAGGTGAAAAGAATCTCATGCAAGAGGTTGCAGAGGAGGTGTGTCTACTGTGCAAAAACAGGCTGTAAGGCTGTCTCCTGGCAGGGTGTGGTGAGCTGGGTGACCTAATAGAAAATTACTCATAACCTAAACCAGTATACCAGACATATGGGCCAGTGTTCATGAAGCATCCCAGAGTAGGACTGCTGTACAGGTTCTGTTTTGAGATACTTTATAAATATTTGCCACAGTGATCATGTTATTTCAGAGACCTGCCTTATTCTGTTTCTACACACAGTCCATTCAAAGCAGGGGGTAGTGTCTGTGTAGAAATTCAGCAACAGAAATGTAAGTACAGTACTTACAGTAGGTATTCAAAAGCAGTGCTCTGACTTTGGAATTTGACCTGAAACATTTCCTAATCAGCTGTGCTACAATCACCTATAATTAAGTGAATTTTTGTTTTTTAAATGTAAGCACACAAAGTCATGAGGGGGTGATCCCATCTGCAAATGTTTCAAGGGTCCTAGTATGTTCTGATGCTAAGCAGCACAGAAGGGGTCCTTACCTGGGGGTGTGGCGAACATGACGGCACTATTAATGGGAATAGAGAGGTAGTGAGAAAGGCTGTCCTCCTCCTCCATACTCAGTGCTGAGTCTGTCTCTACCTCCACTCCACTGTCCAACTTACCCCCACGACAAGCCTGCAGAGAGAGGAAACACCATCACAAACAATATATCTTCTGCTCCACACGCACGGATGTAAGCACTATTACATAAAAAGAGTATATCAGTAACACTATCCATATACCATCTGTATGCAAGTCCAGTTCAGAACAGTAATAAGGAGGCTGAACTTTGAACCACAGGATTCTACAACACTTGGCTGTACAGTGTGTACTTTTGATTAAGGCAATTAGTCCTCTACAAAAAGACATATGCTAAGCAAAGTGCAATCAATAAAAATATAACATGATAATATAAAATGATAAAGTCAGTATTATTGTTATATAATCAGAGCTGCTGTTAAATGAGTTCAGAGAGGCAGGAAGTTACCTGTACAGGTCAACAGCCATTTTATAATAATAGCTGAGAGGGACATGGCTCACCTGTACAAAGAAGAGCTTAGTTTTACTAGCCATGGCAGGACTTCCAAAACAGCTGAAGATTCGTGCCAACCTCACAGCACCCCCGTCTGCTCCAAACACCACGCCCTCCTCACCATGGCTGGACAGAACCCCGACAAAACAGTCTCCAACAGTCTTCTCACTCGCTGTGTGCAGAGGGCAGGTTGATGGTTCAATCGCTTAATTTTTTTTGCAACCAAGTTGAGTAACAGTATGATAACTGAAGTGGATAATGGTTGCAGGCTTGACTAATTGTCTCCAAGCTGAGGCCAATAATTGTGATTATATGTGCAAAAGTATAACCCTCCCAATATTAACCAATCATTCCTGTCCCAAGGGCAAAGTGATGCTGTTGTAGCCTTTGAGGCAACAGGATACTGCTGAGGGCCCATCTCCCAGCCAGGAAGATATCTTGTCTTCCTCAGGATGTATCAATCATTTCAATTTTTCTGTCAGTTGTGCATATTTTTCACAAGAAATGTGAAACCCCAGAGGTAAAATCAAATGTTTGAAATTCTTAAGGAAATTCCAAGCACTCTCATTTTAAGACAAGGAAATTCTATGGATGGATAAATCAAATGATGGATTTTGTCTGGGTGTGGGTGCAGATTGACTCATGAATTTCAGAAACCTTACTTCCTTGATGGCTAAAAGACAGCAGAGACCTCAGTGTCATAGAGAAACTGATAGGTAAACCAGGAACTCACAGGTTATAACGTGCAGCTACTGGAAAAGGTCCAGTTATTTGTATCACAAGGTCAATAAAGTCATGTGACTTATCCTAAGCCTGTCTCTCCCACACATTTCCTTGGGCAGGAATCATTGTTTTTGCAGCAGTTTGACCCTGGTTTGTACATTCTGTACAGTCATCACGAATGCAGCCTGAAGGGCTTACTGCTGGCCTTGCTTCACAAAACATGTGTGTCACGTATTCATCCTTGCACGTGACTGACGAGATGTAATGACAAATATACACTGCTCTGACAAGGACTCGTTAAGTGTTGTTTCTTGCTGGGAGGGGGAAAGCTGTTATAAATTTCAAAACAATTATTAGAAAACCTTCTAATCAGATAGAGGGACTTCTCGTCACACCTACACCCCATCACTTCCTTTGTAGGTCTTTTTGTGTGGTATAAATGCTTTTTTTCCCTTACACACCACAGATATGGTACATCTCTATTCCCTTTGCACTTTAAAACATTACACATTCAAAAATGTTATTCACTTCTTAGTACATCAAAAAAAGTGCATAGGTATGTTTTGTGAATTTTTTATTTTTCTATTTTCTTTTCATGCCAACTGAGAATTGTCAGTATAAACATATAAAACATACTGTGTAACATTTGTTGTAATAAAGCTTGCTTGTATACAGATTAATCAATTCCTCCATTACATAATTCTGTGGAATTCTATGACATTCAAATTAGGTATACAGTAGGAATTTGCAGTCCCCGTGATGAATAATGCCCTATTTCTCCCTGTTAATATCTCAGGTGTGACATGAAGCTGGACAAAAGCGCTCAGCCTTGATATTTCCAGTGAAATCCCTGCTTCAAGAAAGCAATAAATGTGAAATGTTGTCCAATTTGGTAGGCCCCTGTCTTCTTAAGATCGGAACATTCTTACAAATAAATTATTAAATCTATTAGTGTCTAATCTGAGCCACACATTGCATTTATCCTCCCTACACTCAAACACCACATATCTCCAGAAAGAATCCAGGGAAAAGTAGCACAGCACACCAAAATGAGACCTTCAACTGCTCATTAAAATAACATTTATTCAATGCTGCACCTGCAACAGATTTCTTCATATGCAGAACTGTAGATTAGAACTAAGTGGATGCAGGATGCAAATAAGAGCAAACTCCCCTTCCATCCAACACATCCTATCCTTTCCCCTTGCCAGTCCAGTTGTGAAAGACAGAGAAAATACCCAATTCACTCAAGTGGTTGATGAGACCTAGATTACATACTCCCTTTAAACAGTTTTCTGTAAAATATGGAGCGCATACCTTCGTCAAACAACTGGTAGATCTCCTCAGCACTGGGGTCCATGTGAAGGTCCACCTGGAAACCCAGGCGGGTCAGGACTTTGTGGAGTCTCTTGGTATCTTTCTTGGCACCTTTCCTCGAAGAGAGGTCCACCCCATAATCAAAAGTTGTCACAGAGACAATCAGGGCCCTGTTGCCCCCTGCTGCCCTGTTTCTGCCCAAGGACTTCGACATCCAGAACAAAAAACGGAAAAAATAACAAATGAATGGGAGGCTGGACACTGAAAGACAGTCTGCTGGAGCACACCTACCTACCTGTGCCTGTTATATCCTCAGACGTGCAACACTAACCACACCTACTTCCATATAAGCAAAACATGACTGTCACATGAATTTACATATCCTGTGTTGCATAACCACTTTGCCTTATTCCTTATAGAGGCAATACGGAGATGTCCATGCACATAAAAGTATATATTCCTACTGTAAGTAGTATCAGCTGACATGTATTTACAAGCCTGTTAGTTACAGTTAGGTCTTAAGGATATAAGGACGGATTTGTTGATTAGACAGAGTAGTATGAATTGATGTTGATTGGACAGAGAAGAATTGAATGAAAACCAGTTGACTTGGCTTTGGGCTGGAAAAAAAAAAAGAGATGCAGGGATTTCACATTTTCCTCTCTCTACCTCTGTAGGTTTTGAGATTCCTGCAATTTCCTGTAGGAATTGACTGTGTTGTGTTCCCTTTACATTTGGAAGTTGGCAAAAGCAAAAGTTGGCAAGAGCAAAAAGGATGGTAAATGTTAAGGAAACACCAGCTTTTAGCCTCACTTATTCATTGACAAGCTCTTATGTAATTCTTCTTGTGATAATTCAAGCTGTATTGCCTATAACAATTTAAAACCATCTTGGATGAATGCTCTTTAGCACAAAAGTTGTAAAATTGTACTAATACTATTATAGACTTTCCTCTTTAAGACAAACAATAGCCAAGAATTAATTTGGCAACCTTTCCTTAATATATCCTATGCAACAAATCCAGTTAAATGTGTATTCACTAATTTATATTAACAACAACAATACCAACAATAATAATAATAATAATAACAATACTGCAAACCAGGCTACTTTTTAAGTGAAAGTCAGGAATACTATGAAAAATAATACAGCAATAAATACAAGAAAGATACTGATTAATTTATTGTATCTTCTATGACGATACCGATGAACTCCATATAATTCCCAACTTTATCTTAAAACCAAGAGTACTTATTTAAATAAATGAGTGAATAAACATTAACTGATTTTTTTTGCTTAGGATATTTCAGGGTATGCTACAACTACTGGTAAAATTAAGATATTTGCGCTGAATACTAACAAATTTTGACAAATTTTCAACATTGTCAGTGATGCAGTCCAGTGAAAACAAGACGATGCTTGATGACGTCATCAACATGCTCCTATCCATGTAGTGCTTTGTAAGTTCTCACAGGTGGTAAGGGATTTATTTGACTCCAGTTTGTTTCGTTTTGCTGGAAATGAAACATATGGCATGCCACGAAAGCAATTGAAGTGACGGAACGAGCCTCACTCCTTTCGTGCGCAGCTAAATAATAATTAAGCTTGCCAAAGCTAGTCGATTTGCCTTATGGATACTAGCTAGACAGACCTTTCGAAATATTACTGATGCAAGCCAGCTACCAGTAACTTTGGCTGTTTATCTATATAGAAATGTATCTACCTTGCAAATATACAGACCCGTGCCATTTTAAAAATAATCTATTGTTATTTTTATTTGATCTGTCGTTGCACTTGGTATTTTGCTATTAATACACTGCTTTCTGCTCATTTACCCCGATTAATGCCTTGGTAGCACGAGGCCATCTACGCGTGGGAATATATGTTTGCTCGCTCGTTGGCGTTGTAACTAGAGACCAAAGTGGAAGGCATTAGGCAATATTCGTCCAAAGGTGATATTTGATTATTAAACCCTCAGTGACGAAGATTATGCCTCACAACAATAAGAAAAATGCGATTCCAGACAGGTAAGACCAGTCCGTATGACAAAATGTAACAATTGATGTACAAACTAACAACAGCTAGATATCGTTAATTTGTACATCAGCTATCGACTGATTGACAGTGCTGAAACTGAAAAAATATCCCGATTGATGAAAGTTTGTATATAGCTATGTTGTCACTGTCATTCGAGCTGAAGTTTTATGCCATGATAGCAAAGTGAGAAAAGCTTAATTTTTGATGAGTAAATCAGAAATAGTTACATTGTTATTGTTACTGGTCGGAAAGGTGGACAGAATACCAGGCTGTGGGGAAGAGAATCCCCGGGACCCGGTTCATTGCGTTCAAGGTTCCCCTGAACAGGGTAAGCGCACTTTACTCATTTTTAATCACATTAATTCTATACCAGATTACCCATCTAGATTGATATACACTGCTGCTATACACTTAAATGTCAGTATAGATGTTTCTCTACAGGGTTTCAAACCTGAAATCATGTTCTCTAATCTGTTAAACACAGAATTCACCCACAATCACTCATCATAACAAGTCATGATGATGTGGAATACATTAACAGTGCTGCCAGGCACCTTACAAAATCCCAAAACCAGTCATGCATAATGTATGGCAGCAGTGTCAAACTCAGCTCCCGGATTGCTTCTTTGTCTGCTGCTTTTTGGTGTGTTTCAGCACATCATTGATTAATTTAAATCAATCATTGGTTATAAAGTCCTCACACTTGGTTTGCAAGGCCTAAAATGGCTGCCAATTGAAAAGAAAATAACAAAAATCTGCAAAACTGTGGCTGTAGCAGAATGGAATTTAACACCCATGATCTATGGCCTATGGAAGCCAAAACTGTGACTTGCACATGCTCACAATACCATTCTGGAGAAGGACCAAAATTATGGCTTTCTACAACCAAAAGCACATCACTTGGGAAACACAGATTTCCCAAAAAAACCTAAATGGAATGGCATTTCCCTTTTCAATCTGAAAAGGCACTGTTAGACAAGTCACGATTCGACTGTCTAAAAGCTTAAAAAAGAATGCTGCCAGCTTTAGCTTTAGTTTGCTGTGTATGTCAGGATCGGTTTTGTGGCCCAGTGCAATGGAGGTGTTAAGCATGTATGCGGTCCTCCTCCCCAGAACCTGAGTAGACGGTTGCCCCCGTCAGATGCCTTTGGCCCCCAGGACCTGGTGCAGGTGGTGGAGCAGGAGAGGCAGGCTTTGGGCCTGGTAATCGATCTGACCTTCACCACACGTTACTACAAGCCGGAGGTGAGCGGCCTGAAGAGTGATGGACTGAAGTTTTGAGAGGAGAGATGAGGCTTGTCTGTAGAGGAAAATGCAAGCATCTTCCTCTCTGGAGCAGACCTTGTCCATGATAGTATTTTTTATTAGAGTTATTTTCAATGACATTTTGTTTTGATTGTGGTGGGGTCTAGTCTGTAACTATCATTCTCATATAACAATATGAGTTTTGTTATTGTTGCTCTGGGAAAGAGTGTGGGGTACCTGAATGAATTTGTCAAATGGTAAAAATATACTAATTAACACTTGAACAGCACCCAAACAGAGATCCAGAGTTGACTCTAAATGAAGGAACAACCAAGTACTGTAGAATCACAATCAGATGTCATTCTTGTGGCTTATGATCTGACAACTTCTTATCGCTCAATGTTCTTGGAGCCAAAAGTGCTGGCATGTCCACAGCTCTGATAAAATACCATTGTGCACAACAGGAGTCAAACTTTTGTATCACCTCACAGTTGTCCCTAATTTAATTACCTTTGCTATACAAAGGTCAATGTGGAAATACACAAAGAGAATAAAAAAATACCTCAGACTTGATTTACACAAGAACACATACAGTAAGTGTTACTGTGTCACTCTTTTTGGATGGAAGGATTTGCCGGAGGGAATACACTATCAAAAGATCTTCACAGCTGGCCATGAGGTTCCAAGTGACCCCACCATCCTAAGTTTCAAGCGGGTGGTGAATCGTTTTCTACAGGAAAATGAAGACAATGGTGAGGAGTGCAAAGCATCAGGCATAGCGGAGTTTATGTGTCTCATGTTTTAAACTTGTGTTTTCAATTTATTCTTTAAACAAAAATAACACTGACATCCATATAAAATGAACATCAGCAAACTGTTATTAGTTTGTAGACAGAAACCTCCTAGGGTCTTGTTTTGTCATTGGCATTTTGTGTGTAAGAAGGTATTTGCCTAATTTGAATTGTTTTGAATTTTTGGCATCAAAAACTAGGAATAGCAAACCAGCATTTTGGAAAAAAAAAAAAAAAAAGATTTAAAAAATTCTTATATTTACTTCATGCTTTGTGATATCCTGAGATCCTGTCAGGCCTTATTGAGAACCTCAGATAGAATGTTAACTCCATGTTTTTTTGTTTTTTTTAACCACCCCCCCAGATAAGTTGATAGGAGTACATTGCACCCATGGGCTAAATCGCACCGGCTATCTTGTATGCAGGTATGCACATTTAAAAGTCCTGTGTAATTTGTTTGGTGTAGATAGCAGCTGGTCTTTCAAAATAGCCAATGCATTTTATTTCACTTTTTTTTTTTTAACTTAACTGTTTGGCAAATACATACCAAAATTGATCTTTGTTGCAGCTGTACTCTCCCCCATAGCTTTTAATTTGAGAGACAATACATTTATGGATCAATCTATGTGAAAATGGATTTAAAAAAATGGATTTTAAAATTCTTGTTCTCTATGACCCTGGCACCCTACCTGGGTCAGTGTCAACATTGTGCTGGTCAGTTGTACAGAAAGTTGTTTTTTTTAAATAACCTTTTGCCGGGCCAAAATGTCATGAAAATGGCATATTGTTTCTCAATGATGCTTCTGGACCAAAAATGGCATTTTTTTTTCTATTTTCACATTTAATGACCCTTATCTGGCTTGCTTTATTAAGTTGTCTTGGGAACACTGTCTCACAGAATGGCTTTTTTTGGCAGTTTGATTTTGCATCATGCAGGCACTGACATTTTAGTCAGAAAAATGTGCAAGGTAATGGAATGTAATAATAGTAATCTTGACAAATAGCAATGTTGATGGATACAGTATGTATCCCAACCTGCTCAACATGTCTTACACATTCTGGTTTTCCAACTCTCTAGGTATCTCATAGATGTTGATGGCATGGATCCTGCTGAAGCCATAGAATGTGAGTATTTTCCATATAAACACCAAAGTTGCAGGATTTTTCACATTTTGAAAACTAAATGTGGGACAGAGAGTAAGAAATTATCCCGGATCAGTCTTATTTCTCTTGTCCACAATGTAATGAAACTGAGTGGAGAGCAGGAATCAATAAATCATCCTCAGGAGGTAGGCATACCATTGGGGTAAGTGACAAATCTGTTTTATTCCCCCCCAGTGTTCAATCAGTCAAGGGGTCACTCAATAGAGAGGGAGAACTACCTGCAGGACCTGAAGTCTGGGCCAAAGAGAAGGTATGGCCCTGGACAGAGTCATACCCCTCCCAAACTTTTACTCTTAAATACTTATTCAGAGTTATCAGTAGTTAAACACAAGTTATCTTTCTGATGCTTGTAGGTATTTTTAAGCAGTGCATTTTTCTGTTGTCTGCAGTAACCAAGGCATGGACCAACCAGATGAGGAGCCTGTTATGGGCCCCAGAGGCCACAGGCCAAATGACTCCCTGTTGGACACACGCATGCGCCCACCCTTCAACATGCGAGAGCCATTTTATTCAGCACCCTTCCCTGGTCACTGCCTGTGAGAACAATTTTCTTTCCTGTTGGTAATAACAGTAATTTCCATAGCACATAGTAGTCACTGATCCAGGGCCTAGTTCTTAGCATTTTATTTTTTGGTGTGTTTTATTACCTTTTGCACACCAGGAAGTGTATTGTATGATTCATTAGAAACCCCTCGGGTCCAAAATCGAGCCTTGCATGTATTTTTTTCTTATACACCCTGTGACCCTATCTGTCTGTGTCTCTGCAGGCCTCTACATCAGAGGGGTTTGAGGCCACTGTTGCAGGGGTACCCAGGACCTTTTCGTCATCCTCCCCCACCCCCACCATATAGGACAAGACCCCAGAGGCCATACCCTCAGAGGCCTGACTGGAGAACACCTCATCCCCCCCACCATGCCCCATACCCTGTGCTACCCCGGTACAACTTTGGCGAAGCCTGGCGACCTCCAAATGGACACTCCTCCCCCTCTGGCTTCCCTCTGGAACCACCGAAAAAGTTCCAGGGTGCAGACAGGAAGCACCGATTTAGGGTCCACAGACAGGACAGGTCAGAGTGGTCTTGATAACAAGGCAGGAGAAGTGGGAACAAGGGAGGAAGTTGCACACCTCAGGGCTCTGACCATACCCCCTGCTGTGCACTGAACATGGAAAGGGGAGCCACCTCTTGCTCACAAACATGCTCTTGGCATGTTCTGGTCTCATATGCTATTGTCTGTTTTGGAACAATTGTAGGAAGTCAGTACAAATTGACATATCTTGCACAATATTTATCTGAAAAATCATGGGATGTGGGATATGTGGGATCAGAAAATTCCGGAGGTGCTTTTAATCCAAGTACATTTTTTTAGGGTTGATTTTAGTTGTCAATTTCCACTTTTTGTTTTAAATGTGTGTAATTCATGGCTGGAATTCTCCTTATACTTTGGACTTGCCATTATGATGTTTACAAGGAAAATAAACAATTTTACCTGTGAAGGGTGCATGGATGTGCTGTTAGTTTTTATTACATTTGACTTCAAAATGGAATGTGCACAAATTTGCAAATGCCTTAATATGATTTTAAAACTACATAAAATAACATATTTTATAACATGTACAAAAATGTTTCCTTGAAGTGCCTCTTTATTTGATATACTGATATCTCTGAAGTGTCTCAAATGTATGTTTGCCAGATTGAAACCCAAAACGTATTGCTGAGTGATATGCATTATGTGGTTTGGGGGGAAAGAGGTGTGCACAACCTGTGTCACTTTCAGCCTTCTGTTGCTGTGTGTGTACAGTGTACATACCGTGTGTGTGTGCACAATTATACCGCTACATACTTAAAAGCATTTTAAAGGTTTTAAATAAACATTCTCAATGCAGTTCCTTGTTTTGAATTTTTTTGCTTGCAAAACGCTATTGTGACATGAAATTGAATACCACATAATTGAACCCTTCAAGAATGTAAGCCATTTGTTAAATTATGAGACATACTGTCCAGATAAAATTCCTATTCTATGAAATGCATGTTTTGTTTTTCTTGTACCCTTCCTATTTTGTGAATGGAAATACTTTATGAAAATGTAGTCTTATGAAAAGACTATTTTTTTTACACAGTGATTAGTAAAATTTTAACAGTTGAAAAAATACAAGAGCAACTGAGAGTAGTTTTATTGCTGTGTTCATTTTAGTTTATAGAAAAAGGAGTGTTTAAATATTTATATAGTGCATTTTCATTTGGTGCCTTTTTTGCTTACTTGTAATTTCATATCAGTTTTAAAGGAAGATGATAAGTCATTTCCCTATGCCAGGACCCACTGGCATACTACTTTGTCAGTTTAATACCTCAGTTTAATAATTCATCCAAAAGGTGGCATCTTCTACAACAATTTCCCCTATCCCTACACTGAATTTATTTGATATAGGGGAAGACTGCCCCCTACTGGTCCACCAAAACAAATTCCAGCAGCTCTCTTCCCAACTGTCTCCCAGTCAAATGCTAACCAAACTCACACTTTCCAAGCATCATCTATTTTCAACAACAGGATACGTGGTCATATGGCTATAAATGTTTATGTGAAAGCAAAGAATAGCTTGTGGGTAACTAATCTTAGAGGGCCTGGTATCTCCACAAGAGTTTTTTCCAGCTCTTTGCTAAATCAGTCAGTTCAAATTGCTACTGTATATATATACTATATTTCCAAAAGTATTGGGACACCCCTCCAAATCATTGAATTCAGGTGTTCCAATCATTTCCATGGCCACAGGTGTATAAAATCAAACACCTAGGCATACAAACTGCTTCTGAAAACATTTGTGAAAGAATAGGTCTCTCTCAGGAGCTCAGTGAATTCAAGCGTGGTATCATAATAGAATGGCACCTGTGCAATAAGTCCATTTGTAAAATTTCGTCAAACTTCATGTGGCCAGATTAGCTCAAGAACAGAGCGTAGAGAGCTTTATGGAATGGGTTTCCATGGCTGAGCAGCTGCATCCAAGCCTTACATCACCAAATGCAATGCAAAGCGTCAGATGCAGTGGTGTAAAGCATGCTGCCACTGGACTCTAAAGCAGTGGAGACGTGTTCTCTGGAGTGACGAATAACACTTCTCTGTTTGGCAATCCGAAGGACAAGTCTGGGTTTGGCGGTTGCCAGGAGAACGGTACTTGTCTGACCGCATTGTGACAAGTGTAAAGTTTGGTGAAGGGGGGATTATGGTGTGGGGTTGCTTTTTAGGGGCTGGGCTTGGCCCCTTAGTTGCAGTGAAAAGACCCCTTAATGCTTCAGCATACCAAGACATTTTGGACACTTTCATGCTGCCATGCAAGGGGATTGCCCCTTCCTGTTCCAACATGACTGTGCACCAGTGCACAAAGCAAGGTCCATAAAGACATGAGCGAGTTTGGTGTGGAGGAACATGACTGGCCTGCACAGAGTCCTGACATCAACCCGATAGAACACCTTTGGGTTGAATTAGAGCAGAGACCCAATTAGAGCCAGGAATTAGAGCCAGGCCTTCTCGTCCAACATCAGTGCCTGACCTCACAAATGCGCTTCTGAAAGAATGGTCAAAAATTCCCATAAACACACTCCTAAACCTTGTGGAAAGCTTTTCCAGATGAGCTGAAGCTGTTCTAGCTGCAAAGGGTGGGCCAACTCCATATTAAACCCTACAGATTAAGAATGGGATGTCATTAAAGTTCATTTGCATGTAAAGGCAGATGTCCCAATACTTTTGGCAATATAGTGTATGTTAAATAAATAAATACTCTAACACTCTTCAAAGTGTAGGCATTTATAATGATAATTATTTTAGACTGACTATAACAAGCATATTTTCAAGTCTGAGCAAAAGTTATCAGCAGGCTTGTGCTTTTGCATTTAGGGTTCATTGGCTTTTCCAGTGCCATTCCAAGAGAAGCTCTGTGGGCAATAATTGTGGGTGGCCAAGAAGCCAACTGTGGACCAGAGCAGCCCAGAGAAACGTTAGGTTGTCCCAAATGCAGCTGTCCCAAAATCAATGTCCATGCTCTGGTGAATTGACAATATTGTGGATTGTGTTTTTACAGTTTAGGAGTTGATGTAGCCTGTTCATAAATTAAGTTTAGCATTTTGAATGGTAGTGTTTTCCACCGTTTAAACCCCAGTCTAGCCACAGCAAAAATACCTTTTCTGCTGAGCCCTTAACCCCACATTGCTCCCAGGGGGATTGGCAAAAGAAAAGGAGTGAAACTGATTCCTCCCAATATCGAGTTACTTAATGACTGAGTTCAGATTTAGATTATTGGTTTGTAATGTAAATTCTCCTTGGGGTGAAGTGCTGCAGATTCAGCTGAATGTTTGCACGTCACCAATTGCTGCCCTGAAAAAGGATTTCTTATACAGGAATTCTTATAAAATAAAAGCTAAAATATTTGAACAGAAATAATTTTTTTGCGTGAAGTTTTACAGTGTTTATTACTACCATGGTCAGCTCACTTCAGTACTGAATGCGTAATGTCTTTCAGGAGTGACGCAACACGCATGCGCAGTCGAGACTGTAGTGACAACCCAAAAAGCCACAGAGGAATATCACTATGAAGGCGATCAGAGGAATGGTGAACGGAGCCATGAACGAACTTTCCTCTGTTGTTAGCGGGACAAAAGCGGCCGCAGCCCGGGAGCATGTCCAAGCGGTTACCCGAGATTACATTTCTCAGCCCCGACTAAGTGAGTGGTTTTTCTGTTGGGAATTTTTTGTACTCGAGATACCAAGTCTGCAGTAAGGTAGAGTGATGCGCAACGTTTTGCTTCGAATGAATGGGATTGTTCTCCACGAATTTAGTCTTTTCATTTTTGGTTCAACCAGTTACGAAACACTAAATGTCGATGTTATATAGTGTTGTTACGACCGTTTAAATCATTTAATTAGGCATGCACTCTTTTACTGTAAAACCTGATACCTGTTTAGTGGATGGAAATAAGCGAGAGGGGGGCTGGGAAGCGGGTTGTCAGCTGATCTGACAGACAATTCTCACGATGCATTTTTTAAAAATTATTTTCGCCTATGTTATTAGTAAATATATTATTGTACATAGACGCATTTAGATGTTGTTGCAAATCATTAAATTAAATGTTGTTTTCAGCCACAATATGTACAGTAGTACTGTATTCAATACTATGTGTACTGTGGATGTTTAAATTAATAACAAGCTGTGATGCGGGTTTTGTACCGTTAGCCCTCTGTGTTTGTAGTCTTGGATGTAATGCTCATTTTTATGTTTCTCGGAAACAGAATAATGCAATGTACCAAAATATAACAAACGACTTTGTCGAGGAACGGGATCATTTGTGATAATTAAAATAAATTCAATCGCAATGTAATGATAGCTTTGTAGAAAGGTCAAATGAAAGAGATACTCAAGTAGGTAGCGCAGGCCTTCCCTTTAATGATGTTAATTTTGTGGGAGCTCAATGGTGAGACACTGTCATGATAACATTTTTGTTTTTAGTTCAAATGCAAAAAAAAAAAAAAAAATTAGGCTGTCAATATTTGAGTAGTCTCCTTTATAACCTTGATTGTGCCCGAGAGTATCAATGTATTTACATTTATTAAATGCAGTATGTAGTCTACTGCAGTGATAAGATGTGACAGACGACATTTGAAACAGGTCATATAACGATCTAATATAGAAGCATCCTTTTAAACCACGAGCAGGCATTTATGCCATCTCACACGTTCCTGAAGGATAAACACGCATTCAGCTATGATGATCGGTTACCGTAAAGATAGCACATTGATTCATTCACAGAGAGTGAAACCTGCTGTCTGCCGAACCCACGAGCCCAAGGGCACGTTTTACATAAAGCATAGAGATAATGATGGAAATCTGGAAGGTTCAACTTGAGGAAACCACACATATTTGTGATACAGGCCTACTCGAAGTATACCAGGCATTTAAGGCGAAAAAACAGTAGTAGGCCTTAGACTATTATTAACCTTGCGCATGCAGGCCTATTGAAAATTGATTACCTGTGGTTTCCACGCGCATCGTTTGTCTGCGACTTGTGACATGTCACGCATGCTGTGCTTGTGCTAACACTTCACTATGAACTGATGCAAATTGGCAGGCGTTGTTTTTAGGAAAAGAATATGATCTTAAAACCACTCCATAGTGATTCAGTGTGAGTCACAGTCTGTTCGCGCGCGTGGGTGTGTGTGTAATATGATATCACACATTATCTCTGCTTCTCAGTAAGGGCTGGCTCACGTGATGAAGCAGTACCTCAGCTGGGCATAACTCTTGCATCTGAAATGGGCTGAAACATGCCTTTCATTTTTTTTTTTGTATAGTATTCATAAACATGTTTAAATAATTTCAAGGGGGTTTACCTTACCCAGAATGAATTGGTGCAAATAATGCCAACGTACAATTTGTCTGTAGTATGTACTTTTCTATGACAATTTTCTGCAACATTATTTACAGTATGTTAATTATTTGACATGGGTCACAGTAGTTTGCTGTTGTGCAAGCAAACTCACAGCTGCTCATAGGTTCACACACACTCACACCCATGTGCTGATTGTTGCATCCTCACGTGTTTTCTCTGCCCTGTGTGGAACGCTAACCCTCTTGCTCTCATTGCTAACCTGAGGTCAGAGTTATTGCTACACACTGGCATGCTTAGTAATAGAGTGCTAATTAGTGTAGCACACAGTGATAGATAGATTCTTTGACAGAGCGGGAGAAAAGGAGGAGGGATGACTGACCTCAGCTAATGCACTTTCATGTCCCCACAGCTTATAAGACTGTATCTGGAGTCAATGGGCCTCTGGTCATTTTGGATCAGGTGAAGGTAAGCACGTCTGCCTCATTCAAGCCTTTTTGTGCTTATTTATATTATGTAGGCTCTGTGTGAAATTTTACTCATTTGAGCACTGCATATTCTGGGACAGCTTTCATAGTTTATGTCAGGCAAAGAGGTTTTTCATGTACAGGGCTACACCACTGGCCAGTATAGGTCAATTGGCACCTATCTGTGGGGAGCCAATGACAGGGATTGGTCACAGGTCACCAATGGTGCACTTCAAGGAAAAATGGCAGAGCAGAAAGCAGAAGTCACATGCCTTTCAGCTTCACAGATTCCTCTTGGGGGGTGGGGAGGGCTTGGGTCACATGACCTATGATCACAAAATTTAATGACTCTGAACCATGTGACAGCCTGTCAGGGGTTTTCTGAATCCAATGGAGAATCCCACAGCTAAATCTACTCTATGGTCCCCAAATGGTCCCAGTCCAAAAATGATGACTAGGCAAGCAGATGATAGCAAGTTTGAGTCCTACAAAGGAGGTAATGTGGTAGTGCTAAGATGTGTATCTAAACCTATGCAGTAAATGTGTTGTATGACTTCAGCAATAGTTAATAATTGAACAATTACTGAAATTTAATCCACCCTGGATAGGTTTGCCTGTTGAGCAATTTTTATATTATTGCCATTATTTGGACTAAAGCGAATCGGTCTCTCTTCTTGCCCTCACTTGATTCCAACCTCTGTCTTTCTTCCTGTCTCATCCCATCAATTTTTCAAAATGAAATAGATTTATTTATGTATTATTTTGTCATAAAATGTCAAGCAGCATTCTCATCCAAATAAGCTTTGGCTCTATACTTGAATTAAGGCACTTTCTTTCCTTGTCCATGGAGATTTAAACCCCTTGTTTTATGTGCTTGCTCGTGCACATGTAGCTGGTGTAAAGGACATGGTCAGTGATAAAATGGGCTCTGTCCACATGTCTCAGTTCCCCAGGTATGCGGAGATCGTCCACCTGACCCTGCCTGATGGAACCCGGAGGAGTGGCCAGGTCCTGGAGGTTACTGGCTCAAAAGCCGTGGTGCAGGTGAGGTGCTCCCCTGGATCTTTGATTGAATATATTTCAGACAATCTAACAGACCACTGTAACATCTATTTCATCCCCCGGCTCCCCGTTTGTCTAATGGTTACATTTGGAAAGATCCCCAAAGTCTCCGCCTCCTTCACAAAGCATCAGCAAGTTACTCCAGAAATTGATAATGCTGTGTGAAGTCCTTCCTTGTGTTTGAGACAAACACAGAACAAACATAGTTTTAACTAATTAACAGCTGTTTGCTCTGGTTTTGTAAACAGAAGTTGGACTGATTTAGTCTGTGCTGGCCTTACTAGAATAAATCAGTCTGTTGGAACATGGAATCTGTTGATACCTGGTTCCAGATATCAAAATGAAAAGTTGAAGGGGAATACTTTGAAGATTCTTAATTTGTTCAGGCTCAGCAATGGGAGACAAATTGTAAATTATGTTTTTTTAGTTGGAAATGAGTGCAGCGGTGGATACATTGGAATAGCTTGCCTGATTATGTAGTAAAAGTGGAGGGCTTTGGGGTGTTCAAGTCCATGTTTGACACTCCTCTGGACAACCTTTCTGCAATCAAGTTCCTTGATAGCCCTTGAGCCTGCTTTCTTCAGTTATTTGACACATAATTGATCAATAATATCAGTCAATTATGTAGTTGAGTCAATTTACCTGTCTTTGGTTTAAATCTGCTGCTCTTAATTTGAAACACAAATGAGCAAGTCCTGTGGCTGTTCAGGACCAGTTTGTGGAGACACCTGAACATTTTGTTGGCAAAATGACAAACCTCAGTGAGCCAATCAACTCTCCCCTTCATAAAACACTTATGTTCTGTATCATGTTCATAGTCAATACAAGGATTTCCCTTTTGGTGTGGTCCTAATTTGGAAAATATTTCATGAGCTCATGAAATGTGGCCTTTCCCTCTTTCTCCAAGGTATTTGAAGGAACCTCCGGTATCGATGCCAAAAAGACGAGCTGTGAATTCACCGGTGATATCCTGCGCACACCGGTGTCCGAGGACATGTTGGGTAGGTGTATCAGAGCAGGGTGAAGGAGAAAAACCACAGGCTGATTTTGCATCCCTACATATGTGGACTGCTTAAAAAAATGCATTTTTATCTTTTCACAGGTCGTGTTTTCAATGGGTCTGGGAAACCTATTGACAGGGGGCCCATGGTGCTGGCTGAAGACTACTTAGACATCATGGGTAAGAGTTTTCATTCCGCTCAACTAACATCTGGACCTTTGAATTAAGATATTCTGTTAATCAAATGTATTGTTTTGAAATACCAAACATTCAAATTTCATGATAAAGCTTTCATATACTACATAAAACTTAAATATGGTAGGAATAATGGTTTCTTGGCTAGTATGGTGTATATGGTTCTCTCCCACAGGGCAGCCTATTAACCCCCAGTGTCGTATCTACCCTGAGGAAATGATCCAGACCGGGATCTCTGCCATCGATGGGATGAACAGCATTGCCAGGGGACAGAAGATCCCCATCTTCTCTGCTGCTGGTCTCCCACACAACGAGGTATGAGCCCCTCCAAATTCTCCACAATATTTCAGCAAAACTATTTTACAATGAGGTAAGCCAGAACTCTGGGATACCTTCTAATTCCTTTGAGTGTTATTTGGACAAACAACGGGGTATCCCATGACTCTGTCTCTCTTTTGTTCTCTGTGTCCATTTTGTATTTCCTTGTTTTTCTTCCTCTCCCTCTCCTTCCTCCCTCCCTCCCTGTCTGTCTGTCTGTCTCAGATTGCAGCCCAAATCTGTCGCCAGGCAGGTTTGGTAAAGAAGTCCAAAGATGTGATGGACTACAGTGAGGAGAACTTTGCCATTGTGTTTGCTGCCATGGGGGTAAGGTGGATTCTACACTAGAGAATGCTGCATACAAACGCAAATCAGCTGACCTCTGGACACAGAGGTTTCTGTCACTATTTTAGTGAGCATTTTACTTCTATGTAAATCCACACATGGAGAAGTTTCACTTGTGGTAATTAGATGATTAATTGATATGGTTTATTTACCCACATGAGAGTATTGTGTAAATGAAGCTTAAGCAGAAACTACATTGCTGGGAAGAAGGAACTACTAGTTTAAAAAGAAAGGAATTTCTGTCTGCAGGCCCTAACTATAGATGTTGAGAACTGTAAATGTTTCCAGATGTGTTTTTGTGATTTTTGTTCGAATTTGTGGCAGTTGATAGGCTGCATGTATTAATTGTTACTCCAGGTTAATATGGAAACGGCAAGATTTTTCAAGTCAGACTTCGAGGAGAATGGCTCAATGGACAATGTGTGCCTCTTCCTGAACTTAGCCAATGATCCCACGTACGTACTGTACTCATGTGCTAACATATAAGTCATCAACATTATTATTTGGTTAATCATTAAAAACAAATGCATAGTTCGGCTTAGTTTATTTGAATGTTAGTATTGGTAGCAGTAGTAGTGGTAGTAGTACCTGTAGCAGCAGCAGCAGTAGAAGTCCATTGCTCTGTATTTATTTGTTTCAGGCTGGCTTACATAACTTACATTTGACATATTTCCCATTTGTACAGCTGGCTATAATTACTAAGTCAATTCAAATAGATTCTGGAAAGGGGTAGATTTTTGTGACTGTGTTCCTCACAGGATTGAGCGCATAATTACCCCTCGCCTGGCCCTCACCTCTGCCGAGTTCCTGGCCTACCAGTGTGAAAAGCACGTGCTCGTCATCCTGACGGACATGAGCTCCTATGCTGAAGCACTGCGAGAGGTGAGGTTTAGGGATAAGCTCCCTTTCAGCCAAAGTGAATAAAGAACTTCCCTTGTGACCAGGCAATAATGGTGCAGATCTCCCCTTGGTGGCCAAATGCCAGAAGGGCAGAATTTACTCTGGTGGATAAACATTATCATACTCATGTGTAACACACCTCTCATCCCATTTTGTAATTTAATAGTTTCCCACACAACGCATTGGTTAAGTGCTGGCATAGATAAACTGATTCATTGTTATGTATTGTTGCAAAGCTAACTTGGTGCACCGCTCCCCCCAGGTGTCTGCCGCCCGTGAGGAGGTTCCTGGGCGACGTGGTTTCCCAGGGTACATGTACACTGACTTGGCCACTATCTATGAGCGTGCCGGGCGGGTTGAGGGTCGTGGCGGCTCCATCACTCAGATCCCCATCCTCACCATGCCCAATGACGGTGAGGCCCCGCATTCCCAGCATACACCACTGTAACAGGGCTCACTTGTGTATTTATTGTGTGTTTGAATGTGAAAATGGCAGTGCCTTTTTTCTGGATGGATTTTTAAGGCTGTTTCTCAGTTTGCTCCTTCTCCTCTCTCCAGATATCACCCACCCCATCCCTGATCTGACAGGCTACATCACAGAGGGGCAGATCTATGTAGACAGGCAGCTACACAACAGACAGGTCAGTGGAGTTGTACTTCTACAGACCTGCTACTGCCCCCTTCCCCAAAATGGCTACCCACTGACACTCAATGATGCCTGTTTGCATTCCCTTTACAGATCTACCCTCCGATCAACGTGCTACCCTCGCTGTCTCGATTGATGAAGTCCGCTATTGGGGAGGGGATGACACGTAAAGACCACTCTGATGTGTCCAACCAACTGGTAGGCTGGGGGTGGCAGGGCAACTTATATCAAAACTCACATGCAAGAACATTCTGTCTTCTGACGTTCACCTGTTTGCAAGCATTTGCTCTGGCTGTTCTGAGGTTTACTGTTCTTAAAAACTGGTTTTAAAAGTGCAGATTAAACACACTGCCATTTATCTTGACCAGTGAGCCAGTGATAGAATTCAAGGATGGAGCTATTCTCTAATGTAATATCAATCACCAGCTCTTACAAATCAAACTTCTCCTATAACTCCTCCCATTTTGCAGCTTCTGTTGGTTCAAATCAGGGAGTCAAATGCAAGATACAGCAGCTACATTGTTTATTGGATTCATGAAGCCATGATTCATTGATACTACAGCAGAATGAGACTTCCTGTTTGCACAGATGAGCAGGTGTTTGGTGTTAGAATAGATGGTGTGCTCAGGTGAGCTGGGTTCCAGTGAAGGTCAGTAGTGATCATTATGTTCTCTCTGCAGTATGCTTGCTATGCTATTGGCAAAGATGTCCAAGCCATGAAGGCTGTGGTGGGAGAGGAGGCCCTGACCTCAGATGACCTCCTATACCTGGAGTTCCTGCAGAAATTTGAGAAGAACTTCATTGCCCAGGGTGAGTGAAGAGATGAGGGAAATTTACAATTGTCATGAAGCTGTTGGATTGGGTTGTAAAAAGACTCTTATTTTCAGAGCTAGAGTTGGCCTGAACTTGTCCTCATGTCCTCACCCCTCTTGCAGGTGCCTACGAAAATCGCACTGTGTATGAGACGCTGGACATCGGCTGGCAGCTGATGAGAATCTTCCCCAAGGAGATGCTGAAGAGAATCCCACAGAGCACCCTGGCTGAGTTTTACCCTCGAGACTCAAAGCATTAACTGTTCACTCTTAGCACAACCCCCTCACACAGAGTTACATAACATGAGTTCATCCCCCTCTCCTCTCAGGTCATGCCCCCTCATGCTAGTTTCACAGATCATTAACCTCTCCACCCCAAACCCCACTGTAGCCACACCCCTCAGACTTACTTACATGAAGTGCGTTCCATCTGGCCAGACCCGACCCAGTCACACATCCTCAGGCTTCATGGAGCATACATGGGAATTTAGTTCTCCCCCACCCTACTCTGACCACACCTCCCAGGAGAGGTTGTCTGCCCAAGACTCCAAAAATTAGTTTGAAATAGTGAAAGGTGCTATGTAAATTGAATACGTAGTTAGAGAATTTGAACAGACCTTACAAAGGAGAGAAATGATCCATACCCCTCTGGCTAACATAGTCACCCTCTGAAACTCCTTGCCAAACCCTTCCTCTTTTTTTCCTCAGTGTTGTTGTTGTCATATGACTGGCTATTTTAGTAACATGAAACATAATGTGAATATGTGCAGTTTACCCCACAAGCAGAGTTTGAAGTATTTTTGTGTATACCATTGCATGCATCAGGCCAATTCACTGTTGAACTGTAAGTTTTGGGATCGGGTGAAATAGTCTGGTACTTCCAAAGTCACATAGTATGAATGTTGAGACAGACCGACAGATAAAATCTGTTATGTATTTTTTCTTTAACTCTGCACTACAAACAAAAAGCAGGGAAAATGATGAGCTGTACCACTTATTCACAGGGCAGAGAGAGAACCGTGCCATATTTCACATTATGGATATTCAGATTTGGCTGCTTTATTTGTGTACTTTTTTTTGCCAAACTGTGCTGGAGAACACCATTCTTCTTTTAGTTGTTCACTTGTGTCATCTCACCTCTCCATTCTTGTGAAAATACCACCAAAGTGTAAGTTATGTGAGTTACAGCTTAAATGTCAGAGGAGACACTGTTTTGTACAGAAAGAAACAGCATAATCACAGAACAAGAACTGGGATAGGTGAGCTTGTAAGTGTCGAGAAACCAGCTGCTATAGAGAAAGTAACTAAATGAGGATGTTAAGAATGTAGATTTAAAAATGCTAAACTTGGTAGATTTAAAGATGGTAAACATTATATTTTAGTTTATTTAAAGCAAACTGAACCAATTTTTCAGATATATAAATTAATATTTAAAAATATAATTATAATCATATAAAATAGTACAGAGTGGGACTGTAACATGACAATTAATACTGTTTTCAAATTTATTTTTGTACTTTTTGTGTTTGTTTCAGTTTTGTTTCCTGCCACTATATTCAACATTTACAAAAAATAGCAAGTTGCCCTTTTACTCATTAGTAGTATGAGTCTCAATCTGTGTCATGCTTGTTCAGACTCTGTTTCTAAATACTGTTTGTTAAATACAACCTGTTCAGAGTTAACCATAATGCCTGTTTTAAAGTTGACCATGATGCCTGAGTGAACTGCCCCTGAAAGAAGTCTCATAAATCCAGTCTTTTTTTAATGTTTACTATATGTTGAGTACATGTTGTTGTATTATGCTGTCTGTGTAATTTCATGCAGTATGTATCATGAAGGAGTCTTAAGTATTGTACTTCAAAACAAATACTGTTGTAAATGTCAGATGTGTGATTAGAAGACTGGTGAATTCTGATGAATCTCATTGATGAATAGATGTATGTACAGTATACATATGCATTTTATTTATAGTTATTTTGATGCATGCAGATCACACTTGTCAGTGGTGACAAAGATTGATTTAATTTGTGAAATAAATATGGTTCTGTTGAACTGGTGTGCTGTGACTTGCCTTGTACCACTGGAGACACTAGATGGCACCAGTAAACCACCACTTTTCTTCTCACAAACGCTTAGAAGGTGGGTTTCCTGGACATGGATTAAGCCTAGTCCTTGACAAAAAGAAGATTTCAGTGAAGATCTCCACTGAAATAAGTTTTTGTTCTAGAACTAGATTTAATCCAAGTCTGGAAAACTGGCCCATATTGCTATGAAATAGCGACATAGGCCCTTGTAACACAAGCTGCACTGATAAACACAAATTAACCTGGGAACATATGCTATGGAAGATGACTTTGCCTATATCTGGCCTACTGTATGTAAGTACATACATATATACATTCACCTACTTATATAAAAATGTATGGTTACATTAGTAATAACAGCCCCTATAAAATATAAAATATATATATAATATATAAAATATACCCACATACAACACAGGATCTGTCTCTGGGCATACAAGCAAAACAAAAACAAAACATAACAACAATAGTTATAATAATACATAAAACATCATCAGGTGTGTTTCTTAGAATAAGATTGGAGGGAGACAATGACAGGGAGGGGTTGGTATGAGGTTATGTAAGACAAAAACCTCAGCACATCAGGTAATTAAAGTCCAGGAATCGTCCAATTGTTTGCATTGCCCACAATACGTGAATTTCTATCTTTCACCTACGATAATACTCAAGGCACTCCTTACTAATTCCATAGGCTTTCTCAGGTGTGTAATAAACCTTATGGGTCAGCTGATGTAAGCTGATGCCATTTGTGTCAACCATTAAATTGCTTCTCCATTCATCATCTTCAAATTACAATCCTGTACAAATCCTGTTCTGCTTTGGCCCTAGCATTTATGCACTGCTGTACGGCTCATCAGAACGGACTTTTACACAAACCTTCAGCGTTCCGGTTTTTCTTTTATCATAGCATTTATTGGTAGTGAAGGGCAGGGTCAACCTCCCAGCTTCATGCCAATCATTCTTCAGTTAAGTATTTAACAGAGTGTGCAGCAGGAAGGGGGAAGCCATGACTCATGCTAAAAGGACTTCAGTGAATGCTGTTTATATAATTCCCAAAATATTTAAATATCTCTATCATACCTCACTTTATGAATACCATCCCTCAAAGCACCAGGTGAGAAGGGGTTAAAATACTGTTGAGAAGAGTGGTAAATTGGCTGTGCACAGCTGAGGTTTTTCATACTTTAGATGTGTGCTTAATGAATGAGTTCATTGTCCGATTGTTCGGAGTGTGAAAGAACTGAAGATAAGGGATACTAGCTAAGAACACATCTGTGGTGTGACATTGTTCTGTCTGTTTCTGTGTGGGTGGATGAGCAGTGTCATTCTGACAGATCCAGAGAGCCTTTGACTGTACTGCCCAGTAAATGTCTGAAAACCTGATTCATTCAATCCACCCTCCTTTTGAGTATTGCAAAGCATTTTAAGCTTGACTCCAGATGCCTTTCCTTTCCACTGGAATTTAGATATGATCCCATCAATTTTTTTGGAAAAGCATCCTAGAGACGGATGAGGCAAGTGATTTAAACAAGCCAAGAAATCCAATACTACTCGCTACTTGATTCTGAGTGACAAACATGTGAGTTTTTGAGGGTACTGCACATTAAAAAAGTGTGTTGTGTTGTGGCTATTGTGGTAGACTGGTGCCTTTGAACCTGCCTATGCTTAGAACATAAGTTACGTCATGCCACTGACGTGAGGATAATCCCTGTCCCTGTAAATCACTGAAGCTTGGACCCAGGCTGCCTGCATGAAATGATCAAATACTACCGCCACACCTCTCAGTGGTGCCCAAAGTTGAGGCTTAAATCCTTAAACCAGTCCTTAAGTCCAAATCATAAACTGCTCCATGCTTCTCCAATTTGAGAAAAAAACTGCTTATTGTGAGTAGCAAAGTTATTCAAGGACAAGAAAGAGAAAATATAATCTATCACAATGGACCTGACTGTGTGGAGTTAAAAAAAGTGCAGTTCAATAACAAACCACCTGGGGGAGATGTTGCCATTTTTCATAAGGTTTACATGCCCATAGATCTTAAATCACTAGAACAAGAAATTACGATTTTGAAAGAGAACAATCCAAAGATGTGTTTCATTGAGTATGTTGAAAATGACACAATTACAGGGAATTTTCAAAAGAGGGATTAACTCAGTATTTGAATTACCATTTCTCTTCTGAAACTCTTGATATTATGCACAAAAACTTTACCAAGGAAAGACATGATACAGGAGAGGACAGTGCTACCTTATTCTAAAACCAGTTTTTACCTGTGTATTTTTTCTTGAACAATTACCCTTATTTTTCTTTATTTCTCTAAATGGAATAAAAATTGTAAGCATGTTGCATCACAACAACCTTGTGCGTTTGTCTGTCAGTGGGGGGCAGAACAGACTATTGGTCAAATATCTGCTGTTTGTGTTGGCGGATTGCTCACTCTACACAGCTGATTAGTTGAGCTGACCCCCATTGATTAGTTGGCATTCCTTGGCCTTACATAGGTAGGCCACAACAAAACGCATACAGAACTTGCTATGGTTTAAAAATATATAGAAATACCATAAATTCTTGTCATTGTAAAGAATTTAAAGGACAATGGAGAGTCTGTTAGCAGACTTCATTGTCATCTACCGATTGAAGAAGAGCAGATTCAAGGTAATCCTACTACATTGCAATGGATTTTGGCCCAAATACACTTCCTCACTTCAACACACATTTACCACTAGAGCTGGCATGGCTAGCTCTGTGAAGTTGGCAAATCACATGCAACATTACACAGTCACTCATCAATGAATCCATTCTAAATGGTTCTTACCATATCAAGAATCGTTTGTGCTTTTTGAAATTCTTGATATAACTAAGGCAGAAACAAATCTACCAATAAATTATGTCCTTTATGATCTTTTAGTTTATTTATCCTTCATTGAACCATTCTCTTAACCAGAATTCAATTCTCTGTTGCAGCAATGACATGGGTAATCAACTAGGTTAGGAACTGCTGCAGGATGCCACTGGAACCATGGTATCTTCAGACCGCCGTGAATATGGACGAACATCTCATCAGATAAACGGCACCTTTTTCAGCACAGTGCCCCATCACTGGGCAGGGACATTGGACCTCTCTGTGGTCCAGAGGAAAGAGTGCAAACTAATGGT
This sequence comes from Albula glossodonta, assembly GCA_019788955.1. Classification (NCBI taxonomy): domain Eukaryota; kingdom Metazoa; phylum Chordata; class Actinopteri; order Albuliformes; family Albulidae; genus Albula; species Albula glossodonta. The sequence goes on from JAFBMS010000003.1 coordinate 18,028,943, forward strand.
CCACCAAAACCTTCTGCAGCAACAACTTTGTATTCTCAGGAGGTCTCAGATTTAAGTACTAACCAAGTCCACACATACTTAGCTTTAGCAGTTCAACTTTAGAAGGGTCCATGGTGTTATTGCTGCTGACAACAGTGAAGGGGTGCAAATGCCTGCATCATTGGTTCATCATCAAAATGATATAGTGATTAATATCGGACCAAGTCCGATTCCAGGAGACCTCCAGGAGGTCCAAATGGGTGATGTCATTAACCAATGTGAAAACAGGGATATCAAACTGAAGGACAGCAATGTGAGCTCTAAATTCACCAATTTATCTTATCCATTTTACTGGAGTGTCCCAAGCTTACACAATCCCCCATGAAATGGCAGCACTGTTATCCTACCATGATCAGGCTGACCCTGGAGTCCTTGCAGAAGGATAGGTGATGTCATTAACTTGTACTGGTTCCCAAAACATCAAAAGTAAGATAAAAAATAATAACAAATACACGGTGATGGATATGACATTTAGGAAATTGACTACATGATCTATGTGTTCATCTGTGTGAATGAAAGATTATCTGTGTGTGCCAGAGAAGATAGAAGTAAAAGAGAATACAGTGGGAAAGAAGCAGACAGGAGATTTAATGACAACAGAAAAAAACTAATCTCAACAGCTGAAGTACATTGGGTTTGGATGTGGGAAATCCACCATGCCTTCTTCACTAATAATATCTTGAAAATAAAGTCGCAGAAATATAAAATACAAGCTTGTATTTTCATGCCAGCTTGTACCTCTGTACAAATAACTATAAAGAACTATTTCAAAAACATGAACAATAATTATTTATGCTTACCAAGGGACAGCCAACATACTATAGATTACAGACATTAGATCTCATACTGTATATATAACTGTGTAGTTGTTGTTGATGTGTCGTTGATTTGCTCTGAACCATAAATGAACAATATGGCTGAAACCTTGATATGGCAGACTTAGCTCTCGCTAACATTTTTCATTGAAGTTACATGAATCACCCACTAGTATGAGCACAGAAGGCATGAAGCATAGAAGGGCTTACACACCATAAAAGGTGCATAAACTTTTCAGGGTCTACAAATTTTATTTGCAACCCCATCCATTGACCTTTTATAGCAAACCAATAATATCTGTTCTTCCTGCAGGGTAGAACTGCTTCCACAACAAAGAGAAATAGTACCAATGAGCATAGGAAATGTTCCTTTATACAAGTGGATTCATTTTTACCCGACTTATCATTTAAAACTGAGATGCAAATACATTTCTATGTCAGTAACCACCATTATAATTGCAACTGTAATCTCTATCCCATTTGAAGGTAATTAAAAAACTGGTGATTATACTCCTCAGCAAGGAATTTTCTATGACCTTAAAGTTTCCAAATCTTGTTTCCAAAACCCTTGCTCCACCCCTCACTGGCACTTAACAATGAGCCAATATGCTGTACCGACCTTATCGCTTGATCATCGTCTTGAATTTTAGGCATAAGCAAGTAGAAATCTAATTGCATTAATTCATCACAGCTCAAGGAAGTTTCAAAGAAAGAACTGATGACAGTGGATATTTCTGTATCAATCATTAAGAGTGTGATTGATGTCAATCACAAACACGATGAAGGATATTGTTTTGACTGAATTAGAACACCTCTAAACACATGATTGTGGTAGATGGTTGAGGGTGTGGAAACAGGGATATCTAATTGAACACATGCATCAGACGTACAAGGGGATTTATGTCACTGATTGCAGTGGGTTTGATTAAGGACCATTAGTGCTGCCTGATGACCTGTCTGTCACCAAAAGAAAGATGTGGCTAATTAATTTAGCATAATCAGAATGCGATCTGCCTCTCCTGTGAAGGGCATGAGAGGTTTTTGAGGTCAAGGTGTGAAATTCTGATTGAGATTTTGGCTTGAGAGTGAAAACTCTTTCTGTTTAATGAGGTGTAAAATCAGACAGCCCAGTGTCCTGATTATTGTGATTATTTATAAATGCAAAGCCAGCACAGCACTTCATTCTGTTTAAATGTGATGAAATGCTTTCAGCTAACTGCTCTTTAAAAATGTCAGTTATTGAACTGAAGCTAAAGAAACAGACTGAGTTCCTGGAAACCATAAAAACTCTCATGTTGATGACACCAAACAAGTGATGAAGCTGAAATCACCCTTAAGAGTCTGAAAATACAATAAACATACTCATAAAATGCTAACAAACATATATGAGTAATTGCATTAAAATGCATAAGTGAAATAATGGAAAAAGGTCATATAGACTGGACAATACGTCCATAAAATCATAATTCATCTTCTCACAATTTTTTTCCTTCATAAGCACAGTTTTATGGATTAATTTAGCTAACTTATATAATAATTCAGTTGACGAAAATATGCGGGTAAAGATAACACTAACAACTGTATTTAATAAATAAAGACTAATTTTGATATATCCAGATTTAAGATTGATCACAAACAGCAGCAGACAGCTACATACAAACACAGCACACATGGAGGCCAAACATGCGGCAACCATTCTGATAACTTGGGGAAATACATTAAAATACCATGTTTACATGCTAGTAGCCCCCTCCAGTTTCATAAATATATTACGTTTTACCAGTCTTTGCATTTATTGAGCTCTGATTGGTAATTTCAAAAAGCCAATAGCCTGACAGGTCAGGATGGCCAAGGCATTGATGTTGGCTAGATGAGCTGATCAAAGGGTCAGAGGGCTGTGAAGTCAAAGGTTCTCTGATCAGTCCACATCCCAGTTGTTTTCCGGGAAGGGGGGCTTGGAAATTGACCCACATTATGTCCTGTATGGTCACACACCCACCTCAATAACTGTTTGCTGTTGGCGTCTATCAAACAAGAATACATTTTTTCTTCAGCTTAGGAATGAATATTAAGAACAAAGCAATGTCCAGATATGGGATACTTCAGCTTTCAAGATCTCTGGTCCTGATATGCTGCTGGCTCTAAACAGCTTTGTAATGAAACGTTCTGACCAACAATTGACAAACCTCACCCTAAACAGGTATAAAGTAAACAGTGGAAGGATTAGATGGAATGCTTGAATATTTACTACATAAAACACATCTGTAAGCAGTTCATATACAGTATTTTTTGCTGGGGTATTATCTGTTTTGAGTAGCCTTTATGCATGTTCAGCATTAATCAGTGGGCCCTTTCCCTACCCAATGTCACTCTTTAAATTTGTATTTTGGACATTTGTCTAAATATTTGGGAGCCATGCCATAACTACCAGCTATCTGAATCTGCAAATTAAAGAAATGCAAGTTATTCAGGTTGTACTGTGTTTCTAGTGTCTGTATACCTCAGCTGCAGTGCCAAAGAAATTCCTTCTTATTATGCTTCATTTAATAAAGGCTTTTACAGTTTTCCCTATGCAAATTGAAAGCTTCATCTCCCTCTGAAACCGTTACAGTACATAACAGAGGCTTAGGAGAGGAAAATATGGCAATGCACAAGCAAGCATTTCTCCACATCAAAATAAATAATCACAATGAAAAGAGTAGTGTTTGCCATTCCCATTCTCTCTCCCTCTTTTCTTTTTCCTTAATTTTCCTTAGCTTCATCTCCACCTCCCTCCCTTCTGCCAGTGGAATGAATACTTACTGAAGCTTTTTTCTCCTCTCTTCTCTCTCATTCTCTTATTCTCACCATCCTCTCCTTCCTCTCTGTCTGCCTTCTACCTGTGAAACAGAGTTATATTTTTCCTTTTCTCACTCACCTACTTTGCACAGATACGTTGCCACTAAATCACCAAACCATGCTTAGCTCTCTGGTGGCAGGAAGTGTGGCGCTGGGGTGGCAGTGAGTCAACCTGGATGTGACACAAGCGTGTCTCGCCTCGCAAAGAGCCAGCCAGAGCTGACATGGGCTATAGCCACTCACACACTGAGCCAGCACATTATTAAATTAACACCATCTGTGTGGGTGACTGACTACCACCGTTGTCCAGCTGATCAGAGGCACAGTAAACTGGGATCATGCCTAGCATGAGAGCCAGGGTCTAGTATGGGATGCACTGGGCCTGCTAATGGCCAAAATTGATTCCAAATAGTAATTAGTGTGAAGGGGTTTTGGTGGTTGATAGGTCTCACTGGGGATGTTTCCAAGGTCATTAACAGTGTGGTGAAGGCAGTGGTCAATTGGGGATGGGCTGGCTGTGACTGGAGGACTGTAGAGCAAATAGAGCAGGATTATGGGCTTTCTAGACAGCTTGTGAAATCATGTAGCACAGACAGTCCTTCACTTCAGTCTTACATTGAGGAGCATTTTTTTTTACCAGGTACCCTGGTAAGTTTAGGGGAAGGTAATGCCCTGTTAGGCTTGCAAACATTGTGTGATTTGCATCTTGTTTTAGTGCAATGTAAAAAATGATCAAAATGTGCTGTGGTGTTTTTTCCACCCTTTTAATTTTTGATTGGCATGGATTTGGCAATCAATTTTGACCAAGGCATCCACTAAATTTATGATGTAAAGGTATTAACACGATTAGTTTGTGGATAGATGACCTAATGTGACATTGTGAATTTTTCGTTCACCAAATCTATCAAATTGAATTATTTGTTTATTCTTTAATGGAAGTAAAAAGCAACATCAGCAGATGACAGCAGGGCAGTTTTGTGAGAAATGGAGGTGTTTGAGATTGGCTTGCTATGCAGAGAACTCAGAGGCAGGAGCGTGACTTTGGCTGGCAGTTACAGTGCCTCTGCATAAACGAAGCCCTGCGGGTGCGCGATCCATGTGCCGTCAATGTCACGGAGGTCTCCTCTCTCTACCGGGGCACAGATTTCACCACAGCACATCTCCTCTGGGTTCACTTCACTCTGGAGCTATCACATTTCTATAGTACCTTACATGTCCTGCCCCTGTTCTAAGCTGGATGTTACAGACATGCCTTGATCATTCCAAAAGCTAATGCAAAACACGGAACACTGAATCCAAACATTATCATAATTTACAAAGATAAAAATTCAAAATATAATTAATTGAACAAACAAACCTGTCTTGACACTATTCCCAAAACCATTTAGGCTTGTCAGAGTATATGAAACTGAGTATACGATGACTTGGCAATGTGTAATTTGTGGTGAGGCTTCAGGGTTGAAAAAGAGATAAAGGCCCATCATAACATTAATTGGAGGATTGAAGTGTCACAGCACATGCTACCTCCTGAGTCTGGAAGAGAGGCCTTCTGTTGGAGGGGAAACAGTTCAGCTGCTAAGGAAAATGAAAAGAAAAAAATATTTGGTTGAATGAACATGCAACATTGTACTAAGCCTAGAAGATCTTCAGTGTAGACCATCAGTGTTGACGTTTTCTTTATGAGAGAGAAAAAAGGACCGCTCCAGCACTGACACACTCATAGCCTCATATGTTTGTGCAATTTAAGGCAAAAAGCCTCTGGGTGAATGATGCTGTTGGTCACAAGTGCATTGAAAGCCCTTCTTTGATGTTGTGGAGGAGTAGCTAATTTCCACTGGCACTAGCTTCACTTGTTCAGCTATAACTATCCTTTCACTAACTTATCAATTCATATTTTCTTTTGATGAAGTTTTTGGACATAATATTAAACTGTGTACTCAGGGCATTCAAAGGCATTACTCAGGTATCACAGTCAGCTTTAGAAAGTTCTCTTGTGACACATTGTTTTCATTGCTTACATTGTCACTTTGGTGCGGAATCCTTACTTTAATATGAAATGGCTTATCAAATTAAAAAGTATGGGAAATCTATACAGAAAACAACATTTAATTTGATGTTAAAAGCTGGCAGCATCCTTAAAATATGGGAAATTAATTGACTTGCTTCTGGTTTACATTGAATAATGTACAGGCGAGGTTCTTCAGCATATCATGTTAATGACTTTGGATATGTGCTCATCCCAGACTGCTGATGATTCAGACTTTTTCTCAAACAGACAAATAGACACATGCCAGAGGAATGAAGTGCAAAACTCTCCAAATATAAATATAGCATACTGACGTATAACAAATTTATTCACCCACAACAGAATGCTGTTTTTGAGCAATTGCAAAATAAATAGCAAAAATAGTCGGTTTTCTGAAATTCAGTAGAGAAAGACTAAGTGTTGTTAAAAAAGTTTTAAAGAAAGTTTTCTTTCTGCAGAGGAGGCATAAGGTGAAGCTGTGTGCTCTCAGTTGGAGATCTCCAGTAAAGAAGCATGAAAGCGTGTTCCAAGAGAGGTGAGTCAGAGCAGCCCTGTTGGTGCTCTGCTCAGATCTGAGCCTGGACAGGAAGTTTACAGGCTGTTTCCTGCTGCCGTCAGAACACCGCAGAATCACACTCAAGACCCACTGAAGTGTTTCAAAGAAAAGAAAGCATACAATAAAATAAATAAAGAGAAGTCTGGCATAATGCAACAAGCCAATCATCTTTTTGAATGACAGATGTTGGATGAAAGAGAAAATAACACCTTTTCTGCAAGAGTTCTGCTCTGTGCTAGTTCAGCCTTTATAAAAGACTTTACAGGCTTTGTGGTGAGGTGTGATGGATGGCATGGGCTTCCATATATTTTGTTACGGTGTCTTTCAAGCATTGATGTCATGTGTGAGCAGGAAGAGCAAGCACAGTAACAAAATAGGAAGAGTGTAGGTTGAGCAGGAACAGTAGGACAGGGAGGAAAGATAAGGCACGCAAATGATTAAGTTAAAGACAGACTGAAGGATTTTAAGGCTACTGCAAGGAACAGAAGACAGACATAGTAAAACACAGAGGCTTAGCTTTTTTCTTGAAAGTCGACAATTGTATAAAGTAATATCTCCCAGTCTGATTAAAAAAAAACATAATTCTTGCTGCTGTACATACATGCTGCAGTGTCTTTACTCACACATAGGATGGAGTGTAACTGTGTCCTATGTAAGAGTGTCAACCCTTCTTTCTGTCAACCTGGAAGCTGTGTTCTGGGAATCTGTTGTAAATGTTCCAGTAATTGTAGTGCTCATTGTGAACTTGTCTCCATATCCACTCTGCTCCTTCCTCCTTCTTAGTAACTTTCCAGTATAGTCACTGGCATGTTCGTTATCACACCCTCCTAAAATCAGACAAATTGACAAATGAGCTTCATACGCCTAATATTACAAAACAGCATTCTCAATGTGACCATCTTCCAATTAAAGCGTAACTACAATGTGGGTTGGTGATTGAATCAGTTAATACCCAGTGTGACGAAGGGCTGGAGAGCACTCAGCAATTTTAGAAATCACAGGCATCCATAGTGACGCACTAAAGGAGAAGAGGGGTGGATATGAAGGCTAGCTTTTATGTAATTCATGACGAACACCAGCAGTCACATGACTCATCCGGTAGATTAATTAATAAAGAAGAGACCTTTGAGATATTTCCCACTGACCTGAACCTGTACTGCTTGATTGTAAATTTGTCTCTGTAATTAGTGACCATCTTTCACGTGTGCCTTTTAGCCTGCCTCACTCTGATTAGTGCTATTTCTTTCTTTGCTCAAATAAGTGTAGTCTCTCTCTCAGCTCTGATTTAACCTGGTTTGTTCTTCACTTTAATTGGTGAAATCTTTCTCTTCATACTGATTGTTGCAGTATCTCTCTTTGCAGTGACTGGTGTAATCTCTTTTTTCACAAGGACTGAAACTTCTCATAAGACCTCTGAAGATCATAAACCCAAATAATGTGGTGTGAGGAGAAGATTCATACTTGGCTGAATCATACATACAAGAATCATACACTCCTTTCACAAACCCATCAATATGAATTTCACTTTTAAAGTCCAAACGCTATGTTACATATTCTTTTTGTCATATCAGTAAAGCCAACTGAAGCATAATCCAAACTGAAGTCAGAGCTTCACCTTGCCCTGTGAGAAAAATGGCTCACCACCATGATGACTTACAAAAGCCAGTAAGCTGAGTGGATGACCATCAAGCTTCATGCAGGTAAGAGCTGGAGTGAGTCACAACCTCTGCACTCCCTGTGAACAGATACATCTCCTTAGAGGAGAAGATAACTTGTACTGGGTATAAATGGAAGGCTAAATTTGATTTATATATCTTTATTACATTCATTCATGTTTTTTTTTGCTTGTGTTTGGTAAACCTTTATGGTTATGCCACTTTGACAAGAGTACAGAGAAATGCAGAAATGTATGAATATATTACACTTGTAGTGTTAACAAATCTCAAGTAATGTGTTATAAAATCAAATTGGCTTATTCAATTAAGAAAAATTGTATACATACACTGACAGACGAGTTTGCTGATTCTTTATTTACTGAAAACTGCTTATGTCGAGACATTTCTTGCATATGCAAGCTAGCAGTGGTTATGTGTTCATATTTACGTCATGCCTGTGGAAGAATGTATGGTACGCTTGGGGTCGTGAGTCATTCTAAAGTGAATGCCAATGGCTGTTAGCCACCCAAGTGGCAAACACCCACACACACACGCGCACACACACACGCGCGCGCGCGCACGCGCACACACACACACACCCATACAAATGCAAAGCATTGCAGATTTTTTATCTAAGATGAAGTGACTGTTGCTGGGGTCCCAAAATTGTTGCTGTTTTAATTTGACATAAAGTATATTATTTCTCACAAATAACAGAGTCTTACAGTTAACCACTTTCATTAAATATATTAATGAAATGGGAGGTACTGTGCCTGTGCTCTAATTCATTACAAATTAGTGAACATGGACTAATGCACTGAAGTAATTAACTAATGCACTGTCATTAAGGGAAAAAGTAAAAATATTACTTCCACAAAAATCACAGAATTGAACTCAGACATACAGATTTATTGCACATTTATTTATGCATTTGTGGATATTCTGCCAAACATTTTATGCACCACTACCCATAACAAATCTGCAGTTTTCAGCATTTTATAGGTTGGAATAGGGCAGTATATAAGTGATTAATATACAGATATATGCATATATTTCAGATACATTATTTAATGTCTAGCATTGTAAAAAATAAATGATAAAAATACAGATTCATAAATTAATACAACTTTTTCATTTAACTTTCTCAACTTCAACTTACTTTTGGCTAATGACATCACAGCATTTCAGGAGTGCACCGTTTCATTTACCCTTCTGTGCTTGGTACTCTAAGTAAGCAAGAAAGATCATTTCTGATTCTCTGTCAATGGAGATGAAACCTGACAGCATTATCAGTGCTGCACCTCCCATGAACCACTGGTGGTTTTCAATTAGTGTACAATGATTTTAAATGTAAAACTTTACTGATGTTGACTATGTAAAATATGGCATAGGGTAAGTTAAACTGAAATGTCCTTATTTTTCAGAAACATGCTTCATTATCAATGAGCAGACCCTGTCATTTGAGCGATTATTCTCTAGTCAAGACTGCATGCCCATCCTCAGGTGCATGGTCTTAAACACAGATGAGCCAAAGATTCACTTGCATCAGAGTGATGTCAAGACCAAAATGTGGAGGCTGAAGAAACTGCCCAAAAACCAAAGCATGCAATCTAATCCAGTGTATACATATATACACACACACACACACACACACACACCGTCCAGATATATGTGAATGTATGTATGCATTATGTGTGTATGTGTTTTATGTGATTAAGTGGACAGGAGTATTTGTATTTTTGTGTACATATGTAGTGTGTCTGTGTGTGGGTATTTGAATGTGAAACATGTGTGTCTGCATGTATGCATGAGTGTTTGTAACGGAATGTGTTTATATTTCTGTTTGTATGTGTATGCGTGTTTTGTGTGTGGGTATGTGATGTGATTGTTAGTGACAGGGGGCCATGTTGACTAAGCAGCCACAGGACAGTGTCCTCACTGTGGCTAAGGCCAGGAGCAGTGTCTCCTCTAGGCAGAGAAATGGCACAGGGAAGTGAAAAAGCTCATATTCATTTAGTGACATTCATTCATTAAGCAGATGCTTGTTTCCCATAGAAATGTATTGAACTATCAATACAATAAGGCTAGATGAACAGCTTTAAAACCCCACAAATTAACAAACATGATTTTTAAACAGGGTTTTTATATAACAATGCTGTATATTGCTATGTGTGATATGTGTCATAATCAAGAGGAAAAATTAAGATTGTAGTGAAAGTGCTATACTGTTACAACTATTGTATATTAATATAACTGCAAGCATTCATTAACAGACAATAAACATACAACTACACTGTATTGGCCAAGTGCAGTAATTCATGAGCAAAGTTATTTTAATGTCGTTGGATGCCATCCGATAGATACTGGGAAAATGTACTAAATTCTTTCTGACATTTTGTATTTTCCCTCTTGCACAACTTATTAATGGTGTGTGTGTGTGTGTGTGTGTGTGTATACCATATGCCTGTGTTCATGTTTGTGCGTGTTGGTGAAAGGAGCCTTATTTTCTTAATTACAAATGTGAGAGTAGTGAGGCATGCATGATTGTCCATCTGGGGATTTGAAAAGAAGCGGTTTGGCATGACACAGTGGTTTTGTGTCACACTAAAGACTGCAGGCTTACCACTTTAGTGAGGGTCTGACTGCTCCATTCCTTCACATCTGTAAAAGCCAAGGAGTTAGAGTTCAAGGAAAAGCAAAACTAAGAAAAAACATTATAGCTCAGTCATGCTTTTTAAGTTTCAGCTGAACACCTGATGGGACAGGGTAAGTAATGTTTGGGATACTGGGGAATTTGGGAATGGGGAAATGTGAAGTCGCCTGGGACTCACATAAGTCAGACATGTTTATCCGCCATCCCTCAGGCTGTAGCATTGCACCTGCAGTCTTCCTGCTCCTCTTCCTCTCTGAGAACAATGGGAAACTCCTTATAGTCCAATAAAGGTTATTTAGTAATCATGTCTTTAAATCCACATACACACTCTCTCTCAAACACACACACTCACATACAAACACACATACATTTACAGACAAACACACAAACAGAGTCACACTGCACCATACTGTTCCTTTTCTTTCACTGTAAAGAGAAATTAGCAATGCATAATAATTGGGCTATGAATATTAAAAGATGTGAAAATGAAAAATGATAGTTAAACATATTTTACCCAAGACAACTTATTTTGAATGTGTGTAATATAGTCATTGTGTATCCAGTCTGTGCTATCTGGTCTCAAAGTCATGCTGTGACACCTTGTAAAAAAATACAACTCATACATACTTTCTTGTCTATGACAGCTGATGCCACTTATTATTAGTCCTCAGTAAATGTGTTGTTCCTGGAATTCCTTGCACAGGAACATTTGATGGTGGGACTGGGAGATCCAAGATGGAGTCCAAACTGGTTTGGAGTATGGCCCAAGCCAGCTTGGTCTGTTAAACTCACATTGGTTTCCCTAAAACTGTCAGGCCCTCAAATGCAACTCGACTGGCCAGTGACGTGACCATGAAATTGTATTACTAGGTAGTGACAGCAGAATAAATGCCTCCTCATCCATGTCATTTTTAGTGCAGCCTTCCACGTGTCTGACTTTGACCGAATGTTGGCAGCATCCACTCCAGTCTCAGTCAGGAGAGATGCCATGAGTGGTCCCATCAGAATGACAAGTGGAATATGTTTTGTAATTAAATCCAGCTTGTGCGTGTGCCAGAGACCAGCACAGAATTATATACGACAAGTACTGGCTGAAGCTATTCATCTCAAATAAATTAGAATGAGCTCTCCTTTTTTGCATGCAGATAATGCTCAAGGGTACACACTCTGAGGCCATGTCCAATGCATTTGCTCAATTTAAACGAATATAATATCATTGTTTATCACTGTATCCATGTGCGAGCCTACTTTTAAAGCTGGATGTATTCTGTAAACTCAGGTTTTGCACATTTATGCCAGGTGTGCACAACTCCATTCCTGGAAGGCAGGTACATATATTTGTTATTGACATAGTGTCCATACACAAATCCATTGTAACCGTTTAAAAGTCTGACCCCACCTCTATGGAGAATACTGCAGCAGGATATTATACTGGTTCTAATTTTGCTTTGATTGGATAGTTGGTTCAAAGGATGCAACTGATGTTGTCTGAAGGCAGGCTCCCCTTCATAAAATCTATTTGGTCAAGAATAATAAATTATTACAAAAGAAGTTTAGCATATTGTTTCAGCTCAGCTGTAATTACTAGTCTGTCTGTTTCCCAATATTCAAGCAGAAATTTTAGGGAAATCATTCTGAACTTGGAGCTTTACCTCTTATCATTGATGAAAGAGTGCCTGTAGGTTATTGAAATGTAATAGGAGTATAAAGGATCCTTTGAGATTACAGTAATCTATGCCTATTTTTGGCTAATCTAATTTTGGAAAGAGAAGCTTTGATCACTGGGGGTGAGGGACAGACTGTGAGGAGTGTAGTTATTCATTATGTCATGAAAGTATTTTCCTCAACTGAAACATTTCCTACATTTATGTTAACAGCATTAATGTGAGCTAATAATTGATTAATGATTTCTAGGGCAAGAAGTCTTGGTGCTGTTTTACCTTTGAAATTCTATCACATTCAAGAATGGTGGATAGAAAATATGAATGCATTGAGCCTCAACAGGCTTGAGGACAACCATCTATAAGGAACAGATGTATGCTCAGACATATTGCATTCATGCAGAAAATGTAAATTATAGACAGATATTTATGAAAGAGTAAGAATAAGTATTGTCCTGACAATAGGTAATTGTAGTATTTCACAGATAGATTCCTTTTCCTGATTGAACTAGACAAAAATCTGCAATGGAAATTAAGGTCACCAGACATTATTAATTTTGTGGTCAGGCTTTGATGTTTCTAACGTTTGTAACACCTGTTAATTAAAATCACCTGTTAAAATAAAAGAGCTGTCTGAGAAACAGAAAACAAGATACATCACAAGCAATGTTCGGGTCATGTAAATTTGAAGAATTTATACATGCAATGCCAAAATCTGTGAGGCAGTCAGCATAAATATATTTGTGTATGTTTGTTTCATGGAAAATGTAATTTCACACCTATTCTAGAACACATACAAAATTTTGTTAATTTTACAGGATAAATCAAACCAGGGGCAGTATGTGGCATGTGACATAAATATACATGCCTGAGTATATTTATTGAGGAAACAAAATAAAACCTCTGTAGGTATAGAGTAAAAGTAAACATGTCAGTGTGTAAATTACATTCAGCCATAAGTTAATGATCACAGGCTGAGAACACAAATGTTTTCACAACTTGTAATTTTGTGAATGTAGAGTTCATCTGAAGAGGAGTAAGGCCATTCGCAGATGAATGTTTGTAAAAAGGTGACTGGTTGGCCCACCTCAACCCGTCTGTGCCATGTCAAGTTTGAGTCCCTTTATGTTAACTTAAATTGCATCGTGGGGATTTTTGGGGAGAGACTACAGTGTCAGCCTGTTTTGTGAAGCTGCCTCTCATCTGAACTACACTGACGCTTGTTAACTCAATCATATGCCTGACTTGTGTAACCTTTGAACCTCCAGACTTGCTCTCACTGTTTATATGATCATGTGGTGAGCAGAATTGTTTTAAGGCATAAAAATATAACATGGAGTTTAGTTTTTGGTAATTACTGGGTGTCTTTGGGTCTTTTGTCAGAGAAGGCAAACTCAGTCTCTCGGTTTTTGAAAAAGTTTAGTTTGTCATGAAAAATCTCAACTTGGTAGTGACATATTGATGGCAAAAGTATAAAAATATACAACTCTACGGGCAATGCACAAAACTTAGGAGTTTATCCTCCTTAGAGGTCACCAGAGGTTTCACAGTAAATACTGTTTATGATTTATGTTGTAAAATACAGAATGAAAGTTTACAGTGAATGCTGTTTTAGCATTCGCTGTCATAGCACATCAATTATGAATTATCAATACCCCAGCAGACTAACAGAAAATACTGCTCATTATAAAAATAGCATATCAAATTATTGATTCTACTTTTATCTGTCTTGTGCCTTAAATTGCTGAACTTCAGCAAACATCCTTTCTTATGTTTAGTAAAGTATTAGGAGCCAAATAAACTACTAAGCCAGTGTTTCAGCTATAAAGAGTTTTTGTCTCCATTTGAATGAATGTTTTTTTTCCATTTGAAAGTTATTTTTCTCCAGTTTCATGCACAAGTGTTTTTACAAAATAATTTAACTTTGGAAGCATTACGTCTACAGCTGCAGTGTTTGATAATGCATTTCAGATGAGTGACATCTACTAGTTGAGCAGTATTTGGGAACTCAAAAATAGGAGTTACTGAGGTCACAGTAACCTGCCTAAATGTTGAATTGAAATTGCACAGTGCAAGCCCTTTTCAGTAAAGCGGGATGAAAACAAGAAGTTATATAACCACTGAAAAGCTGGCAGCCACTGGCGAGAAAAACAAAATACTGAGAAAGCTTTCATTTAGGAAAGAAAGTTTGTGAAAGCTGAGAAAAAAATGACACCCGTAAAAAACACACCCACAAATTTATCTACTTTACAGCATATCAACCATCTTTATTATAATGACTTTTTTTGTGAACCTGGAAGTATTTAGTTGTGAAAAATAAAATAAACAATGATGTTTTGTGTTAGGGGACAGTCCTGGGGGCAGTATGACTAGCGAGAGGAATGTTCTCATTAAAACAAATATCTTCGGCTTAGTGGACAGAAAGCCAGATCTCTCAAGACAGATTTTGTAAGGATTCATTTAAAAAAAATACAAGATGTAATTTTTTTAACCATCCTTCCTGTATTGTATTAATTCTAGGCAAACCCGAAAGGGAAATATGTGGACACGCTAAGATACGGTTTGCTAAGAATATGTGAACATGCCAAGCCCTTAGAATTTAATTACATTCCCATGAGCCAGGCAGTGATGGAGCAGACCCATTCAGCTGAAATACAATGACAGTGCACAAGAATTCCACTCCAGTGCAAATGGATTTTCACTGGCTTATACAACAGACTATAATCAAGTATAAATGCATGACGAACAGGGGAAGCAGTTGAAGTGTTCTAAAGTAAAGCAAGACTACTAAAAAAAAAAAAGAGAAAAATCACAGCCATCTTGATACTATAAAAGGACCATGAGGTAGAGAACTACTTCTTTGGCAAGGGGTGTTGGTGAGGGGGAGGTGGGGTGGTTGGGGTTCTGAAGTACACTGAGGTGAGCTGATCAATTCTAGAAACCTATTTGGTTTGCTTTCTGACAAGAGCCATGAAATGACGTACATATCGTGTCACAGCAAACAAAAAAGAAGTGAATGAGAATGTAAAATCATGAACTTCCTTAATCTGTGGGGAGACAAATTCAAATTGTATCTACTACATAGCTGGCTATCAATGTTCTACAAAAATGTTTTTTTACACTACCACATTTGCTTGCTGACCATTATTAAACATGGCAGTTGCTCCCTCCTAGCTTGTGTGTGATGCTTGACCAGTCAGGGGTGTTCACTACTGCAAGCTCCACACCAACAGTTCCTGGGCTTTGGCATAGTACCTACCCTGAAGATGGAGCTAAATTTGGTTTGAAACTACTCTCAGGGAACAAAAATGGTTTGCAAATGCCAAAAACATTTCATATTCCCTGGTTCCATGAATTGTTCCTGAGGTGTCAAAGCGCTATTGCGATCAATGGGAGGTACCCATTGATGCACTTTCTACTGTAACCAAGTACCCAAGGCACCTTATTTTGCCATGAATTGTGGTCATCTTACCTACATTTTACAACAAACTAAAATTACCTACCTACTTTTTACAGCTCCAGTAATATTAGGGCTAATGTGGATTACAAAATAAAATTATCATCAGACTTCAGCAGCTTGTCTCACGGCTGGACGGCTAGCTACCTTCAACTTTAACTACCTAACTCCCAATCATTGTGTCATTAACTCACCATGTTTGAAGTAATGTGCATTGACAAGTACATCGATTGCAACCTAAATACAACCAAATCATGGTGGTGCTATAGTGCTCCACATACTGAAATTATTGAAAAGTTGACTTAAAAAGTACTTTCATTTTAGGTCCCACACATGCCTCAGTGACTACATGCATACACATTGGGGAAAGGTGGGTTAGATTCAATACATGATTTTAAAATGGAAATAACACATTCCAAAGGACATATTTGCTTGTCTCCAGTTAAGTACAAAATACCTATAGAACATTATCATGTGATGGAAAGTTCTGACTGAATTGTAAATGACCTTAAAAAGAAGCTAAATGTGTTTCTTGGGTTCTATCCATAGACTGCAAAGGTATTAATTGGGCTAAATGAGTGCTTGGCCCCTTTAACTGCTGTCTGCAGATTTATTGTAAATACTCACGAACAGTGGCATAGCGTTACCTGCCTATTTAAAAAGCAGGACCATGTCGCCATTTAATTAGGAATAGCCTTGCATGTAATGTAATCTTAACATGAAAAACACTAGTGTTTAGGAATATAAACTCATCAGCGTTCAGCTCTGTGAGCTATTTGTTAGGGGGATAAGAGGGGCTTTGTTTGTCTTGAAAATGGGCAACCAATCCCCTGCATCATCTTGGTGTTCTTCTTATTTTGTGCTGGCAGTTAGGCTGACGATTCCTCGCTGACCATTAATTACGACTATCGTTCTGTTTTTTGAGTGTAGTGTGCTTTTTTTCCACAGAGGTGGAGTAACCTTTCTCTCAAGAGCTAATGGTTGTGAGGATGTATGTGTGCTGTAATCACTTCCTTTTTAGGTAAATATAATCCATGTACAGTGACAGTGTGTGTGTTAGATGGGATATCTGTAAGTGGAATATCTGCTTGCAGGGAGCCCTGAAGCAAATAGCCCTCTGCGCTTCAGCCCTGTAGGATCCTTGGGTGGTGCGTCAACTCATGCCACTGGTGACAGGAATCACAACCTATCTCCGTCTCTGATGTAAGAAGGTGAAGCATAAACCTCAAACTCTGCTAAACACATTTCCTGCTGGGGCAAATCAAGGACTTGTGACTGTTCATCACTAAACAGCATTATTTATCATTAAAGAACAGAAGAGCATATTACAACATTAATTATTTTGGCAAATGAATGAAACTTTACATTTTCATTCAGTAAAATAGAATAAGAGGGGGACTTAACCCCTCCTCAACTTTCAATAGTTAAAATGTAACTAATATGAAATGAAATATTAACTGACATAATGTCACCAAGGCTCTGCCTTATGCTGACATAGAAAAACTAAATCAGAAACTTTTTCCTTGTAATTTCTCCTACTGTTGGTGCAGAATACGAAGGGCCTAATTTTGCTGAAATGCAATGAAGAAAATAACAGTTTTGTACATTGCTGTATTTATATACAAATCCCTGTGTACTGTGTTTATGTTTCACTATTGGGTGCCTTTTGTGCAATATAATTTACTACTTCTTTTGTTAGAGTGCTACTTTGATTATCACAATGAAATTCACAAACACATATCGATATCCAAAACGAGTAGTCCGTAGTAATCCTATACTGTACTATTATTTTGAGAATAGTTGTTGTGCAGCTAATTCCGTTAAAACAAGTAATAACTAAATGCACTCTCACCTTAAGGCCCGTCTGGCTCATTTACAGCACACATGTCTAAAAGTATTGTAATGATCACAGAACAAATGAGAGTGAGAACTCCTTGAGAAAAAAAAAAAAAAAAGAGTTCGAGAGAACTAGTATTTATTTGTTAGTCATAGCGCAAATATGTATGGAATCATACCCTGGGCCTTAGGCTTAGTACTGTGTCAGGGCCCCAGGTATAGACTGGATCATACTTTCATAGAGAACCCTCAAGAATTGGTGGTTCAGTGGTAGAATTCTCATCTGCCATGCGGGCAGCTCTTGCCTCATCACATTAAACTATGTATGAATTCAGTGGACCAGGGAATATTCAAAAAAGAAATGTGTTTATTATCTGTGCAGATATCTATAAGTACATTCAACTGTGACACACAGATATAGTAAAAATATTTCCAGTATTTACAGAGCATATGGTGCAAAAACAAAACAATGTTTATTGTCTGTACAGCAGTGGCGGCTGGTGAACTCAAAAGAAGGGAGGAACAAACTTCACCTTTACCTGGAAGTACAGGTATATGTCGCTTAACGTCCACGATACGTTCTGTGAAATAGGGCGTTGTGCAAACACCATATTATTGTATATACTTCGCAAAGCTACATCAGATTGTGTAGTGTACCTGTATTGACTAAACAGCCAGTAGGTTAATACTGTGCAATACTGTATACATAATATAATGATACATTGTAACATAATATAATGATACATTGTAAATATACGGACATATATGCGTCAACGTTGCCCAAACGGACAAGGTTTTTATAGCCTGCTCTATTTTATGAACATGTAAAAGTTAAGGCAAACAATGTATAAACTTTTTTAACTTACCTCGGTAACCTGACAAACTCTCAAAGCTCTGAAAAGGTAGTCGTCCGTCTCCTTCTGTAAGCAGATGCTCACCGACAACTGCCACACTGTCAGAGTTGAACTTGGTGTTAGATCCCAATGCGCTCAATAGTGCCACAGAATATACACAGTGGCGGGCATTGTATTGGATATGTAGTGGTTCAGCACTACCATTGAAAATGAATGGGAAAATGTCATTTAGCCATTTAGCTGAACAATCCTCGGCTCCCGGGTTTGATTCCTGGCCAATGCATAGTTTTTTTTTTATCTTGGGGTTTAACCACAGCTGCAGACTGTCTTTTTCTATTGCATTACATTATAGGCAATTAGCAGATACTCTTATCCAGACCGACTTAAAGCACAAAGTGCATTATGTTGGGACGAGGGTGTTAAAGTGCTAGAGGGGGTTAGCGTGGACTAAACTTGTTTAGTCATGAAAAGACTTGTTTCATGTTCTTGTAATGCTGGTGTCATGTCCACACTTCTGCTGTTGCCATTCCTGAGGTGGAAATGTCCAATATGATACATCCCTTGTTTAGTGGTAGTACAATCTCTCATTTGAAATGGCGTACTCAGACACGTTTTCCTCCATCATTTCTTGAAAGTGTTAGACTGGTGGTGAAATTGATATGATTAAAAATCATAGAGAACAAAGATATATTTAAGTAAAACTGCACACATCTAGCTGTGTCTTACCTTTATTATCAGTGATGCAAAAAAGGCGAGCTTGGACCTGTAACAAATTACACAATTTTTAAAATATTAATCTATCAATAATTTACGGTCCTTGAAACAGCCTATAGTTTTTAGGAGAACAGTATAACAGAACTAAATAAAGACACCTACTTGTGTACAATAAGACACATTTTAAAAATCATTTTCATATTCCATTCATACCCATTTTATATCCCAGAGTCAACCTTGTTAGCCCATACTCTCTGGCCTGAAGTGGATGTCATGAACATATTAACCCCATAATTCCCTGATGACTAGCCCAAATTTTGTCCATGTTGCAGATGCATGTGCAGTTACATAAAGACAATGTCATTGGAGGATAATGAAGTCAACATATGCTCAGTTTGTGAACCTGCAGGCACCCATTACAGAATCTTAACCATCTTATCCCCTTCAGTACTTGTAATGAAAGAGAACCATTCCTAATACATGCTTATATCTGCGGTACTACTGTTTTTCAACATCTGATCTATATCATTTCAGATGTTTATGCAAATGTGTCATACAGATTATTATTTTAATTATAATGGACAGGGATTGTCCATCAAAAATGAGAACCATTACATGGGGAAAAAGACTAAGTGAGAGAAAGAGAAAGTCCATACAAATTCTCATGAATAATTTTTTTAACTATATCTTTCTGAAAAACTGAGAAGCCATGTATTATATTCTTAGAAGGAATGTTGTATCTGAGTTTAATATTTGTATGTAGGTCTCTGCAGTAGATGAATATCAAATGAGAAAACATCATAAAACCTCTGGGGAATTTTGCCATTACTGGTGATGCTAATGTTCTTTCATTAACATCAATTAGCTTGATATAGAGCATTGGGTACTGAAGTCCTATCATCCAGAGAAGCTATAACAAGCATGATTACATTTGTTGTGCATAACATGTCACTGGGTGGAACATGGAAACATCTCCTGCTGTGCAACATCAATATGTATCCCAGACTCCTTTATCATGTTGGCTCAGATTTTGGCTCTGGGGAATACAGACATTAAAATAACAGCTACTTTGCCCTCAAGACACATTTACAAGACATAAACTACAGCTTGTGAAAATACATCAGAACTTGGTAGGGTTGGGAATGTGGCAGCCTCAGTGTTTTAACAGTCCTCTGGGGTGTGAGACTAAGTACAAGTAATGTGATATAAGAACGGTACCAAGTGCTTATTCAGTGGACTCCTTGCTTTCATGCTTGTGAGCCATGACGACTTTGAGTGTTGCTTCTATCAAGAAAGATTTTTTTCTACAAAAATGATATGTTACTGGGAGAATGATACTGGAATTGATGGAATCTGTTTATCGTCATATTCATGTTGTTGGTCTTCAATATGTGGATAGTGTCGTAAGAATGATTGTAAGAGAGGAGCTTTGTGAGCCTCTCTGCAGTTACTCACTGTCTAATTAAAATAAACATTCTGCTTGATTATTATTCTTGTTATCACACTACTGGCAGTATATGTTGAACTAATTAAATAAAGTTTGTTCTCAAATGCTCTTGACGAGTAATCTCCTTAACTGGCTCTATGTTTTCCGCCTTTATGCTACAACTGCAAGGGTTGGTTGGCACTTGGTACAAGTGCTAACAGCAAATTAGCTAGCTAGTTGAATATTGGTACAGAACCTGCAGTGAATAGGATAGAGCAAGAGATGTGTTCAAAACACCATATCATACACATTTTTAGAAACTTTCCAGGGAGTCATGAATTATTGAATGAATTATTATCCAAATTCTACAGCTTCACAATAAGAGTAACTTTGCACCTAAAATGGAATTGGACATGCCCTAAAGGAACTTGTGCTCTGTGCCTTAGACCATGCGCTAAGAATGTGTAATGAGGACTAGAGGTGAACAGAGACGTCATTATCTGTTTCTGTTCAACCATCAAAATGACCTGTCTCTGTATCCGGACAGAAGACCGCAAGTGGGTGTAGTTTCTTTCAGAAGTCATGTTAAATCAGGCAAATGTATTTTCTAACCTAATATTCATTGGCAATGCAATTTTTGTGCCTTCAAAGCATCAAATTAATTTAATATTGGCATATAATTGATTATGAAATACATTTCCACATCATCATACTGTACTTTTCATCTCTCTCTCGCATTTTTATTTTTAGCTAAACTAAGTTTTATGAACTGTCCAAATTAAAGCCAGGAACAGTCAGCTCTCAGACCACTGCCTCCTTTGCCCCGACAAGGTGGGGGTGGCTACAAAACACTTTTCAATAATGTGTAGTGAATGAAACGACTAGTTAGTGAAATAAAAGTCCTATGTTGCAAACAGAATTGGCATTTCTATCTCGTGGACATTTGAAGAAATATAATGGCTCACGCACAGATATGTCAATCATGGCTTTTTTTTCCCCGAATAATGAGCAAATTCGAATATAAGAAATATCAGTTTCCATCTCATTATCTCTGCCTTTCCAAAGAACGTATGTGGGTACATCCCTAATGAGGACATCATATACCAAAGCACCACCAGAGCATATTCTGCTTTTAACTGGAATCCTGGTCATGATTCTTAGGTAGCAAGTGACCATCAGTGGGTCCATTCTGTGTTCCTTGGGCCCTAGGTTCCCAGGGAATGGCTAATGGGAGATATTATGCATGTTGCTCAAGATTAATGTTAATGTGGCTAATGCTGTTCAGGCCAGCGCTAACACCAACTGTCATTATGTATTGTAATGTTATTACTAAACATGCCAATCTACATATTCCACTTAATGATTGCAAAGTGAAAAAAAACATTTAAAAGAGTTCAATAAAAACCTACCTCTCACTGAATAGATTTTTATTATTTGTTTACTGTAATTTACAACATACATGTATTATAAAAAAGATAATCTGTGGCAGCAGCTCCATTTTGGATATTTACTAAACATGGACTATCTGATTAAACACTTTGGTTAATATACCAGCGGTATTGACATTATTCTTATTTTTTATTCAGGGAGGATAGAATTGAAGGAACATGAGGTGGGTTTTACTTTGAAGCAAATTACATTGAGGGAATACAGGGCTTTGGGAACAGGACCCCAGGAACTTAGATACACTCCCTTCATAAACAATATCCCAGATGTAACATATTGGAATGAGGGGGTGGTCAACTGCATAGTTAGGATTATGACCATTGAGGCAACCTAAAGACTATACATTACTGAGGCTGTAAATCAGAATATCTGTGCTTTCCCTTTTTAATATCATTAACTCTAGGAGTAAGTGGGTTACATTTGAAAGATTTACCACTTTCCTTCCACATTGGCAGATTTTAGCAGAGATAATTTAGCATGAAACATGCATACATTTTTTAAATCTCCTTTTGCACCCCTTGCCCTGATGTCTCGCCCTGATAGAAAGCAGTTATGACACATAAATGCATGAGCAGAGCTTTCACAGAACACAGGAGTGTAAGGAAGACACTTCTGTGCAACAGAGCCCCTGATTGCCCATAATAAGACTCTCATTCTACTGTCACATCAGTGTTTGTTGTGTGTTTTCCACAAAAATAGTGTAGGGGGCTCATTCCTTATTCAGTAAAAGAGTGAACTTAAAAAACATTGATTCTGACTTTAAGAATAATTCATGCCCTTAATTTCCCTAACGATATTTTATTCATGTTAAACTTGATTGGTGAGGATTGCTTCAGTGATTTCTTTCTAGTCCGTCAGTTTTAAATCTCTTGATCTCTGTCAGCCCTCTTGCTTAATGATTGAAGCAGTTAGAGCGATATTCACCCTGATGCAGAATTTATATATGAATACAAAAACCTTGTCAAAAAGATTCTGAATGCCTTTGATGACAGTCAAATTCAATTCAACTTCTGAAAGGAAATCCCTTTTTTGCAAATCTGTCATCTGTCAACACTGGGGGAAAATGCAATACACTTTTAAGAAGAAAGATACCTCTCAATTATTTTGGGTTGTTGAGACATTAATAGTCAGCATGAATCCTATCCTCAATTTAGCTGATAAATGAATGAAAATGTTGTCTATCACTTGCATAACCATAGTTATAAACAACTCTCTAGCATTTTTGAGCTAACAGTGTGTTGACTCCTGTACTTTGTTGTTATAACCATTGAAGTTTTCAACAGAGCAAACACATAACAGAATGTCTGATGAGGAGAATGAATAACTGTATCATTCACCTCAAGCTGATCATTAAGGTGTATTAACAGAATACTGGTAGTACTCTGGAATGTGGGACAGCTGATCATGCTTAATAAAGCTTCCATTTCTTGTTTGTGAGTCTACAATGATATTTTAACAGGTTTTAAAAAAGATGTACATTTTTAAGTAGAAATTTCTCAGAAGTATTCTGTGCTTTGCTGTCATTTGCAGATAAAAGCTACTATAAAGCAAGGCACAAATGAGAGAATTGCAGAAAAAGCCATTAACATAGTTTAAGGTGATTTACATTTTCCTACCCTGCATTATCTGTCTCCCAACACAGAAATGTACTCTCAGGATGGCAGTTCCACCATTTCTGCCTATCTGCTAAGCTGAACATTCATTACATGGATTCAGTCAGTCAGGCAATCAATCAATCAATCAATAGAAAATAATGTAAAGTCAGGGTTTCATTCACAATGACTATGTTCTAGATAAAAAATTATATTCTTTTCACACTATTATCTACCAGCTGGGCTGTGCAATTACTGCAACAGCAGTACTAAATGGCATAAAACTGACTCTTGTAAGAGGGTCACCCCTACAGGAGAGGATTCTGATAAAATGGCTATGCAGCTCCACTGGTGGATTTCAGACGTAAGAAACAGCAGCTGCTTTCATGTGGACAGTGTATGCATGTCTACACTCCTCCAAATTGATTTTTGTCACCAGGACAGACTTTGAGGGCCTTTATCTTGATCTTTACCTTCTGCATGTTCACGGAGGCCAACTGCAGAAATGTTTAAGGCTAAAAAAATATGTATAAGGTATATTTCCACAGGAAAAACACTTGAAAGAATGACCTTTAAACATTTCTCTTTGTATGACAGATCAAAACTGGCATGGACCAAAAGAAAACTAGGAATAGGAATTACTTCAAGACCTCACTAAGCACAAAGCTGTCACCTTATGATTTAAATTACCCTTTCAATGGCCCAAGCTAACAGTACATTAGAGAACTTTTATAGCTGTGAAAAAGTCCTTTCTACTTCTCATGGATGTGTCAAAACATGGCTATCGCAGGAACAATTTTCTGCTATGAAAGTGCCTCTAACACATGTTGGAATTCATCCAACTTTAAAACTGGGCTACCAACTTAAATGTGGGTTTGCCCTCTGCCCTCTGAATGTAGATCAGGATCAGAACTTTCTTGACATTACCCACCAACATTATGAACTCGAGGGAGCATCAAATTTAAAGGCACACATGATGTGTCCTGATGTAGGAAATGGTGTTTTACACTGACCCAATTCTGACAATTCACACTAGTGAAAGAATGCATAGTGGGACCATAAAAGTAGAGTTTTTGACTTCCTCCCAAAATTATTTCCCATGTTACCCATGTGTGTTTTTGGAGCAAGGAACAGTGAGCTGAACCCCACAGAAAAGTTCAAAAGCATTCTGTTTTTCTGATTCTTTTCCTATTTTCACAGTTC
Organism: Albula glossodonta; assembly: GCA_019788955.1. NCBI lineage: Eukaryota > Metazoa > Chordata > Actinopteri > Albuliformes > Albulidae > Albula > Albula glossodonta. The sequence goes on from JAFBMS010000003.1 coordinate 18,053,714, forward strand.
CACATGCTCTGTGTTCCAGCTTAAAATGTGATTCCATTCATCCACATGCTTTCATGACAGCGTTAGCAGCAGAGAGCTTGGCTTTAGCAGAAGGATGTCGCCTTCATGTCAGACATCACGCTACAGCACACAGGATTTACTGTACGTACTGCAAGCATTTCATATTTAGACTGAGATCTTAAACATGAACCTCAGCCAAAATAAGCTCAATCATAGTCATTCAATGAATTATTAATTTGTTGGAGTGTTAAAGGAATTGACAGTCGAATTAACTGTATTCACCTCAGCATAGTGAGGCTCATTATTGACTACCACCTGATGAACAACATAAAATAGATACTACACAATATACAATTGGTACTAGATGGAGTCACAAGACATGAAAATAAAAGGGAGTAGAATTATGGTTTTGGTAAGGTGAGGAGTATGAAGAACAGTGCTTTTCACTGTGTGTGGCAAAGAGCAGTTACCCCATGTCTACATATGGAAAGCAGAGGGCATTCTCAGATTTTCTCTCTTACTAACATACAATGCCTCTACAGGGACTAGCTCAAAACTAAACTCCACTCAAAAAAGACAAAGAAAGAGACAGAATGTAAAAATTATGCTTGAATCTATTGCAGAAATTGTAATGAAACAAACTTTAACTGAGGCAGTCTTAGGCTATTCGGTTAATTTGTACTATAAAAAGCAATTTGCAATTTGGATTGAGCTGAATTAATGTTCTGAAGTATGTATTAATAACGTATTTATTAAGTGTATTTAATAATAGGTCTTTACTCAATCTTAAATATTTTTACAACACATCAAATAAAACTATGTCCAGCAATGTAGGTATAGAAAAAATTGTATAGAAATAATTATGTTGAGGTGCGTGAGAGATATCTTCCTGGGGTCAATCTAGGTCTGATGTAATCTGTGATTTGTCAATTGAGCAGCTCTAAATAAATTTAGTGAATATTTTCCCCTCAGAAACAGAAGGGTGAAACATTAATTTCAGCGTGTTCATCTCGGTCCATGTTTAATCTCACTGTAATAAGTAAATGAGTTACTCTACAACTCCATTCACAATGTGGTTTTATGACTGAATCAGTCCAATTCTTGATTGCTTCTTTTTTTATTGATGCAAGAATTTTCACACCACAAAAACCCTGAGAAAATAGCTGCTTAAATTGCCTTTCGAAAGCATATACTATCTTCTCCCTCATGCAATAGGATGTGGATTATAGCTTAGCTCCTTGTCAGGGCCTAGCACACAACTTTAATAAACACTAATATGACACAAGGGCTCTGGGATCCTGAATGGCTTATTAAAGCAATTACTCATACTACAGATGTAATTGATTTATTACAGATTAATATTTTTAATAAGGTTACATGGGATTAGACCGGGGATTGTGAAGAGAATGTGTAAATTGCTTTCTAATGACAAAAACAAAATCTTTGCTTCAGATTAGAATTTAAGAGGTATCTCAGACAAATGTACCCAAAGGCACACTTTTGTTAAAATGTACACATTACAATTTGCCTGGAGAAGGTAAGAGCTGGCATAGTTAAAAAAATGTTCCATACTTGTTCATCTCTTCATTCCTCTTAAATTGACAAGTCATCTCTCACTCACAGAATTATCATGGGATTATTTTTATTTCTGCACTTTTTTCTAGTTGCATTGAGATATGGCATGAAGTCATTTAGAGAAATGCCTTAAAAGAAAGTCTCTAGGATCATTCCAGTCTGTTCTATAGTGGGTTATGCAAGGCTCACACTATGATGGGTTTATGGGGACAGATCGTGCTGGTGAAGTATGATTGGCTGCTGAGAGAAAACGCTCAGAAAATGCTTTGATGTGGGAGGACAAGGGCAGGTTTTGAAAACGAATAGGATTAGCATCAGGCTCCCTTACTGTCAGAAACGAATGGACCGTCACACCTTGAGATGTTTACATCACCCTCTCTGTCTGTTCAATACCGTGAGCTGACGCCATGGTGAAGATGAAGCTCATTTCATACGCAGGTACTGCAGCTGCGTTGGTGCCTTGGGTATAGCATGAATACATAATTTGTTCAGTTAGCATCCATTTATAATTAACAATTCTTCTCAAGAAGAAAATCCTCAGGGGCCTCATTACAGAAAAATATCCTAACTGTTGTCCTATCTTAAGTTTCAAAGATAGGAAAAAACCTATCTCCCTATTACAGAAGCCTAAACTCATGGCTGTGTCCTCTCCTATCTCAGATCTCCCATTTTATGTTAATTTAAGAAATCCCAACTATAACTGTAAATTTGATTTTTAAATTGACAGTCGTCCTGTCATGTCTGTATCTTTGATTAGAATGTACCGGTAGGCTGCTCAAGATGGACAAGCCATAATATCAATGGCTTTCACTGCTATTATGGACAAAAAAAAGACAGGCGTACAATTTTAACCACAAGGAGTTGATTGTATTTTAATATTAAATTTATGATCAAAATTAATATTCTTGGCAGTTGCTATCTACCCATTAGTACATAATCCAGGAAATTTAAAGCGTCATCATTCAGTTTGAGTAGTCTTTCAAGCATTATATTTCTGTGTTCATGTTCCTCATCTTCACTGCCTTACAGACCCAACAAGAGTGCTGTTGCAATTTTTGGCAGCTAATTTGAATTTAGGACAGGGTCTAGTTAGGACAGTTCTGCAATATCTAAATTCCAATCTTAAAATAAGACAGGATGTTTTTTCTTAATGCAGTTAGGAAACATTTTTCTGTAATACGAAAAATCCTAAATGTCATCCTAAACCGAGATAAGATAGGATTTCAGACTTACGAAGTTTCTGTAATGAGGCCCCAGGTCCTGTAAGGATTTACACATCCCAAATGTTGTCATCTAAAATTTAATAGAGGCTGGAATTAAATGTATTTTATTGACTAATTCCTAAACAAACCAGAATTGTCTTCACCTGAATAAAACTATATTTTGGAGGATTGGAAAAAAATTAAGAATTGTTGGAAAATTGTGGAGGGGGTAGTCAAGTGGCTGTGCTCCAATGATTGCTTTACAAATATTTCGCACCTACTGGTTTATACTGAACTTAAGTATATGTGGCTTTTACTAGACAGTATATACAGTGAAATCCAGACTAATCGCACCCTTGCTAAAGATGAAAATCTAGTAAAGTGCTATATAGCTTCTTTCCTACTGAATTCAGTGGACCATTAGTGAGGCAGAATCTCACTCCAATGTACACCCTTAAGATGGTTTCAGGCTACTTTTTCATCTGAGAGGCTCAATATCACCTTTGTTCCATAATTTAGCTTTTTTGGGGGGGGGGGGGTCATTTCACATGGCACAAATAGAGTCATCAATGGTTGAGTGAATGCAATACGTACATTTAGTATTTTTCATTATTTATATTGTATTTTTGTGTTTTTAGATATATGTGTGCATGTGCATATTACTCTCCAGAACTGACTGCTGAAAGAGTTTTGACAGTCCAATTGCCATTTCTGAGGAAACTGCCAGTGTTGTTTTCCAGGGATGATGATAAACCATATATTTCAGCATGTGAGTGTTTTGTTTGGGCGATGTCCTGTAGTTTTTATTGTGGGAGAAATTGTCCATGTCTACTTCTTCTGTCATGGCGTCCTTCAGTTGGCAATAATGAAGGAATTGCTAAGTAGGGTTGTTAAATGTATATTGAATATTATGGAGACGTAACAGTGTAACCTTTTCCCATTTGAGAGCCAACGCAGGGGCGTATCAAGCATTCTAAAAAATGGGAGGGACGAAGCTGTGAGTAGCTCACTGTTCACTGATTCTTTGCATACTTGACACACACGCCTAGCCTACATGTCATAAAATGCGTCTCAAGATATCTGCACGAACAAGGAATTGCACAAGTGTTACAAGTGTTGCTACATTATGATTAGACACTGCTCTAATTAAATTGACTGTCCTCTCCTTTATTCAAAGAAAAAGACCATGAGATTTTCATATTTCACCACTCAAAGTTCACGGAGACAAATATAGTGCAGCCAGACTATTACTCTCATATAGGCATATGATGTATGTAAATAGGTGTAGGTAGACTGCAGGTTTGCAGAATGACACAGCAGAAGCGTCTGTTTAACATGTGGAAATAGGATGTTTATTCTGAGAGGCATTGGCGGCTTGTCGTCTTTTATAGTGGGGCGGTCACATAAGTCAACATCAAGGCCCATGGGCCAGACATGGCTCTCCATGACTTTTAATCAGGCCCGCCAATAAATTCTGACAATCAATTTAATGTGGCCTGTGTGCTGGTATTTAAATTTTCGTCCATGACAGTACAACATTGAAACACAGGAAGTGCTGCTGTGCTCCACGCTCTCACTTTTATCAGGGAATTAATAAAAGACAGATAAGCTACCTAGGCTACAATACAAACAATGTAAATGTTATCTGCCTTTCCAAAGGTAGCTAACATGAACAATGAACAAAAAAGTGGACAATGAATATCGACAATTCCAAGAAAGATGGGAAACAGAATATATATTTTGTGAATTCAAAAAAAAAACCCAATGTGTTTCGTATGTCAAGAGTCATTGGCAGTTTAACCTTTGGAGGCATTACAAAATGAAGCATGAGCATTATGGAAATGTTGACATGGAACAGTGGCCGCAAAAAGTCAAAGAATGAAAACGCAACCTTCAACAATAACAAAACATGTTTACTCGCATCGACAGTCAGTGTGAGGGAGTTGTGAAGGGAAGCTTTACAATAGTGGAGGAAATAGCTAGAGCATGCAAGCTGTTCACACAGGGAGAGTTTATTAAAAATTGCATTGAAAAGGTATGTGATGTTGTATGCCCCGACAAGAAGCAGACGCCCCCCCCAAGTATCAGCCTCTTCCAAAATACTGTGGCAAGTCAGGTGGATGAGCTGGCCTCTGACAGATCCAGCTAAAAAATAAAGCCAAGGAATTTTTTTCGTATTCATCGTCTACAGAAGAAAGTACAGACAGGACGGACACTGCCCAGCTTTCCATATTCATCCTGGGGGTGGATGCTCAGTTTTCCGTCCCTGAGGAACTTTTGGATTAAAAAGCAATTCACAGGACAACTACTGAACAAGACATTCTCACACAAGTGGAGTAGTGCATTAATGAAACAGAACTGCACTGGAATAAACTTGTTGGGCTGACAATGGATGGTGCACCTGTGATGTCCGTGGTTTGGTCGGTTTGGTTCAGGAGAAAATTGAGCACACAGGAGAACACTTGACAGCCTACCACTGCATCATCCACCAGGAAGCCCTCTGTGGAAAGGTGCTGGGCATTTGACATGTACTGATAGTTGTAACCAAAATGGTGAACTTTATTTGTCCATGGCGCTTGAATCACTGGCAATTCAAGGCACGTTTAGAGGAGCAAAACTCTGTGCACGAAGATGTGCACTGGTTGAGTCAGGGGAAAGTGTTGCGAAAATGTTATGATACCAACGTTGAGATCGCTTGTTTCATGGAAAATAAACAAAAGGTCATCCCCGAGCTTGAGGATGAAAAGTGGCTGAGCAACTTAGCATTTATGTGAGACGTAATGGAGCACCTCAACACCCTGAATGTAAAACTCCAGGGTCGAAAGCAGCTGATCACTGAAATGCGAAACTAAGTGAAGGCATTTCAAATGAAATTGCATCTATGGGAGGGCCAGATGCGCAAAGGCAACATGACTAACTTACCTACTTCCAGAGCAATGTGCATGCTGAAAAACTGAACACACTCCAAGCGGAATTCAGCAGGAGATTTGCTGATTTTGAATCACAGAAATTCAACCTTGATCTGTTCGCAAATCCATTTGCAATTCATGTTTACACTTCACCAGCGCACTTGCAGTTCACATTGCATTGCAATGTGAACTGCAAGTGCCAGTCAGTTGGTCAGTTGAAGACTCAGTACCAGTCAGTTGGGGCTGCTGAGTTGCACCTCTACTCCCCGAATCAATGTCACAGCTTCGCCTTCATGCTGCACGCATCATGTCTATGTTTGGAAGCACTACCTGTGTGAACAGATGTTCTCTGTAATGAAACTGAACAAGACTACCCGCAGATCCCGCCTTGCAGACCAGCATCTGGTATTGAAACTGGCCACAGCAAAGGACATTAAGCCTAGAATAAATGAAATCATATTTAAGAAAAGGTGCAGAGTGTCTGATAAAAGCTGAACTAAAAAGTAAGCACAATGCCTCTTCTGCTTAGGTTTGGCATTATAGGACTTGTTGTTGTCCTTTCAAGTTTCCAAAGTAAGTCATACAATTTGAGATACGACTTGTTGCACTGACTATTTTGCTTCATCAATTTTACTGAAAAACATGACCTTGTTTGTTGTTTTGTTTGACAAAAGTACCGTGATCCAAATGTGTTTTGTCTAACTGTGCAGTTATTTTATCCAAAACAAATATTCAGCACAAATGCTATTCTGCTTTACTCATCAGTTTTGCTGGTAACAATTACCTTATTTGTTGTTCTGTTAAAGACAAAACTACTGTTAGGCAGATGTGTTTTGTTTAATTGTGAGGTTATTTTATACAAAAACATTGTTATGCATTTGATAAATATTTTGCTTTATTAATCAATGCTGGTAACAAAGACCTTATTTTTTTATTTTGTTATAGACAAAAGTACGCTACTGTGAAGAAAATGTGGTTTGTGCAGTTATCATTTTATACAAAAACATTGTTCAGCACTTCATAAATACTATTTTGCTTTATTAATCAGTTTTGCTGGTAAGAATTACCCACAAACATGGATGCACGTAATACTTTTTTTAATTGAATACAGTTACACGCCTACTTATATTTCGTCAATAAAAAAAGAATCATTACAATAAATGCCAGGCCCCTGATTTTATGGCCTCTGGGTTAGATGATGATCCACAAAAAGTCCCCCGCGTCCCCCACGGCTGCGAGCCTACGTATAGGATTTTCAAAGTGGATTGAAACATGGCAATTAGCATCACCTGCATTTGTTGTAAGTGGCAATCTTACTATTAAGTTTACGAGCAAACTGTTTTGGTACTGATCCAGTATGAACAAAGTAGTTTCATCCGTGTTTATTTTGTTTTCGCGACTTATGCGAGTTAGCTAGCTGGCTGGATGGCAAAACGTTCAGTCATCGCCTGGCAGCAGCAGATAGCCCCTGCGGTTTTTCGTGGTTTTCACATGGATTTTGTAGTTACTCCAAAATGTACACATTATTTTCTCTCAAACTGAGCATAGTTAAGATTGGACACGTTGTCACAAGATTCAGCTGTCAGATTCTACAGAGTACAAATTCACTCATAACCTAAATTTGACCAAACGATTAATTAAATTGCTCTGGATTGGCAGTAATCAAAATTCTGCTCTATGGCGGGCAGAGTACATTTGGCGGCACTTACTGGCCTTGGCGGTATCATGCTCTCTAATGGGTGCTCCTCCAGCTTACAATACATTATTGAACATTTATTTTAAACGTTATTGTAATATATTTTGGCAATTCAAAATAATGTTAGCCATTTTCGAACGGGGAAAGACTTACTGCTTGCCATTTCTACCGTGTATGTGAATACCTTGGCTGTGGTTAGCTAATATTAGCTACACTATCTAACTTGTGATCAGCTTCTCAACCTTAGTTGTAAAAAAATACTAGCAAGCTCACGCACATGCTAACACATTGAAACGGATAAAATATACGTTTTGTGAAACATTTTAATGACCTCATTCAATTCCTATACTACATTTTGACACGACCACTAAACAATGATTAGCTAGCTCAGTATTAGCTTTGCTTGTTAAGCAGCTTAAACGGCCACAAAGCTAAAAGCTTATGTTAAACAGCCATAAAGCCAAATAGGCTAATGAACATGACATACCACTCCGTTTCCTCCGCTGCGCATCAGAAGGTTTCCTTTTCATGTTGCATTTAAATTGTTCCAAAACATTTCCTCCACACGCTTATTTGGGTTGGTGGCATCTGACCCTTTGCTATTTGGTCGGTTGGCTGTCAGTCTAACTGTGTGGCCCTTCACGACCAATCGGATTTGAGTACAAAGTTACATTGCTATGGATTTCCTCAGTGAAAGGGCAGGGGAAGGGCGCACAAGTTGAACTTTTTCCCGCTTGATATTAAGCACTGAGAGAGCACTGTAATACCTAAAAAGGAAAATGAGAGCTGTGGCTTGGTGCTGCTAGAATGTTTTGATGCCCATGGTGACTGCCTATATCATCTATGTCAGGACTGGCCTTGCCTGAGAGGTGTATTCTCAGTGCAACTAGGTATTTTCTGGGTCCCGGCATCAATTCTAGTCTATCACAAAGGCAGAGAGTCAGGCTTGAACCAGTTCTTGGAATATCTAGACAACATACTGGAATTTTGTATGTGGTTAATAATGGCTGGTCGAGACATGGCTGGTCATTATTTATTATGATATCATCTGTGTAGTTGGATGAATGGTTTCGTTGTTTTAATACCAGGTATGTGTTGATTTTGATAAATGGCTGTTGGTAGTTGTTCAGTGTAAATGTCAAATAAACAGGGTGACAGAGGACTCTTTCCCCTGAAAAGTCTTAAGAATTAGCCCATGTTTGACTATTGGTGATTACTGAGGCAAAATGTGGTTTATTTAGGATATAAGGATTTTATATACAGCAAATGATGCATCTAATTAATGAAGACAATAAATCCAAATAATATTGTTGAAAATAAGAATGACTGCCTCTATTAAATACTTTCTCTGGAATGAGGGAGACCATTATTGGGGAGCGTAGGGGTTGACCCGCGGGTTCGGGCTGGTGCGTCAAAAAGTGACAAAGCAGAGTTCCGAGTAAGTTATTAACTTACAGAAACATTGAGTATGCATTACTAGTCCATCTTCTCTTCCCCTCTCTCTGACACTCTGTCAGCCTGTCATGTCAACCTAAATGATGTGCCTGCCAAATTGGCCAAAGCAAAGGCAAACAACCCAAACAGGACGTGAGCTCGTGCCTCAGTTACACCCAATCTTTGGTCAACTGACATAAAACTTCCTATCAGTGCTTACAGCCACACTTTAACATGTTTAGATCAAGTTGCCATGGCGACTGGACTGCTTGGCCCCATTATCGCTGCTTGCGGGTTTCTATTAGTATCATTGACATTTTCAAAATCAGTTAACCTGCACAGACATCTGATGTTATCTGATGAGTATCTCCCTTTATTGAAATCTGTTTAGTCTGTGAGAATAAGTATTGACACAGGTTTTGTTTTGCGATATTTCAAAGTATATTTAAGAGAGGAATAGAGAGTGATAGCTTGAGAACAGGTCTTTGTTGAACTACAAGAGACGTGTTATTAATGCTGAGTACATAATCTTAGGAATTATTGCAGTGCTGCATATTTCTACAGCTTCAAGACTTTCAGCAAGGTAGACATTCAGAGATCGGATGCTCCCACCATCTACAGCAGTGTATATCTTTCCTCAGTTCGTAATCCATCTTCCTGAAGCATGTCAATGCTTTACCTATAGTGCAAACACCCCCAGGCTGCTGTACTAAAGCTGCCTGTACTGCCTGGAAGCTGACATAAGGAAGGCTGACCTATATCTGAGCTGTACAGTCAGACTTCAAAAAATTACAGTTGAGACAATTTCTTGCCCATGATTTTAATATGAAAACCAGAAAAAGTTCAAGCCCCAGCCACACCATAGCCAGCTAAGATCAATACTTCATTGGCAACGACTCAGTCTGACTTGGGAGAAAGGTTCAAATAGGGTGCACTCATCAGTCTCGCTGCTTCTCTAGCAGCTTCTCCTGTTCTTCTACAGGATTATGAACTAAACGTATATCGACTTTATATGTGTTGAACGCCATAACCAAAATGTGATTGATGTTGCATCAGTTTAAAAAGAAACGAGTGTGAAAACAATAAAGAATTGTAGACTTGAACAGAAAAAGAATAACCAGAACAAAAGCAGAAACATTTAGATGCAGCTGGCACAGCTGGGAGAAGCATAACTTGAGGAAAAGTAGAAATAAAGAACTCATAGAAAATCACAGACAATTTGTTGGAAAAAAAACCTTAAGTACCACTGCAATTTAAAGATTGTTTTCTTTCCAATGTCCTCCAGAGTTAGCCAGTCAATTAGCATATCATGCTAATCATTTTCTGGGGCATTGGCTGTGTGTGTTGGGGCCTGCTTTCTGTTTCAGCCAATGTGCTAAACATTGCTTTTGAAACTGAAATAACCCCAGTTAAAGTGGAATCCTGTTGACAGCTCCTCTTAACCCCTGTTCACCCTGTAAGCAAACTGTATAGTAAGTGTCGCAGTCTGAGTGGTACAACAGAGATTGCTGAGGGGCCATTAAACTGTCAGAGCTGTTCAGAGAGAAAGGCATCTCCCTGCAAGCATGTTGCTGCCTCCACAGCCTTGTGTGAGCCTTTCTCTGTTAAATGTGTAAATAATAAGAAGGAAATGTATATGTCTGTTCTGAAAATGTGTATCTATGCCTGTCAAAGTGTGCTTGTGTATGTGCAAGTGTGAGTAATTGTCTATATCTGTTTACTCACACAAAGAATGCTTTCAAACGTACTTGTCAGCAGTATTATATATTATGAAACAGCTTTTGTTTAATAATATAAAGTTTAATGACAGGAAACATAGAGAATTTTCATTTCTCACCCAGAGAGGAGCATCCTGGAGCTAAAATACAAATGAAAAACAAACTCAAGATGAAAACGTGGAGGATTCATGAGAGACAGATCTTTCTACTCATCTTCGTTGAGGCAGTAATAGTCATTATCATGTCTGGCAGTCTTTCCTTAATTGGCTAGTGAGCTCAGATTCTCTCTCATTTACAGATTCAGACATGGATACTTTAGATGTGAACTGTGCTGACTAGTTTGTCTAACTGTGCCTCATCATGTGTTCAATGACAGTTGGAGAAGCTTGGGAAGCAACCATATCTCATCCATTTTATTCTTTTAAAATGATATATCTGAGTATTTGCATGTACTGACTATAAGCCCTTATCTCCCTATAACACCACCAAAGGGATTCCTTTTTCCTTGTCCTATCACCCTGATTGTCAGCATGTGCCATCTTGCATGCCACCAGACAGAGTAAAAAAATTTCAGATCTTTTATGCATTGATACCTGAGAGACTCTAATGCTCCTGAATGCTGTCTGTGTCTGCTCTGCCGTCTCTCTGTATTTCTGCTCTGTGACTGCCACTGGCACTTTCATGTGCTTAAATGCGTGTTATGTTGAATATGTACATTGTTACATCTTTTGAATAAAACAATGCTTTGTTAAAACAACACTGCAAAATGTTAACTCCCTATGTGTTGATCATACAATCATAAAAACATATTTTAGTAATAAGACTAAAGTAATAGTGTATATTTGTGTGTTTGTACACATATGGTTAATATTTTGTTTTTGTGAAGTAGACATGTTCAGATGATACAGAGCAGTTGGAAAATGTATGTTGGAAAGTGTAATTAGTGATCATGACATGCTTAGATACATAACCACAAAAACAGGCTAAAAACAAACTTAAAATATTTTGGGTGCTTGAGCGAGCCGAATCATATGTTCCATGTGTTGAGCAATGAAGCCACAGATTGTACAGTAGCATATTTTAAAAGCAGTGTGTTAGAAAGCACTGTCATGATGTTGATAAGATACAAGTGTCCTGGAACTTATTAGAATTTCCATGCTATGCCTGCTTAATGAACACTTTCTGTCACTTAAGGTGTAGAATGTACAGCAGATTGGAAATAATGTACTAGAGTCATTTATAAACCCACACTAATGTGGTTCTGCGTCAGTTTTTTTTTTCAGATCCCTGAGTCACCCTGAGAAAACAGGTCAGAGTGCCTCATTTTGTTAACTGAAAATGTACAATAGATTGCACTGATAAAGTTTAATTATAGATTTTGAGATCAATAATGATGTAATTTTCTGAGAATGTGGTTTATAGAGAGGAAAACTTTGTGTTTCTTGTGCGGTGACACACTGGTGGAACAACTTGTTATATCCATTCTATAATTGTTATCCTGACACACAATTAGTATGGTATAGAGGTGATTTTTTTTCTGGTGAAATTATTAATTTTAATTGCTGGACCTTTAAGAAGATGTTCCAAATTTCATCTTTGAATGCAAGATTTGTGGATTTGTTTTCTTCTTTCTAAAAATCCCCAATATTCCAAGCCAAATGAGTCATACTTCAGACTTTAAGAAAATGGGGAGGAGTTCCATTCTCTCAGCTGAGAAATGGGCTGGAATGAGGGTGGATATTGCCCCAAAACATTTACTTACACCTCAGTCTCCATCATGAGTTCTGAAAGTCTATAAACACGGCGAGAGTGCTTGAGTGTCTACTAATGAATGTGAAATCACCTTTTAGCAATCTGTATTATTAATATGCAAGCTAGTCAATTTTTAATCTTGAGTCTGTCGTGTTGATTGTCAGACCATAGAGCTAGAACAGAGGTATACACAGCATTGTGGACCTTATTCTTTAGTTGAGACTAAGCTGTAAATGTCATTCCACTATTCTAGCTCCTGGTAGCAGCTTGCATTTCATTTATGTAATTAGTGCTGGCATTGCACGCCACAAAATGGTCTGCCCCTTCCTACCTCCAGACACCAATCACACCTTTCAATCTCTGCTCAGACTCCTCTTGCCAGGTAGCTATCTCATCCCCTTGGTTAAATTCCAAATTGTAAATAGTAATTGTAATAGGCAACAAATCACTGAGCCTTATATGTGTCACAACACTGCCCCCCCACCTCTTCACCTAAAACACAAGACTAAGATTGTGCTATTTAAAATTAAATACCCTCAACTGGTATGGATCTTGTCAAGAGTTATGAATTATACCAAATTAGACTACCACTGAAAATTAAAGAAATTATGGTTATAGATGACAGGTAACTTCTGAGTCGGGGTTTGTCAGAAAGGAGCAGGAAAGATGCTGGAGGTGAAGACAAACAGAAGTACAGAAGACCATGTTATAAATCATGAACTTTCAGCTGAAGAGGGTGGCTGCAGGTCAGCCGAATGGTTGTAATATGTCTACCATTGTAACAACCATATGTGTTGTTTTTTTCAGCTAGGTGTGCTTTGTTTATGTCAGCTACAAAGTATTGACAGCATTATTTGATGTGCAGAAGACTATTGCAGTTGAACACAACAAACTAAACCTTTTATATTGCTCACATAAAACTGCAAGAATAAGTCATTGAAAAAGGCTACTTAGAATCATATATATATATATATATATATATATATGTATGTATATAATTCTGTCTTATTTGATTTAATAGTCTCAGGATCCACTCTTGTAGGATGGGACTGATTTGAGATGTATGCTTGCCTTTCTCCTACTGCAGCTCTACTGTCATGCATACAGATTACTCTTCCTCTCCAGGCCTCTGTTCACCTCTTTGTCCTCTCCCTCTCTGTCACTCCATTTCTCATCAACACAACGTCACTGGAGACTGTTTTTACTTGTAATTTAGGACTGGCTGTTGATTGAACAATTTATCAGTTCGGCTACTATTTGCACATTTGAGGTATAGCTGAATAATTTTGGGAAGATATCTGTCTGTTGTGAAGATGGATTGTGTTTATCCTGATGGTGCTCTTATGGTTTATAGTTCAGTAATTGGTTTGAATTTTTTGTCAATATTTCTTTTACATTTGCATTTTGTGAGAAAGCAATCAAAAATGATTAACTGTTTTGTAAAACATTATACATTTCTAAAGTTGTTGTTATTTCATGCTGTAACTGTTTTGAAAAATGTACAGGAACTACATTCAGTTGAGAAATTATAGTATACTGTACTTACTATAATGTACTATATACTATTACATGTCACAATACATTTTTGTATCTCAATATGTGGTCTTACATTGTGCCAATTAATCATATATGCATGTGTTTTTTTGTGTGCATCAATTTGTGTGAGAGAGGTGTAGTTTTTGTATAGTAGCAATAATCAGATTGACTCTGCAACAGTCTTTAATCTCTCTGTTTGAGGACAGTCAAATTGAACAGTTTTGCCATTTGAGATACCAGGTGTGGTACTGCCACAGCACCCATGAGAAACTTAAAATGAATGGCCTCAGTATTTATAGAGCAGTATAAATGGATTGCATTTAAAAATGTAAACTGTGTAAGTTGCTCTGGCATTTGGCTTTGAATGTGCTAAGCCAAAACAATGTCATGTTATATATTTCCTCCATGTTTGATGGACTTTCTGAATGTGTATCTGTGTGTCCCTGCAGGGAGGAGTGAGTGTGTATGTGCCAATGTGTGTCTCACTAGGGTGGATTCTGGAGTGTGATTCAGGGCCTACAATAGGAGATTGAAAACTGTAAACAACTGTAGTCATTTGTGCTGTGGTAGCAACTCCAGCTGTACTTTTGAAATCCCTTGTCAATGGAATATGTCTGGGTTTGAGTTTTGAAAGTTACTGTATGAAAATGTGTGTGTGTGTGTGTGTGTGTGTGTGTGAGAGAGAGAGAGAGAGAGAGAGAGAGAGAGAGAGAGAGAGAGAGAGAGAGAGAGAGAGAGAAACTAATAAATGATTAGTGTTATCTTTCTTGGAAGATTCACAAAGGGACATTATAATAATGTGAGTGCTCATCTAGCCCTTTCTTGGTTCATTTTACTGTAATGCATTTTCAATAACTCAAGAGTATCAAACCCAGAAGTAAAAGGAGGGAGTATTTAAGCAGAATGGAGGTAAGCAGCACACAGTAAAGTGAATTTGTAGTTCAAAAAAATAAAAATACAGAACTATACCATACAGCTCTTTACTATTGAGGAAAATTCAAGAGTAACTATATTCTACTGTATTTTATTTTTACTTTTTTGTGTCCTTCATTTTACACTTTGCAATTCTTAAATCTCAACTATACGTCCATTCCATTGCAATAGTTTCTTTCAGTTTGGGAGGGTGTGAACTGTTGTACTATGTCTTCCAAAATGTATGCAGACAACTCATGCTCCTTTTCCCTCTGCAGACCCCTCTCAGGATGTGCAGTCACTTCACCGCAGGACTGTACCTCTAGCAATGTTTGTGCCAATGGAGGTGGTTCCATATTGTGTTTTGGGGAAGAGATTTGCTTGCTGGGTGTGTCAGTGCAAATTCAAACACAAAATAGACTACAGTAGATATTGAATTGAAATAAACTTAACAAAAATCATTAATAAGATTGCTTATTGATAGGATGCATAGATATACATTGCTTCTTACTGCTACCATCCATTCTCAGCTTTGAAACAGAAATGAAGCACCAGATCCCAGCCATCTTTTTTCACTACTATTAATGGAAAACTAATACCAACTATCATTAGCCAGTAGTTTCAGTATGACCAATCAGATGCTATTTCTCAAGATCAAGATTTCTAGATTTTTCCTACTAATATCACAATGTTAGGCCACAACACGACGAACAGTCAGTTTCCACATGTCTGGTGGAAAAATCTAAAAATGAGCCAGCAACAAATATGGTCCTTTGGCACAATCTACACCCAGGCAGGGGTAAATGGGGGTGGGGTAAGTTTAGCACTGTGGGGTAAAAGGTGCCACACCCCAATAACTATTTGTCGAATGACACAAAGTCACAACATTTTTGAGAAATAATACACTTTATTAATTTCAACAATGGAACATAGCTTTTCTGCTTGGAGATGCATATGTGTTCAGCTGTCAAATGTTGACATTATATCACATCAGGCGAAATTCTCTGTGTATGCTGCTGCTGTGTGTGAGTATGTGTGTCAGAGTGTTACTGGTAGGTGCGTGTGTTCAGTAAAGAGAGTGAGAGAGTGTGCGCATGTGTGTAAATGTGTGCTGTTCTTGTGTGTGGCTATAAGGAGTAATTCAAGCAGAAGTATTATTATTGAGTTTTATCTTCAAGTTTTGGCACTATGGCTCACTCCACATTCCTCTTTTCAAGTGTGCCCTATGCTTGGTAAGCCAACTTTCACATTCAAACAATTCAAACCAATGGATAAAGAATTCTTTCCATGAAAAGATGTTGTGAAAACAACTGTCAAATCCTCTCACAGGTGGTGGAATTGCAAGAAGAGAAAATCGGTTTGCCTTCCCATGCAATCTTCAAAAGTGGAATGTGGAGTGAGCCATTGCCTCAATTTGCCCCAAGGTTGGCACATTTTACCCCACAACCTCCATTTTGACAAAACTGCTTGACACACTTATGCTAACTCACTTTTGTGCTAAGTTTATGACCTCAAGTTGTATATTATACAGTGAGGAATTAATATGTAATAAGGTGCCAAACTTAATTTGTTCTGTTAAGATTCATGATATTTTAATCTTTAAACTTTGCAGGACTAAAAATCATGTTTTTAGTCCTGGTTTGCTTACCACTCTTTCCACATGCTCTTCTCCATCACAGCATGAGTGGAATGAGATGATCTTCCTTCAACCACACGGTTAATTTTGTGTATGAGTGCCTAGATACAGGGGGTGGCTCATTTTACCCACTGGCATGATTTACCCCATATTCCCCTACTCTAATTTTACAGGATAATTGAGAAGAAATTATTATAATAATGACCAGGCCAAGAAGGCAGAGCACAGCAATATAATAAAAACAGACACAACATAATCATTAAAAATTATGCCCGGGTGCCTTGGCAAAAGTCCTAACCTCGCTCTCCAAACTTGCCACCTAATAATGCCCCAATGCAATCAGCTCTATAATTCAGTGGACGAAGTGGAAATGAGTTTCCCCCTTCACTTAAAAGGGATTTCAGTCCCTTTAAAGTTGCTATATAAATGAAATCTATTAATATTTGTACTCCACATCACAATCATTGCTGAAGATCATTCAGTTTAGACCATGCATTGACGATGTATCTTACGTTAGCTAAGGATCATTCAGTCTGGGCTGTGGCCACAATGTACGTTCCAGAGAGACAGCTCACAAATACCTGTGGTCACATGAGTACAGCATGCAGACAGGAAATTATCACTTAAATGGTGTTATCTGGTTATGAGAGTTATTTGCTGAATTTGCTTACAGAATTGTGATACCTGTGATGCTGCCAGGCTTAGCCCCCATGACTTTGACCTAAAAACATACCTTGTGACCACCCTAATTAACATCAACTTTGATAATTAATCAACTTTACAATTATGATGCTTAAGAACAATTTTTTGATTTACATCATTGGGCATGTGAAAAAAATTTGGATATATATATATATATATATATATATATATATATATATATATATATATATATATATATATATATATATATAGTAGTAAATATTACCAACAATAATAATTAGCCACTCATACTCCTCTACATATTATTTCTCAGGAAAGAGAGCCTGTGAAACTGAGGAGAATGTATTCATGATGAATGAACATAAGAGAGAAGTATGATTTGACTCAGACCCTCATGGCTGTTCCAAGTGATGAGTTTGGAGGGCACTTGGCCTGGAGCACAGAAAATCCCCTCTGATGTGATATCCCCATGGCAACACTGACAGCACTACGCTGGTGAGTATCATAGCATATTTTCAGCTTTCTTGCCTAGGGCAATTTCTCTGTGTAATGTCCCTCTATCCTGAAGTACCATGACACGCTTTGGATCAATGTCCCTTGATATGTTAGAGCTATACTATAAATTTCCATGGCAGCGTATTTCAATGGTTAGGCATGTAACTCAGATCCCAGGCTGGGCACTGTACCCTTGTCCTAAGTACAACAATTCAGTTTTCATGAATTTCCAGATGTATAAATGGATAGTGTGTGTAAGATGTAAGCTGTGCAAGTATAGTAAGGGTGACAATGAAGAGGTGCTGAATTCCAGAATGTAATGTAAGGTATTGGCTGCTACTGGCCTGATCAGCCTCCAGCCCCCCTCTCTTTGGCAGTTGACGTTTTCACATATTGATACTAAATGAACTTACAGGTTGGCTCTTTCTCCAGTAATTCTTTCTAGCAAAGACCTGTTGACTTACATTAATTTTGTCATTGTTTTGTGTGATTATGCAGAGAGTTCCAGCTCACTAAACAATGTTCTATGATGATGAATAACCATCAAAAAAATCAGAATCTGAGTTTTTCCAGGGCCAAGGAATCATTGTGTATCGAAAACAAAAGAGAGGCGCAGGAAGTTTTACATGTCTGAAAACATCCACCTTTGCTGTGTGTGCTGGAACCCCATATCATTCTGATCAATCATTGCTCATGAGTTTAGAATGAACAAAACATCTATTCTATATTCAGGGCTGTTTCTGAGAAGAAATTGGGGTTTCTGACTTCTTTTGCATGTTTTTGGGAGGTGGTGTCTGGATTGCATTTGAGAGAGGGTTATGAAAAAAACATTCCACTCTGCTGAGCATAGAGAGTAGGCAAAAGTCACTTTTTAAAAGAGGAAATCGCGTTTTGAATCATGGGTCAGTAAGTATTCCTATTATACTGTCATTACTTATATTGTGTGTAAGCTGGAGAATGAATGATTGAGTGTGAGTACTGTTCTAGTAAACAAATTAGTACAAATGAGTAGTGAGTGAATGAATAAGTGAATGAGCGGCTGAATGGATGACTGAGTGAAAGGTGATTGGCATTCCTATATTCCATGGCTGCCACCTCCATGCACAGTAACTGTAGTCCCTGAGATCTATGCCTAACCTTAAATGTCAACATTCAGAACACCCAGCAGAAATGCAAATAGAAAGATTTGGCTCATTTAAAGTTTAGTGCAAATTTTATTGACCTGATTTAACCTTACTTCTCAGCCAATTATACACATTATTAGCGTATTTGAACAAGGTTGTTTTAAACTGCTTGAAAAAAATCCAAGTAGAAGTTTCCACTGCCTGAGGGTAGACTTTTAAGCTCCAAAAGTGCTTATTTTTTAAAGACCAAAGTAACCCAGTTTTAAAGAACACACACATAATGCAACTCCCTCCTTGTCAAAAGCATTCCCAAGGAACAAGTCTAAAGTTGAAAGCTTAATATTGATAAGCCATTCCTTTTCCAAACCGGAGCATTTAAGTTTACAATATTTATGTGCTGGTAGCTGAAACATGAAGGGAAAACATACCATGGTTTATAAACTCCTCCAAGCACCCTTTCAAGCAGTGATAATATTAGAATCTTAGAGTCTTGTTTTTGTCACAAATAGCCAATTTTATCAATCTGACATCATCAGAGTGTTCGAAGATAGCATGGGTTCAGAGTCCTGAAAAGTTAGTGACTACCCCAGGGCCAGAACACGATGCAGAGATAGAGAGATGTCACTTCATCTTCACCTCCACAGCTCAGTGGCAGCTAACATCCCTCCAGAGATGCCAACAGAAAAAAATAACCCACTTTGCATTCCTGTCTAAGTACAGGACAACATTTTCTGTTGAAGTATTGCCATTTTAAAATAAAATTAGAGCCATGGTGTATTTGTCTCTACTATGTTTTAAATTAAACAGAATAAAGTCATGGCAAAAGTGTAGTCCATGAGTATTGATGGGTGTCCCAGGCTTTCTATAACTTTACTTTGTGTAACATAACAATGCAACATTTAGTTTAGCCATCTGGTCAATCCTACATTTATTTATGTACAGTATTTAGTTCATCATTACTCTTCAGTGCCCAGCAGAGAAATAATGTTCACATTTGTGGAGATTGTTTCATGTGCTTTCACCTCAAATGGGAATGGCTCTCACTGGGAATCAACTTAACTGGTAATGTGCCTAAAGAGAGGGAATCCATTGGTTGGATTCAGTTGTTTCACCTGAGGAATTTCTGTCAGTACCCAACACATCATTCAGTATCACTGATGAAGCATGTTCATCACACTCCTTGCCTTGTGAAACAAGAAAACATGTAGTGTAGGTATTTTATTTTGTAGGTTTTGTCTCCTCCACAACTTGATTAGTCCCATGCTTCATATGGCTTTAAACTGAGGAAGGCACTCATGGGGGGCATTGAAGTTCAGTGACATTGAAAGAATTAAACTAGTTTCACAACTAGTTTATCAAAATTGTTGGAGGGTTAAGTCAGGTGGCCAACTCAAATTACCTCCCGTAATACAAGCAAGCTAATTTGGACTTTTTAACACAACAAACGTATGCATTTTCATAGCAATGCAATATGATTGGACCAGCCCCAAGCATTTAAACACATTTTCTAGCATATTTCTGTGATCAGGAATTCACAGTATCTGATTCATATTGCCTTTCAGAAATTCCTATTAGTGGTTGTATTTAGTCATCTATGAGGACAATGGAGAAGTGATACATGCTTCATTGTTGCCATTCTCTATGGGTTACACTGAACTTGTTGTTCAACAAATTCAATCAAATATAATCAATGTACAATAAAAATGTATCTCTCAAATAAAAAAAAAAATGTAATGGCTGAAAATATCACAATATTTACAGAAAATTCAATGCTTTAATGAAAGTGAATTTATCCCATCTTTGCAGAAGGACAAAATTCTTTGGTCTACTCCACATGACTTAAATGCATATCCTTTTGGATTATTCTCCAAACAGCAGAAATGAATTAAAATGATGGATTGAAATACAGAAATCGGTGGAATTTTGACTTAAAATCTTCTGCTCCTTGTGTACAAAAAAAAAAAAAAAAAAAAATCTCAAAGGGAGTCATGGAAGTCAGTTAAGTATGTGGATCATTTCTCAAATGTAGTAAGTCATCTATATCTCCTATACGGCACCTGAATTATATCAGAATACAATCTTACGGGTAAGCTATAATGCCACTTACCTTAAGATACCTATGTCTGAACTTTATGGGAAACAACATGGAAAAGCCATAGAGAAGCAGCAGGTTTCTGACAGAAGGGTAAAAGCTTGTTCTCCTTTGGTTCTTATACTAAAGGAGTCCTTTGAGAAGAGGTGCCGTCTTTCAACATTTCTCTTAAAGTATTACTGCCGTTTTTCCTGTTGTACTACTGAGGCACTCTGGGATTTTTGAGGTAATGTTTGGTTTATTTTTGTACTTTTCATGATGTTTGCAGCTGCCTTTGTGTCCTTAACTTCTTTTCATTTCTTCATGCTTGCTGTCAAAATTGCAAAGTGGTGTAATACTAAGGCACATTTCATGTAATCATTTCTTGAAAGCAATTAAATGAAAGATATACCTCTTGCAAATCTGAGGGGAAAATGTACTTATTAACCATCTCTAACTTTAAATTTACAGAATAAATTAATAGATATTCCTGGACTGGACTTTGTCAGTGTGCATTGTGTGTCAGAATTTTTTGTGGGATTGCTGACACCAGTAGGTTATGGGTTCAAAAATTATAATTCATAGGTTTTCTGAGGACAAATTCACCAAGTAAAAAGCAGTTATTTTTATATTTTACCTTTTGCCATTGAGCAAAGTCTGTGTCTTTCTCCTGACATTTGTCAGAAATCTTTCATGGTTTTTTCTTCTGAGTGTTTGTGGTGACAGTTTGATTTGGTGACTTTATGGAGTGATACAGCAGGGTGCTCCATCAGTTCCTCTGTATTTTCTTCTCTCTATCTCTTTCTTTCATGCTACTTGACCCCTAATTGCTTCGTCCTATTTCTTAACCCTATTTTTTAGAGTTGTACATTATGATGGGAAAAGTACTTCGTGGCAATCAGACATATTTCCTAGTGTCCATCCCACTCTGTACATGTGTTTTACGTTAGAGTAAAATCACACCCTTACAATGTCACTAACCCAAAAAGGAGAAAAATCTTAACTCATATTTACCTTAAAAGTAGTAAAAGTAGCAGTAGTTCTTGGCTGATTTTCAGTGATAGTGCTAGAAGAAATAAATCAAGCTAGTTTTGTTGTTGTTGTTAACGTTCTCTAAATTAAAAGAAATATTCACTGCTTCAAAAAAGATGTTTTTCATGACCATTGGTATCTTGAGTTCTCATAGACAAGTACCTTCTCCATAATGGTGTGCAAGATTCAATCAAATGCACTTAGTCTCTTTAAATCCCTCAAAACGCTGTCTTTGAGTTTTCTGGAAGGCAAATATATCCACTGTACTTTCCTTTTCTTTTTAAATTGAAATAGTATATGCCTGTATAGACATTAAAGGCTGTTTTGAAATGTACCCCTATATAAACTAAGTGAATTTGATTGAATCTAATCCCATGCAGTTTGTCTGTTTCTCAACACTCCTTAGCTAAATATTCCAACCTAATTCACCATAAATTATCGAGATTTTCAAATGTGACACCAAGAGCCATCAGGGTCTTCAGCCATCAAAGAGTTGAGTCGTGCAAAACCTGATTAATACTGGAATGGATATGTGACCTGAGCTATATTGCTATTGACTGTCATTTAATTTTCACTCAATGCTTTGAAATATATTTCTGTACACTCCAATGCTGGATGTCTGCAAGGCATCATATGTGTCATAGCACAGCATAGCCTATGCTATTATATTTGGGTCAAAAGGTCCTGGAGCCTCATTCATTACCTCTGCATTTGCACAGATTTGTGCATAAACTGTACAACATTTCCTCCAGCTTTGTGACTTGTTGATTTTTGGAAAACTGGAGAGCTGCCCCTGCCCTTTTTATATTGGGTGTGAAAGTGCCCCTCTTTATCAGTAATGAATGCTACACACCTTTCTAAAAAAATGTTCACCCCTGTCCTTAAAAGTGTATATGCATACACTGCATTTAGTCATTGTTTGTCATCCAAATGAAGTTTAACAATTGTCTGTTTGTTTCACCCAATTATTGAAACAAACATTAGAAACAATAATTGCCAATTGTGCAAGCATTAGTTATAACCCCCCCTCCCCCCTTTAATTTTACTCAATGTGTGACATTTTCTGAATAAATTGGATATGATCATCACTAAAGTACGGAAACCTTAATAAGCATGAAGAAGATATGTTTACTCTTTCACCCTCTCTTCAGCTGCTGAAAATGTTCAGTCTTTCCCTGACATCTAACTGATATTAAGAAAAAGTTATAATAATAATGCATTTGTTCAACCATGGATAATAATCCATATTGATATGTGAAATTACTTTTTAAAAGACCATAACATAGAACCTCACAAAATATGCTGGCAAGTTACAGGAAAATAAATTATGAAAAAAACAAAAAACTGTGGCACATGAAGCATCACTGAGTTCCTCCTTTCATTCTTTCTAGCTGAAAATCCCACAGAGACAAGATGTTCAATGCACTGTCAAGTGCACAGACCTCCGCTTGTGTTCACAGAAGTGATTCACAAAGCAACTTCCTGTCAGTGCACTATAGTACTCTATCCAGTATCCTTTCACTAAAACACTGGTAAGTATGACTGAACTTCCTGGTAGAACTGAACTCACCAAACTGTGCTTGAGAAAACAATATTTCACTCCTGTTTTCACATTGCCTGACTGTACTACACTAATTCAGTGTATATTTTGTTGTCAGCTTCTTAGTGATTTGACATAATTCTTAATGTTGACCTGAAATGGGCTCACAAACTTTCAGATCACAGGAGGATTGATAATATAATTTCATATATGTAGAAGGAAGAGGAAGGGACCATCAATAAGAAGAATCTAAGAATTTAATCAGCCAGGGGGTTCAAATAGTACATTTCTGTTTTGACTTTCACTGCTCTCACTCAGAAGCTGGGTCATGGAGAATTGGTATAGGTCATGATAATAGCTGTTTTTAAAAGCATTTTGGTTGGGACGCAAATTCCAAAACATTTAAGCTGTCATTCTGGAAAAATAACCCACTGAAATATGTGTTTAGCACTGACTGTGTTGTGCACGAAAATTACAAGCTTGTGTTGTCATGTTGTCAAGTGACAGGTCTATAAAACAACCATAAAAATGGGAAACTGTTCTATAAACTAAAAACATCACTGAATGTATTTTATGTGAAGCCTCTTTCAATGAACACTGCCAACAGCAAATCTGCCATGTTGGGAAAATAACTGTGCATGTGTGTTTGCTCCTGGAAATGCTCAAAGCACCAGAAATTGCTAGCATAGATATATGTTCTTAAGGTGTCTCCACAATTCTGATATCTATGACTGACAGATTCTCCAGGTACATCCCATTCACTCAGAATGAATCAGTGACTACATTCTAAAAGTGCTTCTTCTAAGGCAATCCCTTGAAGTAAAGGGTTAAGGGAATCATCATTTGTGGGAGAAACACATTTAAAACAGTTTTTTCTGTAATTTGTCTGACATGTAAATGCATGATATTAGTCTGCTGATATCTGCAATAAGTGACTGTCATGTGAATTGAATGAAACAATCACCCTTGCAATATGGGAGATAATTCTGAGATTTTAAGCCACAATTTTTAACCACTGTACTAAAGTGCACAACATATACTGTAAAGTTCAAACTTTATACTCATACTTTTCATACTATACTCTTTTGGTATTTTTCTTGTATTTATGGCAGCAGCAGAACTAAACTGAATACATTGTGTTCTGGGCTGTGGAATAAAGATTTTGGCAAAAGTGTTCAGATTTAGGCCAAATACAATTGTAATAACCCTGAAAACTGGTGTCTGGTTTGTAAGCTAAGATAAGATAGTGCTACCTAGTTCTGGCTACTTAAAATAGAGCTGCTTAGTTCTGGGTTTATTGTTCATTTAAGTTCATTTGTTGCATTGAGTAAAACAATTCCCACTGGATTTCACAAGCTAATGTATCATTAATATTCCATTTACATCTATGAAGAAAACAAAGCCTGATCCAATCTCATTGGCCAGTTGGAGTGCACATTTATGTTATCGCATATGATTTCACAGAAATATGGTCATTGATCTCTGTGATTAGTATTGACACACACCTCATTTGGGATTTTCATGAATCACTAATTATTACAGAAAGTTATTTGCGCATCCTTAGCTTGTTATTTTTTCTGAAATAGCACTGCATTGGTTTTTGTTTAGTCATGGTATGACCATCACTAAGCAACAAGTGAGTGACACCCATGAATACAAGCTACAAGGATGACAAGCTCACTGCAACATGGCTCTGATCTCTTACTAATATATACATCTATATTGATACTAACATGCCAAAATGGTCATGTTTACTTGGAAATACATGGAAAAAAAGAGACTCTGGGCATAATTTATCCTGTAAGTCTAGGTCAGTGGTATTCAACCCTGGTCCTGAGGGAGCCTTGAGTATGCTGGTTTTCATTTACCTGTACTTATTGATTAAGAAAAAGCTGATAATTGTTTTTATGAAACCCTTCTAATATCTTTAGGGATGGTTTTCCTCCTGAAGCTATGTGATGTACCAATGCATGCATGCTATTAAATATAAATGTCCAACATTCACAGCTAATTAGTCAGACTGACTAATTCTTTCTTTCCCTTAATGTGCTATATTGCCATACCTGAATTGTGTTATGAAGATGATTTGGAAAGAAATTAAATGTGTATAACAGCTCCAATTGGTTGACACTTAGTAATATTAAATAACTGAAACAGGGGTCCTTCAGGATCAGCGTTGAATATCACTGCTCTTCTATGCAAAGTGTGATGTGCATTTCATGTGGAATCAGTCCGGGCATCAAAGCATGTTAAAGGTCTTCTCTTGAACCAATAACCCTTTCACATCGTCTTTGAACAGAGGTGGGAGACTCATTTTCCGACTTGAGACTTGGGCTGCGTTCCAATACTCGCAAATTGAATCCTGCTCTCCTCCATTATCACCTTGTCTCCTCCCTCACTCCAATACTGAGACATTAGAAGGAGGGAGGAGAGAAGATGAGTGTGGACGAGATGAGGATTCAAATTTCGAGTATTCGAATGCACCATTGCTTAACAAAATATAAAAAAGATGTGACTTTGACTTGAGATAGATTAATTGGTAAAGACTCAAAGTTTTCGAAATGCTGTTTTTTTATTATTTGCATATTTCTTCCTGAAATTTTAGTCCTAATTTTATATGTTTTCTGGCCAATGGGCGAATAAAAAAATAAAATTACTGATCTGACCAATCAAACAATGCAACAGGACAGTTTACGTCATAATGCACTTGACTTGAACTTTGAGGTGTACCGTACCTCATTCAAGATCGCCAAACGATCACCGCAAAAAAGTACCGTAAAAAGAACAGCGGTATGCACTGTTCATCCAAAATTACAGACACAACAACAACAGCGTCAAAGTTCATCAGACATTTTAGAAACCACACTGAAAGGTAAGCTTCTTATTCTTCTTATTCTATCTTATCTTTACAGTAATGAAGCTACAAAAAAATCTTTCTCATCTCTGTAAGTAATGGAGTGTCTAGACCACGGTAGACCAAACCATTGCAGGGCATTACTCTTGCAATACTCGTAAGTACCTCCTTTGTAAGTGGCCAACAGTGAGGGATGGACTCAAATAATGAATAATAAAAAACAAAAATGAAGCTTGGAGACATGAATGTCGTTTCTTGTTTCACTTTATTATATCACAGAAAAGATAAGAATGCAGTTGACTGAAAAGAGGTCAGACAAGGAAATTTTGTTCACCCACTAACAAGGCATGTAAGAAGTACAGCAACCCACTTTCTGTTTAAAAAAATAATGAAAATCACAAAGACATTTAGAGTCAGCTCAGCTGCATTATGCTTTGTCCTGAACTTTTCATTAAGGCCTTCAAGCAAATGCTACAAAGCCCAATCATTCTCATGTTGTGAATTTTAAAAGCCAGTTAAAGAGAGAAGGCAGAACATTTGCTTAAGTTTGTTACAAAAGATTAAGGATGTAGCTGCATTCTGGTCTTTTTCTGTCACTGAAATGTTGAGACAAATGAGTTTCAAATCTCTCAGGGATTTTTAATCAGTGTTGCACTGGGGTAAGATTGATAACCTCAAAACCACTTGAGATTAATCTACTGATTATGGGTGAGATTCAATCAAATGCAAGTAGCCAATTTACAAGTGAGTGCAATTCAGCCAAACAAGCAGTATTTGTTAGATTCAGTACTCCTACAATCTTAAAGGTCACGTACAATGCTAACAGTAGACCATGTCTTGGTGTGAAAAATCAACAAATATTGGCATGAAATGACCCTCATTCTTCATTCTGTTATAAATCACATGTGCAAAAATTTTAAATTGGACCAGATTTGCAAAGTGTAATGCTCATGCAAAAATTGCATGAAAAACCAGGTATTCTCACTACTGCTTGACCAATCAGATGCAGCCAACAGTGTCATTTGTTTAGAGAAAAAAGGAATTTTCATTTACCAAATCTGGCTTCATTAGAACCTATAATGGTAAAACTGACACTCGTGTGTTGCAGTCTCTGGTTAATCCAGGAAGGTTTGGTTTGACTGAATTTCATATACTTATAGTGACTGAGTGTTTTTGTTGAATCCTAGCCTCTGTTTCCCTGTATCAGAAAAAAGTGAGAAGGGATGGGCACAATACCATTAAAGAGGAAAAGAGCAGGGACCAAACCAGAGAAGAAACATTTTAAATTAAGGCCACGTGATAGATTGTACACCATAGAATCAACACCAACAAATGTAATCCCTCTAAAAATGGAGCTCTCTTCTCTTCTCCAGGAAGTTTTCTTTTTTGTTTTCCTTGAACATTGATCAGTACATATAATTTGAAGTCTATCTTCTGAAAAGAAAAAAAAATATTACATACAATAACAGCCTCTGACTGGAATGACTGGCACTCCATCTATGATAAGCTGCGCATAGCTTTTGTCTTGCCCTATCTCCCCTTTTCTTCAGGGAAAACCCTCCCCAATGTTTTTCAATTTTTACATTCCTCTCATGTATTTAGTTTCACTGCACAAGTGGCCAGATCCATATATTTGAAAGGGAAATACTTCCTATACTTACAAACAGGATTACACAGATAGTGACTTTGGGTGGGGGGGAGGGGGTGGGGGTGGTGATACATTCTAATGTGAACTGTGTTATTTTATACTTTGCAATTTATTTTTTTCAACCAATTTGTCTTTTTAATTTGTTACCAAAATCCCAGGATACAAGAGACAGGGTGGGGTCACACAATGTAAACCTTTCAGCATACACAGCACCAGGAAAATTAAGTTTTGTTCTGAAAATTCAGGAAATTGACAGTCAGTTTCTGTAGAGAATATTGTTTGTTTACTGGGAAAAACAAACACAATCACAAAAATGAAGTCTGGGGTGGGGTCACAAGAATAGCTTTTTTTCTGTGAACTGAGGTGTACTTTTGTGTGTCATTTTCCTGCATTTATGTCATTTCCTGTTCCCTGCTAGCCTTCAACAAGACACAGAGCAGTTCTTCCTCAGCCTGAGGTAGGATTGACAATTGACCAAGCAGCCAAGAGGGGCTCTTCCTTTTCATCTCCACTCTGAGTCACAGAGTCAGTGGAACTCCTACCACCACCCCCGCCCACCCCCAGAAAAAGACTATTTCTCTCCCTTTCTGTCTCTCTCTGCCATAGTTATGGCTCTGTACTGCCATCTTGATATGTTCCTCATGTGTCATCTCAGTTGATTTTGTCATTGCGGTTGTTATGCTTATCAGTGCTAAAGACAGGGAGCTGAAGAGCTGAAGAGCGGAGAGCAAAAGCTCGGCTTCATGAGTCCATCGTGCAAGGAGTTTGGTTGTATAAGGATTTTATTTTTGTTTCCCACCAGTTCATTAATCAATGTATGTGGCATATTTCACAGAACCAGCCTGATCCACAAACATGACAAGAAGATCATGGCTGCTTGGTTGTGGACATCAGTGGCAGATGATCGCTCTGCCTCCTCATCCTCCATATTGGACGGAGAGCCCCGGGAACTTTCCAGTTTGGATCTCAGGTGTGGGGTCTTCAGGGGAGAGAGAGAGAGAAACCCATCAGAACCACCTTCCATCTCTCCTTCCCAACAGCAAGCTGCAGCCGCACTAGTAAAAATACTCTTTCTTTTGTCCTCTAAAAGTCCATGCTTGTGTGTATGTGCATGTACATGGCAAGCCATTTCAATATTTAATACCTGAGATTGTGTAAAAAATAACCAATAGCACACATTTTTATTACTATTCTACATTTTACTTGTTTAGCCTTTTTACAAATATGTATTTAATAAATACAAGTAGGCAATCAATATTTATTAATAAGTAATTTAATTCTAGTCACTTTTACCTTTTTGCCAGCAACAATGTTTTAGATATGGATAAATACTTATCTATATTTCCAGTTGTGGCTATCAATAGTTATTAGTCAATAATTTATTAGCCACTTCCATTTCCACCAGTAATATTTTCGACTCTGTCTATTTGTAGTGACTGGATCCAAAGAGGAACAATTATTGTAAGCTGAAGCTCTGTGACAGACAGAAGTTTAAGAGGATAGGTGTAAAAAAACAGGGTATCAGCAGCCATCTCATGGGAAACATCGGGTCTGATGTTACTCTGCATGATCGTATAATGGCTAGGGAATTTGGAGCCATTTTACAAGACCAGGCACACCCTCATGAGGTCTTCATATTCCAAGATGATAACACACACACACACACACACACATTGCTAAACAAATTCATATGTGGTTTCATCAACACTAGGATGAAGTCAAACACCATCCAAACAACAGTCTAATGGTCTCCTTATGATAATTTTATCTACATACAGTATCTGTATGTAAAAATACTGAAACTGCATGTAGGGAAAATGCATCTGAAAATTCACTGTAGAAACCTGCACGAAAAACTTAACCTGTTTTATAGTAAACATAACATGAGGTGGAAGAACACTTTTTTTTCAGAAAATACACACATACAACATACTGTTCCTGTCCGGAGCCCACATGCTGTACATGTGCACATATGTGCAGGTGCATTCATGCAACTGATTTATAATTATTCATACAATTTATGCTTGTCAAATGACGGCTTTATATGGTGTCTGTACACAGAAGTATTTCTATGATGGTAGACATCTGGTTAGAAATGCCATAAACTGGTCTGCATCACTAGTTGCGGGCTAATCAAAGGACACTAGGACAAACATTAATAACAGATAAGACTGAAAGCACATCAAGGAGAATTTCACGCTGACATTTAAATCATTGAAATGCAGCGCAAGAGTATTTCACACTGTCAATTATTCATTTACATTCAGTCTGCAGTGGTTGGTTATTCAGCAAGATTCATGATTAAGTCCTTTCATTCCTCACCTTATCTTCACACACGAGGTCGTTGGAGTGATTGCACTTCTGGTTGCTCTCCTGCATAAATCACAAAAACAAAAGCCCATTATCTGTCCACCATTTTCCGTTCGGGATACACAATGTCTACAGGCCTACACCAAGGGCACAGTGATGCTGTGGGCGTAAGAGGTGCTGGAGGAAACGTTCTCTGAGCCACGCTGTCGCGTTGCACAGCGACTGCTCGGAGAGATTAAGCAGGAGTTCTGACCCCTGACTGCATTTAAATGCACAGCACTACTGACCAACTCTCACTGCTTATCTCTCCATGGGATCACTGTATGCCAGTGTATATCCAGTCATGGATAAAATGCTCCTCTATTTTGACTTTCCTGATGCCTTAGTAAGGCCAGGAGGTCTGGCAATCAAATCATCATCTCAGAATATGGAATCAGCTTCTCAGAATGTGGAATCACGTTTACCATTTGTGTTACAGCTAGTGTAATTTTTCCTGGAATATCAAAGGCATTAAAATTGAACATTCATTTTCTTGTCACACAGAAAGCCTCCCACAGTATAAAAAATGTAACCCAGAGAAATAGTGCAGCTGCTTATTGGGCTGAAGGAGACATCCATGGTTCTGCATTCAAAGCTTTTGACATTGCTTATGGTTGATGCACCAAAAGCAATGACTTCCCTGGGCATGTGTTTATTTGTATCAATATCTTTTATCCTATAAAACACAGTATTAACAGTATAAGTTTCAACTGCAAGTACATTCAACTGCAAGTACACATTTAATTATAAGTATACCCCCCACATATACACATCACTTTCATGCAAAAGTTTAATTCTTAGGAACAGAAAGAAGCCATTGGTGCTGTTACTTATGGACACAATATAATTGTTTTGTTACATGGGGTTTTGAACCAGATGCATTTATTGCGCAGTCATGAGCTTTGTGAAAAGAAAAAAACAAAATGGATAAATTTACCTTCAGGTTTGCACAAGTGGAGAGGGTGCAAGGGTCACCGTTGTGTCTGACATCATTGGTGTTGGCAGGTGGTGTGGCAGTGCTTGTTGATGCAAGGCCCATACCTGCTGTTGGCATTACTGGGAGGGCTGAGGCTTTGGGCAGAGTGTCAGGTCCATTACCAAAGGCCTGGATTGCATTTCCTGTGGAGAAAGAGGGCTCAGTGCCTACCTGCTCAAAGCTGCCGAACAGCACTTAGGTTCCTAGCCATCATCAATAGGGTAAAACCAGCACTGCCCATTACTGGCTTGTGGGCTTGTTAACTGCCAAGCTCCCATTACATACTTATTTCCTTTCTGTCCATAACTATGTTGTGTGTGATTGCCATTTGTAACTAGGGGGTCAGCACTCTAACCGTCACAGGCTATTAAGGATAAGGAGAAAGTAGTGAATGGAGCTGGCCAGTTGGGGTCAGTAGGCATCAGTAGTGTGTGGTAAATGGTGACGGCCAGTCGGGGTCAGTAGTGTGTGATGGTGAATGGTAGGGCTGGGCATTACGGCCAATCTCAATATTTTTTTTAAAAATTGTGATATATATATGTCAATATTTCAATATTTTACCTAAAACATTGAGTTGACGTCAAAACCATATTGTTAATTAATAGTTTTTTGTTGAAACACAACATATCTTTTAATAATTGCTGTAAAGGTCACATAAATTGTTCAAACAATATAATTGTACACACGGAATATCTTTTATAACGGTAACAGTGTTGTTAGCAGAACTAGCCTCACAGTGTTTGACGGATTCATCATTCCGCACTGGGTATGGTTTGAGGTGGTGCAATACATTTGTGGTATTGCTACCTTTTGCTGCTGTATTTTTTGGCATAATTAACACAAGACTGTACTCTGGTCTTCCCTCCTGAATCCAAACAACTTCCATACAATAGACATGTGACTGTTTTGGAATTAGGTCTTCTTCAGCTCTTTTAGCCTGCTCTTTGCGATCCTCTCCCATATTAAACTATCAGGACACCTGACACGACAATGATTTTTGGATGTGGTTACAGTGGTCTGGGTGTCTGAGAGAGTTTCAGAGAGAGAGAGAGAGAAAGAGCGCGGAAGTGAGAAAACTTCTGCCTGTTAAATGTTGCTGACAAACATGCCAATGATTACACTGTGAACTAACTATAATTTGATATTACAATATGGCAACTCCTTGTATTGAGTGTAAAAAAGTTTTTGAGTATATCGAATATATCTGCTTTATCACCCAGGCCTACTGAATGTCTCTTGCCATACAGTCCTGTCTCAAAACTTACTCAGGCAGTGGTTGTCTCTGAAGTCCCTGAGGAAAGCTTCACACTCATCCTCATAGTTTCCACTGCCCTTACAGGTGCACCACAATGAAATTGTGATATTGACGTAGTTAGCATCCACATAGTTGGGGGTCACATCTGATCCTGTGTATAGAGGTAGGGGAAAATATCAAATATGTAACCTCTTACCCAGAATGTTAGATTATAACAGACTAAGTTGATCTTCAGCTATGAGTTCTTAACATTAACAATCGACTGCCTGAGGTAAAAGTTTGACTTTGATACATCTTATAGTGCTAACGTTGAAGTACAAGCAAAATCAGTGAATCAACTAAAGCAGATACACAACTTACATAAATGAGTCATATTAACTGACACATTGAAACAGCAATGAAATGATTTCAGTTTAATCAGGATCGAAACCTTAATGTGTAATCTAGGAAGAGTGCCCATCATAATGTTTGGGAGAAAGCCATTTTTTCTTGAATATACACTTTAATAAAACCTTAGAATCTTCACCACATGTGAATTGTTTGATTCCAAATCTAAAATTAAGGAGTGTAGAGCCAAATCAAGGAAAAAAGATTTCTCTAAGGTATAACCCAAACATTATAGAGGGCACTGTGGAATCATATACTGGAATTATGTTAATGGAACAGCAGAGTATGTCTTGAGCTCAGTCTTTGCCTTGACTTGCCTCAATTTTTGTAAGTTTCAAGTAAATATGCCATGACTCTATGATTCTGACATATTTTTATCAACAACTCTGGATTGGCAGGCGTTAAAGTTCAAAATATTAGAAGTGGCTGGCAAACAGCATCTCACTCTCCCAAATTTTAAATCTAATCACGTCTGGGCATAAATGCATTTATGCACAGACAGGCACACTAATATGCATAAAGGTCAACTTGTACAACAAATATGAAATATACAATGGAAAAGGAAGTGTTCATCACTGTAGGATTACATACCTATGAGCCCAACATATGACATCAGACAGGCCTGGTAGTTATCATTAGGACAGTTGCTGTTGGAGTAGGGGCTTGACTGACAGTTCATTTGGAAATCTGCAAGCCTGGATCTGGAGTTAAACAACACTAAGTTACCAGTAATGTTACACACATCTGTGAGCCCAGTTACACTGTGCTACAGTGCGAAAATCAAACAAGTATCTCCCACTAAAGATTAACACAGACTGTTGTCCCAGATGTGGTTATAGTAAAGAGTTGAAAATACCTGAGTGCTGCACCCACCTGCAGCCATACACTTACCCAATCTTCACACATCCACAAGTGAGAGCACAGAATATAGAACAATATCACACCTGTTGCTGATTGGGACCGTTTTGCAGCAAACATTTAACTTGCTAGTGATACATTACTGCATAACGACAATAAATATAGCTGGCTGTTAAATAATTATCATCAATATATTTAGCTAGCCAGCTCAGATAGGCCCCCATGACCATAACGGACCATAACAAGCAAGGTAGCGAACCCCAATTAGCTAGATAGGATAACCTATATTTTATAGGCCATAACTATTCAATCAATAAAATACAAAACTGTTGCTAGCTAGAATTCCTTGATATGTTTTAATAGACATGTTCTTTTCTGTCAGTGTTACGGTATGACAAATTTGATATCACTGGGCTGGAAACAAGCAATTGACATAGGACACTGAAGCCATGGCACCAAGGGCCTGGATTTGACTTGTGTTTGCCTGATCCAACCCTCTCCAAATCCTGAAACATCTGCTATTCATTGAATCCAAGCATCTCTAAACATGTCTGATCCCCAAAACCAAAAAGAGTCCCTGTCTTATGGGAGCTAAGGCTTGAAAAATAATAGTCTAAACATGGGGGCAATGAGAACTCACAGGGCATGTGTCCCCCCTTCACCAGCACAGCAGTGGTAAACGACACAGTATGCTCCTTGCATTGTATGCACGGTCTGCATTATTCACTTTACTTGAGAACAAAAATCCATGGAAAGCTAGTGTGTACTCTTATGAAGAACAGTCTTCAAATGTGGAGAATACTGAGAGACAAAAGCACACGCTCATAAATCACATAAACCCCCATAAAGTGCGCTTAGTGCTCTTATACACCACATTTTAACCAGCAGAGTGATCTACGCTGGACTGTGCAGTGCTATAAGGGGCCTATAAGCAGAACTGTCAGGCTGACTGTATGCAATCGTTTCCTACTGCTAGCATAGAATAAACATTGTCAGAGTGAAACTGATATGTATTTACCTCTCCCTCCGAGTCCAGTGCTTTTTCTGTCATGTTTAGTTCACTGAGTAATTTAGCTGTGCTCTTCTTAGTGTGTACACATATCCTGTGGTCTACTCAGTGTGTACACACATCCTGTGCTCTGTTCAGTGTGTACATACATCCTGTACAGTGTGTCTAGCATCCTGTGTTCTACTCAGAGTCTAAAGGCATCCTGTGTGCTGTTCACCAGATCTGCTCATTGTATACACATATGCCAGCTGTTCTACTCATTCTGTAAGAATTTGCCTGCATTATCATAATAATCATGACGATTATGTACTGTGTTGTCCTCGCTGTGTAAACACACCGTTGTGGTGTGCACTGCACCCTGCTCTGTCTGTGTAAACAGTCCTGTTGTACACACTTTGCTTGCTCTGTTTCCACTGTAAACACAGTCCTGTGGTACACACTGTGCCCTGCTGTCTGTAAACACAGTTCTGCTGCTTGTCATTTCCAATCATAAACAGATTGCTTTCCTGAGGGCAGGGAACACAAACAACGATGCTCTGCTGAACTCTGCTGACCCTCTTGTGCTGCTCATCGCAGGATCAATAATCAATGTAGCAGCGTGCCACTCACATAGCAATGCATACATAGACATAATGCATATTGTTAACGCATGGCGAAAGAGGAAAATGCACAGCACACCAAGGATGTTCATCTGGAAGCTCAGGAACCAAATGCTGCCTGCATTAAATATACTCTTGGTCTCTTTATCATTGAGATATAAGTATTATTCAGATATAATTTATCAAATTTCCAGCTCTGCGTCTGCAGTGTAGCAACATTTCAGAATAGTAATTCTTTTGAATATTTTAAGACATGATTTTACTTTTGTAACAGACATACACAAAACATCTTATTCATTAAGACAGATACAATTGAGGACACATGTTGATTGACCAGATCTGTATCCTTCTCATGTAGTTAAGCCATGGTGACAAAGTAAGTCACATAACCTCCATTAGCCATTCACCAAAATAAAATGTATAGTGGCTCCGTGCTATTTGTATTTTTTCTCTTTTTTGAGGATTTTTCCATGTTCATGGTCTTGTCAAGAGCATTTTTCATATCATCTTTGTTGTTAACAAAAAAAGAAAACCTATTTCCTAGAGGACAACCATTTGTATTACAAAACTGTGTTAGTCACACAGGGCATTGAATGGACTTCATTAGTCACAGCCATTAAACAGTACACTGATGGGAGCTTTTTGTGAAAGTGTCAAACTCACAAAAGGCAAAATGAAGATACAGATTTTTATGGTACATACTTTATAATGTTACAATGCGCAACTGCAAGAGTCACATCAGGACATCTTTTATTTCTTTGGATGATATAGGCCATATATACTACTTGTTTTTGAGAGTGTTTTTCTATATTTGAATAATGACAATCAAACATTAGCAAGGCTTTTACCTTCAACAAATTTTGATTTGTCTTGTCTTGTTTTTGACTAAAAGACATTCGTATAATTTCTGTTTAATTTTCACTGTTTATGTTTCACAATGTTTTACTTTACACCGTTGTCACATTGCATTGTATTTAGTGTGCACTGTTTAGTTAATATTCTGTGTTGTAATAATCGGTGATGGTTAGTTTAGAGTGTACTGTGGGCACTGTGTTCTGCATTTAATGTATGCTCTCTTGGGCATACCTGCAGAGCGGGTCGGAGCGGCAGGACCTTCGGAGATCCAGACAGTTGGGCTGGTCCTTTTCCTCAAAGGAGCAGGACGGCACAATGGTCTGTCTGCGCCTCTCGGCACAGGCCTGGTCCCGGCATGAGCAGAACAGCAGCCGGTAGCTAAACTCAGCTGGCACACGGTCAAAGAAGTGCCTCAGGGCCTTGTGGCAGCGCTTGCGATTGCAAGGGTCCGTGGGAGGAAATTGTGTGGGCATGTCCCGGTTGCATATGGCAATGTAGGAGGAGCGCAATTTCTTGCAGCCATCATTTAGGTTGCAGGCCTTGGCGGCATCTAGGCAAGGGTTGCAAGGGCGGCCTGTGTCCGAGCAGTGGCCTCCCTTCCCTGGGTCCATACCTGGCACATGCAAGGAAGGGAAAAAGAGAGAATAGACATGTACAAACTACAGTTTTAAAACCTAACCGCATCAAGAGATTTCAAGCATTGATTCATATGTGTTTGAGAGAAAATTCACATTCCTTGTTGTAATTTCCTGTGCTCAAGAAGCTCTTCAAAAAGCCAACAGTGTGATTGATTACCATAAGATAGACTCTTAGTTGTAGCTTAACACAGCTTTTCGGAAGTTTAAGTAGCTTGATTAAATATTTATTGGACCAAGGCTTTTGACCGCATGAGTGATTTGATGTGACCACACCTCTAACGTGTTTGAGAAAGTCTTTTGTTTTTGCTGGACAGGGAGTATTTCAGAGTGATGACTGTAGAAAAACTCTAAACTGCATTATATCCAGAGGGTTACAGCTTCTCTGTCTCTCCAGACATGGCAGTTTTGTAAGAATGAAGCAGATTAATTTTTAAACATGTTTTAAATTTTGTTTAAAAACATCATCCTTGTGATATCCTACTTTCCATGGCTACCATCTTGGTAATTCATGAGCACATCCCAACAGAAAGATTTTCACTGTAAAAAAGCAATTTACAAAAGCATATCCTCTATACATCTGTAAAAACAACTACATTTACACTAACCTGTTTGATGGAAAAAGCAAGCTGTAATTCAAAGCAATGCTATGCATGTTTTACTACACTCATTCACATTATATGGCTTTGTGTTTCTACATAATACGGCCCAATAATACACTCACAAATCCTTGATAGTTAGTGCCACAGTAGATAAAGATTGAGGGTTCAAAGGTCATCAACAAAGCATCACATCAGTACTCACACCCATGCAAGGACCGGTGCTTGGGTCGGTGAGGGTTGGTTACATATGTACAGTATATACAACAGTCAGTCAGGATTGGGGGGGGGGGGCTTTAATGTAATTACATATGTATTTATTTCCCCTGTATTTATTTTACATATGTATATACACAAAAAAAAATATGTAACTGTTTATCACATTTTGTGCCATATTTTTTTTTTCAAACAAGCCGAATAAGATAAGCAAATGTTTATCACGTTTCAGCAGGACAGAATATAATTAAAGAAAAAGTCTCCAAATGCTCTTGTGAGAGTTTGCTTCAGAGCCTGTTTTTAATGAACTTGAGCGTTGAAAATGTACGTTCACAGGCGACCTAAGTTATAGACAGGGCATGTAGAAATTTGTATGCTAGACCAAGGAGGTGGTAGGCATCCGTCAGCACATTGTACCACCTGAGAATTTGGTAGCAATACTGTGGGAACTCATTGCAGGAGGAACAGTTTTTATAGCAGATTTCAACCTCCTCTTCATTCTCATCCTCCACTGTTCTGGTCATCTGGCTCTGGTACATACTCTTGTAATGGTGACATTTTCAGTCTTTCCCACTCTAGAACAAAACTGCTTAATTCACATTGCAAAGTCTCTGCAGTTGCGTTTGTGTTAAATTTCAACAGACACTTGCTGAACTCTGGAAAGGCTGACTGCGGAAGTGGGGAGGTCTTCACTCAAGAGAAGTTTCTAGGGCCCAAAAGACCCAGGTTGGAATAGATTGTGCCATGACTCAGAAATCTTCTGTGCACTGTCTCACTGTCAATGATAGGATTATCCATAGTGATCTCAAAAGGCTTCTCTGGACTTGTGACAGTCTCAACATGATCCATCTCTCCAGGCCTGATCAGCTTCTTTCTCCTCTTTGGTGGCAGTGTGGCTTCCACCTCCAATTCTGTTTCTTAATCCTTCTCCTGCAATTTCTCATATGCCCACTGGACAAATCATGCTTCTCAGACATTCATGTGTAGTTCTAACCATTCTGTGGGGAGACAGAATGTCCATCCCTTCTGTTTGCAGATACTTGGACAGTGGCGATGTCTGTTCAAATATCCTGAGGACGATCTGTGCTGTTAATGCCGTCTCATACTTCAGCAAAGCCTCAATAAATCCATGCGCTCTAATCCGAGTGGTTGTTTTCATGGTCACCTGGTCTTGTGTAGCTGTCAATGTAAGAATGACATCCACATAGAGACTATTATCTGGATCCAAATACTTTTCTGAAAGCCGCATCCTTGGCCCACCACTGTGTCTCTCCAAATGGAGAGAGACATCTGTGTCGCTGGTCTTGGCTCTTACTCTCCCACACATTTATCCTTTTGTATGAATCTTGAAGAAAAACAGCAATGTCATTCAGTAGTGCAAATAGTGATCTGCTTTCAATGACTGATTGTGTTGTGTCAGTAAGGACAGGATGTTAACGTCCCGGAACACACCTGCAGCACGCTCCCATGCACACCCCGAGTGACAGGCCCACAGAGAGGGCCTCATTCTTTATGCTATACTGATTCATATTCCTGTCTGTGTGTACACACTAGCCAATTAGTGCCACATCAGGACTACCTCCTCATCTCTCGCCAACATAGTTTTGTAATCTAATACTCCAGAGTCCTTCCACCCCCTTCTCTCCATCTCTGTCTTTAATTTTGGCCTGAAGGAGCAAGACGTATGGCAGCTTGGCCATTCCGAGACATGTTAATGTAGCAGACTTCTGCAATACTAGTTGTCAGTGCTGGCAAAGGATTCGCAGTAGATGGCTGGTCAGCTCGAACCCACCATGGTCTGCAAGGATATTTGCGTTAATGGCATGTGTGGGTCCTGGGGTTTTAGATCCTGGGATAGTGTATTTCTAGGATTTTAGGGCACTGGGATATATGCCACTTAGATCGTCTGAGGCGAGATACAACAGCAGAACAATGCCATGTTCCTCTGGTGATCATGTGGATCAATCATCGTTTTCTCCCAATTCATACGTCCACAGCCTAACCCATTACCTCCAGGGGAAGACTGTTTATATCTGGAGATGTGAAAGACAGCAAATTATAGGCTTGGGTTTTAATTACAATGTCCTTCAGTCCTTCACTCTCTTCTTTCAAGTGGTGTGCATTTTCTGTGAAGCTCTGCACAAGGTCAATATTTGGTATGCAGAAGACCTTTCAGACTTCTATGAAATTTTGAATCACATTTTTCCTCTGTGGACCCAAAGGTGTGTCACCTCCAGTATTCCACAAATGTCATGTGAGCATGGCACTGCTCCAGATTTACTTTAGTTATTTGCATAAAAATCTCTACTGTCAGATATCCAGACTATAGACACACAGTGGAAACTTCAGTCTCAAATCCATCTGCAATTCTTCTGGAACAATAGTTCTACAGGTCAATGTCGTCATAGGCATCGAGTGATCTTTTGGTAAATTATCTACTGAGCTTTAAGATTTTATGCCACAAACCCCCATTTACTTTCAGTTCTCTTTTCTCCCTGTCATGTGTCCAGACCACAGAGCTTCTAAAGGAATGCTGTGCACTAAGCTTTCAGGCAGGACCCTACGAACCACCAGAGGACCAATTAAAAGGAGTGAATGCTTCAGCCCCCTGTGTGTTCCATTAGATCAAAGCACTGGCATAACCAAGGACACACAATTGATATCACAGAAGCTTGCTTCAAAGACTAAAACTATACAAAAGGGAGATGACTCTTGGGCTTGCTACACAATGTGAAATTAGATTTCTCTTGGACAGTGACTACTGGCTTGGATCCAAGTCTTTATTCTGAAGGATTATTGATCTCCATTATCTGCAGTAGATAGATAGCTTGTGCAAGTCAAATAATTTACTGATGGAAAATATTGTGGTGACAGCACTCCTCAAGGAATCAGCAGCAGGAGTCATTTTTGGATAATGAGACAGGGACAACCACAGGCTACCCCAGCCACCCTATGGGGCTAATATCCACAGTCCAAACTTGCTGTGTCAGGATTACATTCTGACTGGCAAAGGAATGATGTGATCATTAATTTACAAGACTTCTCAACAGGGGTTAGCAAGATACCAATTAACACATCATCTTTGACATATGTACTACTGATGTACTGACAGGGCCATGCAGCAGGTTTTAATTACAGAATGATGGCTGTATTGGCTTACACAACTCATTCATCACTTGCACCACCAAGCCCCCCCACCCCCCCACCCCCACTGTGTAAAAAACTGTATAATCCCCTGCTGGTTGAAATGAAGTGTAGCTGTCAATGTGAGGTGGTTATGGTCAAGGTCATGCCCCTTGCTGTGAAGGGGGAGCTCACAGAGCCCCAAGGCTCCAATCTATTACACTGGACTGCTGAGCAGAATCTGATGTAAATTTACATTTGTGTTTAATGGGCTTCCATGGTTCAGGCTGACACCTTTTTTTGGGTCACAGAGATTTTGATGTACTGTCAAAATGTTACACAATACAATTTTCTGATTCTATACTGTATATTTTTCACCAAACGCACAATCAGATATGTTTTAGGTCAGGAT
The DNA here is from genome assembly GCA_019788955.1 of Albula glossodonta. Lineage (NCBI taxonomy): Eukaryota > Metazoa > Chordata > Actinopteri > Albuliformes > Albulidae > Albula > Albula glossodonta. The sequence continues at coordinate 18,094,784 of JAFBMS010000003.1, forward strand.
GCAATTCATTTTGCGATTGTGTAAACACCAAATTCAAATATGAAACTGACTTTTGTTCACCAAACCCACTGCACAGAACATTTGAGGTCATGGCTCTGTTTATCAGACAGAGCATGTGAACTTACAGGCAACGGCTCAAGTGCCACAGCATGCCTGCTGAGAGCACAATCATGAGTACAACTCTGCCTATGGTCAAATCTAACTTAAAACTCGTATTCAACACTGAAACAGCAATATGTGAATGAGTATTAAATCAATGTGAGGATAAGGCTCAAATTTGTGTACTTCTGTTTTCTACAGTTTTCTGTAGGGAGAAAAATCCCAATCTACAAGCTTTTTTAAAGAGATCATCAGACACAGCAGTGTCATCGTCTTACTTATCATTATCCAATTAATGTAACACATTCTCATGTCACTATGTGTATTTACACACGGGGGTAGATAAAATAATTTAAGAAACAAATGTAAAACAACTTCTATCAATTAAAAAGTAATCTATGCTTCTGTTTCAAATTAAGGACAATTTGTGCAGTATAAAATGACAAGTCTCATTTAAGGGTAAAAACTAAAAACATAAATTTCAATTACAAAAATATTTCATATCTGTGGCTTACATGTCAGTGGTTCACATGTCAATTTTGAAGGATAAGGACTGTTACAGTTACAGACATGGAATGGTATTCTTTACATATCAGAGCATAGAGTGAAAAGACTGGAGATGTTTGATCTTTGTAAAGTTGAGAGATTCATGCCAAAAAAAAAAAAACAGTCAAGCTTTGCAGTCATACAGTCATTCAAAAATGAGGCAGGTTGAAAAAGTAAGAGCCAAACTGTGCTAGACCACTGCTGTGTAACACTTGATGTAAGATTGGGCCCTCAGTGTTAAGAATGTGGGGAGCACCATGCAGTTATATCTCAGAGAGTGTGTGATGGTTTCGTGGGCAGTGTGTTGCGTGTGTGCTCATGATGCTCTCAGGGCCGTGTGAGCTGAGTGCACAGGCATGTCCTGGTAGCCCCCGGTGTGACAGCAGCAAGTTTTTGAAATACTCCTTGTAGACACAGAACTCTACTCATGAGTCATGACAGCAGGCTTTCATGTGATGCTCTATTTCATCACAGAAAAAAGATGGAACAGAAAAGAGGTGGAAAATATGTTTTAAAAATAGCCAAATAAAAATAACTGCATACAGCATACAATGATTTGCTGTACAGAATATTCTACTTTTCCAGTCTTATGCATTTGTTATCAGCTGTTTGGTAGTTCTCCCTGAAGTACTTCAAACATCTTCACTGGTTTTCTGATGTGTTATATTTTTGAAGTCTGCCCAGATGTAGACTTTGAGGACAGAATGAAAGCTCAATTTGAGGTGTGCATGACTATGACATTCTTCATACAGAATACAAAAACACCCTCCTGCCAAGTTGTGGCTGATGTTAAATCCTGACAGTTAAGTACCTGTTCCCAAATGTTTTTTTTATTTAAATGTGTTGTGCTTTGTCATTGCGCACCTCAAAAAGTCTCTCTTCTCCAGCTCTGACTCTCTGAGATTCTGTTCCCACTCCAACTTTAACTTTTGTCCTCTTTACGTCACTGAATTTAATGATGGTGTCCACTCACTAACCAAGACGTAAGTACATGCAAGATGCAAATGATAATGTCATTTTACAGACAGTTAATATTGGTGCTGAATCTGCCAAACTTAAGAAAAAAATGACTGAATTTAATTTTAAGTCAAAGTCATGTACAAAATTGGATTGAATCCAGGGCTCTGATGGAGAGGAGGAAAAAAATGTACTGTACATCATAAATGTATTTAAGTTGCTGGTGATTGTAGTGATCAAACTAAGAGAGAGAATGCTGCATGCTAAAGATCCATGCATTTATTTCCAACATTTCGACCCTCAGGTCTTCAACAAGGCCAAATTCAAGACTCACAATTGTGACTTGTATCTGTCAAATCCTGGGAGTGAACTTACAGATGCAGGTCTTACCTGAGATAATGGAGGCCAGTCGAAACACATCTGAGTGGCGGACAGTCACAGGCTCATATGGGGAGGTTTCATAGAACTCATCATCTACAGAGAAAAAAGACAAATCACAGAAGCTCATTATCAATAAAGTTTGCCAGAAACTCCAGTAAATGCAAGTAAAATAGCCATGTATGTACTGCCTTAGAGGGCTGCAGACCGCAGTTGAAATTCATGCCGACAAGATTTAGTTCTGTACCAGCCATGTATGTATGTATGTATGCATGCACACTCTGGATAGGTATTTATTTCTGGTGTATATAGGCGTTAATGTATAAACAAAATCATGTTACAAGCATATATATCTGTACACTCATGACTTTCTACATGTTGATACAAAAGCAGTGCCCAGTCCAGTGCCCTGCCCTGACCGGTCTCATAACCAGCTGTGTAAAAGTCCAGCTCCCTCACCACTGCTGCATTAGTCAGGCAGATAAGAGATACAAAAGGCTGACAACAGAGTGGGAGATAAATGATGTCTCATTATCTCAGTCTCTTTCTGTTCATCTGACTTACAATGTCTTAATCTTTCATCTCTCTTTCTGCTTGCAGACTTTCCATCTCTATCCAACTCTTTCTGTATGATTGCATCTATATCCATAGCACAGTTCAGAAAATTAAAAAAAAAAAACAGTTGATGACAAAAACAACAATGTTGGACAGTCTCTAAGCCTTCCACATTATAACAAAGACCATTAATGGTTTCTGACCACATAAACCAGAACCTGCTCAAAAGCTTTCTGGAAGTAAATGTTTAATACTGAAGGTTATGGTTGTATATTGTGTTCAGCCTCAAAGCGAGCCACTTAATGGCATTGATTTCAACAAAATATCTTTCAGACAGAAAGAACCTGCTGCTGACCAAAAACAAAGAACCATATTCATAGTATCATTCTGATACTATTTAACAAACATAAGCTGATATATGCATGATGACATTGCTTCAACAGAGCTAAATATGATTGAGTTGGATGGTAAGGATGGAAAACTTGAGTCATTATGACTTATTTAAAAATGAACATTCTCAGATATTCTGTAGTGAGAGTATGGTGTACAGATCTGTGAAGAAACAGGCCTCCTGTTCATTAACTGTATTAAAATAACTTGAAATAAAACAGGGCAGTTTGAGTGAGGTTGTTTTATGAATTGGTTCTCTCTTGTCCTTTGACCTACATGGGCAGGGTGGCAGTAGACATCTCCAATCCTGGAATAAGATAATTATTTTAGAAAATTCCAAGCCACCCTGCTTTTAAAAAAAAAACTATAATGGGAACTTTCTTTATGTTCAGAAGCAACTGATTGTCTTTATATTTAGAACTGTCAGACAGGCAGCCAATGTACAACCTTTTCATCTCATGGTCCAACCCAAGCTGCAAATTGACTTGTTTCCTGATCTTGCAATGTTGAGGTCATGTCCATACTTGACGTTACCATTCCCATTCTGGAAATGTCCCATGAAATGCATCCCTTGTTTTTTGGTGGGATTATTTCCCATGTGAAATGGTGCAATTGGACACATTTTTCTCCATTGTTTCATCAAACACCATTCTTTATGCCACTGTGTACTCCATGCAAAACATTACAAAACAACAGCATTCTCTTCTGGTGGATGTGAGAAGGTGTTCTACAGCAATCTGTGTGTCGGTTCCATCAGACATTCATTGTATCTCATCGACAGGTTCAGCAAGAACCTCTGGATTCCAAACATCAGGACAGCCTGGATTAAATGACCACTGCAATCCTGTGCAACATTCAATGTGAACGCTCAAGACAACTGCTTTGCAATCTCCAATCTCCATTTTAAAATGGAGGCAGCTGATATCATCCAGCATCATCCAGATGCACCACATAGAAAGACTCACAGGTAAAGGCCAAGAGCAGTTACACATTGGGAGTAAGGGTGGGCACGTAGAACTAAGAACTAAATAAATAAGGTTGACCATAGCCATTCTCAGAAATCTGATGGCTGTGATACAATCTCAGAAACCCTTATTCCGGAAAGCAAACAAAGGCATCCCAACCCTCTTACAGAGGTTGAGTGTCTGGAGTCAAAAGTAGCTTTAGATACTGATCCGGCTCCTCAGCCCCTTCAAAGAATGTAGTCAAAAGAGGCAGTTCAGTCGGTGGAACCAGGTGTGTTTTAAGTCACCGATTACCAGCTTTGGTCAAGCCTCAGAATAGTAGCACAGATGCAAGATGGGCAAACACTGGTGGACCAGAGCATGCTGCAGTTGATATTGCAGCTGCAGCAACACTAGATCACATCAAGCACAAGTGCAGCTATGAGACAACCCATGGTGTTGAGAAACTAAAAGAAATCTCAGTAACCACTGGCACTGAATGCTTTGCAAGGCAAAGGGTGTGTTCCAATACTTAGTATCTCCTCCTTCCCTCCTGTCCTCCATTCATTTCCTCACCTCTCTTCCTCAAATCTGCCACCGCCACTTGGCTCCTACCCAGAAGTATGTGAAAGGGTGGGAAGGAGGAGATGCTAAGAAAATTGGAACAGCTAATCCAGTTCCCGAGTCATCAAAATAAATGTTATCTGTTGATGAAGTATTAACTTTGGCTGTTAGTGAGGATCCCTAAGCTAATCACTGTTCTCATCCACCGCCAGCCCTTTTTATGCATTAAAATATGAACGTCAGTTATTCAGTTTCTGATGTTTGATTTAACATAAACATATGTACAAGAAACCCAATAAACCTGCCACTGCAGTAACACACAAATTTTACATGAGTTAAATTACCATCTGCAACTTAAAAATGTGGATGTTGTTTTCACATGGATATGTTTGCCTGAGAGGTGCTCACGACCCTAGGACAACAGTGGCTAATTGCTAATCAGTCTCAGTGCTTGTTTTCCTCATCAGGTCTCATATACAGACCAATCCTTGTGTTTTACTTTTAGACCACTGTATTGCCTGAGGAATAATAATTCACAGCCAGTGTTCTTTTTCCTACTTACTCCAGTGTAGCGGCCTCGCCTGCCACAGTACTACACCCCCGTCTGTTATTTAAGCCACAACAAACACTGACCCATCCCTGAGTTTGTTAAAGATATCTTTGAGTGCATATACAGAAAAGTTCAACAGAAAGTCTTGAAAAGAACAGTTCAAAGAATCAGAATTTATATTGTCTAACATGGTGCGTCATGTAAATCCTCAGTGCTCAAATTAAGCTCATTGGGAGGGTTTGAACCCTGACCTGAGTGTTGTCTGATAGTACTCATCCTGTCTATTACAGGTAAGCCCCATGTTTTCCCCTTTACAGAGTCATTACTGTGGTTTTCATATTTATGTTCTTTTGAGTGTAACGAGGTAATTAGGTTACAAAGAATAACTGTTTGATGCATTGCTATGGTGAGGCATTCAGCAAGCTCGACGTGATTCATTACTTTTGCAAGTACAAAAAACAACTGCATCTGCAGACATCCCTTCTGTGTGCACCTTCTGTTCCTCCTGTTCGTCTCATTAAGTAACACAATATAAACAATGTCAGCCTGACTGAGCTCTCACTATTACCCGACTGTCTCAAGTGACACTGTCAAGAAGGCATCCGTTCACTCACAATGTAAACTTGAGTGTTGTTTCACCATCTGTATCTAAACAAGCTTTGACAGGCAAGAAGCAAGAGCTGTTCCATAAGTGCATATGTGACTATGAGTGCAGATTTCAGCAAGGCGTCAAAAACCTCTGAGGCAGGGAAAATTAGAGGTTTTAGAAGCTTATGGCCTCTGAATCCTTTTACCAAGGAAAATAATATCGAGGGGATTAATAAAGATTGTAGTACAAATTGAGAGTAGAGGAGGGAGATGAGGAAATAACCTCTGGGTGTCTAGAAGCACATTACTGTTCCTCTTCATACACACACATACACACATCCAAGTACACACTCATAAATACATTTCAGTGGGAGCACTTCCTTTCAGTATACTTTGTGTCCCAGACCAACACAATGTTTAAATCTGAGTGTGCTCATATGTGACGGTGGAAACACTTTGGTAAATGAGTGGCCCAAATATTGAAAGCACACGTGTAGTTCCGCATTCATTTATCAGGCAATTATCTTGCAGTTAATTAGCATTCAAGGTGCTATCACCCAATGGATCTGACAATGATGTGTTCCATTTGCCATCGCCCCTTCAGAAGCCTCATCTGAATCCAATGGAGCATTTGCAGGAGATTATTTAGCAATATTTGTGGCAGCATGTTCTTCCTGATTCAGCAAGGCACACATGCATTACATCACTCCTACACTGTTATTAAAAGGGGTTCCTTAAGGGATCTTTGGTCAGCCCACTGTGGGAACCCTTACATGTTCTTCTTTCATATGGATATTGCTGAAGGGTTCACTTTAGAACCTTATTATGAGGGTCATATAAGGAGCTTATTTAAGATACCTGTATCAAAGAAAAACCCAAGTGTTCCCCAAGAAGGACAAGTGAAGAACCTTTAAAGGTGGTAGAAAGAACCTTTTATTCCAAAAGTGTATAGCATTCCAGACACAGGTAGATTCACTGCTACAGAACATGCAAGCTGTTCTGGTGGTCTATGGAAGCCAAATTCCCTAACTGACTTCATATTGGTGTTTCCACCTTGGCAACTACTTCTGGTAAATATATGGATGATAATCATTTCATGTAATCTTTTTTGGCAAACTCCAATTAACATGCAACAATTATTTCAGATCATACTTATTTTTCCAATAATAAGTTAATTTCTTTTAATTATTGCTTTGGATTTAATGATTGTTTCTCTGTTCTACTCTGTTTTTAAAGTTACATCAATCAAATTAAAAATCACATCCCCTCATGTTATTCTCACTCGCAGCATAAAGAAATTAAGAAATGTCCTGAGGGAAGATAGAACAGCATTAATCCATCTTTTGCTCAGCACATTCCATAGTTCATTTGCTTCAACTGAGTTGCTCCACAGCCCTGCAATAAATGGACCTATTTTATCCAGACATATTTTCAAGCCCAGTGTACAACACATTTTTTTGTGGATTAGCTTCGAAGCGCAACTGAATATTTGCTTATTTCTTTTATGTGTGTGTGTGTGGGTGTGTGTGTGTGTGTGTGTGTGTGTGTATATATATATATATATATATATATAAAACATGTATATGGTGAGGATCATGTCCCAGTGAATATATATACTGGGATAATGTCCCAGTGAAACAAATTACATTTTCACTCATCGAGAATAGCAGCAATTTCAGTTGCTTTTTTATTACATTTTAAATTGCAGCCATTCATATTACCTGACAGCGCATAATAAGCTTTTGTGAAACCTGCACATCCATCGCACCTGCCACACTCAATCCTGCCTGGATGGTTGCCTCTCGTATTATTATTCCTTTAAAGAAATAATAAATTGAGCTCAGTGATTTGAGACCTTCGGCGATTGTTTTGTAGTACAGTGCTTTCTGATCTTTTTTAGCTCTGTCTTCCAGGGAAATAAGAAGCCATTCATGCATTGCAGAGCAAGTGACAATATCATCTACTGCAAGAGTGAGACTGCAACATTACAGTGACAACACAGAATGGGTGCCATTCAGCAGGTCCTGTGTGCAGCTGCGAAGCTGAGCAAGTGCTGAAAAAGCCACAGGTTCCATTTCCAACTGCAATGTACCTATACCCTATTTTGAGGAGGGCAGACCTGTTAAACCTGGACTGCCAGATATTAGGGTACTGTATTAACTAAAATTTCCTGTTAGGGACAATAGAATCAATAGAGAGAAACTGACTGAACTGGTTCAAAACAAAATAACCAGCAACATAAGTCTTCATCTTAAGGTAATTCCACTTAAGAAAAAACACGGTGTAAAGATTATATTCTTGAGATGATTTTTGCACAGTACGGCCAGCAGTATAATACAATAGTCTGGGAGAAGGGCATCCAACTCAGTGGTGGTGGGTTTGATGTCAAAGTAGGAAAAGGCTTTTGCACCCTTGAGCCAAGTAATTACCTCAAATTGTTTCAGTAAATATTCCACTTTGCAATTGGACAGTGAACAGGAATGTAAATCTGTGTATGTCACCCTGGATAGCAGCATTTGCTAAAAGTAAATTTACGTATTGCCTTCCTACTGCTGATTACCACAATCTATACCCTTACTAAGGTATTCCTATTTTCTGTGCATGCATTGTCCATATAGTCTCTCACATCAGAGATTGATTGATTGGATTTGATGGCAAATGATACCCAACCAGTCCATTTTTGTGTGTCACAGTATCCATAGTGTGGGCACATAGGCCTGATTACCTGAATGTGAGTCAAACCAAAATGTGCTGCTTTCTTACTGTTATTTTTATTTGATTATATATTGGTGATAATCGGGCCATTCTGTTCATTGGACGCCACAGATCTGATTTAATTAGAGGCAGTAGCTGTGGATATTCAATGGTATTTCATGCCAGAGAGCTCTAAGTGTGAGCAGGAAGAAAGTGTGCCTTGCAGAGCTATACACACTGTATGAGCATCATGGACATTAGCATTCGCGACCTCGTGGCTAATCCCACTGCAGTGAGCATGGATAGAAGCTTTCTGTGGAGCTCTGTCAAACAGGAATAACACAGTAAACGTTTCCATTCAAGAAGCAGGATTCACCACCACATGGTTCTCGTATCATGCTGTATGTGAGCTCGAGGGAAAGCCCAGAGTGTAACCTCTCTTTATTTTCAATTTCCGATGCTACGCTGTTTGACGGTGTTCCAGATATTAACATTAATTTAATTCAGAATAATTCCATATCCCTCTCCTGGGTGTTTTTTAGAGGATTTGCCTGAGGGTAAAACACCCTTATTCCCTGTAACGAAGACACGGCTATAACTTCAGGACTCCTGTCCTCTCATGTTTTAATGAGGATTTGAGAATAAGTGGCTGCAACAAAGTGCGCAGATGTCAAGCAAAAGCATACTCCTTTCACAGGGGAATAATAGCATATGAATATAAAGCAATGCACAATCCAGGTCAACCTATTATGCAGTTACCAGCTCAAACAGGCCTGGTAAATTAAAATCCCTTATTTGGAAATAAAAGCTGCACTTACAGGTTTTAGAAACTGTTTGTTCATTGCCCAGTTAATGACAGACAGAGTTCTTGCCTGATTGCTGCTGATTTGCCCCGGGGGAAATGGCAGAGAATCTGCATACCAAGATTGTGGCCAGAGGAGAGTCTTTCATTTTAACTGCTTCAAGGAAACCCAGATAAACTACAGGAATGCACCTCATCCATTTTCTTTAGGATGACATGAGTAGTTGAGCATCTGTAGTGATGAAATGAGTGTGCACGCATGTGTGTGTGTGGCCATGGGTGTTCGTTCAGCCGTAGCTGATGGAAACTGAAGTTTGGAGCAGTCTCTACATTGTGTGGCCCGATGCGATTGACCGCACTGAAAGTCCTGTTCATGATAATGTGTCCTGAAGCTGAGGGGAATCTGGACTAATGGACACTCAGATTCTAACAGAGGTGTCTGCTGTGCCATAACACCCCAGGCCTCACATCCTGCTCCAACAACACGTTCATGATGGGGGGGACGTTTTTGTTTGTTGTGATTGTAATATGATCACTGGCAGTGATTCAAAAGTGAAATAGCTTTTCTTTGTATTCTGGAGAATCCAGTGTTGAATAACTCCTGTCCTGCCATCCTAATAGGAGAGCTATTAGGATGGCAAACTCTGTCTAGAGGGACTATTAAGATGGTAATAACTGTCACAGTGGCTGATGTATTGAAAATAATATTACTATATTTTTTATGATAATGGTAAGTATGCATGTACTTCTATCTGTGTTGTAGACATGGGGTGGGGGGTGGGGGGGGGATAATCAAAACTGGCCAACACCACCCCCCAAATACTCATATCATTATGATGAATAAAAAATATTCAAACATTCAATATCTAAACATATTGCTTTCTACAATGGTAATGTAACATGTGCTCCTTGTGACTTTAAAACTAATAGACAAATCAATCAAATTTTCTATTGCACATAGATAGGACATGTTTTCAGCCAAGTTGACTTATGCATGACTAAGAAAACATACCTCAACCAAAACTAGATTTAACACAGACAGATTTCTGCAACTCTTACTATAATGGCCTTTTTATGGTAAAAAGTCAAATAACATATTCAGAGCATTCAGAGCAGGTAATAAGGATTTAAATGTGAAGGGAAATGAAATCATGGGATTTTAGGGGTTCAAGAGAAATTACAATTCCCTCTTTTTTCTCTCCCCACTTTTGACTTTACCAATCCAACTTCGGCTGTACATGAATAGAGCCCCAGGAAACAGTATGATGTGACAGAAAATATAGTTCTCTGTGAGTTACAGGTGCTAATTACTGCTAAGAACACAAGGACGTGTTAGGCAGTGAGGCAGAGAGGGCTTGGCATATCCCATTGTGACAACTTGCCAGCAGTTCAAACATTGATCCATTTTACATATGATTCTATTTATATTCTAGCTATGTGCAAACAATAGCAGTCAATTAGAAACGCATGCTTGTTGACTGTATCACCTCTCTGAAGGCAGAGAGAGCCTCATGAGCTCCACAGATATATGAACTTTCAGCACTTCCAAATCGGACAGCTCCCAGATTTAGGCTTAGAATCATTCAGCATCTATTCTTAACAGGCTAATCTGTACTTTGGGATGACAACACCTCTTTCACGCCTGAACAAGTAAAGATAACTTGTTGCAGAGTTATATTTCCTTCATTTGCTGCAGCAAGCTAGCTAGGTATATGTTGCATTTCAAATTAGCCAGCAATAGAAATATGTCACACCTCAAGCTTCAGGGGCAAGATCCAAGGATATGTAATCTGAGGAGCACTGTCACACAGAGAACAAACACATGCATGATCTCTTTCACTATTACATAAATGTTGGACCTGTGTCCACTAAATGGAGAGCACTGAAACATGCCAAAGGTTTTCCTAGAAATGCGGAATAGCGGCAATACCTCAACTTCAACGCCATTCATGTTACTGAAAATGGCTACACAACCTGTTAGCTACCTAATGCTATCTTAAATATATACATAAAAATAAATCAAAACATTCTGTTTATTTTGACTCTTCTATATGTCTGTTTATGGTGTGACACATTGAGCATTGGTCAGAATGCCCCATCACCAGCATTCCAAAACTCACCAGTCTGTCAGGACCTAAGATCTTGAAAGGTGTTCTATTCCATATCTGTGGTCGGCACATCGGTCAGTCAGTGCTTAACATTCATTTCTCAGTTTTTTTTTTTGTAAAAAAAAAACTTTTCATAAGCTTTTTATGAGTAAATTATCAAGATGGTCATGTATTTATGTCCCCCAAAATATTTTTAAAAGTACATTTTTTCACAACAAAACTGCAACTAGAATGCACATTGCATGTATTCCCACAGCTCTTTAAACTCATTTTCCAATTATAGAGCAATTGTTTTAGAGAGATACTTTCCCTGTGGGTAACCTGAGACCACTAACTTCAGCAAAGCACCCTCACTTTCCTTAATGATAGATTTTGGGAGAAATCTTAAGTTTTTGCCAACTCTGTCATAAATATGCCTTCATTGTTGGATCTGAACTTCTACTGAATTTCCAGATCCCATAGGTGGACCTGGACTTTGCAAACATTAGCACTAATAATTGTACTCTCACCCACAACTGTGTTCTCACAGTTTTTTTTTTTTTTGTCAAACAGGATGGCTTAAACTGGGAATGCTGGTACAGGAAACAGGCTTAATGGGAATGAGAACAAAGGATTGCCAGGAACACCATACTGGGTTCCATTTGGAGAGCAAAAGTGTCGAGCTGCACTTTCTCTGAGCTATGAGAAACCCTGGAGTCAGGTGGAAAGGCTGAGCACAGGTGAAATCTATGAATGACACAGCAAGGAGCCTGCAGTTAATCCAAACCCCAGTGTGTATTCTGCCCGGGCTGAAAACAATGTCCACCAAGCTTTCACTATCACCATTTGACTGCACAATGGCAATCAGTGATAGCCCATTGAACTGCCAGGCTTAAGAGGTGCGTCAGTCTATTTCTTTTGTTTTCTCATTCACATTGGTTATTTCACAGTGGCCTTTTATTACAGTTCTCAACAAATGTCAAGCCTAATGGCTATGAATCATACAGCTTTGTACTGCTGTCTACAAGGCCAAAACATGTCACCAAACACTATTGAGGGGAAATGATTACAGCTTATTCAGTAACAGAAACACACAAAGATGGACATGCCCACTGAATACCAAGCAAAGCACTTTGAATTTCTGTGGGGGTCCACTCCCAACCATTCCTCATCAGGTTAAAACTTGCCATGCCTCGTTGTGTTGGATTCAGCCATTCCTAAGTCAGGTATCACCTCCTGCCCCAATACACACACACACACACACCCACACACACACACACACACACACACACACACACACACACACACACACACACACACACACACACACACACACACACACACACACACTTCACACTTACTAGATCAAGAAAGACAAAAGCTCTACAGTTATTTCTAACTCATCAACCCAAACTCCTCCCAGACTTAGGTGAACACATACCACACTATAGTGCCCTGCATTTTCCAAGACCCATTTAAGCCCTCACCAAGACTGGCCCAGATGGACACAACTTGCCCAGCCCTGGTCTTCAGCCAGGCCCAAGTGAACATGCATTCCCATCTCTGCTCATACCTTCATCCAAACCCTCATGAATGCTCCAGTAGTTCTGCAGGCACTGCAGCTCCTTCTTCATGCCACGTTTGCAGTGGCAGTAGTACAAGGGGCTGTCTTGCAGCACCTCCAGCACCTCCTGGCACTCACGGCTGGCCAGCATGGCTTTGTCCTTGCCCACCCGGCACTGGCGCATAATGCGGTAGCGGTAACTGCATTGGGGGTTCTGGTTGCACAGGTCATTGGCCCTCACACAGTCCACAGGCACCTTCCCACCTTGCATTCCCATGTCTGTTAGGGAGGGGGAGCTAGTTATGGAGGGCACCACTTTCCCTGGAGGGCAAAGAAGGCAAAAGGAGGAAAGGGGGTGTTAGTTTGGAATGTACAAAAACTGCCATTATATGTTAATGATGGTGGTTGTGAATGGAGAGTGCTGTAAACATGGGCAAGACAACATAGTCCTTTCATAAGAGAATAAGAATTTTTGATGACAAGAGAAATCCATTGAGCCCATTAAGGCCTGTCAATTTATCTGCTGTTTTGAGAGTTTCCTGCGCTGTGTCAAGCCTGGTCTGTGTTTTTTATGACATGAACTGGCAAGCTGTTCCACAGTAACAATTATTTCAGCTGAGGGAAATGATACAGTACAAAGCATAGCATAAAAAATGAAATCAATGGAACAAAGGCTTGGGCTGGCACTGTTAAATATTCAAAACAGTGTTAATTAAATACCACATTTGTGAGAAGAATATTATTGTGTTGTGTCCTGTGCAGTGATTCTGAATATGAACCCACACAATGAACCAACTACTGAGTATGAGGCTATCATTTGCATACATGTGTCATGAGAGAACTCACATCATTGTCAAAAATTATTATTGATTACTTTAAGATATAATGCTTTATGAAATATAGTGTGACATATTTTATAGTCACGCATTAGATACACAACTAGTTGAACACAAGTGCTACCTACAGGCTGAGAAAGGAATGTGACGTTCCTTTACTTAAACCTTCATTAGAAAAAATCTTAATGAATTCTAACTCAGAAAAGACACATAATCATCTAATTCTTCTCCAAGTCTGTATATATCTTAACAGAAACAGAAACAAACAATACATCTGATTTTAATGTGGGTTTTGAGTTAAATGAAGGTGGACAGAACATGTTGGCTATGAAACACAGCCTATATTATTCATCTTGCATATTTTGTCTGCTTCTGAGAGTCAGTACACTGAAGAAGCCAGTAATCATGTGTTTCGGTTTTGTACATGCTCATTTGTATGCTTGCGTTAGTATACATTTTTTCATGTACGTGCGTTGGTATGGTTGTGTGTGTCTGGTCAGGTGAAAGCAGGGAGGCGCTGAGTGCTGACTGTGTCCGTTAGTTTTTCTTTTTTTTAAATTAATGCCCCAGGGTCTCTGCCCCAAACACACAATTGATGTTGCGTGTCCTCTTCACGCTGTTTACTGCAAAGGAAAACCCTCCTACTTATTGCATAGTGGTTTAGTGTACCCGATTATATATGTCACCGTATGACAATCCAATTAAATGTTTTACTTTTCCAAGATAAAAGCATAGTATGCTCCGCACCATTAAGCACCATCTCCTCTAACGTTCAAGAACCATTTTCTGCACAATTAAAACTAAGTGTTTCAGTCCCCAGACGTGTATGGAAACAAGTTTAAAGTGCTTCAAATGTTTTCCTCTAAATTTTGTCACTGTATAGATATATATCGACAATATTAATAATAGTGTAATTTTTCAGGTCGATAATCTGAATACCTGTCATATTACCACCAGTCTCAGGACATGGACAGTTTTTCTCAGAAGAGCTGTTGCAGATTTGACATTTAACAATAAAAACCTTACTGAGAAGTTACATGTAGACAAATGAGTGCGTGTATACATGTACCATGCAACTGATAAACTTTAAAGAACAATATGTACTTATCATACTTGCTTCTTAGCCTATACTTATTCCGTAAATGATCAGATTTATATGAGCCCCGTTTTTATTAATCTGCGTAGATCTGCAAGGCAAGTTGTTGCGCACTTGAATGGTATTAAGGAAGCTCTCATTCAACTTATTGCATAATCATTGCAACTTTGTTTATTTTCCTTTCGATTCGTTTTATATTGTACAAAAAAGGAATTTGGTGATCTGTACAATTAATAAAACCTCACTCACCTAACAAAATCACAACGCTGAAAATATACCAAACGCTCATGATAAATCCAGCAGGAAATCCAGGTCGTGGATCAGAAAATAAAGCTGCTCTTTTTATACACAACACTCTATTTTGTTGATAAATGCTTGATTATTTCCTCATTGATTGATTACTACTTCGCCTGAGGTTCCAACAGTGTGAACGTCTGAATTCCCTTGCTTTGTGATCAATTGTCATCAAGGGAAATTGCCTTTTTATAATCCACAATTTGTCAAACTTCGCAGTCAAGAAGTGGGTGTACCAAATCTAAAGACAAACGTTATACAACTAGGAATATAAACCCCATCATCTTCTCCACTGCAGGTATTAGCGCAGGTGTCCGAACAACATCAAGTACGGTCTTGAAAATGCAAAAACTCTTGTTCCGTTTGATGCCTCGTGCCAGTCATGAATGTCCGTTTTAGAAATAGATTCGTTCGCCTAAAGCCTACATCCATACAACCACAAACTTTAGTATGGACGACCAAATGAAGCTGAGGCAAGCAGATACTGTCGAAGACAAAAACTTGCTTTCTTTCCTTTACCGCGATCAAGCCAAAGTAAAACAAGGTCTTACTGGTTCAGAAACACGACCGAGAAAAATATTGGGGAAACTATGTAAACTATGTTACAGAAAATGATGCGAAATAACCGTCAACTGCGCAAGTTGCACTTACGACGCGCAGGTTTCTCTGTGAATTGTAAAAATGCTTGAGGACAGCAATATTAGTAAGATAAATCCAATGCCATTCATTGTTGCGCATTAACTGAAATCGTGCCAACTACATGCTGTGCGCTTCCTCGCCTAAACACGTGTTTATTACATTTTTTCCATTTACTTATAACAGCTACAATCACGTCGTATTGGGAGAAATATGCTTTGCGTTGCTGTCCGTCCCGTTTCTCCGGCAAAATGAAACGAATGCTTTTTGTCCCTTCTTGGGCTGAACTTGCAGTGTCAATCCCTTTGGCTCTGATTCCTACGTCATAGCAAACGCAATGAGAAGTGTTCTGCTTCACATGTACAATTAGCAGTCACAGCCCAATGGTTCAGTGACATAGTGTTTTACACCCGTCTCCCACTGGGTTTTGCTAACAGGGAGGGACTCCATCGACGGATTTAGAGAAAACAGAGGGCAACGGCCACTGATAATTATGAGCATAAATATTCTAAATTTGCTGGCCTTTAAACGAGGTCAAACTTTGATTACTTCCACCTTAAAGTCAGTTCTGATGTCAGTGGTTGCGTCCCCTTAGGCTTGTAGCCTAAGTTGAGTTAATGTGAGTTTTACCGTGAGACTTCACAAGATGGCAGTAAATTGAATTAGAATGTATATTGCAATTGGAGATAACATTCAAGGAACCCAAAATCAATTAGTTCTTAAAAAGTATTCCACGAGCAGGTTTCCAATCTCAAGGAAACTGCCTGCCTCCTAGCACGATTGTATACGATGCTACGTTTCAGGATATTTCGATCAACAATTAAGCCGACCCTGTTTGAGAAGTGTCAATCACACGTGACCCCCATAGGCTGATTATTTAGGTTGTGGCGCAGCAACTGGCCCATCATAGCTTCCTGACAACAGCCTGTGAGATGTTGGCATTGCAATATTGGCATGTAAACTGGAGACTCTGGATTCGACTGGTTTATAATGGTGGGTGGATCATGGCGCTTGTTTGTCACATGTCTCTCGTCTGTTGTCTTTATCTTGTGGCGATAGAAAAGGCGTGACAGAGAATGTAGGTTACTCCAGACATTAAAAATGTTAAAAGTTTTTGGTTCTGAATATTTAGTTCAAATTTGCTTATAATTTTGATCCAACAAATACCGACCTTCCACGTTTAAGGGACAATGAAGCACCGATTTAGGTATGAATGCAGTTACAAGTCTGTAGACACGTTTTTTTTCTTTCTCATCAGTTTTGGTCAATAGCTACTTTATTCGTACTTTACACGTATTATTATTTATGAATGTAATCATAAGTGAACGTCAACATAAATGTTGGTTGAACCAACAGCAAAAGAGCAAACATCGTGAAACATCGGGGCGCATATTGGCGCAATGCTTGAAACAAAATTCGTCCAATAGGAGAAAACGGATTTGGTAGTCACACTTTTTACTTTCATTTGAGACCTTACTCTCCTTAAGCTTATTCTGATCAAAAGAGGTGGACTGTGAAATACATCTTGTGCATTTGTGACAACCATCCCCAGTGTGTGTTGGTAGTCACACCCTATGTTATTTTAATGGAGAAAAATAAAATCTGGAGACAGTCTTAAAGTGTATTTCAAAAGTTTAATTTCATTGAAATGCAACAACCTAACACATCTCCTGCATTGAGAGGACGTCAACAGGAAAAAATCATTTCTATACGCACATTTTTTTTATCCTTATATAACAATATAACAATGAACAATAACATTCAACTGATCCTTAGTCACAGAATGTTTCATTTATTTTCACTTTGCACTTACAAACACATTCTGTTACAGTTCCTGCTCATTTTTCCATCTAAAAAAGTGTATGTCTGCACGTGACAACCAACACTGAAGAGAATGTGACAAGCATCCTCAACTCCCCAAATGGGATTTTTTGCTAGCACCAAAGCTAATCACCACATATTGTAGCTTAGGTAAGACAAACCCTGTCTAAACTATAGCTCTACCTTCATATCTGTCAATGGTAATAATTGTTTAATTATGAACCCATTGTGTAAAAGCCTGAATGAGAAACACCAAAGAGTTCGACATTAACATTTTGACATGAAAAACACTAAAATTCTTCTCACCTCAATGTCAAGTATCTTACTGCTGAAAAGACCCTATAGGTGATCTCTGACCCCAATTCTGAAAATTTGAGTAGCAAAATTTTTAACAGGACCCTCTAGTTAGCAACATACAATGAATGTGACAACCAGCCTGTTCTCCCCTATGCCAAAATGGAAGACATTTAAACAAATCTTACATTATATGGAGCTCTCTCTTACCTGTGAGTCCTGTCAGATTAATTGGTTCTGGGAGATTCACTTCTCTGTACAATTAAGTAACTCTGTTGATCTTTGTGTGTTCTTACTATCAGCAGATGGGAAGCTCGTTAGAAACTTTAGTTTTTTGGCAACATTAAATGAAGGCAGCTGTAGGCTAAATGGGATACATCATTTCCATATAACTGTGGAGAAAATTATGTGTTTGGAGACAGCTATGTGCAATTGGTTGGCTGACAGAATGCAAAGACACACCGCATGACTGGCGATATGGAACAACCCAAAAATCAGAGTTCCAGTTCACTAAGGCGAGCAAACTGCTTGCTTTTATTTTCCTTTCAGTGCTAGGATAAAGTTTTCCAATCATCAAGGAGAGCTTTTCCATTTAGATATCTCTTTCAGTAATATGATTTGATTGCATCCATCAAGGCTAAATTGCATAATCATCAAGATTTACAACCAATTAAGTATCACACCTACACTTGTTACCTATTGTGACAGTATCGTTTTTTAAGGTTACAAGATGACAAGACATATTCTTACTGTTAAAAACTAGCAGACTGCAACAGTACACTGCAAAATAGTGTTAAACTCAACTCTGGTTGCATACAGTTTACCCCTTTAAAACTCATAGGCTTCTTTTCATCAATTATCACTGTAAATATGCCCTACCTGGGATCTTAAATCCCTGCTAAGGTTGGAGTCAGTGTTCATCAGCAACACCTCTGACATTTGTATTGATGAGGCTGTTTTAATACCTTGCTGCAGGAGAACTAGACCAAAGGGTAGGAGATTGACCTTGCTGAAAATGTATGATTTTACACATAAGAAATAATAAGGATCAGTGACTGGAACACAACAGGAGAATCATACTTAACACAATGGCATCACTTGTCATGTTTAATTTGCAACCTGTGTATATTGAAATACCACCACTGAAAAGTGTTGATTAATGGCACTGTGTATCCAGAGGATTCTAATCTACGTGAATCTGAATTGTAGGTCTTTCTGCAACTATATAAACAGTCTGTAAGATGGTATCATTGATACCATTCATGTTACATAATTCATGAGCCAAGATATGTGGAAGAATTTCAACAGATCTAACTGGGATATTATAATAATTGTGTTTTGTTTATCACATACATGGAAATTATTAGTCTATGTATGTCGGAGTGCCCATGTATTATTCATTGGTAAGTCTGAGCTGATTCAACAGCATGAAAAGGTGACAAGTTTTTTCTTATTATTATGAAAAATGATTTCGCTAAGTCAATAAGCATGAAGAAACAGAATTCATTGTCTTAAAGTCTGTGTTTACTGAGCTGAAACAGACACCTACAGAGAAATGTTAATGTCTACATTCGATATGTAGCTTTACAATACCCACAAGTTTATAATTGAACAGAGCAGATTTCAACTAATTTACAGGAATTTAAAATGATGGTGTCTAACTGCAGGCATTTATGTAGATGGGAGCAGACAAAATAATGGAAACATGAAATAAAACATGAGTTTGTGATCTGTGCATATGTTGAATATTAACACTATCACTAATCGCCTAAATGTTTCTGTTATAACATATGTTTTAAGTGATCACTGTAACATGTGAATTTCAAATGGAATGAACAATTGAACACATTTTCATTGAGGTCAAATCATTTGTGACTGAATTTCAGGTGCACTAGTCACATAAACTGAATCATTAAATGTATGACAGAGAAGAGTGTGAAAAATGATGATGACACATGTCCTGCCTTTGTATGATTAAATTGTAGGTGATTAGGTGCTATAGTCCAGCATTGCCTCCTTATTATTTTCCCATATTCTAGGATAATAATATCAGCCTAAACACTGCTAAATAGATGAATTAGTATTTTAATGAACATAAGAATGAAGTTTTGACCTCCTTTATTTCTCAGAAAGCTGAACACTTTCTTCTTGAGGTATGCCTCTCTAGAAACATTTAAAATCTTGTATGACTTCATGTTCTAGCCAAGAACTGAATTTGTTCTGAAAGCAAAAGGTGTCCTATATTTGTATTCCAATATTTTTGTTGTTTCATTGAATTTGTGCGCTCAGTTATATAATCATATGTGGTTTAAAAAGGAACAGTAAAGCTACATACTGTATTTCACTATTAAATCAATTTTGACAGAATACATTGCTTCTCCTTTAGGATTCATACAGCTAGAATTAGAATTGCCCAAGCTTTACCATTAAGATGAAAACTGTGACAGTTTTTAACTGTACTGATATGAATGACTTGAAGCCAGTACTAGTTTTATGTACACACCAGCAGTCTCTGAGTAGGCACCGATATGACTCTCTCACTTTCCTTCACCTTATTCCTAATTAAGGAAGCTGTCAGGTGGTGAGAGTATGGAGTGCCAATGACCTGCCAATCCCTTACTTGTTAAAACAAAGCTAATGTGCTGCTTATAGCAAAGTACAATGATAAAATGCCTAGCAGGAGACAACAAAAGCATATGGCAGCTCCGGCCATTTTTTTTTTTCATGAAACCTCTGTCATCATGCAGTCCTGTGGTGTAAAGAAGAAATCTGCAGCTTACAGTAATGGTTTCATCTAGTATTGTGCTTCCTTTAACATCCCTCAAATGGCTGGCATATGCTATATGTTGCTTAGATTTTATGTCTATTTATGTATTAGACCACTACAGGGGCATTTTTAAAATGTGTATTGAGAAGAACCTGTGTTTGTTTTTCATTAATCCAATCCCAATTGTGTGCAGTTTCACTTATAAATAAAGAGTAAACCACTTTCCCAAAGTGCTTTGTAAATGTTGTTTACTCTATGGACAACAGCTGGGACTGTAAACACAAAGTTCTCAGCAAAAGAGACAATTCAAATTTGTGTTGTCTGTATAAATAAATTAGTTTGGGAGGATATATTACTGTTTGAAAGACATCACTGGAAAGTCTCCATCATACAAGCACCCCTGTATCTAAATCTGATTATCATGAACATAACACATCTAAATCTGAACCGTATGTTATACAGATAGCACTGTGTGTTCTCCATGATACAGATGGAGCTTGTGAATTACTATCCATTTTCTCCTTCCTACCCCACACTTACACACACACACACACACACACATTCACACACTCGAGTGAAGACATTCTAAAGATGTTAGAGCTAGTAGGTAGAACGAATCTACACAGAACGTACTTGAGGTGGTGCTCACTGGCATGAACTTCTCTCTTCCCCTGCTGATTAGTCACTCCTCGTTAGACACACTGTTTGTTGGCAGTGTGTTGCAGGTTTGAACTTCAGCTGGAGATTGAGGTGATGCTTTTCTTCCTCACTAAATATGAAGAAAAACGTTTATTATTATTGTGATTACAATATCTTGTCATTATTGTTTTTATTATTGTTATCACTGCTGTTGTTGCTGCTATTCCAAAGATACAAATGGAATAGAGAGAAAGAGAATTTGAAATATATGTATATATAATTTACTTATGAAAAGTCAATCTCCATGCAGAAAATGCAGCTTTCTTTCAAGGGAAAAGATCAATTAAAGATATGGATTAAAGATATCTTAGAAAACCATTTTATGGACAGAAATTAATGGAAGCACTCCCTATTCCATTATCAGTGTACAAGGTCTCTGCTTGCAGGAAATTCAATGTGGTAGCTGTCTTTCCAAACTGTGACTATTCAGTTCCTCACCCTCTGGCAAACCGAGGCACACTGAATACCGATTACATCATCTCCATCATTTTGCATTCTGTACACATGTATTGGTCCACATGCATTCCACTTTCAACTGATGTAAATTAAACATAAGTTGCAGCAAATATATATTTTTAATGCCTTTTTTTCATATTTACTGACTTGTTCAATATTCAGACAACGTAGCCCTCCCTTTGTGGGTGTCATGCTGTTGTAGGGGAGTGAGGTTTCATGAACCCCACAGTGATCAGAGCTATAATTTGCTTTCAATATCTGACTTGTTTGAACCAATTGAAAGATTGATGCTAAAAGAAAAACACAATGGTCCCATTCCAATCATTTAATGTTCAACAAATGTCACTGACAGCTTATGGCAGTTCTGCCCATTTGTTTTGTCTGAAGACACCTCAATCTCCCATCACTAGTACCAGGGGCCCCACCCACCAACCAAAGCTGTGAAATTGCCATTAGTGTCTGATAAAATTTCTAAGAAAATATCATTTTAAAACTATTTGTGGAAAATAAATGAATTTTATGTAACTTTTTAGGTCATGTTTTTTGTCGAGGGAACATTTCCAAAAACATTCAAAATGTTTGGGAACCTTTGTTAACTTTCTAGGCAGATGCCTCCAAAATGCTTGCCTTGGCAGAGCATTAACCCTACTCTGAATGGCACAGAAAGTATCCAGCATGGGTGCCGAAGACGTGGCGGTTTCAGTAACCATTGAGGAATTGCTGGCAAATGCTATTGCTTAATAACCACAGTTTTCTTTATTGGCATGAGCAATATCCAGTAACATCCTGATGTTTTCAGAAACTGATGATGAGACTGACTGTAAATCATGATGTTGCTCCATTTTTATTTTTACAGTAATAAACAAGAACACTTTTATTTGGCATTAAATGCATCTCTAATAGGATGTTTGTTGATAAGCAATACAGTAATTAACATACCCCATTAAAATCCCTTATGGGGAAACAGCAGAAAGTATATGGTACTAGTCTGGTGGATAATTAAGCTGTTCTTTTCTAGTGGATAAACTATACCCAATACAAAACCACCAGTCTGGACCCTCCTCTGATGCATAAGCCCATAAGCCAGTATTTCTCATGCTACATAGTGCTACAGCATAGCAGGTGTCATAGCAGGGACGCATATCTCACTGATGGGTGACTGGTGTGCTAATGCAGCACTAACCTGAACAGCTTTGGCTGATGTTATCTCTTGTGGAGGGAGGCCATATTTGCAATGTTGGGCCTTAGAACCGGGCAGCCCACGCTCAGTCCTGCGATGTGTAAGCCATAAAGCCTTGTCCGAGCTTGTGAAAACAGCCTATGCAATGCTACGAGCCCACTGTGTTTTTAAGATGTTGTACGGCAATGGGAATTGACATGGCATCATGCAGGAGCTGAATATGTCCACTCAGCTTTATGTTTAACATTATGCATAATGGCATAATGAATGCAGTGTTGAGGCGCAAGCTGAGTATAGTTTAGTAACAAAATATGCTTTCACCTCTCTTTCACTCTTTCTTGTGTGCTTTTGATCTTTGCCTGTTACACACACACACACCCTCACACACATACACAAAGAGGGTCTCTCACCAGTTTTCTCTCTTTTGAGAGGCATTTTACCTGTTATTTTAGTGTGAAATACTTTACACCTAATTGACTCTGCTTTGACGATTCCTAATTCTGTGTGAAATGATATCATGATTAAACATGAAAAGTGTGACATAATTAGTTTTTAATGAGAGAATCCACTATTTCCCAGTTGTGAAAAATAAACCAGTTTATTTAAAATTCCCAAACACAAAGGTCTGACATCCATCATCAAGACAACCTGAGTATTTGGAAACATCATTTTAATTATTTCGAGAGGGGACATTTAGTCAAACAGCTATGTTACATTTTCTTTAATTACAAGTAACTCTTTTAAGATGAACATTTGTGGCTGTGATTGTTGGCAGAAGTCTCTCATTTTCTTACTGGCTGAAATTTCAAAACATTACACATAACATATTCACTAAGCCTCGATGTGACATAGGTAAAAAAAATGTTGATGCTCTCAACTTCACTGTTTATTTGGAAATGCCCCCAAAAAGAGGTGTCTCACTAAAATTGGCTTTAAGGACAGATACATGTTGCTAGTTCTACTGGGGATGAGTTTATCTTGCCATTTAAAATAAAACAATATGGCTTGTTTTATGTCATAGAAGATTGAAAGATCAGCTGGCTTTTGAATCCTACAAACCTTTGTGAAAACGGTGACAGCTCTTACAGTTTTGCTGGGTGATTATCACACATGATAAAAAGCATTATGCAACACAGTGTGTGCATGTGAGGATGTGTGTGTGTATGTGTTTGCGTGCGTATACTGACTGTATGGATTGCTGACAATCAGAGAGTGTTGTTTTCAGAGGCAGAAAATATTCCATTGGAAGTTTGATCTGCACCCCATTAGCTGTGTGACCTGTGTTGGCCTCTGGCCCCTGGCCATCCAAGCCCCAGGGTCTCCAGAGTTCTTTGATCACTGGGCCATTCCACTGGAGCTCCCCATGTTGTAGGCCATTGACCTCTCGACTCTTATTTTTGTACATTTTCTCTAGGGCAACAGAGGCTTCAAAGTGTCTATCTTCCAACTTCTGACATTCAGCAGATGTCAATAACTCCCCCTCCTCCCGTTCATTGCCTGATGGGTGTCTAGCACATTGGTGGGAGGAGCTAATTAACTGATAACCCAACAAGCAACCTTGCTGGCTAAAAAAAAACACTGTTTCTAGTACAGCTATCAGTTGTGTCCTGCTAAAGCAAGCTAAAGACATTGCATAATCTTGGAATTTGTTGTCTAAGGTATGAAGCCCAGCCTATACTTATGGCAAGAAACATTTCCAGGCATGGCAACACAACACTTCATAGTATAGGAAAATGATTTGCTGCTTATGGATCTCTGATCATCATAGAGCAGGGTCAAACCTGTTGGACTCCGAGCAATTGCAGACACTGGCCCAATTTGAATTTAAACCAGATTGTATGGCACATTGTGAGTTATTAATGCGTGGAATTAATTATTTGTACTTGTAAAAGAAGAGAGCCCTGGACTGAACTGAAAGACACATTCCAATTATTTAACCTTCTTCCATTTATCTCTTCCTCACACACACACACACACACACACATACACAAAGCTACAAATTGCATAACATTCCAAAAATGTTCTCAACATTGCACGCTGAACAGTACTTGTGCTTTGCATTGAAAAGGTTGGTTAATAATATGTTTGGCAGCTTAGGTATCGTAAGCATTAAATGTTATGGTTAAAATCCCCTCACCTGTACAGCTTGAAAAAGCAAGGAACGATCAAGGGCAGTTTCCCCACTCTACATTGAGTCAAATCCAGTGAATTATGAGGCTTTTTCTGTGACACAGCAGGGATTTAATGACTATCCTTTCTCCTCAAACACCGAAAGACAGTTCACAGAGGAAAACACAAAAGAAACATAAAAATAATCATAAATGGAATAAGCCCTTATTGTATATTTATAGGGCTATTGTAATACTGGCATGTTCTGTAGAAACATGAGAAAATGCAATCTAAAAATCTGTCTTTATCATTGAGGTTATAACCTCCTTCTGCAGAACAACCCTGTAATGAAAATTTCTGTAATACCACTCTACAGAGTAAAGATACAATACAATACAAAATGCACGCATAGACTTGTGCTCAAAATTTTTTATTAATGAAAAATGCATCACTCTGTCTGCCTCCATAAGGTATTGAGCATAGTTACAAGTATTGTATTTAAATATTGTTCCTTAAAAGGTTTTAATTAAATATATTCCTTTGACTCTCAAATATCTTAGGTCAGTGCACTAAAGAGAGCTCCCGATGGTTTCATTCATTTGAAGCGGGAATTGAAGTGCTCAGAATGCGATTTAATGTATGTGTTCACTGAGTCATTTCCATGGACAATTGCAAGAATTTGTTAACGCTGAGAGAAGCAAAGTCCCTTTGGACCAACAATGGACATCCACATCCTTCAACAAACCAATTATCGCTGCTGTCGATGACCAAGCACTTTGGAGTTAAGCATCTGGAACTGAAACTCCTTGGATGCACAAAATAATTCACAGGAGAGTGTAGGGTAGTGACTCAAAAAGACACAGAGGTGTGGTTGGCATGGCCAGAGTAACATTGAGTAGCCTGGTGCTCTGTGTCACAGCCTGGAAGTCCTTGTAAGTAACTATATTTATTAATATTCCAATAATAATCTGAATGGTTTTCATGGAGATATTTTCGTCAAATGAAGGTAATAATTATTTTCAAGCACGAATAATCACACTTTAATCTTAAATATATGATTCTAGGTGCCATAACAGGAAGAAAGAATCCTAGGTACACAAACTAAAGAGAGAGGGAGAGAAAGTTGTTTTAATCAACAAACATGATAACACAGCAAGTGCATTATGAACATTATAAAGGATAATTCATGTGGGTAAGAATCCTGCCAGCCCTCTACAATGAGGTGAGGAAGTCATGGCTGAGTTGTCAGTGCCTGGGTTTGGGCCATGGGGTCACTAGGATCAGCAGTGGCTGAAGGCAGCATGCGCTCAAACACTGAAGCCTTAGGAACTAAGGCACAGGATGGGCTTTTGAGTTCCAAAGACCCTGTAGCCAGAATAAGGGAAAAACAATAGCAGTAGCAGTGTTAGTAGTGTTGGGAAAATCGCAACACAAGCAATTATGCCTGATGTTACATCTCTGTGTGTGTTTGTTGTTTTGTTTTTGCTTGTTCCAAAAACTCTCTCTCCCCTCAGAAGTCCTTTGCTTTCGTCCTCATTGCCGTCATTCCGCCCTTTCCATTCGTCTTTCTGCCATTTGTCATCCTCGCTGCCATTCATCATTACTCTCCTGCAGTCTTAACCAGTCAGAGGGTAACGCTAAATTTAAAGACCTATACTCCACCATCTGCTGTGCATAAAAGCAAGCTCATGTCTGTACTGGTTGAGTGTGTTTCCGTAGCATTTTTGTCCCGTGTTATCCCTGCTGTGTGTTCTAGTGTGTGTCTTTGGTGTAGTGAAATCCGTTCTGTCATACCTCTCGTTGCGCTCCCTTGTCGGCCACACCAAGTTTAGGAACAGGAAATGTACACCGCACACGGTGGGAGATTTATGTATAGACACACTAGGGTAAGAGTGATTTCCACCTGTTGTATTTTGGGTTTGGTTAGTTAGCCTTCTACTTTTGTTTCTAGCCAGCTACATTTGGTATTGTTATTTTCTTTTATTTGGCAAGGCTCGTAGTTTTAAAACCTAGGTTGTGTATGTCTGAATATCTGACACTTGTGTCACCTAATAAACACTCTTCACCATACTTTGCATACATTGTGCTGCTGTTTCCCCATCCACTCCCCTGCAGTTATTTTTATTTTATCCCGTTCCATACATGTTTACCCTCTCATAGACTGCCAGGGTTATAACACCTGAGATACCAGGTGAGACGTTTCCCTGTAGAAATAAGGGCCCCAGTTGAAGATTTACTTCAGGAGAGCAATTTGGCACAAAAACTAATCTGAGATCCCTCCTGGAGCACATCATCCCAGTTGTAAAATGAATCTTTTCCCTAAGCCAGACTCACTGAACAGCTCTGCTGTACCTGACTCCTCCTTGAGGAATGTTGCCATGACTACTATTTGCAAGGGAGAAATTCAAGAAATAAAGTCTCTCAATACCTCATTTTATGTGACAGAGAAGCAGTAAACTCCTCTCAGTTGACCCATAATGGCCATTATAATTTCTTCTTGATCAATCCACTGCCCGTGACAAGTATCAGTATTAAAAAGTTAATCATTTCGCCCAATGATGGGTAATTTTATGAACATGCATAAAAAAAGAGGTGCTTCACCCACATGCTCCATTCTAATTGGTCATAAATGTCCATTCTTAATTCTGTATGATTTAAAATGTTTCATTATCAAATCTCTTTTGTCTATGCATCAAGGCTCTGAGCCTATCTCCAAGAAATACAGTATTTCTCCCAATCGAATACAAAAATGGTAGGAGGCCTGCAAATGACAGATATTACAAAAGCAATAACATTTCCATTTATTTCCTCAATAGCTTCTGTTATGAATATTGTTGGCAAATTAAGATCATATTATTATCTGTATATCTTCCACCAACTTAATCATTTTGGTCTTTAGTTATATGTGTGGATTCTATTTGATTGCAGCATACTAAATATCTACCTTATTTACCTATAATACCATTTGTGAATGTCACATTCACAAAATTGCAGTTATTTTTCAAGAAAAAAAGACAAACCCCACCTACATAAATTAATGATGTGAATGATTGAAGTTATCACACAAAATGAGCACACAATTATATGAGGCTGAAGTAAAATTAAAACAGTGTACAGCAAAAACAAATTAGTTCAATTATTGGTGTTATAGGAAAAGTGTATAATTGTTCAATTTCTTGTGCTAATATCATAAAGTGTAATCATGACCTTTGTTAAAATGACACTGAACCAGGAGTTAAATTTGGGTATTACACTATCAAAACTAAAATAAAGAATAACAATTTAAATGAACAAACTTAATTTCAGTTTCACGTAAAAATCTGGTTAGGAGACTGACTTGATGTTTCAAGCTTAAGTCAATAGTCATAAAAATATAAATAGCATTTCAAAAATAATAACAGAAAACTGTTTTTTCACGCAAGTCAAATGTAATTTTCATTTTGAATGGTAGCATTATTGCCAAGTAAAACATGAACATGTTTTTTGAGTACAAACCTTTGATCTGCCTCTGTTTATCATTGTTAAATAGCAGTACTTTCCCAATGGGAGAGACAGCGGGGAACAGGCTGTCTAAACTCAATAAGGGTACAGCAAGTCAAATTTTATTTGTCAAGCTAACTTTCTGCTACTGCTAAGATTACTCCATGATATTAAACAAAGCTCAAACATAAACTTTGGTGCAGTTATTGTCTTGGCCTTCATTCCTTACTCGTGGTTTTTCTTTGTGTTTCTTCCAAGGTTTCAAATCACGCTAGGACCACATTTAATAATATGTCACAAGTATTGTATTAAATAATGAGCATGGGTATGACTCGGTAATTATGCACTTAAGTATAATGTTCTATGTAAAAGCTTCCATGCAGGCATGTTGTGTTGAAAGCAAAATGTAAAAATCAAGAGCAAGTTCTACTTGAATGAAAGTTTCTCACCTAATAAGCCTTTGCTTAAGACACTTAAAAAACCAAAGTTCAGCTCTCTAACAAGGAACATAAAAGGCTCCCAAGGCTTATAGATCACACTGAAGATTCCAGAACAATCTAATAAAGCCAGCATGTTCCATTCGGCCTTTCTACATGGCATGAAAAACTGCTCACCTCTGATGTATCACAGGCAACGGCTGAGCAGTTACTGCTGTCTCTGATGACTGAGGCGTGTAGTGCTTAGCCAGATCTGTAATCAGAGATCTCACATGATCATACATGAGTGTCTTTCTTCTGTGCTGCGGCTTCACTTGCAAGATAGGAAAATGTGCGCTGCTTCTGTAAATATACAGTGGTATAATATAGACGACAAAAGGTGCAAGTTAATATCAGTACTAATTATATACTGAAAGCCAATTTCATATTACAATAATGCTTCCAGTATGTAAATGCCATTTATTGTGTAATGGCTGGACATATTGTTATAACAATATCAATAACAACATCAAGGTTAAAGTAGCTATCTTGACTACACCCACAGTTAAATAAATTCTGTGTAACAATTTAGGAAAAAAATACTTTTAAATGTATTTAGGAGAGTAGTTTCAAAACTACTGTAAACAAATGAAAACAAATACAAAGTATATATTCACATGGTTAAGTTGGCACAGACTAGTAAGAGCACAAAGCTGAAATTTTGCCATCTTTACAATAATGTAATGCAAGACAATTCATAGTAAATGTTGTGTACTTCAAAATGTTTTACTCATTTATTGTCTCCTATGGAAGGTTTGTAGAGGTATGTTTTTCCTCTCAGATGATTTATTCCAGGAAGACATTTAATTCTGTCCCATTATTCCCACTGTCACAATTATAAGTGATCCAATAACAATGTTACATACAACATCATCAATGATGTCAACAGTACAGCCTCAGACAAAAACACAGGTGTTCACCGTAATAGCGATAAGCAGATGCGGAAAGCCTGAAAGCATAGTCATAAAACAATAATGGAATTCTCAAGGTTGTTCCCCCCATCTAAGATCCTAGTGTGCTCATCAGGTAAATCACACCTTGTCGGCTCAGACAAATAACCTTGAGGAATGAAGGGATTATCAAAGGGAAGAGGGAAGATGGAGGGAAACGATAAAGGGGGTATTATGGGGGCTCACTTCATAATTTTTTTGCATATTTTTTGTTGTTCACTTTCTTTTTAAAGACTCCTGAGGATGAAATTTGCCACAATATGTGACAACAAACTGAATAATACCACACCTATAGAAACTAGTCTCTTATATTTGCACCAAACAGTGGCTCAGATAATGTGGAGCTGTTCAACTTGAACTTGAACAGCTGAAAGCTAATCAGCAAAGCATTCTTGTTTTGGGTGATAAAAAAATTAGTTAAAGGTTTTCACAGAAGACAGGAGTGAGGATGGGCCACACCCTTAAAAGGATTTTGGGGAGCTCCTGGCAGAATTGCCATTGTAATTTTATTCTTGTATGTTTGGAAAAGTAGGCATCAGTTTTAGACATTGTACATGGGTCAGGGTATCAATAGGATGTGATCAGCACCATCAAGCATGATTGTTTCTACCTGCTGAAGTGTAAAAGTATAACTAAAGGTACCATTTCCCTGTGTGTTTTTCAATGATCATTTAACCACTTCATGTTATCCAGTGGTACCAAATGGGGAGGACAGTGCCATTTTCTTTCTCTCTGCCCCTCGCTATTTCTTTTCACGGATTTGAGTCATAGTGATGTGTATCAGCAAACTGTATTATTGAAGATTTGAATATGAGACAGGCAAAGCTTTTTCCCTCTGATGGATCCTGAATTGTGTACTCCTGAGTTATGACTGCTTTTTGGTTGGCTGTAGAGGTAATTTAAAACAGAGTAGTAAAAACAGACTCAGGGGGGCCTCGGGTGGTGTTCGGGGGTCAGGGGTCTCGTCATTGCCAGCTATGGCCGGGTGCTGCGGTGAGGTTGGGAAAAAAAGGGGAAAGACTATCCTTAAAAATTAAACAACAAAAAAACATAGACTCCAACCAGTGGAATGCTGATCATGAGTACTGTCACATCTATTATTGCTGTTGCAGCTGTGTCTAAAGTTTTTAATCTGTTTACTGGTAAGTTTCTGTTTTTGTCAGTAATGCTGTCTGATATTATGTGTTTTGCTTGTTCAGTCCTCATATGCTTTGGTTTTTGTGACTTTGTTTTCTGTTCCTTGTCCATGTCCTTTTGTTTTCATTCTGTTTCTCTGCCCACCTTGTTACCTACCATGTTGATTACTCATGTGTTTCACCTGCCCTGCTGTTTCACCTGTGTCTCATTGCTTGTTAGTCTATGTATTTATACCCTGCCTTCTCTTTTATTTGTTGTGAGTTTGTCTCAATGTGTTTTCTACCTGTGCGTTACAAGCCTTTTTGAGCCCGCCTGCCTGCCCGCCCGCCCGCCCGCCTGCCTGCCCGCCCGCCTGCCCGCCTGCTCGCCTGCTATTACCCGTGTCTGTTCCCTGTTTTATCAATTCTGATTTTGTACTTTTACTGAACCTGCCAGATTACGAACTCTTTTGCCTGTTTTTGACCACTGCCCTAAATTGTGATTTTATACTTTTGCCGAGTCTCTCTGGTTTTGACCTCCACCTGATTACCGACTCTGATTTTGGATTTGTGGACTGTGCTTTTGGCTGCTTCAATAAACTCCCGTTTATTACTTATCTTAGTCTGCGCTTGGGTCTCTCTGAGTTTTGACAGTTTTAGGGTTTTCCTTGTTTTTTTTTCTTTAGTTTACTGTTTCCTTTTTATTTGTGTCGTATGAATTTTCTCAGAATATTAAATGATCTGGGGCATGTGTAACCATGTCCCAGTAAGGGGGGGGGTTGAACTTTCAAATCCCTGTCTCTCCCTCCCTCCTGCTCTCATGCGCTGTCAGTCTGATTTTCTAATGTGTGAGACTGAGTTAGGTCAGACTTGGGCCAAGGCGTTGCTGGATGCTGTAAATATTTCAGTAGCTCGTCTGGACAAACTGATCTCTCCAGTAGTGTGCTGAATGCCATGTTGTTCACCAGACTTTACCACCTGACATTCAACACAGAACTCTGATGCCTTCAGAAAGTGCCTCATGAGACAGGCACAAAATGAACTGTCAGGTACAATACAGAGGGCTTTATGCATGAATACTGCTCTGTATGTGACACACGCACACGACTGCAGAAAGCAGCACTGTGGATCTGAGCAGCGGCCGCACAAGCCAGTGTTATCTTGCACATCTTGAAGGAAAGGCTTGTAAATGCAACAGCCCCCCTGAATCTCTACCCACACCAGGAGGAGGAGAGTGGAGTTTACGCCAGCTGCAACCCTCCTAAATATTTTCCTCCGCAATTAACACTTTGACCCAACCAAAGCAGCTTAGCAGTTATCAATCAATCAAAAAAAAAATCAGTCGCATTTTAATTACAAGAGCACCCCTGAGCGAGGATGCAGCTACAGAGTGATTAACAAGACCCTGTGCCCGTTACTGATGCTCATAAGACTATTTTCCAATCTGAAATGAAGATCATTTTTGGCATTTTCCTCTGAACTGACCTGGAGCAAGAGGGGTTCAAAGGAACAGGCCAGGCATGTCTGTAAAGTATCAATTATGACTGACATATTGATACACTGCAGGCATGCCTGGCCTGCTCCTTGGAACACCAAAATGGCATCACTGGTGTCCTCTCCAACCAGCTTATATGATAACATACTATCATATTTGTGTTCAGTCATTATTGTGGCCAAATGTCAATAGCCTGATGATTCATGTTTAAAATATCACTCAAGTCAGGTCAAGCTGTTTTGATCAAAGAGCCACAGCTAATGTATCAAAGTGTCACAGATACTATTAAAAATCATATTTATATTAATATGAATGAAAATGCTGAGCATTCATTCTGAACTTTCATTCTAGGGATTGGTCATGTTAGTGTATTTCATATTAAATTGTAATTTTCCCCATTAAGATTCTTGTATATTGAAATAGTTCATCACAGAACTTCTTAAGGAGGTTTCTGTCACAGCTTTTTATGCTTTTAATTGATTTTTGGCTTTAAAGAGAGTAACGAGCTTCTCTGTCCTCTTACCTCTTGTCCAAAGTGTAATAAAGTCAAAACACATGGTTCAACTGGAAACATTTTCTGGAGTATGATTATTATACTGCATTCAATGTGTAGTTTGCACAGGGAGATGGTAAATATCTATGTGGCCACAGCGGTAGCTTCTGCACAACAAGGTGGAGGGAATCCCTACTTAGTAGTAATCACCTTTCCTGAGTGACACCACAGCCAATTATGAGACTCCCTTCAGTCCCAATTATACACCTCTCTGCCAGTTCTACTAAGCAGCTTCATGGTCAAGGTTCATTTTCAGAAAGTAGGGTGCATCACAGCACTGAGAATGAGAGCTTTAATTGCCACACCCTCCAGGAGGCCATTGTTAACACTTAAAAAATATGACAAGCAAACATTGACAATTCAACACTCTGCATGCGTCTGTGCTTGTCTAGAGAGTCATTGGTTGATGGATTGAGGTTTGCTTAGCAGCATGTGCAGAGACATATTCATTGTCTATTTGTATTGATTCTGAGATTTTTGTTCTTCAAAGTAGCAGCCAAGACTGTTTTACAATGGGAAACCAACAGCAGTTGGATGAAAGCCTTAAATGGATGTGGGGGGGGGGGGGGGGACAAGTGGAATGGAAATGAAACTTTTTCTTATTCTTATATTTATATATATAAATACATACAATTATTTAATGCAATAATTAATAGGATGGCAATGTAATACATTTCCTGCTTTATGGCAGAATGGTGAAAAAGTGGGTGGAGTCATATCGTGGACATTCCGTGTGTAGCAGTTAGCATTGTAATTCCTCTTGCCATGACTGTGATTGTGTCTCTCATCCCCGATGGAATGTCCTTGTGTCCCCCTGCAGATTTAAGTAGTAAGCCCCGAAACTCTTTTCCCTGTCTGCTGATGTCGTTCCAGAGGTAGCCGAGTTCAGATACACCAGTAAAAAGGTATGCATTTTGATTAAAAATGAATTAATTGTTATTTACTAAATTATATTTATAAAGTATATTGTAATTATTGTTAAAACATTTATATGAATTTGAATGAATTCTCTAATTTACGCAGTGATAGTTATCCATCATCCTACAGAACCACTCAGCTAACATAAGCAATTTACCTCAGGGTAGCATTTTACCTTAGGCTACCTTACTAGCCAGCTAACTTGGTAGCTACCACAAGCAGACATTGATTATTTTATTTTTGGTTTTCATTTTGGTGTTGTTTTTATCTTTATCTTTGCCAAGCGGGGGCTACTGTTGTATTGATAAGGCCCTCATCTCTCCTGAACTGTAATGCAATGTTCATCTTCCAAAGTCTCACCATTGATAAACAATCAATGGGATACCAGTGTGAAGAAGAATTCATGATGCTTGCTTGATATGAGCTTGGGGTTGTGGAGAGCCTGTTGTTCATGTTATTCTGGCATTTTTGAAGCTGGCATATGGGTTACCTCTGAATTAGGATGTAAGCAGCGAAGTGCCATTCATTGAACTGAAAAAAATATGCAAGCAGACAAGTGCCATTCTCTGAACTGAAAATGCTGGTAGACAACAAAGAGATTAAAACTGGTGGTTGTACTAATCTGTTCTACTTGGTAACATATGGCAATTACCAGTGTTTGCAAGCCAGTTTGTTGATTTTCTTACCACATCCTCCCAAAATGAGTGCAGGGCCTTGTTAATTACAACATAGCAGTATCATCTCTCTGGGGTTCTCTTCTAATTAAAACTGAGCAGATTTATTATGTTACAATTTTTTTCTGGAAAATGTGACTGCTTTTTTAATGATTTCCTTCTTGTATTATCAGAGATTTTAATTTCTGAGGTACAATTAGAAAGAACTACTTCCATGGTTATACTTGCATACAGTGGGTTCCAAAAGTCTGAGACCACACTGAACATTTTTTTCCCAAACCTTTTTCATGTAAACCTGGAAACAACCAGAGGGTTTTAAGATTTTGAAACATTTTAAACAAAGAAAAGTTATGACATCTAAAATGAAGAGGAAATATTGACGATTCTGCACAATATCTGGGTCAAATTTAATGATGGGAGCATTGGAGCTGGCATGGACTCCACAAGTTTAAGCAGAACCTGATGATACATGTGATCTGGTTCATGGTCTTTAAATGCATAAAACTTTCTTGGCCTGTAAGTGCCCCAATAAATGTTCAATGGTATCTGACTTTTTCAACAAAGGGATTGACAAGGTCAGCATCACACAGCGTCACACAGTTTTAGTTTGCATGAAGCAAACTAAAACTAAGACATTCTGGAAAGTCATGTACATTTTTTTTCAAAAATACAACCTTTCACTCAAATTGTTAATAACATTTGTAATTAAACAATTGTATTACAAATTATTTGACTTGTTTTGACAGGATGAGGGGGTTGACACTGTGATGGAAATTTGTATTACTCAAATATTATATATTTAATGAAATATTTAATGAAATATTATATTTATATTCATTATTGATCACCAGTCATTAATCTGAATAATCCATATACATGCACTGAAGTATTAATTTGTATTGGTCACACATACATAATGATTTTACTTATGTTCATGTGTTATTCAATATTATAAATCACTGTTCTGTGTTCACTGTTCAGAGATTCTGCATGTCAGTTAAACTACGCCAAAAGGCTTTTGTTTGTGGAAAGTAACTAAGAAATAAATTCAGACCTGGTGTCCCTGAGTGAAATAAGTCTAGAAGCCAGGTGGTTCTCTCTCTCTCTCTCTCTATCTGTGTGTGTGTGTGCGTGTGCGTGTATGTGTGTGTCCATTGTGTGTGTCCATACCCATTTAGGCTGCTGACCTTCAAATGAGAATACAAATGTATGCTGGTGCTATTAACCTGTTACAAGTAATTATCTAATATCCATGTATTAATATACACTGGTGTTATAATTCTGAGACATTTACTTACCTATGATTCCTTATAATGTGTATTCTGTTTTAGAATCATGTAATTCTTTGTTTGTTCGAATGTAAGCTGGTGGAAAAATACTGGACAAGAAACATCTCTAACCCTTATCATATGTGCAGTCCTTGAGTGGTGGGGCCTGGCTCTTTGTCCTTTGTAACTTGTATAAGTGAGCGCAATCCACATTTGTTAATATCTGCCATATAAGAGCTGTTACCCCTAGCAACAGGTGGCAGATATCTTTCAAGGAGAAGTAGTTATGCTCGGATGATTCGTCTAGACCAATTAGAGAAAGGTAAACTAACGATGTCTTGCCCAGACTTTGACTGTATAAGAAAGGTACTGTTCTCTATATTCTTTGGACAAAGCTGATGCATTGCTGAGTGTACTGCTCCTCCTGTATTGCTATATTAAATAAGAAAAAAACTGGTTTCCATTATTTAAGGAACTTTACTTTTGTCATGACAACACATATGGGCTGGTTGATCTTTGTGGTCTGGGCCAAGGAGGTCTGCTGGAAACTATGGAGATTGGGCAGATCTTTCCATCAAAGCTCCGAAGTTTTTGAAATCCCAGGATCAAGGTAAGCTTTACTGTTGTCTATCAATGTAAACTGCCATAAACTGCTCTAAACTCTAGAAATTGTTTAGCACCTCTCAAAACAGTTTGATTAGTCTTGTTTTAATGCTGTTTCTCTTTTTGGCTGCTTCATGATTCCACAGTCTGTCTATTTTAAAAGAGGTTCAGTCACTTCTTCTGTCAGAAACTGGGAATTACACATTTCCTAGCCAGAAGCGTGTAAAATTCTCATCTGTCAGTTTCACGTTTCTACCCCCATGCTGACATCAAACAGTGCCTGACCAGTACTCAAGCTGCGTTCTTGTGTGAAAATTAATGGCTTTTTGCTGGATCTAAAGGATGCACTTTCCAATAGGGAATTCTTCTCTCAATTTGGTGCAAGTTTATGTCAATTAATCATAAAAAAAAAAAACATTTCTCATTAATTCATTAATTTTGTCAGAAATCATTGAGCTCTCATCTAAAACAAAGTGACTCACTGATAAGAGATTGCTTGTTAGTCATGGTGTATCTAAGTACTTTAATGCATAGTTAGTATTTGGGAACATACTATGATTCAAATAGCTTGTTGGCATTGATTAAATGTCTTATTGTTGATTTTTGGACTTGTGACACCAAGTTGCAATCAGATTCTACTAGATGGAGTTTTCATAGTGATGGAAAAATTCAAAACTCTGAGGACTGCATGGGAACATTGGAGGCACAACAACAAAAGAAGAGGGTAATTTATCCATTAATTAAATGAACACCTTTTGCTCTCTGCTCGGCATTTCACCCTTACACTTAATAGGCACTGTTTCATGGGGCTCATCATCCAAAAATATCAGGTTAGATTCCCAGGCAGGGCACAGCTTCTGAGCCCGGCAGTCAATCTGAAACTCCTCAGTGAATACCCAGCTGTGTGAAAAGATAAAATGAAAGCCATACAACTCATCCTGGTTTTGGATGTATGCTAAGTGAAAAAAAATATTAGCATAAAGGCTTATTCCCCTTTAGAGCAGATTGTTCCCTGCAAAGTGAAGACTGGCTTTTAGATGAGACAGTGGAACAGAGCAGGAAGTGCATATATTTTTCTTTCCAATCTCTTCTTTTGCTTAATTATTACCTTTTTCATTATTTACTGAGAAACAGCTGAATAATTTTAAAATTGACTCAACAATGAGCCATAGAGCACAAGAGAGCTTATTTGTGATTAACCTGTAATTGTGTTTTTTTGTCGAGACAAAACAGAAATAAATAACAAAATGAGTGTTTACAGAATTAAAAATGCACGCTTGATTAAATAAGGAGATTAGCGTCTCCCCTGTGCCTAGCTCTGCTCTGTCCCCAGACTTGCCTTTAGCAGATGAAACAAGCTGCTGATTAAATGCTCCTATAATTCAGGGGTAGTAGCTCAGCTAACCTGTCAGACAGGCTTGTAGCATCAACCTTTGCTGTTACCTGCTGAATGCTAATTTGTAGAGCTGCAGTGCCAAGAGTTGGTTTTAAATGCAAGCAGGATTATAATGGGGGGGGGGGGCTATGGCAAGCAATTAAATTACATATCTGATTGAGGTACCATTGCCAGTATTTGATCTGATATGGTGAAAATGACATGAGCAACACTGCTGACTACCAGTTCAATGGCATTTTCAGTTCTACTCTCCATATAGTCTGATGAGTCAATGTGCATCACTATAGGCTGGAATGCAGATAGCTAGCTAAATGAGCTGTCTCGACTGCTAATTCTAGGTTAACCCCGTTTGGTTTTTTGGTGTTTCTGTAACACTGCATTCTATATTTCCGAGGTGGTACAGCAGTTACAGTTAAAACCATCCATTTCATGTAGGCGTGTTTTTGGGTTGTCATTTGAAAGGTTGAGCTTCACGGGATGTTAATCTTACATTGCCAATAACACCCAGAGCTGTAGGCAGTACATTTGCATCCATGGTTCGGAGACTGCACATGATGCAGGCTTACTTGAATGGGGCAGCTGAGTGGATATTAGCCAAGTCCCTTGGCTTTGATTCACCTCCTATGGGCTTGGGGCAGACTCAGCACAAGATCCAGTCAAAAGCAAGACTAGGTAGTGAACAAGGGTGAATGGCTCAGATTCAGACAGTTTGTCTTAACCTTAATAATCCTGGATGGTGCCAGGCCAATGAGAACTAACCAAATGTCCTTGGAATGTAGCTAAATCTGTGGAATATGACCAGGCCACAACTTTTTTAAACTGTATTCTGTGGAGGTAAATTACAATTCTTGTGACAAACGATTCTGAAATCATCACACTGATGAAAAATCGATTCATTTTCTAAGAAGTTGCACATTTAGTTGCATCAGGGTCATTGTGTCAATACAACAATAGCTAGCCTATGTTTTTTTCCAAGTTGCAGACGGACAGATTTTTTTGACAGAATGCACATTAGAAACCATGAGTGAACACAGTATTCACAACTCCTCAGATTCAACTGGATATGTGAACGGTAAGGGGGTGTAATGGTTCTTGGTTTTAAACCGAAACTGTGGTTCATCAGTGCAGGGTCTCGGTTCACAGTTCATACAACTTGAATGTTTTTTTTCCTATTCATTTATTTAGATGTAGACTTTACATTATTCGAAACATTTCTAATTTAATTGCCAAAATATACCGTAATATTGGATCGCAATACTTAGCAACCTAAAAAAATGTAATACATATTGAATTTGCAAAAAAATATCATTGTAATATTGAATTGGCAGGTCTCTGGCATTTTCACCCCCCACTAAATACAGCCCTTGGTTTTTGAGGGGGAAAAATGTAATAGGAGTACGCTACATTTAATTACTTCTGTTCAGTTCAGGTGTGCAGCTGTTGTTTATGCCTGAAATAAAGCTTTCAAGGTATAACACTTTAGAGGTATGACTCAACTTTCTTAAATTGCACCAGGTATTACAATTTTAACAAAAAATCAGGAAAATGTGTAATATTGAATCTGGATATTTATAGAATGGTGATACCAACAGAATCGCAATACAAATCAAATCGGCACCTGCGTATCGTGAGAAGATTGTATC
This sequence comes from Albula glossodonta, assembly GCA_019788955.1. Classification (NCBI taxonomy): domain Eukaryota; kingdom Metazoa; phylum Chordata; class Actinopteri; order Albuliformes; family Albulidae; genus Albula; species Albula glossodonta. The sequence goes on from JAFBMS010000003.1 coordinate 18,134,261, forward strand.
GGGAGGTCCCTGGCGATTCCCATCCCTACTATTCTGTAGTTTATCCTCCTCACAGCTAGATATCATTATGCTGCTAAATGCAAATGTTGCTTTTATTTGTTGTTTGGAAAGCCTATAGCCACTGACTGGGTAAACTCTAAGTTGGATAGCTAGCTGGATATATCAGCTTATGACATATTGATCCACTTTAAGAAACAGGGATTGTCGACTTTTGCAATGTCTACAGTGATATTTTAACTCTGTCTGTGGATAAACACTACTTAGAGCGTATATTCATAGCTGTTTTGTACGTTATTTTTTATTTGACTTACAGCTTTATTGAATGAGCAAACTGAGATTGATGTTCCTGATGGTTTGGCACCAGCTCTATCAGTGATGGGTAGTATACAAAAGTAATACAAACTATATATTTGGAATACAGTTGACAGGACACTTTTCAGTACCAATCCTCCTTTCATTTGGATTTTAGATCAATGTAAATGAAATTAAAGCCAGGGAATTTGTTAAAGATATTCATAGACACTACCATGTTGAAACAAAAAAATCATACTCTCATAAGTTTTCATATTTCATGTGTTTCCCTTACATGCTGTACCCATTTTTCGAACAAGCAATACCTCTCATTCCCACACCGATACTACATAGCAAAGTATAATAATCCTGCAAGCTCTGATAAGACAGCTTTGATTGTAATTAAGCTTGTATTGTGCCATGCTCTCCACTAAACAAGGCAATAAACACATTTGCATTTTAATAGAAAGATTGTGTATTGTTTGTGGCAGGGTGTGGGAGTTAGGCGGGCAGTAATAAGCAGGGCTCATGGTGAGTGCTGCATTAATCACTGTCTCAGTGGGCTCTCTCTCACACTATGGTGTGTTCTGAGACCTATCGTTTCCACTTCATTATACCAGTGCCCCAAACTCACCAGCAAATTAGCCTCTGAAAAAAGAGTTGAACTATGCAACACCTGACCAAGGGGAAGTGAAAAAAGGATTCAGCTGAAGGGAGGTCATAAAAACAGTGTGACCACCGCTGCTATTTCTCAGTAAATAATGCTCAAGTGGGTGGGCCTGCTCATGGCAATGACCATGGCAAGACTACTCTTGTAAAGTGCAATGTCTAACGATAAATAAACTCTGACAGAGCACACATGACCCCTATTGGATTCATATAACCCCGATTACAGTTAAATTAACACTGCGTGTCAGATTTGCTGAAGGATTGCAATTGCTTTTCATAGGTACTGTATTGGTTAAATTGTCTAATTGCCTGTTAAACTTTTTTTTTTTTTACCTGTAGACCTGGTTGTCTCACTATGTATCAATAATGTTTACTTTCTCCTCTACGCTCAGCTAAAATCTGTGCTGCACATTTCAGCTCACAGCTTGTCAACAACCTCTTTGGTCATGAGTAACACAAACTCTGAAGCTACACGTTTGAATTTCCCATTTACTTCATAAATTCAAGGTAAATTTTGTGATGGTTACTAGTTGTGATGTCTGTGTTGTGATTCTATTATTGAAGGTGTTCCCTTTTCATCCTTAAATGCATTTTGTATTTAAATAAGTAAAATAAATAAAAATGAATCATATAACATATACATGTAGATTTTAAGGTTCAATAATTGAATGTAAATCTGCAATTTGAATGTAAAATGTTTAAGTCACTGAATTGCTGATGCTTTATATATGCATGCGTGCATGTGTGTGCATTTCACAAGCTACAGTGGCTGTTTTTTCCTATTATTATTTTCGTGTCAGGTTCACTGCTGTTTACAGCAATCTGGAAAACCTAATTATGCATAAGCTTTTTAAAATCCTCAGGCAGGTGGATTATCCTCTGATGAGGCATGATGTAACCTTTTTCATGTACTTAGAGCACAATTGCTCTTGTCTGAAAAGAAGACCAGAAGTTTGTAAAATGAACTGTCAGTCCACATGTGCAGCTAAAAGTAATGTTGTTTTTATTGGCAAAAAAATCAATAGTTAACAATGAAGGTATTTTCAACAAAGTTTTCTTTTTGTGGTTTATTCTTCTCAAATGGTCCAAGTCAAGATGTTTTTTCAAGGTATTCATTTGAAATCATGCTGACTGGATCAGTTATGGGGTCCATTTAATCACAAGTCACAGACTGATGAAATAAAAGCAAAAACAACAACAAACACAACAACAAAAACCGTTCTGACATCCAAAGTGGGCTAACTATCAAGGACAGAAACATTTTTGTCTGTGTGTCAAAGCGAATATCAAATAAATAGAAAGCCACAAGATTGTTTGTGTATTTGATTTTGTTGTCTTACATTTATATTTCCTACATTTTTACCAGTTGCATGTACTGTTGACATTTTAATTGGCTCCTCAGTTCTCTCATTCAAATGCAAGCCACTGCAATGAGGCATAAATTAGCAAAGCTCTTAAATGTCAGGAGGTATTGACTGAAACTTACTTCAGGGGCTTTTTAGTGGGTAAAATGCTCCAGAGTAATTGCGGGATTGAGTTAATTTGCCGGGTGGGTACACGCGTGTCCTGGCTTATCACAAGAGCACACTATATATGCAACACCTTTTAACATTGCTGTTTACTCTTTCTCTCTAGATTAGAGGTTAAAGCCCCTTCTGTGTACAGTCAGGCTGAAATACGGCAAGAACAAGCTGAAGCCCAGAGAGGTGCATATCCAATCCAAACATGCTTAAACAAACTGCTGCCCAGTTAGTCTCTGATAAAAGGTAGCTTTTGGAACCAATTTTAGTGTTGTCTGGTTTTTCTGTGGACTCTGTCTTCCAATCAGTAGTCTAATTGGTTCAAACAGATAATTGATTAAACCTGCCAGAGTAAAGTGTACTTTAAGAGAGTTTCTTCCAATGATCTCCTGCGTATGACAAGCATATCTCATTCAGACTGCGCTAAATGATTTATCAAATTATCTCAATAGTTTTCGTCTCTGGCCTGAGATTCTACCCTCTAAAGTATCATTATGGACCCGGACTGCAGTAACTGCATAGCTGCATTTCCTTAGGCTGTTTTGTCGGGGGTGGGGGGTTCCCACCTGCTGCTCCATTTATATCATATATGAGTCTTGCATTTTTATTACTTTTTATTTAAGGAAGAAGGAAGGAAGGCTTGCTCACCATTATATTCTACTTTTAAATATGTCTGGAACAGGTCGGACTGCAATTTAAGCACAATTGCTACTTCTGAATACTGTATGTCAGACACAGTGCCTTGTTTTAAAGGCAGAGGTTATTTAATGCCAAGACAAATTCTGATAGCTAAAGCGTTATTAACTTATATGAATTGTGTTCACAGAATGATTTTGAACTGTGACAAGATGCTTAAATCTAAGAATATACCCTTTTTATGATCAGACAGAGCTTTTTATTTTGAATGATTTGTCTAAGTCTCTTTTATTTTTATTTATTTAAGAGTTTATGAAAATGAGGAAGAAAGAATAAAAGAGTCTATATGTGGGGGTGTGATGGGATGGGGGAGCACCATGTGTTCGTGTTTGAATGTGTAGTGAGGATAAACAAATCTTTTTAAATTAATTTTTTTCTCCATTTTAACTTTGTTTTGGCTGCAAAGACTTGCATTGAAGCAATAACTGAAGGTATAATCAGTGGAACAAGAACGTTTGTAGTTATGATTAGATTTTCAAAAAGGGACATGTTTAACGTTTCATGTCTTTGATCACCCCATCTCAAGACATCTCAATTCTCTCGTCACAGAGGAAACATTGGGATGTTCAAACATGAAGGTGTTCAAGGAGAGCTTTGAATTAGATATTATTTGAGTTTACTGATGTAGTAAAATTCAGACACCCCCATCATCTGCAGATTCATTAACTTTCATTAAAGACATTGTCATTAATAACAAAATAAATAAACAATGCATTGGATTTGTTCATTAATTTAATTTTGACTCAAACACTATGCTATACCATAGAGGGGTCTGAAGGTCAGAGGGTGCCTCACACCCTGGTATGTTTTATTATCACACAGTATTATTGAGTGGCATTGAGTCCCTTTTTTAAATAAGCACATGCACACACATGTCATTACTGTGTAATTTATGTTTGTATGTTTATATATGTGTGTACACAGTTGTTGTGTGAGATAACAGTTAGTGTGCAGTGCTAGATGTTTGGATGTGTATGCACACCAGGGAGGGGCTCCAGTGGGACAGTACTGGAAGGAAAAGGCATTCATATATAAATGATTTATGATTTTTGGAACCCTTTCCTACTTTTACCCAATGAATAATGCAGTTTCCTTCATTTCATTGATTATTTATTTATTTAAGTTGTCTTTAAATCTCTTTAAATCCTGGAGTACATGTATGGGTTTCAGTACAGAATATTCAATGAGTGCAAGCAATTACGCATTATATTTGATCCAATAATAACAATGAATAATTTTCAAAATGTCATCATCACAATGTTTTTGTGTGTTAACAAGACTTTTTGCCATTAATTATAGAATTTACTGCATGTTCTTAAGACCAAAAACAGAGGCACTTAGCACTGAGGAAACACATTTCAAAGTGCAGGTTAATTGAAAAATTTCTCCATAAGTTCTCCTTTCCTCAAACTACATGTTTCTGTTCCAAATTACAATGGATTATATGTTTTATATGGATTACACTGTTTACAGTTGTACACTTGATAATATTCAATTTAAATGTGTACCAAAATGTCTTGTTTGTGTTACTCGTAATATCTCATGCTACCCTCTGTACGTTAGCTTCATCGACCTGGGGAATGGAGGAATCACTTTCTGTTACGATGGTTCTGTTACAATAAGCTTAGTTACTACCCAGCTACGACTGGGTACTTATTTAAGTTTTTAATGAGACCACGTCTTGTCAGACTTGGTATCAAATGTAATTTTGTATGAGAGGATGTATTTGTGTGTGCTCATAGTTTACTTCACTATTTATTAAGCCTCCTTTGGATGGACTCTCATCCTCAGAATTTCTTCATTCACTTCATGTATATCTTTGCTATACATTTGGTGATAAATCACATTTTAACTCTTCATTTTCACTTCAAAAAATCTTGCGGGCCCATCTGTCTGCTCTCCCTGCTGTGCTGCCCAATGTGAGGCATATCGGCGCCGGAAATCGATTTCCACGCCGGGCGGCGCTGATTGATCTTGAGCCGCATGGATGTGGAAGGAGAGTGGCCGCCTCGATCTGTTTGATGCTCTCAGAGAGGTGTCTGTTTCCATACGTCTGGAGGCGATGGACTAAGCACATATTTGGCGCACCAGGTGATGTTAAGAGCCGCCGTGACTGAGTGTGCCTGGCAATGTTAAGAGCACCCACTTCCCACAAAGTGGGTATCGATTTCTCACATGCTGGTGTGGCTTTCTCAATGGCTATCTCTTCTAATGATTGATTTCTGTAACTCCTCATCACAACATAGTGTTTAGTGTTAACAGTTCTTTCTGCATGACCTTTACCAATGTTAGACACCAGCAGTGACACTGGCATACAAAAACCTGGCTGCTCTGTGCCCCATAAAAGGAGTGGATGATGAAAAATATAGTCAAGTCACTTAGAAGGGTGTTGGGCCACCACATGTGACTGGTATGGCCTGTTTTTACTAGACTAGTAGTGGGAATCAAAACGTCTATCATTTTCATTGGCCATCCTCCGCTTCTTTTTTAACTAGTAATCATAAATGTGTGGAGAGTTGCACAGAGCCTGCCGCATTCCAACTCAAAATATATAAATTCCAATTCATCTTTTCCATCTTTACATCTCAGTAAATTTCCATCCATCTTTACATCTCAGTAAATTCAGTCAGTTGTAAATCCATATCCTAATGGATCTTGAAATTACAGTTCATGACATGTGAATTGGAATACTCCTGGATTTCAGTTCAAACTAGGAGTGGCACTGGCCCTGAACAATTGGTTGGGGTCATTATTTTACAGTATTTGTGATTTTGTTTATTTATAATGACTTATCATTGTAAGATATCCATGAGATCAATACATCGCTCACTGATTTCAGCCTGAGGGCTTCCCAGAATCCTTTTCATTCTCAATCTCCATTGTAGACGGCAGAAACAGATTCCGTAGTCAGTCTATACATTTATGAAAAACACTGTTACAGAATAGCCTTTATATGTTTCAGCTATTTGTTTTATTAAACTCTATTTCTCTTTGCCTTTTGCTTTCATAACATGGGGTCTGTGCTCTGTGTGGAGGTCTCTTTGTTTTCTCCAAACTCAGACAGGCTTTTAAAATGGCTATAAAAGGATTTGACCTTGTTGTCCTGTGTTTTGGTTTGAAAGCTTTGTGACAGTAAGTAAAAGGCTGAAAGATAAGTGTTTTAACCAAAAACATCTGGCTGTGTTTCGAGATGATTTGATTTCTGACAGAATAATACCTTTGTTTTGAAAGGGAATGAAAATTGCTTTTGATATAAATAAGCACAAAATAATGTGTAATGTAATTTAAAGTGCATGTCTATGGCAAAATTTGATCCAGAAAGGAAATTTATATTGTATTGTGTTACCTAGACTGGCCTTTGAATCCAGAACTCCATCCATTAAACTGGATTGCTGAAGTCATGGAAAGTTAAAAGTTTTGAGTCCCACAGGTAATGTGCAGCTTACACAGGCAGACTGTTGGCATCCAGGTGACCAGAGGAGCTGTAATGAGGCAGGGAATGGTCTACTGCATGAACTGTACCCTGTCCTGTGTGTGATGCTGTGCCCACAAAATATGTCTTTCTGCAAGACTCCCGGCTAGTCAGCATCAGCACATTGGGGTTTCTAACCAAACCATGAGTCGCATGAATGCACTCAAAGCAAGTGCAACAACAAATAAGAAATTTCTTGCCTCTGTGCTCACAGTTGCAGTCAGATGTGGCAGACATTAAGTCATTTCTTCAGGTAAGGGGAACAGGTCTAACAGGTGCACTGAAGTGATTGTTAAATCATGTCTCTATCATGTCCATTTAGCCTAGAGCCTTGCACATGGAAACAGATGAGCAGCTTGTGTGTGCTTGTTATGTGAGTGTGTTTGTTATTATTTATTACCAAATAATAAGGCAGATGGTGTAACTTATGAAACGCTGAAAGCCACTGAGCAGTATTCTGCTCGCACACTAGCAAGCATATCCAACTCTTGCTTACTTAATGGCAAAGTTCCTGCCTCATGGAAAGGCACTCTCATCCATAGAATACCAAAGAAGGATAATCTGCCTGATGATCCTTCTACATGGAGAGACATTTCCCTCCTTCCATCTGTTTATAAGGTATTCATAAAGTGCCTGCTTGCTAGAATACTTCCATATTTTGTAGACACTGGAATACTCTCTACTAAACAGAAGGCATATATTGAATGCCAGGGCATGAATGAACATGTGTTCTCTTTAAAAAAAGGCATTGATCATTTTAAGCATGAATCTTCCAAATTTTACACTGTCTTCCTTGATTTTTGGGATGCCTTTGGAACGTTATCACACAGTTTTATGATTAAAGCATTGAAGGAAATCTAGCTTCCTAAGGTCTATGGTGATACAGTGAAAGATGTTTATGATGGCTCTTTTATCCAAGATATCTGTGGGATGCAGCTTACTGGCCCAATATCCCTGGAAATATGAATTTAAACAGGTTGCCCATGGAATGTTGTAAATGTCATTATTGCAATTAACCATAGGCTGAAGTAGCTCTGCGTATATACCCCACTTCATACAGTATCCTCGAAACAAATTTCATCTGGAGAGGAAAGTGTCATTAAAACATGCTTTTATGCACAGACAAATTCCTGAAATGGTCAGGGCTTGAAGTGAAACTGATTAAATGTGCAGTGTTTTATGAAAGATAGAGTTGAGGAAAGCAATGCTATAAAGCTAACACTGATAAACCTCCTTTTTTTACTATTCTGGATGAGCCAATCAGAGTGTACTCCCATCATGAAACCAATAGAAATCTAGGCCACAAGTCTCACATCACAAGGGAATTGAATGAGCAAGTAAAAGAGATTACACATGAATTTGTATCAAGATTAGATCTTATTGATTCATCTCCATTGCCTGTTATGAAGATACAAGCAATAAGAGAAATAGCACTGGCAAAAATTCATCATTTTTTTGCAAATTTTAATATGCCTTCAAATGTTTTGGATGAGATGAATAAAACTATACAAGTAGTAAGGAAGTTGTTATATATGAAGACACTAGATGCATTATATTTCAGAGCAGAGAGGAAGAGGGGCTTGGTGTACCAAATTGTGAATTGGTTTATAATGCTATTAGATTATCCCATTTACTCAATATGCTAAACTGAGATGTCAAGTCAGTGAGGCAATTGGCTAGAGCTTCTCTTTTGTTGGATCTTTGGTGGCAGAATGTCCCACTTGCATAAGTGAAGATACTATCATTTTCACTGTAAAAGCACATCTGCAAATCCTTCCTATAATGTCCACTATATCACTCTGGTATCCAGGCAATCACAGACCGTACTGCAAGCCTCTTCTGAAAACCTGGGGTCAATGGCACACATCTTAAATGGCTTCAGGTCTTAAAGGCCTATATAATGCCAGGCATGACCATACTGTTGACCCAGATGCCAAATAAATTCCATCCTCAGTGCATGTCAGGGCTTAGGCAGGGAGTCAAATACAGACATGGAATTAACAATTATTAAACATCAATTCCAAAAACACAATCCAAAAAGAGTCGAGTACAGGCAGAGTTCAAAACCAGGAAGGCATGGCAAAAGTACAAAAGGGACATCCAAAAGGCAGAGAGAGGTACACAGGCGAATGGTCAAGATCCAGAAGACACAGCAATCAGACAAAGACAGAATCCAAAAGAGGGGTCAAAAAAACAGGCAGGGAAATCACAGGAAACCAGATACGAGTAGAGAGCTGGATGTGAGACAGGGGGAAAATACTGAAACAAACTGGCAATGGAGATATAAACACAAGGAGTTTAAATACAAAACTAGCGAGGACTAAACAGGTAAGAGGTGTGAAAACTAGCAGGTGAAACAAGACAGGATATCAGACAATTACCAATGAAACAATCAATCAATAAAACAATTAAGTGGGGAACACCTGAGGGAAACATAAACACAAGCACATGGCACAGAAATGGGGGAAACACGGAAGTGAAAACAAAAGCAAATACAGAATAAGACACTGGGTTCCTGACAGCATGAAACATTCTACATTTAAGCCTGAGAGGTTCTGCCTCAGTAATGACAGCAATGCTTTTTCTGAAATTCCCAACACTCTGGACATTGTTTTCATCTGTGAGAGGCAGAGGAAGGTCAACTAAATTAAGATTGTATGCACTTTTGATTTATATATGGAACAAACTTACATAATTTTAAAATTATTGAAGTATCTGTTTCTGATTTCTGCCATCAGTAGCAAGTTCGCAGTCCTAATTTTTGGCAGTCTTGGACATGCCCACAGTCTTGTAGTGTGTGGACTGCAGATTGCAGGCCTGCTAAACACAAAGGCAAAGCAACTGGCAAGGTACTGCTCCATATTTGGAAGAGACAATGTTTTCTTTTTCCTTAGTGGAAAATGAACTGTATACCATGTTGGACTTACTAATTATGTGTGTTAGTTGTAGTTTCTGTAATGAGATTTAGGCAAGGAAAACAAGGGCAGGTTGAATTCAGTGATATATGGAGATTTCTGGCCTTTGTAACTCCTGTTTTTATGTGAAGAAATTTATCACAGGCTTGTTTTTCTTCCTCTTCCCCCATATGAAATTAATTACCCACTACTCAGTCCCAGGCAGGTCACTGGGATAATCATGTCTCCCTAACACTGTCTGCCTAAAACAATTAGGCCTCCATTTGACACAAGAGCTGCTCCAATGGGGCTTTAGAGAGTGTAACGTTAATCCCCATTGACAGGCGGAATTAGGTCTGACATGTACACCACATCATACAATCCCATACGTACTGCCTCATGATGTTTCCAAATAGGCAACACCCAGTCAGATTTTATGCATTTTGGGAAAGGCCCTGATTAAGTTCACAGGTCTGTGGTCTGTTCCTGCTTCCTAAAATTTGGTCAGTTACTGTGCTGTTATGCTTTAAGAAATCAGTATATTTCATTGGCAGCAATTTCATTTTCCTCATGGAAACATTTGAAACATTATCATTTTTATTATAAAGAGAACAGGCAATTCAGCCCAATATTGCTCCTCTATTATCTACAGGCTCAAATTTTGGAGGTTTTTTACACTTGCCTGTAGGCCAAATCCTGCCCTTCAAAAATGTTGGACTTCCCTGTAAGTACATGTCAAGTTAATTAATTGAACCAATAATTATAACATTAAACATATTGCCACATTTATTTTATCTGAGCATCTGAATTGTGCAACAGGGTGATGGTCAAGTGCTTATCTAGGAACATATTTGTCTGTCAGTCCAAGGACATTGGCAATTGGGCCCAAGTCTCAGATTTGAATATATTTTTCTGTTTAGCCTTGTAGCAGGACTAAAAACTTTGTATGAAGGTAGGTGTAAATTTCATAGTCATAGCTATGTATATATGGAAATAACCTTAAGCAGTAATGGCAAAGAGCTATAAAAATAAAATCATTAGAAACATAAATATAAATATAGGTGTTACTAAGGATGAGTTTAATCAAAAATTAATTTCTGGATCATTTAATATGGGAATGCAGGCATAAAAATATTTTTTTGTCTGAAAATAACTTGGTTGCAAAGATAAATGATTTCTTCACAAAGTTGGAGCAAAGTAGAATTTCTCAAGAAGGACATTGGACCGATTGGGGGATGACAGAGTGATACAGAGCTCTCCTGTTGGATTGGCGACAACATCATGGAGAAAGAGAGGTATGAAGAAGAAAAGTGAGGTTTGTGAAAAATTAAGATGGCACAATAATATCCAAGCTAAAAAGGACCTTACCAGACCGCCCAGAATCTCTTTTGTATTCTCAGTATGTCTAACTAAACAACTAGAAAAACGCAAAATCAGGTAAAGCTATGCCTCAAAATGACTTAGCTTTGAATGATAGCCAGGAGTAACAGTAGCAAAGCCACCCCTTCACTGTTCAGATTTGGTTGTAAAAATGAGGTAATATTCTAGGACACAAACTGATGATGAGGAAATAATTCAAAATGATTCATATGAAGCTCAGGGGAAAAGTGACCTTCATTATCTGCAATAAAAGCTTTACCCAACATGAATTACCTTATAAAAGTAGAAACATCCTGTGATACAAGCAATATACATATGTCAGTTACTGTAAGGTCACTCAATAGACCCCTTATTAAAATGATGAATAAATTCTTAAGTCCTCATTGGGACTGAAAACACTGAAATGCTCCTTAAAGGTTTGTGACATTTTTTTCCTAAAGAAAGAGGTTATTCTGGGTGAGAGAGGTTTTAAGGTCTGAGGATGTGAGGTGTGATTCTGTGATGAATATTCTTTTAGACCAGGACTCTGCAGGACATGGTGGCTGCAGGTCACTCCGTAGGAGTTCTGAGAATAGCGCTGGGGCTCAGGGCCTCTACTCTGGATTTTTACTGTTTAAATATTTTGAGTATGTCTCCAAGGCCAGAGACAGATCAGCATGAGAAGAGAGAAAGTATGCCATTTAAATTAAAACTACCCCCCTGGCCCCTCCCACCGTCAATAAAATGATCCATCTTTGATTGCTTCATAACAATAACAAAAATCAACCCACATCTGTTCATCCACCGGCAGCAGGCATAATTAAATGTTTACACTAGCATAATTAATCATGTTGATTCCCAGGCTGTCAGTGGTAATTGCTTAGCAATATTACCCAAACAAATCTTTTATTTCTTTATTTATTTTAACAGAAGAGCCCCACAGTTGTCACAGCCCTGCTGTTCCTCAGTTTGTCACACTGCTGGAAGCAGCAGGTGTGAAACTGCTTTCCCCCTACAGTGCACAAACATACACAGCAACATAGACATACAGACACTTCCACAAATCACTGCTGGGACCAGAAGTCACACCTCAATGCAATGAATAAGGTCACACCAAACAAAAATAATATAATTCTTTAACTGAAAATCATCAAATGAGACCTGAATTGAAACCCAGCAAGTTGTTTGTTTCTCTATTTTTTCAGCTGTCTGATTGGATTCTCATACCTGGACCACTAAATTCCCCTGCAGAAGCACACTGCCACCTGCCAAAAACAAACAACATGAAAAGGTGGATTGTAGCCTTGGTCTACACAAGGCTAGACCATTACATTTGCACCCCACAAGTAATCCCAAAAAAGTTGTTGGACAGCACACTTCAGAGCCAACAACTCCAGTTTGAAGATGTTTTAATTCTTGTCATTGTGCAAAGAGGCATGGCTTAGGTAATCTCAGGCCCTTACTGAACCTGGGTTAATTTGATTCAATGCAAAACTGGAGAAAAGTATAAAGACAGCATACACAATTACGGGGGACATGAGTAAGGCTTGAGTCTTTGTCTCAAATACACCTGGACATCATCTTATTGGTTACTTTTTCTTTTCACAAGCTGTGGTCCCCATTAGTGTTTTCCTTTTTTTTCCCATTGTGACCCAGCACTTGAAATTCATTTGTCAGTTTCATCTTCTTTCAAATGGAAAGCATTTTCAATGTTTTCTGGCATACTGGTTTCATCGTAAGGCTTGTAACTGCAAGGCTGGTTCTTCAGATCTCACCTATATCACATGAACCATGTGGTTATTTAATGATATCATGTTCCAGATCACTCTGCATATTAATAAAGTTGAGAATGTCATGTGGGATGTTCCACCACCTATACTGTTTGACCAAAATCCTTTAATTAAATTCCAAGCATTGTGTCAGGATCTGCAAAGATCTTTACAGGATTTTGAACAAATCAGGAGCTATCACCAATTGCTACATAGACCAATATACACCCCTCCTGCATCTAACCTTGCATATTTATGCATTATTAGTTATACTTCATGTCCTCATAGGCTATATAATGAGAATAGCATAAGACTTAAAGAAATTTGTTTTGGTTGTACTGAAAGTCCATAAGAAAGTTGAATCATAAATTATTCTTATTAAAGCTGCGCACCTGAGGTGCCTCTCGTGAGACATTTCTCTTTGTTTTTCTAGTTTATTTATTTTTACTGCAACATTGCCCTGTGAAGGGATGATTAGCTGAGCCATCGTCTCGCTAAATGTCAGCCGCGAGTGTGTCATTCCCCCCAGCTGCTGAAGTCTCAGCCTGTTTTTTTATCTATTTAAAATATTTATTTCATTATTTCAGTTGTGTAGGCATGGCATGGTTTCTGCTGTCATGTAAATTGTCCCTGGCTCATGAATGCTGTTCATGTCTGAGGAAGCCAGGGGAAACATCATTTGTAAAGGGGTGGTAAAGTAATAGAAAAATATCATACCACTTTGTATGAAGTAAAATAAGTATTATTCATTTATCTGTCTCATGCGAATTGAATTACAAGGCCATCCAGTAATGATGAATGAACTGCAATTCATAAGTTATAAGATTTGTGATAACAAGGGAATCTTGGGTACATGCGATAACACACTCAATAAAAAACAGTACATATTCTGTGTTTGTGTCCTCAACCCTCAGAGACTCTACAGTATGTCTTCTGTTAGGAGTGGCTGCCTAAGAGTGATGATTCTAATGACTTCAACCCTGTCTTTCCCCATCGAGGCTGAGACAATTGTTTCCTTGCCAGTGCAGCTTCTTGGAGGCATATATCAGGTGTTTAGAAATAATTACAGAATAGAAAATGTCATAAGCATGTGCATAATCACGGTGCTAGAAGCACAAGTGTTGCTGCTAAACCTGCTACTACTTTTGACATTACAATGACTCATCAGTTTTCAATATAGTGCAAAAAGTATTGTCACACTTAATAACACTATTTCCACAGATGTTACAGTCTAGTAAAACTGTGAATCCATGCTGTTTGCGTCAGTTGTGTATTATTGGAGTTTGTTAATACCAAATTTCGGGGGAGGCAACCTTCGGACAACCCTTCACTCAAACACCAGTGCAATGTACCCTCTCTTCCGTCACACTTTCTGTTTCCGGCATCACTCCCCCTCCCCATCTCCACCTTCAAGTCTACTGCCCTCTCTTCTGTTTTTTTTCACCCTCTTTTAACAGTCAAAAGGGGGGGGGGCTCACTTCATCCTTAAAAATAGTGAGGCATGACACTACCCCCCCCCGGATTCCAAGCCCAAGATCAATGTTCCTACTAATATACAACTCGCTACATCATAATAAATCCCTTCCAAATGCTTTCATGTTGTCTGAAGGTTCATTCTCCTGAATTCTTCTGCCTTTAGTAAATGTGTGTAAAATGTATGGTAATAAAATCTGGGATGATATCACAGTCCAACATCTTCCACAGATCCAAATTAAAGAGATAACTTCAAATAAGTAATGTCTGCATTGACTACCTCAGTAAATTCTAACATTTCCTGTCCACCATCTCAACTCACCATTCCTCTCCCCTCACACATTCTCATCCCCCTTCCTCTGTTTCCTATTTCTCTCTTGTCTTTCTTGCTCTCTCTCATAATGTAGCTTTCCTGCCCACTGGTCAGCATAAATTCACACAATAGACTTTGTTTACTTGGCTGGTAGAGCTTGTTCTGGGTTTCTCAGACTCCAGTTCACAGCGACGAGTGTTTGAAATGATAAATGAGGCAAAGCTGAGGAGAGCGTGTGTTCTTCAAAGAAAACCTGGCGCTGACATCTGTAATGCAGTTTTCCCGCTGGTGGAGAAGGGTGGGGGATGAGCATGTCAACATGTCTCGGGCTGAAAAAGTGTAACTGCAATTCTTCCACAGTGACTTGGAAGAGAAACTGCTTCCCTCTTCTGCTCTAGACTATTTTGACTGACACAGGGGCAGCTGACATGTCAAGAGGTTTTTAGTCAGATGAGTAGTGATTGTTCTAATTTAGTTAATTGTATCCTATTTAAAAATGGATGTACTAAGACTGGAATCTTAAAAGCTGAGGAAAGCCCAACAGAGAAGACAGCAGGGATTGACTTGGAGTGAGAGGGTGGGACTGTGCAGATTTTGAAGATTCTGCAGGTATAAGTGATTGTGTGGATGGAGGAATCAGAAAGTATCATGCCCTCATTTTAACTACAAGATCATGAGCACCATCAGCCGCAACTCTGGACAGAACAACTCCCATCTCTGTAAGAGACTTCACTGCTGTTGTGTGGTACAGAGGCCAAACTCCTGAGTCACACGCCCAGCAGAGAAGCACTCCAGGGTGGGGACCTGGACATGGATGACTGATCCGACTGAAGAAACTCACATTGACTGGAGCTTAGAGTTCAGCACCCTTTTCTTGCACAACACACCAAAGCATAAACAAAATCATGGAAACACCAAACAATAAATGAAAAATTGTGCTGGGTCCACATTTTTAACTGCCTCACATTTACCTGTTTCATAACTGGACCATTATTCAAGAAGAAAAGCCTCCAGTTCTTTCAAAGATGAAGGTGGAAATCTACTCTTGCTGGCACTCTCCGTCCCCGAACTTCACAGGAATGTTCAGCAATGAACCTTTAGGCCTGGTGACTGGGGAGGCCATTGGTAAAAAATACAGCATAAATATACAAGATATAGCATGCACAAAATATATACACAAAGTGAAAAATGATAATATCCTGCATCCTTTCTCTGTAAAGCATATACCAAAAAAATTGTGATATTCCAAGATATTATTTTGAAATATAGAAAATATTTTTTTTCCAAGATATTATCTTGAGGAGACAATGTTTGCACCATACAGTACACCCGGCCACTTAAAAGGCACCATATTTCCTGGATGTAAATCTACAATGCAGAATAATAATTACACTCCATGGCTCCAACAAGGTGATTGTCTGTACCAAAACAGGTGCACCCATATGTTTAACAGGCAATGTGGGTTGATGGTTACTGTAGGCATAACATAAAACTAAACATAACCTATTTGTATGTAGAATAAAAAATAAAATACATCTCATTAGGCCACATTTCATTCTTGCTCTGCTCATAAGACCTCTTGGAAAATCTTATAGATTTCTCAAGTACTTTTTGGTGTCAATGTTGAAAATATGCTTTACATCAGAATCATTTTGTTAATTAGCATTGACACCAATATGAAATGCGACTCATTTCTCATTATGATTTAATTACTGCAAAAATGTGTCCATTTTCATATGGTTTTTCCACTGATTTTCCCAGTATATACTGACTGCCTACACAAACTATTCACACTCACATTCAAACTATTTTTCTCTTCTGTCAGAGTTAAATCACTCATCTGATTACACCCCACTTTTAAATGACTTGAAAAAATATCTCCCTCTCCTCCGCAGCATTCTGCCACAAAACAGCTGTCATCAATCACCCTGGGGGGCCACACACTGGTGGCAGTGTGAGTCTCTGATTGGAAGAAACATCCTTTTAATAATCTGCTGCTGTTTATCTAAATGCCATTAAAGTTTACATTTTCTTCCTCCGTTGTGATACAGCCATAGGCATGACAGTGGAGGTGTGGAACAGCGAAGAAGAACTGGGAGCTGGGGTAAGCCTGTGGGTGTGTTCAATACAGGAAAAGTACAGACAAAATATAAACATGAGATCCAGGAGGAAAGGAGGGCTTAGACAAGGAAGTGTTCAGGGGCAGGTGGCAGACTCCCACAGTTCATTCATAACTGCAGGGGGTGCTCTGTGGTTTCTAAGGAGAAGGGGGAAACAAAGGACAGTGGGCAAGAGTAATTTTGTAGTTTGTCAAGTCTTGGTTTGCTGACTTTTTATCCCAGGTGTTGGAAGTCATAAATCCTCCCAGCTGGTGTGAATAATATAGAGCAGCTGGTTGACAAAGATTCAATTACTGGAGTGCTGCTGGTACCACTCCATTCTGGTTTGTTGGCTGCTGTTCACTGGGCTGCCTGCTTGGGGAGTCAGGAGAGATGAGAAGAGAGAGAGAGATACAGGTGTAGGGGAGCGGGGCAGCCATGTTCCACAGCACACAATGGTGAGCATCTCCCACATTCTCATCTGAACGATGACTTAACATACAGATGTATAGCATCTAGAATATAAATATTGGAAAAACAGCATCTTCCAATATCAAAGGAAGAGGCACAAGGTTTGTCCTTAATGTGAATTGGAGTTCTAAACCCCCCTACAGCCATTTTGGTTGCTGCATGGAAATAAAACAGCATTCCTTAGTGACCACATTTAAGAAAGTTTAGATTCTTTTCTGCATCAACATTATATTTATGGAACAGAAAAAGCTGTGATTAATGTCTGTGCATTTTTTTTACTCAGAGCTCATGTTAAAACAAACAAAAGGAACTTGGTTGATTATGACAAGCCCAGACTGAGTTTGGATGCTTGTCTGGAGAGTCTTCCTGGGAGGGAGGGGCATTTGCATTTGTTGATGTATTCCTTGTTTTATTGAGCGCTAGTGGAAATTCTGAGCAAACAGGTGCATGTAAATTCAATTTGTCCTTTGGACAAGTACATGCCCTTCGTGGCAGACATAGTAGTGAATCCATCTGCCGACAATTACAATTAGGCATTCCACAATGGGAGAAAAAACCCTTGGGATCACATTGCCTGAATGTGCAGCATGCATTTGTGGTGATGAAAGTAGAATTGAGAGTGTCAGGTTTGTGCTATATTATATGCTATATATCAACACTAAGAGAATGTGAATTAGTCTTTCAGCAACAGATCCCAGTCTAAACACAGGATTCATTTGCCTAAAGTATCCTTCATTTTCAAATTCAATTTTCTGAACGATATGGATGATAAATCACACATAATGCTGAGAACTTGTCTGTTTTGTTTTTATTTTTTATTACATAGTTTGGCTTTTTGATCTTGTAGGGATATGTCAGAATTCTCCCTGGAAAATAAATAAATAAATAAATAAACAAACAAACAAAGTAAATTGAGACAGTTTTTGGAAAGGCCACACTGTGGAGATCAGTTTTCCTTGCAGGGAAATAAAGAGGGTGATTACATTATTTTACTTCAAAGTTGTGCCAAGGCTTCCTTAGGCGGATTGGACTTGCCTCTATTCAAACCCTCCAGTCCTTTAACATGAGAAAAACTCCAAGCAAGAAACTCAAATTTCCAATATCCATTGTTTATATCCTCTTGTGAAGGAACATCTATTGTTTGTGTTTTCTTGTGACATTGTTTGTGTGACAATCTGTTTAATTACAATGTCACAAAAAGTATCACAAACACATTGCTTTCAGAAGGTCTGTACAAACCATAGGTAATGCATTCATGAGCATGACATTACCTGTTTATAGAGCAGATAAGCAATTTCTCATTTTACATTTTATATTCCATTTACACAGTTTATATAGCACAGCAGATTGGTGCATTTAATATTCTTCCTAGCATAAGAATACACTTAGAAATACATATTTGCCTTGTTGGAGTGATATGGTAAAGACAAAAAAGCTAAGTAATAGCTAGCTTTATTTACTTTTATTTTTAATTGTGTCTCACTATTTTGCCAAAAAAGAATGTATTTAGCACTGCAGTCATTCAGGATTCATGGATGTACAACAGAAAATAAATATGCATGTATATATAAAAGTAGACAGTTATTTTCTTTGTGTTAGCAATGCTTACATTTATTTTGAGTTCAGCATGGGTCCATTTCCACTCAAATATGTAATTGAAAAGTATAATTTTATCTCTTATAAAATACATACTTGAGTTATTTACCTCTCTGTTGGATTTAAAAAATAAACCAAAAAGATGTATTCATTTGTGTGACATGGAAAATGCTGACTGTTACATATGTTGACAGACAGCCAATCAGTCCAGTGCTTACTGGAAAACCTCATCTGCACCTGGGACAATACGCAAAACAAGACAGAGAGAAATTGTGCGGTGTGAGCAGGTGAAAAGAAGAGATATGAAGATAGAGAAGTGAGAGTGTGTATTTATGTACGAGAGAGAGGGGGAGGGAGAATGGAATAATTGGAAGGTAGCGTCTGTGCCTGTGACAGAAAAAAGTATGAGAAAAAAATGAGCTATGTGTGTTCAAAAGGGGAGCAGAGGAGAGATGGTTACAGTTTACAGCAGCCGTCCTTTAATGAGTTTCATAATGCAGTTATTGTCAGGATTCTACTTTACTTGTGCACCTATATGTGTTCATTTAAGATAAATGGCCTTTTTTGATGTATTGTCAGGCTGCAGAACTGTACCCATTTCAGAATTCTCTTGTGGGGAAAGAAAATATGCATCTTACTTTCATGAGGTGACAGAAGTGATTTGCAATTTCAGAGTCTTCTGGGAAGATACTGCAGCATTTCCAATTCAAAAGTAAAAGAGGATGTTCCTTTTGCAAGACAGACAGAAACTGGTGCTGAAGTTGTAAATTTATGATTATTTTGAATGAAAAGTTCTGCATGCCTAAAAAGGAGAATACAGAATTTATGTATGACAGTGAAGGCAATTATGTGTTTGGAGACTGCTGCTTAGAATCAGATGAAGACTTAAAAACACTGAAGAACTGGTAATTCAGAGCTATCTAAACAACTGCAGAGTTCTAGTTCATTGGGGAATGAAATGTCTGCTTTCAAATGACCTCTTAAGAGCATATGCCCTCTCTTTCAATGTCCACTGTTTCTCTCTCTTTTAACATTCACTGTGTTAAAAATGAACTTTTTTTCATTTCAGGGTAAAGTGGTTCATCTTTACATATCCAATGCAAGAATTAGTATTGAATTCTATTTATTCGTACAGAAGAAACCAGCAGAAACAGGGATAGCCATTTACTCTGAAACTCTGAACAACACACAATTTCCTTTATTGACTATCAAAAATGAAAATTATATGAATGGAGCATACTGAATTATTAGTTTCACCACGTTTTTATGGTTACATGATCTCCTTACCACCAAGTGGAATAGGATTCCTATTGTAGTGTATATATTGATCATATACACAACGTCACATTTATGCAGTAATCTATAGTATGAAATGAGATATCTTGTGTGTAAGTTAATAAGTTGTACAGTTAAGTTTTGCTGTTGAATATCAAAAGAATTTTGGTTATGAATTGTAGATTTTACCTCATGAAGGTGCTGCTGCAGTACTGACAGCTAGATTATGACCCAGATCTGTCTGTGTGAAATGTGAAATATCAGTGAGCATGCCATGCATGGAGAGATGCTAATTTAACACTAATATTATTGCGTTTATTGCTTATTTCAACATTTCCTGAGATTACCTTTCAGAAATCCTAAATAGTCAGGTTTTGCTGACAGAAATGAAATTCCCAACCTCCTCTGCTAAAATAGGGTGGCGTCAATGTAAAAAACACATACACATAAAATACACACATTTAAAAACACCACAAATTTCTGTGGTAACAAACAGATGATTATCTGTTCAGGTGTGGAAGTTCTTTGAAGAAGGTTGTATGGGTTTAATTTGATAATTTATTTCATTTTCTACTCGCAAAGGGACAGTCACCCACCTTCTTAAGATACAAATGAGAGAAATTTAGTCAGGCACCCTTGATATTTATTCTGATACAGTTGTTCTCAGATGAGTTTTTAATTAATAATACTAACTTCACCATTACCAATGGGTACAGTAATGCAGTACTGAATTAAATACATTTTTACAGAGGAATTATAGCATAAATGTGATGTTCCTTTTATAAGCACTAGACTGCTTGACCCTGCTTTAGCCCCATAAGACTCCTACATCACAAACTGTCCAACACTGCACTCAGACACAGAGGATTAAGGCAGTAGGGAAGATCTACTGTCCAACCAATAGAATTCCATCAACAATTTCATTTTCCCTGAAGATCAATTATTTACCAAGCACACCCATGCTTAGCTTATTATCACAGAAATAGCTACTATTACAGTAATCGTTCCCTTACTTCAGAATTCTAGTAATGTTCTAAAGAATTGTTAACCATGACATAGACAAACGATAAAGTATTCCTACAGCCTTCTTTGAATTCATTCAACCATAATGCAAATTCTTGGTAATTTTTTTACTAGCATGTGTATATTTTTTTTAGTCAGGGGGCTGACTTCAAGTATAGCAACATCAAGTTGTAAATGGAAGGCTTTTATATGCTTTTGCATATATATTAATGTCAATATATTCTGATTAGTTACTATCAATGAATACTACTATCATGCTTCATTCATGTTCCATGAAAGCTTTAGGACTATACACTGTAATAAATTGACAGCAGCTCTTGCTGTTTGCAAATTAAGGAAACCTTTCAGTGGAAATACTATCAGAAGTTTCTAAATAATCAATAAAACAATAATTAATGAAACTCCTTTGTATTTTGATGAATTAGATGACTGTGTGTTCAGGAGCTGCACTCAAGATGAGCGATTTGTTTATATTAAAGCATTGAGCAGCTCATCAAGAGGCAATAAACAGAGTAATTAATAACCATAAAGTTCAATTTTATAATCAAGTGAATAAATATCAGCTGAAGATCTTAATCCTAAGAATTTTAGGAAAATTGCAGAAGCCTGGAATCTGCCTTTCCACTGGTCCCCTGAGCACACACTAATGCAACAGCCAGACAGGCGTTTCATGTACGCTAACTGAAAAGTAAACTCAGAGATTTCCGTAAAGCAAGAGCAACATTTAATAATTACCATTAATCTGTAACCCCACCAGGCTCTAAAAGCTTCTTTGTCAGATATCTGTATCATTACATCACATTTTTGCTTACCAAATGCCTTTAGGAAGAGCAATTTCCAATGCTTACAGTGTTTTGTGCATCACACATTTATAGAGGTGCATAATTTATCTGAAACAAAGCAGTTTCAGTACAAGATTTGAGTACAATAAACAACCTGAGATTTATAAGCTCAGTTCCATAATTTCTATACCAAACATGGCCCAGCACAAGTGCTTCTGTTAACATAAACAACACATTGATTATTTCAGAAAAGTAATACTCATACATGCTCAAACACAGTGCAAGGCATTAGGAGAACACTCAATATAAGTGTACACCTATACAACACCTGTAATATCAACTCCAGTGTCTACTCTCTGTGCTTGAATATTGATGAATGAGGTTTGGGCTAATGGTACAATTGAGGGTGAGAACAAAATTCAGCAATGATGTGACCAAGTTTTGTTGACGTCATAGAAGAATTCTGGATTTGTGTTTTTGTCTGAGTGCCATGTACTTCTCGTTTTTGCTTTTGCCTGACTTTTCTTGACTTCATTTTCAGACTTGATTTTTTTTTTACCTTTGCCACACCTTCCTGGTTTTGACCATTACCTGCACTTTGACTACGATTTTTGGATTTTGGATGGTTTGATTGAAAATAATTTCTTGTTTATTTTTTTACTCCATGTCTGCATTTCAGTCCCTGCCTGATTCCTGCCAGAAATGTTATTGTCCTTCTTTCATTTTTGGTGAGATTTTTTTGAGTACATTGTCTTCTGTTTCTATGTACTGAAAATATTTCCAAATTTAACAACCCATATGTTTTTTTAACTTTTTAAAATTATGAGGTTGTTCATCAGCTTGTATAGACTTCAGCCATTCAGTGACTGTCAAACAGTTTTGAAATTATTTTTCTTTTCTGCGCTTCTACAGGAGTATGAGAGTTTCACTGAACCCGAATGCACAATACATTCAGTAATAAATCCTTACCCATTTCTTTTATTCTTTAAAAAAAAAAAAGTTTTACCCTCAGAAGAATGACCTTTTGATTGAAATATGGCAAGTCACAGGAGGTTTTTATTCAAGTGATATTTTGGGAATGGCTCAAATATATTTCAAGAGAGAAGGTACTTCTGCTTTTATTTGAAAATGTGAATTGAGTTAATTTTCCATAAGAGCTGTCAGCATGTTCAGCACAGCACTGTTCTCTGAACCTTATTATTTGAAGATTCCTCCTGTTCTGCAGCTTATTATATGTAATTGACAGCAGAATGTAAATGAATGGGTTTCACTGTGCCTTAACAGAGATGAATAGTGTTTGATGCAGATTATTCCTCTCACTGGCTCAGTTTCATCTCCACTGTGAAGTGTTCCTTAATCCTCTACAGAGAAGAGCTCTTAAATACAGTCCCCTCTGTGTATAACAGATAGTTCTGTCTCCCACAAGATCAAAGGATTGGCAAAGCCAAATATTAATATAAGAGCAAAAACAGAGGTCAGTGTTCCTGACCTAGCTCCAATGAGGTGAATCATATTTAGTGGGTTTATATCCATAATTTGACTCCGCAGTGTTTCTAGAAATTCTTAATTTTTTTTTTTCAGTGGATTTTGTCTACAAATGATTACGATGTTTAATACGTACTGGGAGTGCCATGTCCTTTACCAGACTGTGACACAGAGTCACTGTTTATACAGAAAAGGTTTTAGATGTATGAAATTGTGGCCATGTGAGACAAAAAGTCACCCCTTGAGCAACCATTAAATCATTTGTTTAAATGATCCAAAAAAAGAATGAAATGTATTTACCTGCATTTTATTTGCATAAAACATTCATTAGTATGGTTGTAAAATGAATGGAGGCTCAGGGCAAAAATACTCTTACATTCTCACAATGTAAGAATAGTGTAAGCCCTCAGAATTTTGATAAGGGAGATGAATGTCTTCCATGAAATTCATGATCCACTTTCTGTATTTTTTAAATAGTTGAGATTTACTGAGGCCTCAACAGATGGGCAAAACCCCTACTTTTCCTGTTACCTTACACAGGCAATAAGGCTTTCAACCTAGAGTGGAAGCCAATGCTCTAAAAGTTAGTACATGAACAATCATAATTTATGTAGCTTTTTATATCCTTCATGAATACTGAAGAGTTAAAGTTTGCCTTTTAATTAACAAAAATTAAGGAATCTCAGTACTAATCCAAAAAATCAATCAGTGATCTGTGTAGTATTATGACTTGTCCCTGATTAGATAACCATGCAGTGTATCTAATTTCATGAATTTGTGAGAAAGACTGGAGAGGTAGAAGTGATGATTCAGCAGCAGAGTTGGTCACTGTGTGTCAGTGGCTGAGAGTCCATTGTGCTGTTTCTTTCTGGGGGCTAAACCACATGCAGTTCCAGCGCGTGTGAAGAGAGGGGTGGCCCAGGGGGCAATGGTCGACACGATCATCACCCAAGCCATCAGGCATCCCAGGCAAGTCTTTACTCAAGGCACAGTGCCAACTTGCCAATTCCGATGTCCTTGTCCGGCCCCTCAGAATGACGGAAAGTCTCTCTCTTTCTCTCTTTCCTTGCCATCTGTCACAGTAAACGCCTCACATTGTGTTCCTGAGGGCAGCGACTTATGAAGTGGCGGAATAGCAAAGCAGTTTATGTAACATACTTCCTCTTTGACTCACAGTGTGCCCAACCGCAGCCTTGTACAAGTGCAGCATTAAAGTTACAATAGCTTGTCACAATGCATGATGCCTCAGCTTAAAAGCCCCTCAGATTCAAATTAAACAGAAAGGACCTGCATTCACTTTGACCGAGATGAACCTTATAACTTGTTACCCATAATTAAATATTCATAAAGTAAGAACGATATGAATACTGTCCTCTACACTTAGCCTCACATTAATACTGACACACAAGCACATACATGCACATACACCACACACATACATTCAAAAACTTGCAGAAACATGACTGTACAAACAGTCACACACACATACACACAAGCCCCCTTCGACTGCCTTTCTTCATTTCCTTCCCTTCTCTCTCTCTCCCTGTCTCTCTCTCTGTCTCTCTCTCTCGCTCGTTCTCTTTCTGCCTCCGCAGTTGTCCTCTCAGTTCAAGGATCATGTGTTAAGCATGCCCTACTTTTTGTTTGTTGTAGAGGATGACTATGTAGTGTGCAATATAATCAGAATAATGTTTTGCAGGTTGCAGGTTTTTTGATGAGGAGAGAGTCAAACAGATCCCTCCCATCTGTCTACTGGCCTTGACATGTTCAGAAGCTGCTAATGCTGTACATTTCTGCAAGCAGATCATTAAAAATATACATATATATTTTTTTCAAGTTCAAGCTCTTGTTGAAATTGAAACAGCTGGGACAAAACAACAGCTCTGTCATTTGATTTGCTTGTGAAGAATCCAATTATGATTCAAAAGTAGCACTGGGGACTAGAGATACAGCAAATAAAATGGTTAACCTGTACTTTGCAACTAGATATCTGGTTTTAGCATGTTTAACTCTGAAAGAATGGGCTAATGTATGTTTATAGTTGTAGGTTCAAGCTGTGATGTAGTCATTAGCTGACTGTAAACATGAATCCCCAACCATGGGACACAATTAATCTTGTCCTACCAGGGGTATGATGGTGGAAGTCAAGGTTTGTCATGTTATTACTACAATAATTCTTCCCAACATCAGCCCCTCTCCCAGACCCACAAAGGCTGTCAGTGGTTTTCAGAGAGGCATATGCCTATAGTCCAGTCAGCATTAATTCTCCACTGTTGCCTTTTGTGGACTGCAGGGTGTGAAATTGTACCTGGCTTGCAAGATATTGCATTACAGAAATGTACATAATTCTGGTGTACTGGTCCTTTTGCTCAGATGTGGGTGACATGGTAGTATAGGCACAACTGTCAGTTCCAAATAAAGAAAAATGTCAATAATATAACCTCGTTCTCTTAATCTGAGTGAAATGGAGGAAGGAATTCTGAAATTTAATGTCTGAATATGCTTACAGAAAAGTTTCTGTTTGATAAGCCTTGTGTGAAGATTATCATGGCATGCCAATTAGCAATTTCCCCTTATTTTTTATTCCTGTCTGAGGTAATAAGTAGAAGTAATGTTTTTGCTAGTGAAAAAGTAATGCAGCACAGTTTGCAAAATGAAAGTACTCAGTTTCTATGGGAAGGCCTGCAGGCTCAGTCTGCCAGAAAATAAGCTTCTACCTTTTATTTTTCCCCCTCAACAACTTCTTAAATACATTTTTCAAGACACTGATTTTTGATGAAATTGTTATTGGAAGTGTAATGGATAATGTGTACTGCAAATTTTAATCTGAACTCCTGTACTTTTCCTTATATCTTAATTAAAACAATGCTCAGTATGTCGCAGATGTTGCAGGAGTCAGAAATTCCCCACACACTCCAGGAGATGTTCCGTGTGGTAAATAGTGTGACATAATGTACATGGCCTCTCCGTTATTAACCGAGCTAATGCAGAAGTTGCGCTGTTGAAAATTAGGCCATTTCTGTAATGGTTATCATTATGGCCTTGTCATTAGACAATCTTCATCACTCTGTTTCCGAGTTTGCCTGGGTACTGAGTGAGTGCGTGGAGGCCATAAATTGCAGAGCGGCTAATATCCCCTTCGGTGAGCATTAGAAAGCCTTTAGCCTGCTCCAAATGTCTAGTGGGAGCACAGAATGCCAGCCCCCTGGATAAATCTGCCTTCGGAGGGGCCTCAATGGCTTCTACCCAGCAGCACTGGGATCCATTTCACTGCTGCCTCAGCACCAGCAGTGGGATATGCTAATGGCTACACTGCAGGAAATGACACTTTAAACAATGCTAGAGCATGTGTGCAAATGTACAGAAAAGATCAAAAGTATGCAAGACCATGGATGGCAAGATTGACAGAAAATATTTAGTGTTCAATCTTACATAATTGTCATGGTTACAGACTGGTTGCAGCCCTATTCTTCCGTGAGGCGCTACTGTCCTCTTTGTGACACTACTACTTGTTGCCTGTTTGAGCCCAAGATTTGAGTGTGTTGCCATGGTTACCTCCGGACAGGCATGGAGTCTAAGTGGTCCATTGGTACAATGCATATGTATTGTTCTTGATGCTGCAGTACTCTGACTTTGCACCCTACTCTGTGTGTGTGTGTGTGTGTATGTGTGTACGCATGAGATCCTCAGAAAATAGGTGTTAAATGTTCATTATAGGTGTAATTCTTTCTCAAAAGCATTCCTGGGTTTTTTTTTTTTTTACACTGGGATAAGTGTATCGGGAAAGAAAGCCTGTAAACCTGGGTTCAAGCCTTTCCCCTGTTTTGGTTTTCTTTTCAGTTAGCCCATAGCCCTGTAAATATTGTTCACCAGCACCTACACTTTCATCAGGGAAAGAAGACAAATAAACAAGCACAATAATCATTCTCTTCCAATTAGTTAAATTAATTAGGCTGCAGAACAAAAACATACAAACTAAATGGTAAAATTTGCTAATTAATTTAGGTATATGGATACACCCTGCCCAGCTTCTTCAACAGAAGCTACTGATAGTGGTTTAGGTTCAGAAAGCATGTGTACTCGCTGCTGGTTTAATTATTGGTGTAATTAATCCAAGTTTAGCCCTACAAAACAGGAGTGGCCTGTTTTAAAATAAGACAACACTTATGTAAGTCTCCTCATAAAACTGTTATTGCAGAATTTCATAAATTAACCAAAACAGTCTATAGTTGTGCAATATTTCACAATTAAGCTGAAATTTAAAGTATGCTCTGCTTTTATGATAATTGGGAGCTTTTCTTGGGTTTTGCATTTTAGAAATTCTGTCATCACAAATGTCTGGAGGAACTGGTAATTAAAGAATTGAAAGAATAAATGATTCAAATACTTGAAATTGTTTTATTTGACATCACGTTAATCACTGATGGATCACATACAGGTGTGCCTTGTCTCAGCTAGTTTAGCCCTGCCATGTTTTTGGACATTTGGGAGCACCACTTTAGGTAGATTCTCAGGATCCATCCACACATATCCTACCATTTTGTTAAAATTTTGGCTCATCTATGAATCACTTATCCTGAATAAGTGTGTATACTGTAAACGAGCTGTTCTATTTTTGATAGTTTTACATGTAAATTATTTTGGTATTTCATTACTTGAGCAGTAAAAGAAAAAAACTTTAGAGGAATTTTCCTCTCTCCTCAAACGGCTTGCTGACAGCAAACATTTTCTTATATCAACATATGTCTTTTTTGCTGTTTTCAGAGCATTTATGCTTAAAGGACAAAGGACAACTGGGTCAGTCTGAAACAAACAATTCATCTTGTGTTTGAGCTCAAACCACTAAAAAAACCTTCATGCTGAAAATTACAGTGGTCTGAATGACAAAAAAAAAACATTAACGTAGTTATCAGTCAGTCTGTAGTGATCCAGTAATTTACATTAAAGCCAACAGTCTGAAGGTACACTGGACCAAAACCCCTGAAAGCACTTTCCAAAGCATCCAGGCCTCCAGTAGTTATGCTGACAAGAACATCAGCATATTAGCTTTTTGCTCCAGTATTTTGTAATGGATCCTGGCTGCTGATCCCAGTGTGATTTCGTGCAGAATTCACTCAGGGAACCAGCACATACGCCAATCGCATGTGCTGAATAATCACATATCTGTCTTATATAGAGGAGGTGAGAGCCATGATGCCCCTATGGGGCAGCAACAAACACAAAAGCAACTTCACAGGCCATTAGTCTAGCTGCCCATGAGGACCAGATGAGAAGATGAGGAAGTCAAACTCTATTTCTCTTTTAAATCACTGTCAGATCACTCCCAAATGTCTCTGAACGGTAGCCCTATGTGTTGTTTCTTTGTGTGTGTGTGTGTGTGTGTGTGCGTGTGCTCGTGTGTGTGCTTGTGTGAGTGTGTGTGTTTGCCTGCCTTTAAATGCGAGAAGCACTTAGCATCAGTGAACTATTACAGGTAAAAACACACTGATTATCAATATAATTGAGAGCACAATGAATCTTTCACCCTGAGTATTGCTTAAAGTGAAACATTTAAAAGATCACACACCAAGCTCAGGCTGGCAATGTGCCACATGACTCATTGCCCTTCACAGAGGAATTTTATTTTGAGGGCATAAAGGAACATAATTTAGGGCATTTGAAGTTGGAACATTTTTTCAGGTCAGAACCATAGGCCTGTCATAGCTGGAGGACCACCTGTAGAAAATATTTCTGGCATGTCAAAGCGGATAAAAGCTCAGAGCCTAAGTGCTGAGAACACCATGTGGTCACGTCATTGTCTCCAGCACTTGTGATATGGTTAAAAGGCCACTACTGCCTGGGAACACTTCACTCATCAGGAAACAGCAACCACATTCAATGTTGTAGTTTTCTTCCCTGACTCTATACAGACTATTTATACAGTTTCCTTTACCACACACACACACACACACACACACACACACACAAGAATATACACACACATACAAACACACAAAGACAAACAGAAATATAAACAAAACATAAGCCCTGCTTACTGGGGCTTCACTATCTGAGGGGGCGAGATGAGTGTGAGGCATTGGTATTACTATGAATCCAATTCTAGTCTGTTAAGCACCATGACAAGGGAAATGGCCCATGACAGATACTGTAAGTGCATAATGGACTGTAATGGGCATCGATTTTCTGCGGGATCTCTCTCTCTCTTTCTTTCTCTCTCTCTCTGAGGATTGTGGGTTGCAGGAGGGTGTGGGTGTTTGCGTGGGAGATGGTACTGTGAGTAGTAACACAGAGCTTAGTTTTTATTTTTTGATATTTTGTTTGTGTTGTTTGTTTGAAGATTTTTTTGTGGAATCTGTGGTTTGACAGAATCAGCATTTATGTGCTGAATTTATGTCGGCATACATCTCAAGATGGGGTTAAATGGAAATTTTAAATCATTGACAGCCAGGCACAGGCTGAAGTGTTGGCCTAATGTTGACATAACAGTTGAGGATGTCCTTGTAGCAATTGGAAAGGAGGTTAGGGTGAGTAATATAAGATTTGCTACGCGAATTAACAAAACAGTGGTGGTGTAGTTTTGTTGGTCAATAAACTGGTGGCAATTAGTCTGTGGGTCAAAGAGTCTTTTTTGTCTGTAATACCTTTATTAACCTCATCTAAAAAAATTCCACCGTTCATTGAGAACGGGGTGTTGAGGTGGATTTTAAGCTGGTATGGCAAAACAATTGGGCTGAGTAAGATGATACCTCTTGGGTGTAAAACTTAACAAATATGGCATGTAATGTCTTTCCAAAGACAAAATTTTGTGATCCTTAATAACCCTTATTCATAAGCTCAGAGACAATGAGGTGCTTTAGCTGTGGGGAACTGGAACATTTGAGGCAGGCGTGCCTAAGAAACAAGGGAGTAGCAGAGGCAGAACCTGCTGGGGAGAGTGATGACCAGGCGGGGGGAAGTTTCAGTTAATAACTCTGAGACAGGTAGCCCCAAGGCAACAGTCCCTGAAAAGATGTCTGCTCCTGCAGATGGGGTGGAGGCTAACCTCACTGAAGGTGAAGCACTCCATGATACCAAGGGTTTTCAGACTGTCACCAAAAAGTCCAAGAAGGGAAAAACAAAGACAAGAGTTGGGAGCAAAGGTGCGGCAGTGTGGGGAATTATTAGGCTCGCCTATAGTCACACAGCTCCAGAGCTCCCCATGACCAGGCTAGCGGAGACTGCCGCGGAGCGGGCGGAGGCCGGGGGGGGTGGGGGTGGGGGCGTTGGTTCCTGTCTGTTAGCACAATGCCTCTCTCAAGTGACATGGAAACCGAATCTGTGGGAAGCAACGGGGCGCTGGATATGGTTTTTAGTCCTGACCCAGGCGAAGGCACCTCAGTTGGCGGCGGCACTCTAACAGTACCTCTGTCTTAGGACGATGTTTCTGATGCTGGAGATTTTGAACTTGATTCTGATTATGAGCACATAGGTGGGGAGGACGAGTATTTACCAGGGAGTGGTAGTTTGCCCGGTGGGGTAATTTGAGATTTCTTTTCACCCTTGTTCTTTGTAGTGGTTTGGTTTTTTTCATGTACCTTATGCCAGTCTTTCAAATCGGTCTCTTATCATGAATGGGTCCCTCTATGGGGATAAAGGGAAGCGATCAGCTTTGTTTGATTTCTTACAACAGAAAAGAACAAAGATAAGTTTTTTACAAGAGACTCACACAGATGACCTTAACTATAGTCACTGGATGAGGGAATAGAAGGGGGAAATCATTTTGAGCCATGGCTCGAATGCTCGTGCCGGTGTGGCTGTACTTTTGCCCCCAGGGTCTGGGGTAATTACTAAATACACTGAAGAAATCGTGAAAGCGAGACAGCTGAGGGTAGACTTGCAGTTTGGGGAGGACCTCTTAATTGCTTTTAATCATCTGGCTATGGAAGGGCCTGTGTCCAGGGAGGAGCTAGCCATGGAAGCGAGTGAACAGAAGTGTGGGAAATCCCCTGGGTTTGATGGCCTCACAGCCAAATTTTTCAAGGCTTTTTGGAGCATTATTGGGGAGGACTTCTGGGAGGTTATCCAGGTTACCCTTGAGCAGCAGAAGGGCAGCTCTCTCTCTTTTGCCTAAAATGGAGGATCTATGCCAGCTTAAGAACTGTCGTCCGGTCTCTCTTCTATGTGTGGACTATAAGATACAGGCAAAGGCAATCGCCAACAGACTTTAAGGTGTAATGAACTTGCTTGTTCATAGTGATCAGATGTACTTGGAGATCCATTTTCAATAATTTGTCCCTGGTTTGTGATATGCTCTGCACGGCCAAGGCAAGAGGGATGGACATTGGATTTTCTCCTTGAACCAGGAGAAGGCCTTTGATAGGGTGAATCATCAGTTTTTATATTGGACCATGGAGGTTTTGGGTTTGGAGAGGTTTTCCAGTCCTACATTAAGCTGTTGTACACTGGCACATGGAGCATGGTTAACGTTGACAATGTGCTTAGTGCTTCTTTTTCTGTGAACAGGGGGGTTTGACAGGAGTGTCCACTCTCTGGCCTACTCTATTCTTTGGCATCGGAGCCCATGCTCTGGGCCGTGAGGAGATGATTGGGTGGAGTAATGGCTCCTGGCATCCCGGGAGCTCAAGCTGTGAAATTAACTGAATATGCTGATGATGTAACTGTGGTGGTGGAAATGCAAGGGATGTAGAAAGTTTCCTTGAGGTGCTGGAGATCTATGAGAGGGCAGCTTCAGCCCAGATAAACTGGAGAAAGTGTGACACTTTTTTAGTGGGGCGCTAGCAAGAGGGCCCCCTCCCTGCTTTCCCAGGAGGAGCACGGTGGAATTGTTTGCATTGGTTGGGGGTGCATTTTGTGGGGGCGGGGGGGGTCGGGGTGGGGCTGAGGGAGGTGAACTTAGAACATTTAAGTACAGAGTAAGCAACTGTACATACTCTTTGTGAAGGTCTCATTTAGAGAACAGCTGCAGCAGCCAGACACAAGGTGGAGGGCTCACTTAGGTGTCAGTAGTGTGTACCTTACATCCTGGAAATAGCTCTACAAGGCTTGGGGACTTGCAATGGAGGATGTCGCGCATCTTTATTTTTTGGTATAATTACAGTTAGTTTTATTTTCACTTATGCCATTTGTTGAATGCTTTGCTAAATATAAGGTTTTTAAAAGCCAAAAGTCTCTCTCTCTCTTTCTCTCTCTCTCTCTCTCTCTCTCTCTCTCTCTCTCTCTCTCTCTTTTCTCTTCTCTGATCAAAATGGAGATGATTTGGTTGATTAGTCATGCCAGGGCAGTGCAGTGTCAGTGAAAGGTTGCTCACGGCTGCGTGTCCCTCTTCCTACCAGTTTTTTACATTGACTGTTTGACTATTTTATCACATTTATACATTGACCACATAAAGTGTAATATTCTTTGCTGAAACAAAACTGGAGAATGTTTATCTGGAAACCAGAGAAGCAGTTTCAAAATTGGCCATTGGTGGTCATGGTCATGTCCTAAAGCTTGTCCACCCACAGTCTGTACCTGATACATGTTGTATCACTTCATTTAGTTCATAAACTCTGGCAAAACTGACCGTTATTCTATTATAACTGTAATAAAAAGGACTGGGAGTCAATCAACATTTGTCCATAACCTTTACTTACACTTGAATATAGTTGTTATGCTTATTCTGAACAAGAAACGTTTTGTGAATATATTTTTATTGATTGTTGAACTCACCAAAGTGTGCTAGTAAAGACATTTACCAATGCATTTCTTGTTGATTAAATCCTGGGCAAAGTTGTTTTTAACATGTATGTGGCACATGAGCTGTCATCTGTCAGAACCATGGACAGCTCACAGGAAGAGCCAAAACCTCAAAAGGAAATCATCACCTTACAGGTGATGGGAGCTGTCCAGCGCTGAAGAAGAAGCATCACTCAGCTGCTTCCCATCAGTGAATCAGAAGCGGCTGAGTAAGAGAGTGAGAAGAGAGCTTGGGGAGGAATTGTGGGCATCCTTCAGATGCACTTTGGCAAATGTCTCTCTGTGCTCCCTCTCTCTCTCTCTCTCTCTCTCTCTCTCTCTCTCTCTCTGTACCCACCCCCCTCTAAACCCTACCCACAGAAAGCCTGTTAACTCAGTAGGAAGAATCCTGACTTAATTTCTTTGTAAACAAGGCACCAAAGACCCTTACAAGGACAGCATGAGGACAGTTATACTGACTACAGTTTCCTTGTTTCTTTGTCTCTCCCTTTTTGAAAAGTATTTTTCTCCAAATTTATGTTTTTCACCACGCAGCTAACCCCACTTAACTCTCTGTCCTGCATCTTTTGTCTAGCTCACAGCCCCATGTAACATGCCTCTCCCCATACTGTGTAACACAGCAGAACATACTATTCTTTCTCAAAAATATACAGTAGGTGTCAACATTGTTGGCACCATTGTTTTTAGTACTTGTTGCAGTCTCCACTGACATGGGTAATGGCACCAATTGGCAGCAAACAAGCCCCAAAGCATCAACAGTCCATCATCAGATTTCACAGCAGGTATGTTCAATCCATCTCTGTGTGCGTCCCTCCAAATGTGCCGATGTCAAATGCACCAACGTGTCCATAGCCAAAGAGTTCGATTTTGGTCTCATCTGACAAAATGGCCTTGTTAAAAATTAAGTGCCAAAGGCAGTATACAAACTCCAGGCGCTTCAGTTTGTTTGATGAGCTCAAAGAAGGCTTCCTTCCAATTATTATTTGTTGGCATGGATGACTTTGTGGCCTCCAGATGCAGACAAACTGTAGTTCTCAGACTGTGACCATTGGATTAGTTTATGCCTCTCTCACTGTGCATCTTTATCATAGCAATTTAACTATTGTTCTGGTGGTTTTAACATGTTGTGATTGTTGCCATAATAGATGTGTTGTATTTGATTATGTATGTATTTTTATACACAGTACCTGCACTGAAAAAAGTGATGTGTCTGCAATACTTCAAAAAAATAATGCAAATGTTTACATGAATCTTTTTGAGTTGTGTTAACCTGTTTTATTTATAAACATCCATGCAAACTGTAGAATTTAAAGTATTGCAAACACAACATTTTACAGTGATTTGTGGAGGTCAGTCACCACTCATCCATTTTTTGTCAGTTCTCAGCCTTTCCATACGGTGATGTATGACTTTTTAGGATTTCACTTAAATTTTTATACCTGAGTGAAATTGGATGTCCTGGAAGGCTGCAATACATTTCCTAAAAACTTAAATAAGTAGAACTCTATTATATTTTTAATGTTGTTTGATTATATTTTAAGCATTCTTTAGGGCTGCCAATTGTGTCATCTATGTTTTTAAGAAAATATTATAATTTTAAAAAACTTGTGTTTTATTTGTATTACAGTAAAATAATTGACCTTGGACTGAGAGCCATCACTGGCTGATAATTCACCTGTTCTGTCCACACTTGATAAACATAAATGATCTACATGATAATTATTTATGAATGTTAAATAATATAATACTTTGACAAAAAATACATGAAGTAATGCAAATTATCTCAATATTAATTTATTGGTCACCATGGTGAAGGCTAAAATTTGACAAAAAGATTGTGAAATAGAGTGATGGTCCCTGCTGTACTGACATAAGAAAGAACAAATAAAAGAAATGAGAAAGCTAGCAGGACCAAAGAATTGGTCTTCAGCCTAACTTCTCAGACAATACTATGCTGGATTATTAAGAAGCTCCTTAACAAGTATTCATTGTGCTTATCGGTGATCGGATATCACCAAAATCTATGTCTTAACACATCAGTGTTAATTCATTAAGGATGCATTTTTATGATGGCTAAGAGTGCAGCCTGCAGCAACATCAATAACAAATATCACATAAATAATGGATACCTGTCAGAGCTGGCAGCTTTCCTGGGATTTGCTCACTTGTCAAGTCTTCAGGTTGACGAACACAATGCTGCAGGCATGATTACATGCTCTGAAGGTTTTAAATTTATACATCTGCCTACAGTTTACATTATACCCAGAGCAGGACTGAACTGCATGTTCCCACTGCAGGCAAATATCCAGATTTTATAACCAAGGCCAGAAAAGCACTGCTGCCTGCGTTATATGTACGTTTTGAGGCCGAGACTGAGAGGGAGACAGAGTATGTGTCATGCCCCGGGCAAGAGCACAGACATCAGTGGAGGTCAAAAAATTTAGTAGTTTGTCAGTCTTGCAGAAACCATTTTCATTGATAGCCCCAGAAGCATTTGGTGTACTCAAGGTTGCTTCACTTTGTGCACACAAAAAAGGGAAAGAAATAACTGCAGTTTACATAACAGTGTTTTATAGCAGCGGCATTGCAATTTTAAGTTACAGCAGGACAATCTAAAGACCGAGAAACCTCATACTGCACTCTGTAAGGGTTGTGACATAATGGATGTTCCATGTATCCTGTTATAGGTACATGTAGAGTTTATCACTGAATGGGTGATTCCATGTCAGAGTAGAACTTTGCCAACTTATTCAGTGAACTTCTATGGGCACCGGTACAAAGGATTTTCTCCAGAACAACAATTAAAAGGTGACGTGGAATAGTGCATAGTTGTTTCGCTCCAAAACACAGGAGAGGTGAAGCTCTTAATGAAGGGGAAATGCTGGAGGGGGGAAGGGGTCAGCTAATAGAGTGGTTTGAAGTGTTGCTTTGAGGTCTTGGGTCTAGACTCTAAAGGTTGGAGGTGGTCATTCCCCAAAATGATGAATCTGAACATGAAGGGAAGAAGATAGTGAAGAGGAGAAAAGTTTTGATATCAGTAATTCCATAACATTCTGACTTTGATTGGTGACAGGGAAGAGTGGAAGTATGGTGTTTACTCCTGAACATGATGCTAAATGTCATCTTTCCTGCAGCTTCAGGCTTGCAATTCAGTGACATTTTGACTGTAGGTGCACATGAGGTAAGCACACACTCCAGACTGACCAGTAGATTTATGGCCTCATCCCTTGCAATGGTCACATTAAGTAATTAATTATACATGGCTCCTGTGAGTTTCTGTCCAGTGCTTCCTCTTCAGGATGAGCTTGCACCTGGGGAAAACTCCAGGCCCTTTAGTTTATTAACACATGATAATTAGCATGCACTACTTGGGTTAAGACAGTAGTATCAATTTCCTGGGGTTAAGTACTAATCTCCACTGCATTTGCCTGTCAGCCCTCATTATCTTCAGTAACTTTCATCTCCCTGTTGGCTGATACTTCCCTTTTAATAGTTTAGAGGCATTACATGGCATGTAAATTTAACAAAGCCCCTCCCACCTTCAGCTGGGTCACTGTCTAATGACAGATGCATGAAAAAGGGATTGTAATGGGCATTGATTCTTACTCTGTCTCTTTCTGTTTCAAATGGACAAAATGGTAAAAGGATTGAGGTCGGTGTGGATAGGGAATGAGCTGCACAACATCATATGTGTCTTTTATGGTGAGCAGCCTGCATGTCCTGTTTCAGTGGCATCACTGTGTCCAGTTTTTGTTTAACTTTTTATTTTAGCATACATCAGTTCTTGATTGGCTGTGGTGTAACCACTGGTCAGCCAGTAGGACCTGCTGACATTGAGAATCATTCTCACATTAAGTTTTCACATGGAGCAAGAGCTTAAGTCAAATGGTCATGATACAGCATGATACATCAGATTAATCCTTTCCAGGCTGGCTGTGTGCCTGCAGGTTTGTGAACTGACTATATCGTAATACAATGAGTAGCCAGGTCTGAGAAAGACATTATGTTGGCATTAGATGGTTCCAGTAGGGGGAGCCATACTTACTTCACAAATGCCTTACACACGGTACACATCTGTAAATAAGCTCACCAAACACACTGTTTCAAACTCTGGCTTTGTCTGAAATAACTATTCACAATACATATAGTAATATGTAACAGTGTCAAAATGGCAACAATGCTGTTGGCTACACCTTATCATCACAGAGACTCCTAAAATTATTGAATTTCTAATTTTGTTAGAAGTTGGAATGTGAGATCTTTTGATGTGAAATTCCACGCAGATGATAAAAGTGTTGTTTGGCATGTGCACTGTTAAGACAAACTGATGGCTGGGTACAACTGGTTTCAGCTCCCTGTGGGAACCACAGATTGGCTGCTAGCAGAGATTGCAAACACTACAGTGCAGTGATGCAAAGGGCCAAGGTGGCGATGTTATACGTAAAAAATACAAACTACCAAATAGTCATGTCAGTCGCAAGAAACTTAATTTATGTAGGTGGGAATCATAAAAACCTGGAACCTACCAGCACCTGTCTAATCATATATTTTCTGTTCAAATGTAAGTGGCAAGGATGAATATTTTAGTCAAATATCTGAAAGTTAGTCATACTCTGGAAATAGAAATATTTTGCTGTCAGCAAACAAATGATAATATATTTTGCAGTCAGCAGACAAATGATAATATTTTTTGTCAGGCATATAGTAATTAGACAATGTATAGATCTAACATTTTATATATTTTACTCTTTGCAGTTTTGCTCTCCTCTTGCTTGCATTGTTGTATCTTCCTGGGTTTTTCCATGTGAAAAATTGTACACAGATAAACTTTAATATTTTCAAGACACATGATACACATTCTTAAGCATGCTTTTATCAATACCCCAGTCCTTTGGTAAGATGTTGAATTTACTCTGGGACCTGTCACATGACTCTCTAGCTTTCAAAAGTATTTAAACTGGAGCGTTCTGAATTTCAATGACACTGCAATTGCACCCTCGAAAAAGTTGTGTGAGTTGGAGTGGTGTTATATAGAGATTGGTGCTGTGGTGTGACTCAGATGAAGAGGCCATTTTATCTTCTCATCTCCCCTGAGCTGTGGCTGTTAGAACCATGTCTGTGCTTAAGCAGAAAAGGACAGCATCCTCGTACCGCAGCTGGGATGTAAGGGTTTTCTGCCAAATGGCCTGACAAAAGCAGCGTTGTCGCCATGGCCTTCCTCTGGAGCTAAAACACAGTCGTGCCCTGGAAACGCTCCTCTGATTTCAGCACCTGTAGCTGCTTCAGAAATCCTGGGAGTCCACTCAAAAACCAAATTAACATAAAATGCAAATACATAAAGGAAGGACTGAAACACTTCACTTTGAGGGGCTGATTGAACTATTCTGTTTTCCAGTTTTTGAAACAAGCTGGTCAAATCAGGCCAAAGAAGGTAATAGCTATAGCACTGAGGATTGTCCAGGTATCTATAATTAAAAAATATTATTGGAGGGAACAGAATCCCTACACCATTAGATTCAATACCATGTGAGTCCATTCACCTGGGGCAAAAGAGGGACCAGCTCTCTATCAGGCAGCCGTACATAATCAAGTGATTTCTTAGTATATATGTCATTGTCACAAACTACAGACTGGATTTTCAGAAGTCTTGAGTGTACTGGTCATTCAAATGTAAAAAAAAGTTTCCCATGTAAAACACTGTAATATTTATGACATCATATAGCTATCACACCATACTATGCTGAGTTGTCATACTGTGGGATCTAAATGATTTAGCAATCAGGCCAGGGTTTTAAGGAGAACATACTGACTATCCTGCCTCTGAAATTGCACACGAATGCATATACACGTAAGGACAACTTTATCCCTTTCTTCACAGAGTTCCCAAAAGAGCTACTGACCTTTCCATACCGTAACACTCAGACCAGATTAGAACAGTTTCCTCTTTCTGAAATGGTGCAGGAATACAAAACGGTTGCAGTTACACTGCTGTCACACATTTCAAATTCCATCCAGAGTGCAGCATAGATGAAAAAGTGGTCCAAAATGGTGCCATGAAAGATCTAACGATTATTATGATGATTTATTATTCCACACCAGGGTATTGAGTGTTGTGTAATTTTCTTTAATAGTTAAGTATCAAAATTGTATGATGTTTGTTTACCCAGATTCCCTTATAATAAATATATTAGGTTTTAGTTGAAGATATAATATGCAGTATCATATATATAGAAAAATGCAAAAAAACTGAAAATGGTTGGCTAAAACTTCTACATAAATGTAATTTGTTTTAAGTCCTTCCTGTAGATAAGGGTACATGTGTATTAGAATGTGCATATATTAAAAAACCTCAGAATTTCCCTCTCTCCTCTCTTTGCAGGGTACACCGATATTCCTCTGCAATGATTTGTCACCCTGGTCTGGCTTGCTGACATGCCAATACACAAGTATAAACACAGCCCCTACCCTGTGGTGCTTTATGGATTTTTAATGAATAAAACTACAGGCTCCTTTTTTATGGCTCCTGTAGTATTGTAAATAGTGAGATGCTGAGCCATTATACATATGGACCAGTGCCGTGCCCTGATGATGTCTAGACCGTGAAAAAGCTAACATGTTGGAACCTTGGCATAGTTAATTAAATTGTAGGGCAATGAAAACATGTTCAATTAAAGATCTTCATTCATTGGGTGATTATATTTTCTGAAAGTGATTCTCTTTTATATATAGACAGAGTGAAAACATGTATGACAAGATTACATGTCTGTGGCGAACAGACAGGGCCAATGTGATGAATCCCTGTTCTGTAAATAGTCATCTGAGTTAAGACAACAACTTAGATCTTAGAACGTCATATGTGCTGTGTCCAGAATAGAGTGTAGTACTGTGAGAGACAGGGTACTTTGCATGCCTTGCCTTGAACAAGGCTGACAAAATGGTAATGCAATTATAAGCTGCTAATATATTCATGGCTATATCAACGGTGCACAATTTTATGTTTTGAGCATCAGATCAAAGAGCAAAGCATGTAAGCGATATATGCAATACAATATTTTAAAACATTTTATTCAAATAGTAAACATGTTTGTGCATATGATTTATGGAGTGGATGCCAGCTACATCTGTAAAAAAGTTGAATTCAGCAGGTAAATGTTTTTCTGATACTTTGATAATACATAAACAGCTTTAACCAAAACACATCAACTTGAACATCTAGTTAATGGTTTGCAGTGAAAACATCAAAAATGTGTTTAAAACTATCATAAATTGAAGCCTAAAACTGACAGCCCCCACGTGTATCTTCTGTGACTATTAATCCAGGTGTTTGCACTTGAGAGCATTACTTCAGGTGTACGTAACTAGCGTAAGTAATCATTACTCGTGGTGCGTGAGTATTTCTTTTTTTGTATGAAAATTACTTCAGGCATGTGTGGTGTTGGTGGGTGGTGGGTGGTGGGTGGTGATAGATAGCAGGGATGATGTTGTTGAATGAGGTGTGATGTGTACTGTGCAGTGAAGGGTAACAGCTCTCAGCCGATGCACATAGTGCTGAAGCCTCGATGATGAGTGAATAATGCCTGCTCTCCTCTCTAAATTGGAAAATAACAAGGATGACACCCAGAGTTTGGATGACGGATGTGCAGTGTGGCAAGTCTCCAAATGAGAAGCAGCAGATTTCATACACTCTGCCACTCTGACCGCACTGTAAAGATCCTAAGATGATGCCTATCCCTCTCATGGAACACAATATGGATCTAGATGTCAGTGGCTTTAGTGTGTATGAAGAGAAGAGAGCATTAATGCCAGTGTGTTATAACCAAGGCACTAAGGGCTGCTTTTCTTTCTCTTTCTATTTATTTATTTATTCATCTTAAGAGTCAGAAGACTACTGTGCAATGTCCAGATTAATTTGATGGGACTCTGTGTCACTGTCTGGGCAACCTGTCCCGGTCACTGTTTGTACAGCGCATAACATGCATTATGTGGTCTGGAGTGTGGTCACAGTTCTGACCCTCCTTTTCACATTGGTTCTTAGGGAGGGGATGAAGCACCCTTATTTCTGGCAGAAAGAGTGAATCCACTTTTCTCCGATGGTACAGGATTGTCACAGGAATGGAGAGAAATGGGAGAAGAGGGACCAATGTGCTCCATAATGTTGCAGACAAAGTGTGCAAAGTCCCAGCTGTGCCAGCAACAAGATGTATTTGCTAACAAATCCAATTTAGAGGACTGGTTTTAGAGCTGAGCATGTGGTAAACAATGATGTAACCATGATTAACTGAAACAGTCCTGTGTGCAGACAGGCAGTGCCACAATGTCAGGATATTGATTGCTGGTAATTATGATGATTATGCTGAAGCTTGGTAAACCCGCTATGCTATTTTCTATGATGGTGTGAGAGTGGTACATGTGTGTTGAAAAAGGGGTAATATTTCAGACATTGCCTGTGTGTAATTTCACAATTTTAAATCTGACTGGTTTTTCACCACATAAAAAATAGCTAGCCAATATGAAGCCATATTACATAAAATAAAAGTTCGTTTCATATTGTAATCATATGTCACTAAACTTATCACATTAGCCATGAAAAAGCTGGAGTATCCATGTGTTATCCTATTTATTCCTGTGCCATTCCTTATTGTCATAATACTTCATCAAGGAATCCACAGAAAGTACCTTATCACAGAATCCCTCAATATGTCCCTAATGTGATGATGTCACACAAAATTAGACCACGTTGTGTTGTTTTCTTACCTTAAGTTTTATCATCTTTCTTGATTGCAGCCATCAGATCAATTCCAGAACTGCTCATAATTTGGCCAGTAGAAGACTGCCCCCTAATGTTTTCCAGAGCCTGCTGCACCCTGGCTGCTCTGGGTGAATGATTGACATTGTGAACACATGAATCAATGGAGACTCACATGCAACCTCATTACTTTCTAGAATCCTGTAACTCAAGGTGACAGACCAATGAAAATGTAAATAGCTTTGCAAAGAGCAATGCCAGATTATTTCCTGATAGTAAACTACCCAACAGGCAAGATTATTAAACACACACGCACACACACACACACACACACACACACACACACACACACACACACACACACACACACACACACACAAACACACTGAGTTACATAGCATATTCTTAAAGGTTGATAGCTTTTCCTTAAACCTGCAGTCCATATCTTGATAACTTGTAAAATACCAGGAACCTCAGCCACTCAAAGTTCATATATGCCTCTTTCATCCTCTGTTTATTTCAAGTCTTTGGTGGGGTATTCATTCAAACATTCATTTTTCAGTGTGTAAATCATTGTAGTATAAATGGAACCATATAACTAGAATAATATACTACACTGAATTATCATGTTGTGTGTCTCTAAATGCTTTAGGAATAAGGCATATATTTTTAGACATCTGTCTGTAATGGCATGCATATTTTAAGAATATGTAAAATAATTTCAGGAACCTCAGTTGACCTAAAAAAAAAGAAAAGAAATAAAAAGACAGATATTTGGCCATGTCTGCTCCCCTTCTGTGAATCTTTGTGTGACTCACAGAGAGATCTGATTCCATCACCTTTGTTAAAGCAAAGCAAGAAGATCTCACAGTGGGGTCAGCTTTTGTCCTGGAGTCCTGTGGAACAGACCTCCATCTCCATCTGCAGGGCAAAGCCACATTGACATTATCCTTGGTACATTCCCCGAAGAAAATCACAGTACAGTATTACGTGAATGTACGTGTTGTGATAAAAGGGAATCATCTGTCTCCTCTATGAAGCATACCTCTATTAAGTATGTGCATCGTGCATAGTTCTACACATGTCATATGTAAATTAACTTATATAAGAGTACAGGAAGAAAGAAACATCAAAAAACATAATGACACAACTCATTAAATATTATTAAGGATGCCATTTACAACAGAATACAACAGCATCAATGCAGTTACTTACCCAACAGCAAGAGTATAGCACCTCAACAAAGTTCTATTACTACCTACCATTTGGAGGGCTTTACAGAAATCACGTTTTTTTTTTTTTTTTTTTGTAGAGACAGAAAGTATGAAAAGTATAA
This sequence comes from Albula glossodonta, assembly GCA_019788955.1. Classification (NCBI taxonomy): domain Eukaryota; kingdom Metazoa; phylum Chordata; class Actinopteri; order Albuliformes; family Albulidae; genus Albula; species Albula glossodonta. Next base: position 18,177,265 of record JAFBMS010000003.1, read on the forward strand.
CAGTTAACCTGCAGAACAGTCTGTGAAGCTTCATAGAGGATTACAAAAAAATAGGTAATATAATTCAAACTATTTAAAACAGGTCAACATTTCCAGAAAAGTAGCCAATGAAGAAAGCAGTATCATAAATATCTAAACAAGAGAGGAAAAGGGGAGGAAAGAAATAAAAATAAAAAAGGTACTTGAACTGAGCATGAAAGTATGGAATGTGACAGCTGACAGAATGTCTAAGCAAAGCCAAACTTCACCAGAGACTTTTTAGATCTTAAGAATATTATACAGCAGGACAGTGGGTCAATTCAAGTCTGAATTGCAGAGTTAGAGCAATCAATCTTTAAGCCAATTACCCTGCATTGGCATGACTTGCAATTAATTTATGGATGAGAGGTTATGGTAGATTATTCATCATCCTTCATAATAGAAGAAAAGCCAAGGCATATAGAATGCAAACGTTGAATGCATTCTGAGCCTGCACAGGATTAGCTGACAGTAAGTCTAGGCAAAAGTAAACTTTGTCTGTGACTTTGCAGATCTTATGAATATTATACCACTGGACTGTGAGTCAATTCACATCTGCATTTCAAAGTGACATTTTGAGAAAGTGTCAGCTTCAAAAGTCTGCTGCAGTGAAGTTTGAAAAGTATCACTGAGATTCAACTGCCAGAATCAGCATATCATCAGTACCTGTATTCAGGAGGCAGGAGAGAGGCGCCAGAGAGCAGCAGGGTGGGGCTGTGGTTTAATTAAAGGAACTACTAGAGTTAGGGATAGAGGCTGAAGAAAAAGGCTGGATGAATGGGAGAGGCTGATTAAATGAGGCTGGGGTACTGACTCACAATGATGGAACCTCATTCAATTATCTGGGGGTGTGGCTGAGTGGGAGGGGCTAGAGAAGTGACTGGGAGGAGCTGGAGGCTAGGTGGGCTATTGAGGAGTAAGGAGTAAAACTAATTAGTTCTTAATGAACATTTTCCTTGTTAAGTTCATCATACTTATCCTCGTACCTTCAAAACAGGAAAAAATTAAATGGAGACATTGCACCCCAGTGTTCACTTTGGTTACATTCTGTACCTAGCATTACATCCCTTACAATCATGTTGTAGTATGTTTTGGTTTAAAATATGTATCTAATTTTTTTAAGTAGATGAAGGTGTGTTTTGTGTATGTGTGAGAGGAAAAGATAATAATGCACTTGTTTACACTAAACCATTCATACTTAAATGTCGTTTGAAGTTGTTTACAGAACATTGATTAAAACAGCATAACCGGGGACACTTGAAAACGAAGAGTGGTCAGTCTTCCATGTGATAAAAGGTAGGATATTTTCTTAGCATCACAGAAACAGGAAAGGCCTGTTCTTGCTGTGTTTAATTAGACTGTTTCTTGAGGAGACTTTAATAATATTTTTTACTTGTTCCTTTGCTCTGTTGGGCTTAGTGTGAAGGAACATACATATATGTATTTATGAAAGTGTATTTGAGTGTATTTGAAAGCTGAATATGTCTCATAAGATCATTCCAGAAATGGAAGCCATACACATGGTATATGCAAAAGAGTTTTTCTCAATGCAGTATTGGTTTGTGGTTTATAAAGGGTTTATTCACATGGGTTTATGAAAAAAACTTTATTTGTTGTTGAGATATGTGCAGTGCAAAAAGCTGTGTAAAACATTTGTGTATAAAAACACATAATTTCAAAAATAGGTATGAGAGGCTTATGCACTAACAATATGATACATATCTACATATTATCTAATTAGAGAGCTGGAAATTCACAATGAGAGCCTTCTATATGAGTAGCAACAGTTCTTGCAAATTGAAACAAATGAACACACACAGCTGAACCTTTACTATTTGCCCTGGGAAAATGCTCCTTCTGTTCTACAACTGGACGCTATCTAAATCAAACTTGCCTATCTCTCCCTGTATCAAAGGTCACATTACAATATGAGCTTTTTCTTTATTCTACTTTAATTGCTTTTATTGATCAAAAGGTCTATCAGTCACTGATATTTGTTTGACACATGCAGAATTAAGACAAGCCCATTCCTTCAGAGAAATACCAGCCAGCCTGCCATGGATATGACTGATTTCAAAGGTTCAAATTTATTGCCCAAGTTTGAAAGGTTCCTAATAATCTTTTTCATTTGAATTGGAAGATAGGTTACATGTAAAAAAGCTGTAATTCTTGACACAATATCTGCTCTGCGAGGTCAAGAGGGATGAAGGATAAGCAGAAAAGGGCTACAGGGTTCTGCAGTGTCTCCTAAATCGTAGGAGGATCCCTCAGGATCACAGACAGTGGCAGTCTCACCGACAGGCAGACTTGTGAAAGCTGTGATAGGTGCTTTAAACCCTATGTAAAACTGCAGCCTGCTGTGATGTGACAGAGCCTTTGTTATGGTATGCAGATTTTAACTCAGTCACACCCTGGCAGAGTCACCAACTCTGCATTGAGCAACCCTCCCTTTCCATCCTGCTTCAGTGCTTCCTGACAGAATTTCTAAGCGTAATATGCTTTTTTATAAGTGTGTCATTATCTGCTCCACTTCCCCAGTGTCTATGTCCTCTTCATTGTAATCAAAATGAGGGTTGGTAAGCATTCTCCTCAGTTGTCTGGAGGCAGGATATTCATCAGTGCCAGGGCTCCACGGGCTCCCTTGCCCTACTGGATCCTCTACCATGCTGTGCAGACCGGTGTTACGTTTGACTTCCACTAGGTTATCGTAAAGTGACAGGGATTCCTCCGCCACAGCACCAGGGTCCACCTCCTCATAGTCTGGTTCCTGGTCCTGGTCCTCTGAGTCCCTCCGATGGACAAGGTGGTAGACGGATTCGGAAGGCCCACTGTCCAGAGAGGGCCAGGAATGGGGATTGGGTAGTGGGCGGCTGGACATTTCCCTGCCCTTGCCACTGTCTCTAAAGGGAGAGACTCTGTCATCCAGTGTCATTTCCTCCAACCCAGTGAGTAGATCAACCTCTGGGCGACGGGGCTTCCTCACTTTTTGCACTTTGCTGTACAGGTCATCTTCATCTGGGATGACAGGGCCGTGACCTGGGGTGGAACCAGGGACCCAATCTTGCCCAGAACTTGATCCATCTTCCCGGCTCTGTAAGTTGATGGCTGCATCGACAGCTTCGAAAATCCTGCTTTTCTGCTTTGTCTTGAACTCGAAGATACCCTCACCAGAATCACTCCTGCGCCCAGCTTCAAAGGAGAATGTTAACTGATGGGCAGAGGGGAACTTAATCAGGTCTTAAAATTCTCTGATAAATAAAACAGCTAATAATGACATAAACACAAAAAATAGTATAGATGGTTAGCTAATACTGGCATTACTTAATTTCCTTGAAAACCTGGCATCTAGATAACTTCAGGAATACCATCAATTTACACATCATTGTTCACCTAATAAGGTTACAATGACATGCATCAAACTCACTCAGCTCACAGAATTCTCATATTAATATGTATAGCTGTTGTTTATTTAAAATAAATATGCTTTGGAACCAAAATTGCCATTCATTTCATAGTATTACGTAATGCTCAAATATTCATGAGCATCCTGTGAGGAATCCTCCTGCGGCCAGCTTTCTTCCATGATGCATACACCTCTACTCTTTCAACGGTACTGATGGAACCGACAACTGTCAACCAACAAAACATTACCAGATGTACGCCAAATTTCCTGATGTATCGGTAGGGCCATGTGAAGCAGATGATCCCAGACTTGGGGTTCAGGAGATGGAGACCATCGATGTCCACCCTGAGGATGAAGGCCCCATGAAGCTGGCACCTCTCAGAAGCTTCAGTCTTCTTAACCATCACATGAAAGTCTTTCAGCTCTGAAAACCACACAACACAGGACACGCATGGTCAGCACTGACAACAGCACATGATCAGCACTGAAATCCCCACACAACCATGCAAGATCCCACAGCCAGAACATGGCCAAGAAGTGCATGAGAGACAGACACTGAGAAACAAAAATTAAGAAGTACAGTCTGAACTCTGCTTTAACATTTCTCAGCTACCAGTGTGGGGCACATTTGCTAGAGAGCAATTTCATTGACCAACAATGGTAGGTTCTGAGAGGTGTTTTGAGAGAGAGAAACTGATTGTGGTTCCTTCTATCTTGCAGATGGAACAAAGAACACAAATGTTAAAATTCAGATTCTGCATAGAATGAATGAAAAGAATAATAATAATAAAAAAAAAACATTTTCAAGGGAAATTCTCAAAACAAATTCATTTATTCAGAAATGAAAAAGGGTGAAAACTGATTTTCATCCTAGGATTTCGAAGCAACCTTTTCATGCTCAAGTAAATGGGAAATTGTTTTTATGGGAATAAATTGCAATAGCAAAATAAACAACTGAGTCTTTTCTCTTCTGATCTTTTTATTCTCACTGCTAACTGTCAGTTTGGTAGAGCTTAGCTTCAGTAATTGAAATCTTCTGCAGGCTCTGCCAACTGACAAGGCAGGAACTTTAAGAGGTATTGACTGCTGTCAGTCTCAGAGCTCCAGATTTGAAGATGAAAGCCATACTCTGACAACTGAGGCCCATAGATTTTCCTGACTGTTCAGCTATTTATCTGTCATTTCTGTGTCTTTTCACATCTCCTCTGGTATAGGTCAGTCCCTGGTGATTGCAGTGGAACTCTGTGGGTTGAAAGTCAGCCATTCGTGGTTCCTCAAAGAAAGACAGAAGAGCTTATCACATCCGGCACAATATCAACGCATCCTGAGTAAACGCAACCCCAACAGCCACTGTGCAATATAAACAGAATCCATCCCTAAACACTGATTCTACATCTGTGGCTACCTCTGGTTCAAAATGCCAAGAGTCAGGATAAGGGACTTGGCGGAGCCTGGATTAGAGCCAGGATGAAATCATTTGTAACCCAGGGCTATTTAGGGAGCAAGAAAAGCACTTGAGTAGAGCCTGTATGACACAGAGTCCTTCTCTTAGCTTTTTTCATAAAACACAGAGGGAGAGAAACTCTATTTCCTTCCTGAAATCATTCATTCAGACACAGCGGTAGGCTGCATAGAGCAACAGAATACACTTAAAGGTGCAGTACGAAACACCATAAAAACTTACTCACCTTCATATATGACTAAATGTGTACATTCCAAGTGGTTCTCTCACTTTTCCCTCTCCTTCTTGGAAAGTTGTTTCTTTTGGTTATTTTTTATTTTTGTCAGGGTTTTTCTCTTTTGTTTTTTTTTAGTCCTTTTCTTTTCGGGATTATTTGACTGAATGATATACATTGGCATGGATTTGTCTGATTTTCATTGATGCCCTTTGTTTAATCCAATGTTAAATAAAAGGTTGTTAGAAGTTAGAAATTCTCCCTCTCGTTCTCTCCCACTCACACACTGTCTCTCTCTCACACATGCACGCATGCACACCCACAAAATCCCAAAATGCATAACAACACTGCTGCCAGCCTTGTAGGACCCTGTGAATCATGTTCTCACCTTCAATGGAGAAGAAACAAAGGTCTTAACTTCAACTTATGATTTTGATCCATTATTGAGCATATAAAAGGAATGGTTAGCTAATAACTGTATCGTTTGTGTTTGACTGCACAGAGTATGGTTAGTGATACATTTTTACTTGACTCTGAATTTTTCTCAGTGACTTGCTCAATAGGCAGCTGTGATGCTTCTCAACATAATCATGGCATTTACTACAACAAGCTACAAGAAAACAAACATTTTAGACACAGAAGTGAACTTGGAGCGGGACATGAGGGATTAGTTTGGTAAGTAACCTATGTAACCAGCTGACACATTTTCAAAACAAGACAATCACAAAATTTAACACAAGTTATTATAGTGGAAATAAAGTTATTCTTTTTTTTTTAAATTATTATTAGTTGCATACAAATCTCTCTTTCTCTCTCTCTCTCTCACTCTCTCTCTCTCTCTGTCACAAACACACACAGAGTTACGATTAAACACAGAAGTGAAACAGGAGGCATTTCTATTTTTAAAAAAATTCCACTTTGGTTTCATGGTCTGAACACAGAAATACCGGGTCAATGTTTATAAGTCTGTTTAACTGTGAGACTATAAATGTCTCATTTACTTTACAAGATGATTGATTTATTTTCACCCATTCAATTTCCTATGAAGTTGCCTCTTGCATCTGTGCTGTACCACCTACAATGCCTGCAAAAACAGCTGCTGAAGCTCATGCACTGGTCTAACTCAGTGCTGACTACAACCCACCTTACCGCTGGTACAGTTTTGAACTCAGAGTGACCCACAGTATCTTTTTAATAGGGTCTAGAGGTTTTTTTTACAGGCTTAGACACTTGCCAGCAGCAGGAGTTGTAGCTTCTCTTACCTGTAGATGTGCAGTATATGGAGTTCTCCACCATCCCAGCCTCCGATTCCTGGACATCGGAGGTCTTGAAGGCATCATACTGAATCTTGTTCATCTGAGTCAAGAGAAAAATAACAGCCAATCACAGGTTGGTCACACAGGCTTAAAAAGTGTACTGGATTGTTCTGAGGGAAAGCTGGGATTAAAGATATGCCTGAGCTTAGTTTTAGGGTTAATGATAATCTCACAATTAGTGATAAGATTTGGTGTACACAGGTCTCTTATGTGTCATAACAGAGGAAAGGGATGGCAGTAAAATCTGACATTTTCAAGGTTGAAACATTTTAATATTTTACAATAAATATTATAACATGCAAAGCATTAGTACATACGTTTTGATCATTCCAGGTTGTATGTAACAAAAACATCAAATTATGTGCAGAAATATCCAGAGAATGTTGCAGGGCTCCAACTCACAAATTGATTATGAGACATACAGAAATGACCCAAATCACATGCTTTCATACCATACCTTTAACTTCTCCTCACAATGTACTCTTGGCAGTTAACACTGACATTACCATGCATAGTCATACAACCCAGCTGGGAGCCCTGTATTGCCATGTTGTTTTTGAATCACCAAAGATATGAAAAACTGTAAGACCAGTTGCGGGTATTGAACCCAGGTTTGCTTGGCATCACTGTAAATAAGTGAGTACAGTGGTTCAGGTACTATTTGATTAAACGGTTTGCTTGTTTGGTCACTGACAGTTACGAGACACAAAAGTATAGCTACTGTATACATGTATTACCAAAGCACCACCAGCCAGACAATTATCTAATTCTACATAACAGTCACTTCCAATTACAGTTTCAACATTATGATTAGAAATAGTGACCACTGGCTTATTGATAAAACACATCCCCAAAACTGAACCATGAGTCTCATAAACAGCCATTTTCATTGTGGTATAATACACCCCCAACACTGAAAATTCTGTCTTTTGTAAAAGCTAAAATTTCCCAAGTTCATTCATCTTGTGAATATTACGTAACCAAGGGAAATTCCAGAGCAATCACGCTGCTTTGTCTTTGGGCCTTCCATTTGGGAGCTCAGAATACTTTTAGGGTCGGATTTATCAAAGACTTTAGCATATAAACATTAACATTTTATAAACAAGTTAACATTTTTGCACATGAAATTTTCATAAACATCTGTGATAGGAGCAAATAAACTAGCTCAGCCAGTCACTTGTTCTCTTAGTCTTTTTGCACCAGTAAATCAAGCCCTTCGCCACTTTCATGCTAAATATCAGCTGTATCATGCATGAGAAAAAAAAACTTTAATCTTCAATATACATCTAAAGATGGAAGAATAAAAAATTCTATTTATATTTTATTTAAGACAGAAAATATTACTGAAAAGGAATTTACATATTTTGACTTGGTGTCCTAAAGCTTTGGCAACACATGGGAGAGGGTGAATACTTCCACAAAACTGATCAGAAACTGTGTACCCTCTTCAAAAAAGACTCCACATTTTACATGTCCTGATTGGCACAGAGATAAAATTAAAGAACTGTTGCAAAAATCCAACTCTCTGTTTGAGAATGACATCTAAACACTATTCTAGGCCTAACAAAACAGGAAACAAGAAGAGGAATAAAAGAGGATGGAAGGAACACAGGACTTGTCCTCATGGTCCTTGCAAAGAATCTACACTTTACTGCAGTAACTGCTTAACTGCAGTGAGCTATCAGTGTATGAACTGCAAGGATGTTCCTCGGCCTCTCCAGTGAGTCAGAAAGTCAGCTACACTGCCGCTCCCAGCACTGCAGAACATCCGGTCAGCCCCAGACTAAAACTGATCATACAGACTTCCCTTTTTGTCATATATAGCTGTGAAAAAGAAGTTCACAGCTTCTTCGAGCACAGTAAAGCAGACCGAATCCTTCATTCTTTTGCCTCCCATGGTGACTATATATATTAGTTGTCAAATAAATGTAGTTCAGGTCTGACTGTTATTTATTGTTTATCAGTGTGATTTTGCTTTGGCTTGGATCTTGGTCCTGTGAATTCAATTGACATTAAAGTGCATAGCATTTGGTTTGTTTGTGTGCTATGGCTAATCAGAAATAAATACATCAGAATTGAAGACAGCTGTTGCAGAGTAGGTGTGTAAACATGCTTCATGACATTAAAAAAACTGCATGTTGCATCCAACGACCTTGGCTATTGCGTCTTTCATACAAATCAATAATAAAATAATATTGATCTTTGATGAAGACGTACTCATACTCAACATGTCAGAATCATAAAAGAGTTGTTCCTTAAAAATGTGTATATGTGGAAGCTAAATTTTGTGCTATAGTATTTTCAATCTATTGGACATTTTCTGTTTTAGACCAAATAGGACTGAGAAATGGAACATACCGGGAATGCAATCTCACACAGAGTCTGGATCCAGTCGTCAAGCTCGGACATCTCAGCGGCGAATAAGAAGCTCTTCTCAGAGGTCTCTACAAGAAAGGTGCCGCAGCCTTGGGGGCACGCACTTACTTTCTCCTCCGACACGCGCACAAATTCGCTCATCCGGATCACTTTCCTGGTATCACGCTTGCTGCGCTTCCGGTCGGATCGCTCGGCGTCGTCTCGGCACTCGAACAGCTCAAGCCGCGAGACGGAACAGCTACTCTCCCCGTAAACGAGGGACCAAACTTTTTTCCATTTCTGCGGGGGGAAGGCAACAATTTAGAGATGAGTTCTTTAGAGCGAGAGTTCAACATCTAAAAAAATAGTCACAAACCTGACCATCTCTTAAAGGGTGTGTTTTATAGTAAAACATCAAAATCTAAAGCAGGACAATCATTGAAACGTGGCTGAAATGAGTTTAGCATTTTAATACTGTACAATGCTAACATAATTTGCTGGATTGCGTTGGTGTTGATTTTCAGAAATGTCAGAAATTCAGATACATTTATGTATTTTAAGAGAGTTGTGCACAATGCCAAATTACTAATCCTGGGGCCTCTCGGGAATCTTTCCCAGTGACTCCATCAGAATCTGTGGTTAAAGTAGTCTCTTTGTATTTTATTATTTACCTCTAGGTGTCCCCCTTTGAAATGTGCAGAGGTAGTGATAAATGCAGCTATTTGTGTAGCAGCTGTGCATCCAATAGCTGGTTTTTCAATGTTGTTCCACCCTTGTCATCAAAAGTAGGCCAATATTTGTCTGTTTATGATAAGTTTCTCTACCACAACTACTACTCTATTACAGTGTTCCAGGCCATATCAGATCTAGACTGCAGCTCTGCTGTGCAAACTGGCTGAGAGTCCCATACAATGGTATAGGGTCAGCCATAGTGTTGTTTAATCCTATGTTCCATGTAAATACATTCATAATAAAGGAGGATAAGGGACCAAGATTTCATCAGGATGTATGTTTGGCACCAAAGCTTGCAAAAAATATTTGAAACAATCTAAAAAGCCCACAGTGTTGAGTGACGGGTGGGTAAGTGTGCTACTTCATGACACAAACATAGCAGCTAAATATGCTTTTTATATATATATATATAATATATATATATATATATATATATATACATAATACCTGCAATTTTTGTTACAGTGTGACCATGAAAGTTGACCAGTACAATATAGTAGTCTTCCGTTTTCAGTTAAACAAAATTGACAACAATTTAACCTATAATAAAACAATAAAACACTATAATTATTTTAAGGATATACATTTAACAAAATCAGAGCTTTAAAGTATTATCAAAGACTTTCTATCCAATCTTAAGATAATGATTTTCATTTACTGCAGTTAATTAAAAATGAAATAGCATGATCCCTGCATTAAAAGACTTGTTTCCTCAGAAAAAAATACTGGACATATGTTTTTTCTATATATGAAAAAGCTGAAGCTTTAAGAAAAGAAAGCTGAAATGTTACAGCTTTATATTACAGTTCATTTTACACAGTGCAGCGAGGCTGAGGTTAGCAGGCATGCTGACGTTTGGAAAGGACTCGATCTGTGTGAAATAGGGTATTAAATGGTTGTCACAGGCAGAATCCCATCTTACCTTTCCAAATCTCTGGTGCTGGATATACAACATTCCTTTCTTCCTGACAGCCTCTTCGATGGTGGCCATCATTGAGCCTTCTCTGACTTTTTCACCCGGTTGTCTGGGTCCTCTCAGTAGCAGCACATAATCTGCAAACTACTGATGCCACAAGTTCCTCAGTGATCTTACTTCCTGTATTCTCAGAGCTGTGTGTGTGTGCGTGTGTGTGTGTGTGTGTGGAAGTGGCTGGGTGTGCACCCATGTGTGTTGTATGTAATGAGCATGTGTCACCTTTGTATCTCTGGGTGCACATGAATTTGCATGTCATTTTGATTAGTCTTTTAAGTTGTACAGGGTGTGTGTGTGTGTCTGTGTGAGTGTGTGTGCACATACACGTGTGTGCATGCACAAGCAATTTACACAAGTACTTTACCACATATCACTGTGGTTATTTTCTTTCATTGTCCGGAACAAAAAACTGGAGGAGAATTTATTTTTTTACACTCTTTGTGAAATTGACTCTTTAAACCCAGTGTAAGAGTCAGCTGATTAGAGCTTCTTTCTCAACCAATATCAAAACCAAAATCAAGAGGAAGAGCCCTTAAAGTATTTCTGTGAGTTTTCTATGTTTGCCTTCTGAACACTTTACATTTTATTTTACTACTGTTTGACAGTGAATATGTAATAATATATATGAAAATTAAAAAAACTGTATCAGAGTTGACAAACACAGCAAGGTAGAACGATGAATGAAAATCATCTACTCTTTGTGCTCATCTACTACTTGTGCTTTACACAAGTATGTAGTCTCAGTCCAAAATGTCCTACAGTTATTCAATGATAAACATTTTAGTTTTGTATGCTCCTGATACAAGCCTAAAAATAGAACACATTTTTAAAATAAAATAAATATGGAATTTTTTACATTATTATATGTGTTATATGTTTCATTATATTTTAGGATGTATTTTAATTGTTTTCTTGTAAGCGAATGGAGGCTAACCAGCTGTTTGCATTGACCTTTTACTGCTGGTGGGAAATAAGCTTGAGGTCCAGTCATGGCTGCTGTTGGAGTGCACATGACTCATGAAGTTAGAGGAAGTCCTTTTTCTGGGCCCACCACTCCGCTGCTTTTTAAAACACATCTGTGCAGCTGCACATTTGCATATTCACTGAAGCAGTGCAAGATTAAATGAAGAGTACAGAAGCAATGGTTTCCTCCCTACACACACACACACATACATGGTTTTGGAACACAAACAGCACTACTTAAGGTAAATTCCTCTGAAATCTGTATAACAGAATGCACAATGCATTTTGCAACATTGAAAAAAAGACTTCATGAGCAATTAGCTCAATTACACTTGCCTAAATCTCTTTTCTCCTCACCCCTGTCCAGTCAGACCTGTTGTGTATGTGTGTGTATTTGTAAATATAATTCTGATTTTTATTTGAAGTTGGACAATGAAATAAATTACCTTTTGGGCTGTGACACATAAATTAATATTGATCAAGCAAAGCTCCTCAATGTGACACACTATGAATTTCATCAAAATTATACAACACACAGAAAAATAAAGCTCTTCACTATGTTTCAGGGGTGAATGTATGACCATGCCAGAATGAAACCTCTTCCAGGTGAGTGCAACAATGTCTCAAAAGGTCACACCTAGGTCATTCGTGGTGGATGTTGAGAGCAAACTGTAGACAATTTAGTTGATCCCCAAGCAGCAGGGTGGTCAACCCAGCCATCTCAGCAGGTGATGCCGGAGGTACTTCGAGGGGACATTCCATTCCCAGTCACATGCAGGCTCAGAAGGCACCTGTGCCACAAGTGCACAGCTCAACTGCAGTACTGCTTGAGAACACAAAGTTAGCAAGGGTGTCTTCCTGTGCAGTAGGTTTTAGTTGCAGCCCTGACAGAGAGTGAAAAATGCAAGTTGTTCTCAGAAAAAAAAAAGCAGCCTTCATTACTTGCAGAACTAAAATGTGCTCTTTAATTGACATTGTTATTATGTGCTAATATATTAAAAATAAAATAGCAGGCAATGAGATGACAAAAATGTTTTATTGGAGCACACCAGTAGCAGTAATCAGTCAAGAAAAGATTGAACATATAGGAATAAGTTAGAATATGTTACTGACATCTAGTGTGGTGATCTGGTACTGCTGTGCTCCTGTCCACTTATGCAGCTACGTAACTGTAATGTATGCAGTCTGAAATGACGATGAATGGGATGCTACGAATATGTAACGGTTTTTGTGTCAATGAAAATGTGCTGTTGGAAACATACTACCTCAGCGGGTGTGTTCAAATTTTGCTTTAGACTGTTTACACAGGAATGATGTGCTGGAGAAAGGCACAACATGGAGCTGTCAGAGACAGGCAAACAGATAAATCATATCCAGATGACCACAGTAAGAAAACATTTTGATTTTGTTTCTGGTCATGCACATTTTTCTAAGCAGCAGGTATTGCGAGTAGAGCAAGCAAACAGAAATTGATGGGATCATTTTCAGAGATAATTTAAAGGCCAATCACTGCCTGAACCCTGAAAAATATCAGCTGTAAAGAGAACAAACCATACTCCTGGGCCACATTATACTCGAGAGTGCAGAGGCCACTGACCTAATGTGAGAGCCTTAAAGAGCTAACCAAGGTTGCCATCATGGATGGAGGTATGCAGCTCTTTATAGTGTGCTTTGCCATTGTTTCCGACCCTATTAATGCCCTGACCAAGAAAAGTAACTGGTTTTCTTTGCCTGTGTAATTTGCGGACTGTCTGACCTGATTTGAAAACAGATGCGGGGAGTGTCATACTTCAGTGGCATACGCCAGAATTACGTTTGTTGTTGTAGGTAGTCTTCATTAGGAAATAAAGTGATTCAAATGGTAATTTCATAGAATCTGCCCAACACCAGTTGGACTAAATTAGAATAATCATGCACTGTGGCCTATTAGGCTATTGTGGGCTGCAGTTCCTAGATAAATTGCACAGACTGACAAGCGTGTTGATCACACACATTACAGATCTGTATAAACGAGAAAGACTATTGCTCTTAAGCGCATCTAAAAAAAGCTTCATTAGTGTTCACTCTGCAATTATGACCCAGTAACTCGTTTCAAAATACATTTTTCTGTTCTATAGACAGAAAGACAACAGGCGCTTTGGAGAACAATTACAGACAAGCTTTCAGTTTGAGGATTAACGTGCCTTTCAGAAGAGACTGGATCTTTATTGTAGACGCATAGCTCCGCGGGAGGCGGCACCAAGTCAGTATCTGGACTTTATTGGTTTATGATGATAAATAGATAATGCTGTGAGAGGAAAGGCTAATAGGCAGTCTTCATTAAACTGAATACGTACACTATCCGTATTTTATCTGTTTCACTACTCTTAACTCTACATAAAAAATTAATTGTCTGACTCGTTATTCAATTTGCGCAGTGCCAATTCGGTAGCGAATGATCATACACAATCAATATGTGGCTACCATGTAAGGAAAATGATTTACAAGAAGAATATATGTAGAAGCACATCATGTTGTTTCACAGTGGTAGCCTATACTCGTATTGACATTTTGATTGTGGTTTGTATTCGGTTTAATTTGTCAGTTTGTCGACTAATATTTGCTTGACGGCAGGAACTCAAGCTGTATTGAATATTGAAGAATATTGAAGTTTCCCTTTAAGAACAAGTAAACAATAGACCCGCTATTGGCGTTCAGGGGTAGAATTTTTTCTTACTAAGTCGTATTCTGAAAAGTTCCGTAGGCTAATTTGTACCAAAAACTGAGTCCGTCAATTGCGTAAGTCTCGGATTGAATTTAGCTATTTGCGCGCATGCTCTTTGTCAGGGGGAGTGAGCAGAGCATGAATGGAGCAAAATGGCGGATCATGTGCAGGTAACTAGAGGTTTATGTTTTGGTGATGTGAAAATGTATCATGAATGATGGGCTTTCATGATTTGGAGATTTGAAAGCCACTGTGAAGATGTGGTAAAACGTTTACCCTGATGCATGCAAAAATTGAGTAATAATGCAAACTGACTCAAATTAACGTTGTCGCGATCATCACAGAATGTTGACTTGTGGCCTGTCATCATGCTGATTGCTAGCTAGATGCGTTGGAAGTGGATAACGAAAATAAGGGGGAATTGCTGTAAGGCTCAGGGGGGACGAGAACCATCGAACAAACAGAGTATTCCACCAAAACGCTCTAAAACCTCGCTCACAGGACTTTGTATGTTAAAAACATTCTCACAAATAGGGCATCAGAAAGCTAGCTAACTAGCCAACCCTGAAGTGCTATGGCCTGCCCGTCATTTTGGGAAATAAAAGACTGGAACTGTTATTTACCATAAACAAATCGCCTGTGTCATTGCTGGACTGTGCATTAAAATGTAGCTACTCGTCTGTTCACTTGGTTGATTCTTATGCCACTTGGAGAGAAGAAATGTAAGCTAGCGAGCCAGTCACTTAACTTGGAAGATATCGCTAGCTGTCGAGGATCGGTTCATTTAGCTAGCCATCGTAGCTAGCCTGCTAACATGCATTCTCCCGCGCAACTGTACACAAAGTAACGCTTTATAAGTACAGCAACCTTAATTCAAAGACGGCTAACCATCAGACGGATTCAGGAGAGACAAATGTTATGATAGTGTTTTTGATCATTAGCTAGTATGGCTTTTGTGTGAAACAGGATAGCCTTAGCCTCTTAACTGATACTGAAGATGGTTTCCTTAGTGATCTGGGGAAGATGCAAGTTAGCTAAGGTTAGCTTACTAGCTACATCTACAATCGACCGGCACAAGGCTAGCTATGGATAGATACAGTCGCTGAGATACCGTCGCTTGTCAGTGAACACTGACTGTCCTTGAGTATATGCCGTTACCTTTACAATTGCAGATAAATTGTCTTTATCGATATTCTTTGCATATCTTGATTACCATGATGACTGTCTGAAGTAAAACTCGAAACTGCTGATTTAGCTAGCTAGCTAAGGACTTGGATATCTAGCATGAGCTACCCTGTCAGAGCTGTATCGCTAAGCTTATTAGTGCTAACTAGCAGTAGCTAGTAAGGAATTATGTAATCCACCATGTAACTCTCCCGAAAAGTTATTGCAACATTACGTTGGAAAGTTTAAATGTGTTCTGCAATTATATCAGTGCGTTTCTAGTTAGCAGCAGCTAGTGTTGTTCGTTAGCTAGCTTGTTACTTAGTTCAGTATCACTAGGCAGCATTTTGATGGTTTAATTTTATTCGGAGATCGAAAGTAGTTGCAGATTATCTGATATAGACAGATAAACTGGATTGTCTTGCAAGGTCGTTTTTTGGTAGCGAAACGAAGTGGTATCTGAAGTACTGCACATGCTACTGTAATAATCGCTAAATGTATGGCAGCCAGAAACCGAACAGAACCTTAGTAGTGCCAGTGGGTAAGGTGCAATTCCCATTGTCTTGGATCAGGTTTTATTCACTTCGCACTACATGCTTACCACTGATGGCCTTGAAATGTTGAACTAGTTTCGTTCTTCCCATATTTAGTGTGATTGCTAGCTACAGCTTTCTCTCTAGCAAGCTAGCGCCACCTGTCAAGGGGGTTTATTAGACTCAGCCTGAGCGAACTGAAAATGAAATACAGTTTGGGCCGGGCCGCGCCAGTCCAGATGGTAGTGGTGCACGAAAGAGTAAGACATACAGTTGTTTTAGATTTTTCGACTGACTGTATTTTTAAATTGTCGACAGAGGGATATCGGGGTCATTGACTCTATGCACATTGCGTTATGGTTCATCTCAGTCAAATGTTTTCAGTATTCAGTGACATCAACACATATATGGAACTGTGGATATATTACTTAGGAATGCTGCTAGTTCAGTTTTTGTAAAATACATGGGCGAACATTTTTTGCTACTTGGCACAATATGCTATCAAAATTTTCAGGGTTGCGGAGTAGTGAAGTAGATGTAATTAAGCTAGTAGTTTAACTACATTTTGCAGTAGTTTGTTGGTAGTTCAGCTACATTCATATTTGCATAGTTGATTCAAGTAATTAAATTACTTTTATGCCATTTTTTGTGTAGTTATCTACTGAAACTACAAACACTTTTGAGCCATAAAGGAATGATTTTTGTTTTTATTATTTTTACTTTACCATTGCTCCTCTATTGTAATTAAACCCCATTTGACCAGCCCCGCCCCCTTTTTCTAACATCCTGACCGCTGTGAAGACATGCCCTGGCAATGCATTCGTCAGGCAGCCACCACCGCACACTTGACATTTGTGTAGTGCATTTGCAAAAGTGCAGGCATTGCTCAGTGCTCACAGTGACAACGTCATCATGGATAAACCTCCCGAATCTCAGCCTGAGGGAGAGGCACCATGGCCATACTTAAACAAAATACATGACACTGACTAGCTCCCCCGACAAAACCTACGTTTTTACTTGAGTTTTGCAAACCGAGATTAAATGCACTCCCCACTGCAAAGACGTTAAACACAAATCTAAGAACACATATAAAGGTGAGTGTATTAACATTGACCTTGCTAGCCAATTCAGTGAAGAAGTTTAGATAAATTAGCTACATTGTAATGTTACATACAGGCAAGTGATTTATTTCAGTGAACGTTAACGTTAGTCTAATTGAATAAAGTCTGTAGTGTTAAGTATAGATTATTGCTATGTATTAACAGATGTTCAGAGAAGTTGTCACATGCTATTTTAGAAGTAACCTGGCTAACTGAGTAATCCTGCTTGGACCAGTCCCCCCACCTGGACTTGAGTTCTGGAAGGCAGGTGTCTGACTGATGGACATTGTATACAAAACCAAAGCTGACATTCCTTGAACTTCACCATGAAGAGTGGGTTATTTATTTGTTTTATTTTTTTGGTTTTTGTGCCTGTGAACAATAGAGTAGCATTTTTTGCTGGCATGTGACTTTTTTGTATTATATTTTGTTAAATTTACTATCACATGTACATTGTCAATTTGATCATTTTTTTTTTACAAATTAGTTTGAACTACTTTTTCAAAGTAGTTTTAGTTAACCAGACTAGATTTCTCCCTAAGGTAGTTTAGCTGTAGTTCAGATACTTCCAGTGTGAAGTAATTGGTAGCTTGCAAAGCTATGCTTTCAAAGTAGCTTCCCCAACACTAATAATTTAACATGCAGACAATTTTTTGGAAGTTGTTTTCAGATATACTTTGTAAGTAACCTGGTTTTTTTTTTTTTTTACACTGAACATATGAATTTCAGGTATGTTAAGGCAATAGAGTCATTCCCATACTGGAATAATTGCTGAATATATCTTTTTGAAGACTTAAGGACAGCATAATGTTTTATTTTACAGGGGGTCTTTTTATACTTGGGGGTTAGGAAAAGGATTAAGGGTGGGCTCAGAAATTATTGGCAGCCTTGAATAAGGGGAATTTCATATTGTATCTTCAAATAATGTAACAAACATATTTGTTTCATTATAATGCTAATATTGTTAATGCCTGCTAAGTAGTAGATGTTATGCCCCAGTTTATCTAGGAAGATCCCCAGGCAATCAGCAATCCACCACCAAATTTCACAGGTGGGATGAGCTTATTTCTGTCAGTTGTCTGGTTTAGATCATATTGATGGTGTACATGGACAAAGTGTTTACATTTTATCACTCACAGAGTGCCCTGGTCTACAATCCATAAGACACTGAAAATAATGGTGGTTGTTCTCTGCATTAAGCAAAAAATAGAAGTTCTGTTTTGGTGAAGGAGGGACCTTAGATAAGAAATGTCTAGACTATGCTTAGAAAAGGCCACCATGGCTGACATAAAAAGTCATCAGAGAAGATAAGAAGCTTCAGCTCGAGTGGCAAACAATGAATGATTGACTAAACTGCACACTTCTGAGATACTGTATTGTTGTCGCTAGCCGAATTGAGATAATTATAAGTTAAAAAGAACAGGGCCTAAATGTTAACTTCTAAAACTGTTATTATTTATGCTTGGAATGCTTGCTTGATGCATCCTGATGTTTTTTTTAGCTAGCCTCTGTATCACCTGCTGTCATGTGACAATGGTGTGTCACAAAGCTTCAGGTCTGAAAATATACATGCCAGAGACAGCAGTTGTGATCATTGCATAAAAGTAAATTCTCTGACTTCCTCCTGCAATGTTACATGGCGTGACATGTTTTTGCTTGGTACAGCTGTGACACCGCTCAGTCACTGTTTGTATGGTGACCAAGCAATGAAGAGGCTTAATTTTTCCAAACAATCAGCAAAGTCATACATCAACACTGATTTATGTAGTTCTTTGTGTGGAATTAGACAGTAAAATTTGGCCTAGGTGAACCTGGAAATGTAAGCCAGAAAAGAACACTCCTTTAAAGCGTTCCATTATATCATTATCATTATTTTTAACATAGTGTATATCATATCCTGTTTTCTGTACAGTTTCAGGTTAATGAAATATCAAAACATTGACCAAAAATTAGGTACATTTAATTGATCTCTGGTCATTTGTTGATTTGATCTATTTAGCCCAATATCAGGCCAATTTCATTGTTTGTCTGTTTGATAGCAAAACTTCAGTTTGTACACAGGCATCCAAAATAACATTGTCTTGGTATGTAAGCACTTAATCTTCGAAAGTTTGATCATTTAGACAAAAAGGCAACATCGTTTACACAGTGTTGTGAAAAAATTGCATACTATGTAAAGAATTACATACATGTACAAAGAATCAGTTAAATATAGTAACTGTTAAATATAGAAGAAAATGTATATCACAGTTCATCTGTAACAGGTTATTATGATTATTATTTAGGATTATATTGTGATTTACTTTATTGCTCACTCATCAGTTAAACAAGTAAAATACTGGGATGGACCACTGTGTAATTTTCCCATTTTCATTAATTGAAACCAAGCATGATCATGTCATACAGTGCATATCTGGCTACATTACAATAACCTAAGGGAAATGTTTGAAGTGAATTGAATGAAAATGCTGTCTAACATTGGACTTTGTTGTGCTCAAGAAAGCTCTGAAAGTTTTGCTCTCTAAAATGTGTCAAGCCTTAGTGGTTAGGATGTTCCACACTTACAGTAGGCCCTTATCTCACATGCACAGCTCTCTCACCCTCTGCTAACTTCTCTTTTATCTCATATGATGCAAAACACATTCAGCCTCCCCCAATAGGAGTCCACCCTCTCAAGCATACACAATATTCATCGCAAGAATACTGCTGGGGCTACATTTCAAAATATTTAGGTGTCAGACACATGCATTGGGACATGTTAGCTTCAGCACTAGGTTGTGTTTCACCTGTCATGTTTGGGCAGCCAAGCCACCATCAGCAATTAATGAACTCTGTAGGTTTTTTGGAGGAGGTTGATGTGGTAGGCATTTTTGTGTTTGAAGATTGACGTTGATTCTGTGGAGACCAGACTGTAATAAGTGGATGACCTTTGTTTTTTTTTTTTTTTTTTTAATTTCCTTGATGTGCACACCCTGTTACCCTTGCGTGTTGACATAACTTTAAAAAAAGTCAAATGGACAATTTTTTTGGATAACCCAGCTGTGGTCATAACAGAGTAGTAGTGGAACCATCCACGGGGGACGGTCCAGAAACCAACAGCAGAAGCAACAGGACTGTCTATCTCTGAAAATTAAAATGTTTTAACTGCGCAGGACATTTTTGTGTGTGTGTTTTGTGTTCCAGAGCCTAGCCCAGCTAGAGATCCTGTGCAAACAGCTGTACGAGAGCACAGACACCACCACGAGGCTCCAGGCTGAGAAGGCCCTGGTAGAGTTCACCAACAGCCCTGACTGCTTGAGTAAATGCCAGTTGCTCCTGGAGAGAGGCAGTGTGAGTACAGCCCCATGCAATTATCTTCGTTTGTGTGACCCAATGCTCCTACTTTGTATTTAGCCCAAAGCATTTTGTAAAAACCTTGGATGCTCACTGCCATTACTTGTTTATTCTAATGACATTCAGGGTAAATTTGCATGTATAAACATAAACACGCATAAATGTACTATATTTCCAGTAAGTAAAATGTATATCCTTGTTTAAAAATGAATGACAGCTTAGCTTGACTGTGGTTGTTTTGGGTGATGGTGTAACAATGACTGCATTCTTCCTCTCTGTTACAGTCCTCATATTCACAGCTTCTGGCCGCAACGTGTCTTTCCAAACTGGTATCCCGCACCAGTAACCCCCTGCCCCTAGAGCAGCGCATCGACATCAGTGAGTCTCCCCCCCCTCTCCTCCTGAGCACAGAGGATTTGGCTTTGCTGTTTGAGTGGCTCACATTGTTTTTTTGTGTAGCACGTCTACTTTGTGATAGAGCTTTATCAGGTGCTGTTGGGTGTGAAAAAATATTTCCAGCAGCAAGCAGAATGAAGTGGTGGCAGCAATTGGAAAAAGAGTAATCCACTACCACTGATACTGAGGTCATTCTGACTGATATAGGGAGATAATATTTGTACAACTGAGATGTTTTGCTCAATGCATCATGGACCACTTTATGGAAAAGTGACAGTGTAAGAATGTGGCCATCTCTGAGCAGAGCAGAGTGGACTGTCTCGGATATCCTTCAGTACGTGGTGATCCCATTGTATTTGTTTTCTCGGATTCCTGTTTACCGAATTTTAGGTTTTGGTTGAATGTTTGATAATATTCCTTATCAAAAATTTGTCAAAATCAATGGCAATACCATAAGTATCAACTTTGTTGATTGGCTAAATGGAGTGCTGCCGTAAAGGAATCTAAAAAAACAGCACACTCACGAGGCCTCCAGGGCTAGAGTTGTGAGGGGTTTGTATTTAAAGTGTTGTTTTAACTGTGACTATGATTTTCACTGCGCTTCTCAGGGAACTATGTCCTCAATTATCTGGCAACACGGCCGAAACTGGCAGCCTTTGTGACACAAGCACTGATCCAGCTGTATGCACGGATCACAAAGCTAGGCTGGTTTGACAGCCAGAAGGAGGACTATGTCTTCCGGAATGCCATTGCGGATGTCACCAGGTTCCTACAGGTAATTTGTTTCCTCTGCCTTCTTGGGTAATGTGGATTAAGGATATTATGGTCAGGATAATGTCTGGATAATTTTCGGGAAGAACTTTAAAACGGTAAGAAGTTATAGTGTTTTCCCGGTGGGTCATTTAATTATCCAGATCTTCAAAACTGCACACAACCCCTTTAAGGTAATTTAGGGTATTGCCTGAATGTGA
Organism: Albula glossodonta; assembly: GCA_019788955.1. NCBI lineage: Eukaryota > Metazoa > Chordata > Actinopteri > Albuliformes > Albulidae > Albula > Albula glossodonta. The sequence goes on from JAFBMS010000003.1 coordinate 18,198,902, forward strand.
AATATGGCTGGGATAATGTTGTGGTCATGCCAGGATAAAATTTGTACAGACGGTATAAAGCTGAATTTGACAATCAAAAGATGGTGGCATGAGGTCTGTGACCCGAAAACTCTAGGTTTAGCTTTCATTTAGGAAGTAGGTTAATGTGGCTGCAAGTCTTTCAATTCTGACTCCGTTTCCTTTTCCGTATTTTTAAACACCAGGGTTTGGTTTGCCTTTTACAATAATGTCTGTCTGCCTGTCCATTTATCTGTGCAGGACAGTGTTGAGCACTGCATCATAGGTGTTACCATCCTCTCCCAGCTGACCAATGAGATTAACCAAGTAAGTTCCTCGGCACTCCTGTCTGATGTAAGTTTCACCTTTTTTTTCCCCATTATTCTTTGTGGGTTTGAGCGCTTGGGGTTCTGCTATGCAGCTTTGCGGGTAAGGCTATTTCTTCCATTGAATTAGAAAATATGTATTTATATGCATAGAAAAAAGGTGTCTGTTCTTGGTGCAGCTGTAAATCCCAACACCATATCCAGCTGAAAGCCCACATTAGTGAGGCAACAGCTGGCTTAGCCTGACTGGGGTAAATAGTGGGTAAGCAGGATAAACTCATAAATCTCATCACTCTCTCAGCCTACCCTGGCTAGCGAGGCACCTGCAAGTTTGTGAGCTCAACTTACAGTTGCAAGAAAAAGTTTGTGATCCTTTCAAAATTACCAAGATTTCTGCATTGATTACTCATAAAATGTGGTCTGATCTACATCTAATTCACAATTATAGAGAAAGACAATCTAACTAATCTAATGACACACAAGCAGTTGTACTTTTCACGTCTTTGTTGAACACATTCAGTAATCAGTGCAGACATCCTAGTAATCCCAAAGGGTTCACGAACTTGTTCTTGCAACTGTATGTTGACTCCATGTTGCGCTGAAAGCTTAAGCAGTATGGGATTGATGCACATCTTCAGTGTGAAAAATACTGATTGGTAGTTGTGAAGTGAATTGGAGGATTCATGCCTGCATACACTTCCTCCTGAGTCTGTGGAGGAGGCTTGTGGTGATGGGGCTACCATCATAGTTAAGTTCCTTTACTAAAACTTAGACAGCTGTGGAGAAGACACACAGAATGTTGATGAGTTTTCAGCTCACAAGGGACATGCCTTAACCAAAAAGATGTCTGTCAGTGCTTTCTGACAGCAGCTCATTTTATGTTGCTTTGCAGAACAAAAAAACTGCAATCTCATGTGAACAGCATTCCATTCCTGTAACAGGGAACTGTTAGAATTTCATATCTCTGGTGATTGCCACAGGGTCACTTGATTTGAATTACAGTTTAGAGTTCTGACTAATAGGAAGAGATTGTCTTCTGTGGAAATAGGTGTAATCAACCAGCTTGACTCCAGGTCTACAGTGGGAAAGGGTAGAATAAGATTGCCTTGTGTGCTTGTCTACAGTAGGGTAGGTTTATAATGAACCAACCTGGGTCCAGCTGTAGAGTGGGAAAGCAGTGGTAGTTTCTCCAGATACATTCATACCATCTCACTAAGATTGTCATGGTTTTGAGAAAATGTTGTTGAGCATATTGTAACATCAACATATACCTATCCCAAATACCTGTTTTCTCAAGTGAAATGCATATTATAATAAAATGATCAATTACAGTGTTTTAATTAAGCAGGCTGAAATTATGATTTAAATTAACAGTCTGCTGTAATGGGGGGGCAAGGCCTGTGTGGAGCACAGCTGCAGCTTTATTTGCTTTGTCATATACCTGCTGCTTTGCAGACTACTGTCGCCACATATTAACAGCCTGGCTAATAACTTGACATAAATCAGCCCATTATTGCCACCTGCTCCAGTGTGAAGTGCCCCGTTCCCTTAGACTACATATTAGTCCTGACCGTATTTAGCCAGATGTTGAATAGATATTCCCAATAAATTGTTATTCTAAAGATAATTTCATATATATATTAAACAGTAGTCATGGAATTGGTGAAGTTACCAAAACTCTTCTGTGTTTTTATCATGTTTAAAATCAAGTGTGAGTTTTGATACTTGAGAATGATCCCTGAAAAGCCAGTGAAGTTTTATAGAAAAATCACAGGGGACATGTGAGGCTGTTTGGAGGAATATAACTATGTTTTGTTGTGAGTACTTGATGTTGACAGACAGATTGTTTTGTGCTTTATACAGTAGTGTGCTGTTTTTTGTCTTATTTGCAACAATCTTACAGGCAGACACAACACATCCACTAACAAAGCACAGAAAGATTGCATCATCATTCAGAGACTCGTCCCTCTTCGATATCTTCACTCTGTCCTGCAATTTGCTCAAACAGGTGAGAGGGGGAACACTGCGGGCCAACAGGCGGCTGCAAAATGTCATGTCCTTCATTTCCACATATTTCCTTAAAATTTTATTTAATGACTGCAATTTTAATGTGGCTGTTTTTGTTGTCATTAAGACTTTATTCACTCCACCTTGACATCAGTGTGGTGATTGTGGAATTGCTGTGTGTTAGCAAACAGAACTGTGCATGTGTAGGGGCATGCTTTAACATGTGTGTGTGTGTGTGTGTGTGTATATATTATAATCAGAGTGAAATACAGGAGCTTGATATAAAAGCAGAGGTGAGTGCTTCTACATGTGAATGTTTCTGTTTGTACACAGGCGTCAGGGAAGAACCTGAACTTGAACGATGAGAGCCAGCACGGCTTGCTTATGCAGCTGCTGAAGCTGGCTCACAATTGCCTCAACTTTGATTTCATTGGCACGTCCACCGACGAGTCCTCAGATGACCTCTGTACCGTGCAGATACCCACCAGCTGGAGATCTGGTGAGAGGGAAGGAGGGAGGGAGGCAGGCAGGGGTTCTGGTTGTAATGAGGGAGTGGTTTTGGGTCTGAAATGAATTTCATTGTCAACAAGCCAAAGTGACTGTTAATTAAAAAAAAAAACATCAGTCATTCACTGTACTTCAGGATAAGTCTGGCAACCTATCCCTTAGCTGGTGTTGGATCTGGACTGAGGGATGGAGGGATGGATGAGTGAGAGAGTATGTGATTTATTTGTAGTGTAAATTTTGTATACAGTATGTATGCTTGTCTATGCATGAAGCATATATATGTATATATGTCAATATTTATGTGTATAATTCTTGTTTTCCTGCTATTGATGTTGGATCTATAAATTGTGAATGTGTATTGTTATTTCTACATACTACCAGTATATATGGAATTTCTTTATTTTGCCACCTCAATACAGATGTTATTTTTGTCATGCCAGTATAGCAAACTGATTGGGAATCAAGGCAGAGCAGTTGTTATGGTTAGATAGGAAGGTGAGGTGGTAATGTCTGTCAGACTCTACTTACTCATGTCCGCCCTTGTGTTTCACAGCGTTCCTGGACAGTTCCACCCTGCAGCTGTTTTTTGACTTGTATCATTCCATTCCTCCATCCCTTTCTCCCCTGGTGAGTGACAGTCCAGCCAGAGATACGCTGGTCTGGAAGCATTTATGATGGCCTCTAACATTCAAGGAGTAATGTGGGGATCGCTGGGGCTTGGAAAAACCTTCTTTTTAGTATATTTAATTAATTTACAGTACGGAGTCCTTTGTCTATCAAAAATGAATGCCTGTCACCTACACATATTCATCATACTTACCAAAGACAGGCACTATAAAATCTTTGCAGATTATGAATGACTGTATGAAAATAGCAGTCTGAAATCAGATGCAGTTATGTATTTGTTTAACCTTAGTAGGAAATTCTGTGACCACTGTCACAGCCTACCTTTCCACCACAAGTAAAGGTAGCCGGGTCGACTTTAAACCTTGACAATATGAAAGTGTGTGAACAGATGGCAGAAATGAGCTTCAGCAGATTGAGTTTCTCCATCTTTCTGTAGGTCTTATCTTGTTTAGTACAAATCGCATCTGTTCGAAGATCACTCTTCAACAACGCAGAGAGAGCGAAGTTTCTGTCACACCTAGTGGATGGAGTAAAAAGGATATTAGAGAACCCACAGGTATGTTTCTCTCAACCTACTGTACCTTGCCTCTCACTGACAACAGAGTGCAGTACATGAGCACATGCAAAGTATATGCTAGGTGATCCCATGCCTTTTTGGAAAGAAGCTAAATGTATGAAATTTTAAAAAGCAGGACAGGGTGCCCTTTGGCAGTACTTATGTACTTTTTTTTTTTTTTTTTTTTTTTTTTTTCATTTTGCTTCATTTGCCTAATCCTCTTAGTTTTTCCTCTCAAGAATATAATTAACTTGAATTTTCCAGAGCTTATCAGACCCAAACAACTACCATGAGTTCTGTCGACTTCTGGCAAGACTGAAGAGTAACTACCAGCTGGGAGAACTGGTCAAAGTGGAGAATTATCCAGAGGTCATAAGGCTAATAGCAAACTTCACTGTGACCAGCCTACAGGTGAGCATGGTGACAGAGCTTAACCATGTATGTGATTGTGTGTTTGAAGCCCCCCACCTCACTTGAATATATGTTTAATCTTGAATGGCTCATGGACCACTGTGGGTGTAACAGAACAAGTGTCAAATTGGAGTCAGGTGCATTTCCGTTCAGTCAATTCAGAACATTTGTTCAAATCTACAAATTAACCGCATGAAAAATGCAATGGAACATCTTGCTAAGGAGTGTATGTTTCTTGTCTTGGGACATATGGATGTCGGATGTGTCCACCTCTTATTTGGAAATTTTTGTCTATCTGGCTTGTTTTAGCACAGGTGTGTATTTTTCAGTAAGCACAGGGTAAGGTCTATGCATGGCGCTGTGTTGCTGGCTGTGTTGCTTACAGTTCAGTATCAATACAGTGTGTCTGTTTTCCCGAACCCCCCCCCCCCAGCATTGGGAGTTTGCCCCTAACAGCGTACACTACCTGCTGAGTCTGTGGCAGCGGCTGGCCGCGTCCGTACCCTACGTCAAAGCAACTGAGCCCCACCTGCTGGAAACATACACCCCTGAAGTCACCAAGGCCTACATCACCTCACGCCTGGAGTCTGTGCACATCATCCTCAGGTAAGGGGGTGGAGTTTCTACTGTGTGTGCCTGTCATTGGTTAATTGATGTTCCCGTTATCTGCTGTGATCATATTATTGCTGTGCTCTTTTGTGTTTGTAATTGTCCTGTGCACCTGTTTGATTCTACTTTCTATGATTAGCTGACTATATTCTGACTGTATTCTATATTTATCTTTTGATTGGACATTAACACATCTTGTCTTGACTAATTGGCAGAGATGGGCTTGAAGATCCTCTGGATGACACTGGATTGGTCCAGCAGCAGTTGGACCAGCTATCAACCATTGGGCGGTGTGAGTACGAGAAAACGTGTGCCCTGCTGGTTCAACTGTTCGACCAGTCAGCCCAGTCGTACCAGGAGCTGCTGCAGTCCACCAACTCCAGTGCCATGGACATCGCTGTGCAGGAGGGTAAGAATCGGACGAAGCTCCTCCCCATCCTCATTGTCAGGTTGCTTTACTGAGTTTAGTTCTTTATCCACTACACTCATTTCGTAACTAACATCAATCAAACCAGCTTGGCAGTATTTCTGGAATGAAGAATATATTATATGTTTGTGTATATGTTGTAATTACCTTCTACTTCTACCTACCATTTTTAGGTTCATGTGAATTAATGACTGGGCACTTTCTGTATAGTACAGGAAATGCCCCTTCTCCCCCAGACTGCATTCCCAGATCCTCTGGATCAAACTGCTGTTTTCCTCCTCTTCCTCTCAGGGCGTTTAACGTGGTTGGTGTACATAATCGGAGCGGTGATTGGGGGTCGGGTGTCGTTTGCCAGTACAGATGAGCAGGATGCCATGGATGGGGAGCTTGTGTGTCGGTGAGTACCTGCCTCTATGATTCAATACAAACCTTGTTAATCTCCCACTAGGCCACCAAGGACTTTTAAACTAAAAATGAGATGAGGTGTTGTGGTATTTCCTGCAGAAACGTAAAACGTCAAATGCCCTTTACCAATCCTGCAAAGGAAATGAAAGAACGGGCAGTTCTGATTTCCAGCTGTTAACTTAAATTTCTCCGAAAACACAAGCTATATGGTTTTTAAAAACACACTCTGATGCGTGTCTGTTTTCTCTGTAAAACATGGTAGATAATGGTGGCTCTGAACTGGCTTGCTCAGACACTTTGTTAGCCATACTAACAGTGTCTGTCTGATTGGCTGTCCAGGGTATTGCAGCTGATGAACTTGACAGACTCACGTCTAGCCCAGGCGGGGAATGAGAAGCTAGAGCTGGCCATGCTCAGCTTCTTTGAACAGTTCCGCAAGATCTACATCGGTGACCAGGTGCAGAAATCCTCTAAGGTAACTGTCAGCTACCCTTTACTATTGGTACAGATTAAGGTGCCAGAGTAGAAAATGGGAGATGGTTCCAAGCCTGAGAATGTGCTAATGCTGGTAAAATAACATAATGCAACATGCAGTGTACTAATAGGATTAGCAGATACCTAACAGATATGTTGTGGTTTTTTAAATATTCAACTGCATTGTTTATTGAAAACATTGTAAAAAATCTGTTTCATATCTAAAATTTTTGTTATACAGACTTCTAAAAATGTGTTTATATATTTCACAAGAATGTCTATAAATGCTTCACATGCTGCTTTTAAAGAGTTAAGATAAACTTTAAATGTTCCTCATGTTTAAAAGAAGAGTGTGGATCACTGATTACATTAACGAATGCGAAGATGAGGTTTCTCCAGCCATGTTTTAAGTTCGAGTGTGTATTTTTGTTACTATACAGCCAATAATCAAAGCAGTTTTTCTTTGTGCTGCCCAGAGACTCCAAAATGTGAAGAGCTGAGATAAGTGGTGTACAGTAGCATAGGCTAGCCTAAGCGCTCTGCGCCCTTGTGTCTCCTGGCTGTGGTTCTGCTTGGGCTATGGGTTTTCAGGCCCATGGTTCACAGGATTATAGTTAGGACTCAGTGATCAAACAGGGCAAGCAGGAGATCTGACATCCCATGCTAATGATTATGTAAGGTTGTGTTTCTCTGAAAGGCTGTGTAGAACCCCATTGGCTGGGATATAGATCCACCTGACTGTCAGGTGGGCTGGGATTCAGTGCTGCTTTAATTCCCTATTGGCTGCAGTTTACAGCTTCTGGAGTTGCCCATTTGCTGGAAGTTGGTGGCTCGATCGGCATAATGTAGAAGTAGAGCACAGCTGGTGATATTTAAAATAAATGTATAAAAGGACTCAGAACTGTGGTAGTTTACAGAAGAAATAGTGATTCCAAATTTGGAGAAATACAAGATGGAAAAATCCTCTTTGTTTTCTCGTGTGTATGTGGTAAAAGTTAAAAGAGGTGAAGTGGGTGTATCGTAGGGGTCTGGGTTTGTAACCAGATGGTCAGGGGTCAGATCTCTGGAAGTTTTCTTGAAGGTGATGGTGTCTATGGGAAGAATCAGTGTGCTGTGTATAAACAGCCTGCTCCAGAAATTTGTGGTAGATGTACTTCCTTATACATAGAATGCTTACTGATACAGGAAGGAAAAAAAAAAAACAGGATGGCTGAATTTCCACCAAGAAAGATGTTTGAGTGGTATGACTTGAACTGATTCGGCCCATAAACCCACAGTTGTGTAAATGCATAGTTGTTACAATGCTAGTTCCTCCTCACCCTGCCCCTTGTAAAGCAGTTTAAGTCTATTACAAAATTCAGTAGTTTTCTGTAATGTATTGTTCTCCTTCCAGCAACTTTCCCTTGCATCACAGCTTCAATATAGAGCCTATTTGATGCAAATCTAACACAAACGACTGACTGCTATGACACTTTTAAATTGTATGGAATTGCTCTCCATGCTCCAAATCAAATCTCTGCAGTACTGCACATTATCATTTAATTCATACTTAAGTCACATTAATAATATCATAGATGTAAGGTGTGCTCACACCTTAGGCTATCAGTCGTTTGTACTCTTTGAAGTGTGTGGTGTTTGAGTTAGGAACCTTGTTTAAAGAAAACTGTTTAAGTTGTCTAGTTCAATGAGTTCAAAACGTCTTTTAACAGAATATGCTATCATGAATCTGTGGATAGTAGTGGTTTGGGATGTTTGCAGTTTGAATAATGCAGTTTCCTGACAGGAAAATCCTGAGGGTTTTTTGTTGTTTTGTTCATGTGACCATGTTTCTGACTTTTGCAGCTTTATCGCCGCTTGTCTGAGGTTCTGGGACTGAACGACGAGACCATGGTGCTCAGCGTATTCATCGGGAAAATGTATGTACCCTGTCATTCAATGCACCCAAGGTTTGACTGCTCAGGGCAGCCACCCAGATCACCATGAGTACCAGTTACTCCTCAAGCTAATCAAAAGCTGAAATTTTAAAGTGCAGAAATTTGTTGCCAGTAATTTAATGTACAGTGTATTCATTGAAAATTGCAAGTTGTAATCCTGTAATCATTTATTTTGCAGAATCACGAATCTGAAGTACTGGGGTCAGTGTGAACCCATCACTTCTAAAACACTTCAGCTCCTCAACGACCTCTCCATTGGATATCCTTTACTCGATTTTTTATTTGATGTCTAGGTGAACTGTGCAAAATGAAAAAGAAGTTATTACACATAAATACCCATGATTAATGACGGTAATTAAAGGGGCTCTTTCTGAATTTCTGCATGCTTTACTACATACGCCTGCAGCATTTTCCCCCTCCTATTCCATATGTAGAGAGGTTGTATGTAGTGATATTGATGTTAGGGCTATATTGATGATCTCATTGATATGGCATTGGTATGCGTTTATAAATAAATTTGTGCACTGCCTGGCATTTAATTCTCAGTTTAAAAGTTTGACAAATTAAACATGAAAGAAACAAAAATGGCTTTTTACATCAACTGGTGATGCTTCTGTGTTTCAGGTTTTCCTTATACAAAGAGGGGCTAGTCCTCTTTCTTTACAATACATGTCATTCATTATTCTACTGTTTATACTAACCTTGATCAAGCACAAACTTCAGCCTTAAGCCATGTTCGTAAAACCAGTAATACCGTACCAAGTCTTGAGTTTGAGGAGAATATCCTGTACCACTGAAGAGCAAACCAATCCTTTCCTTTTTACAACTCTGTTATTTTATTCAGCAGTGTACGCTCTATTAGTCACCGTTGTGCTTTCTCATTCTGAGATGATGTCTTGTTCAGCAGTTTTGTTCCTTGACTCTCAGTGCACTTACAGCAGTGTGAGAAAGTTAGTGAAGCTCAGTGCTGTACAGTTCATGCTCAATAATCACACGGTAAGCAAAATCTATTTGTCTTCTAGGTAAAAAAAAAATAGCTAGTTCATCTCTTATTTCTTAATGAATTTTATTTTACCCTTCCTTTTTTGTTATGTGACTTATTTAGTTTCCTGTTTTGTGATGCTTCTTATTTGGTGCTTCCTGTTTCATGTTGCAACTTATTTTGTGCTTGGCCTTGTTTATCCTGTCCTATTTGTCACTTCTTGTTTTGTGATGGGCCACATCGGTCCCTGACAGAGTGAGCACTTCTCATTCCTGGGCGTGAACAACCAGTCAAACTTGAGTGACATGAGGTGTCGAACTACTTTCTACACAGCACTGGGGCGTCTCCTGATGGTCGACCTGGGTAAGAGCAACATTCTGTGTGCAGTTTCCATGGCTTTAACAAAGGGCATCCTGTGGGACAGTGTTGTTATACTAATAGTACCAATACGTCTTTATATTTAGATGCAGGAAAGGGTATATGTCAGAATTAAGAATTTGTAAAAATTTAGTGGGGACAGCTTGATGAGGGTAGTCTAGTGGTTCTATTTTTTCAGTAACCACATTGACTCAGGATTATTTTTATTTAAGGTATGGATAACTTCAATCTCAGCAGTCCTCAGGTTATCCATACTGTAGATAATGTTGACTAGGTACAGGCGAACAGCTGTTCACACTTACTGCTTTTTCAAAAATGCTCATGACTCACCCCCTTCTTTGTTTGTCTGTGTGTGTGTGTGTGTGTGTGTGTGTGCGCATATGCATATGTACATGTACATGCATGTGTACCTGCGTGTGTATGGCTGTGTTTGTGTGTATATCTGTGTGTGCATGTGTGTGTCCATGTGTCTCTGTTTATTCATTTGTGTGTTTGTGTGTGCATGTCTGGTTGTCTGTGTGTATGCTCATGTGAACATGTGTCTCTGTGTATGCATGTATTCGTGTGTGTCTGTATATGTGTGTAGGGGAGGATGAGGACCAGTTTGAGCAGTTCATGTTGCCTCTAACAGCAGCATTTGAAGCCGTCGCTCAGATGTTCAGCACGAATACCTTCAACGAGCAAGAAGCGAAAGTAAGCGCCCAAGTATACGTAGAGAAACCACATGCGCCCATCACAGACCGCAACTGTACCACAAGAGTGACTCAGTCTATCTCTTCACCTCACAGCCTTATCTCTTCATCATTAAGCTCTTGAACATAACTAGCTGTTGTTTGCAATTCTGTGAAGGCAGACGACAGAAGGTTTTTTTAATAGAGGGAGTGTACAACATTGTGGTTAACCTGTCTGACCAGAGTTCAGTCCTCTGCAGCTGAAGAATTGCATGCCCTCTATATGTATCTACAGATTTATATGCACCTGATACATTTCATGCTTCTGTATGACATGCAGCCAGCTTATTATCCCATTGAGTGGCTGCAAAAACTCAACTTATCAAATATGAAAACAAGTCCATGGCACCATTTATGTCATTTGAATGTATTGTCCTGAAACAGCAACATTATCTAGTGAGTGTTTAAAATACATGCAGCAGCCGAGCATGCGCAAGGCTTAGTCCTGGTATTTATATCGTATTGCAAAAATTCTGCAAAAGGCATGTATCGAGAGCATGACTGTATTATAATTTGAGGAAGTAAAATGGCAGGTTTGAAAGCTTATTTTTCCTAACCATGTTTGTTTTTCGTTTGGCTAGAGGACATTGGTTGGTTTGGTGAGAGATCTCAGAGGGATCGCCTTTGCTTTCAATGCCAAGACCAGCTTCATGATGCTTTTTGATTGGATGTATCCTTTCCTGTTACTAGTGGGGTGGAATGTAGCAGACATTGCTATCCATAATTTAAATAATGAGAGCCCCCATTCTGTCCCTCAATCTCACACCTTCTCTCTTCGCTCCTCTCACCCTCACTCACTGTTTGTATTGTTTTCATAGCTGGCACTGTTTTTCATTATCGGTGTAGGAAATACAAGATAAAAATAAAGGATTTGTATAATCAATATCAGCCATTTTGACTGTTACATGCTTTTGAAAGCATGTAACAGAGGAGAAGCTCACTTTACATCCATGCCATTAATGTCAGCTCTCATGTTATACAGATGATACTTTGCCCTGTACACATAGAGAAAAGCCTCATTAAGTTTATAGTCTGTTTTGCAATTAACTTCCAGAAACTGTAAGAATGTTTTTTTTTTTTTTTTTTTTTCCTTCAGTTTTCTGAAATCTGAATTTGTGAAACCTTTACTACAGATTTTACAAGTGTTTTCCAGAAATAGCTCCTATGATTTTTATTTAGTGTCACATTTCAGGAAGTTATTCAACCAGAATCCGTTTAAATCCAAAACAGCCCAGATACTACTTGTAGAAAACGGCAGTATCTAATTTCAGCAGTTGTGACATGATGATGATGGAGTGTACTGAATGAGGACAGGACACTCCTCAGTGCTGGTTTCCTTCACTCCCCACCCCCGCAGCTACCCGTCCTACATGCCCATCCTCCAGAGGGCCATCGAACTGTGGTACCATGTTCCTGCCTGCACCACACCTGTCCTTAAACTGATGGCAGAGCTAGTCCATAACAGGTGCAGTTTCTTCTATTTCTGTATGTTTTTGTCTCCTTTTTTATTTCAATCACCCAGTTTCTCTCTTTCTCTCTGGTATCCTTCTTTTTCCCTAAAGCCTTTGTAAAACTTGTGATTTCATGTGCTGTCGTGTAATTTAGTAATATTGTGTCGCCCCAGGATTTTGTGATTTTTTTTTTTTTTTTTTTGCTATCAAAATAACTGCCTTTTTGGTTTTATTTTCCAGAATTGGAACATATTTTAAAAATTATTTTCCCCCATCTCATTTCAATATAAGCAGGGATTGTTGGGTTCAAACAAGGCTAAGGCGATGACTTAGCTTGAACATAATCTCTGTGTGTGCGTAAACCATTAAACTGTGAGGTGCAAGACCTACGTGTGAGTTCTGAAGGCTGACACCTTTGTGGTAATCAACATTCATCTTCCATTGCGCAATGAACCATAACTCACAATGTTGAGTACACATCTCCCCTAATAAATTCTCTTGTCTATATGATCTTCCTTCCTGCTTTTTTATGTGCCCGCTAGCACAAGCCTGTGAACTGTTGATTTGTAATCTGAAATTAGGCTGGTTTTCACAGATTTATAACATTAGCTAGCTGACTAGCATTTATCTTCCATAGCCAAGATGTCAATCCTAAATGTAATTACTGAGCAGTATACAAAAGCCAAAAAGGACTAGCTGCAGGGATGTTTGATTAAAGTGACAGATTTTTTTAACCATTTGCTTTATTTCTCTCAACTGCTACCACTGTTATTGTTGACATTTGTTTGGTATTTGTGCTTGCAGTATTTGGTTGATTATGCATGAAACCGTGTGATCACAGAATCCTGGAGGGACAGAATACTGGATATCTTACTGTCCATTTAAAAAGCACCAGGCTTGTTTAAGGAACCTATCCCTGCAGTGCACAGCATTTCATCTCTGTATGTCTTCGCCCCTCATTTGCCTTCCTGCTCATGCTGTCTGTGTTCCAGGTCACAGCGGCTGCAGTTCGATGTCTCGTCACCGAATGGAATACTCCTTTTTAGAGAGACCAGCAAGATGATAACCACATACGGTAAACAGCACATAAACGGCAGGGGCAGTGACTGGCAGGCTGTTACTGCACCTGACAGACTGTAACTGACACACACTTCCTGTGACTGAAACTCTTAATGTGATGTGACTAAAGGGGTGACTCATGTGACTTATGTGGTGACTGCAGTGTTAGAATTGAACCTGCTGTCTTTCAGTTACAAGCCCAGCTCCCTCACTATTATACTACACTGCTGTCCCCATAATCACAGTTGCACACAGGGCCCATTAGGTGCATGACTTAACTTGTTAGTTGTAGCTGACTCTGCAATGGTGTGGTTTTCAAGTGAGATGTGACATTTTCACAGAAGTATAAATATCAGTTTTTGATTGAAGGGTTTGCTGACATCTAATCAGTTGGTACTGTTGGTACCTTGTGTATTAATGTATTAATTTGTGGTATGTTTATTTGTGGTAGGTAATCGTATCCTGACGTTAGGAGAGGTTCCAAAGGACCAGGTGTACGCACTGAAACTGAAGGGAGTGTCCATATGCTTTTCCATGCTGAAAGCTGTGCTCAGCGGGAACTACGTTAACTTTGGTGTTTTTCGCCTATACGGTGATGACGCACTAGACAACGCCCTGCAGACCTTCATCAAACTCCTCCTCTCCGTCCCGCACAGTGACCTGCTGGTGAGGGGGTGTGGCGTAGGGGTGGGGCAAGGCCTGGGGCTGAGCTTGGATGTAGAATCATTGTTAATAAATGCAAGCCATGTATTTTTACCAAAAACATTGCTGTTCTCTCTGTGAAGGACTACCCCAAGCTCAGCCAGTCATATTACTCGCTATTGGAAGTTCTGACCCAGGATCACATGACCTTCATTGCCAGTCTGGAGCCGCATGTTATCATGTATATCCTGTCCTCCATCTCCGAAGGGCTTACGGCACTTGGTAAGTAAGACTTACGTTATGATGTAAGAAAGCACTTGTGGGTGTGTCTGTGCTGTCTGTGAATTTTTTGTCTGGAATTGCAGTGAAATAAAAGTGTAATAATTATAAGTCATTGTTTGTAGCAAGAGGTTATCTATTGCTTGTAGCATGGTTTTTTTTTTAATGATGTGAGGCATGTGTAATTATTAATGTGTGTAATGTGTGACTTTTCATGACACACAATTAGATTGCACGTAATATTTTATTACCGATGTGTACAATTATGAGGTTATCACGTTTAAAGCAGATGTGGTTAGTAACGATGTACAGGTGTGAGTGTAACTGGTCTCCTCTGTCTCAGACACCATGGTATGCACAGGCTGCTGCTCCAGCCTTGATCACATCGTGACATACCTGTTCAAGCAGCTCTCCCGCAGCACTAAGAAACGCGCCACGCCCATGGCCCAGGAGAGTGATCGCTTCCTGCATATCATGCAGCAGCACCCCGAGATGATCCAGCAGGTGAGTTACTGCTTTCTCCTCCATCACCACATGGGTCAGTGTGGAACACCCTTCTGTCTCGTTTGCACTGGCGTCACATCTTCAGTGTGAAATATACCAAATGCTAGTTGCAGCGTAATTCTAAGTAGTGAAATTTGCAGATGATTCCCCCTGAGCCTCTGGATTTTTTGTTAGTGCAGCTGAATTCAGATGGAGAAAAAGGAAGAAAAAAAGTTTTTGTAGTGGCATTTATGCTCAAGGCTAACTCTGCAATTGATAAAGTGAATGATGTATACATGTAGGTAGTGGTCCCTCTGTCAAGCGAATTTGGCATGTCCACATAAAGTTCCAGTCTATTACATTTAATCATGAAGTAGAAAGTGCAAGTTTCAATTTCCTTTGCCTCAGTCTGATAGTTCTTTGAAAGTCTTTGTCTGTAACATCAAAGAGATGTTTGCAAAGTGCTTCTGCCAAATAGGAAATATAGTTTTGTTGAGTCCAATAAGTCTCAAAATGATTTATTCTTTGTTTATAAAATAGGCAAGCTATATTTGGTTACAGTATTACCACAATGTAAGTAGCAACACATGGATCAAGTGTAAGGCAATTAATTTTCTCTCAAAATGTGTCTTCCAGATGCTGTCAACAGTCCTCAATATTATCATTTTCGAGGACTGTCGGAATCAGTGGTCAATGTCACGGCCGCTGCTCGGACTGATCCTGCTGAATGAGAAGGTAAGTGACACACAATTGGTCAGTACCAGTCAGCTCACCTCAGATTCATCAGTGTTGACCACTGGTTTTAAGCTTAGCAGGCATGTGACTTTATTAAAGGAAAATTTGTCTTTAACTTTGAGTTTGACATTTAAATTAACTTTCTTGCAGCATGAACCGTTGCAGCAATTGGGCAATGTAATTTCACTTATTGCTAAACTCACTAGAATGTGAGGAAATGCATGCTTTAAACACACTGAATTTCGAGCCAAAGTTAGACACATTTTTTGAACCTAGGCATATTTGTACTTGTCCAATAATCTAACATTGAATGCAAGCTACCTGCTTTGTAAATACAAGCTGAAAGCAATAGCTAGTCCTTTCATATATAACTGTGGTCATTGGCCCCATGTATACAATTTGTGTAGATTTCGTAATAAATTAGAAGATACAGCCTATTCCTGTTCGAGGTAATTTATAAAATGTGCATATGAATAAATACATAAATCACAAAAACAGTTTGTTTTTTTTTTTTTTTGTCCACCCAAAAGTCAGCATGTATTTTAGCTGGATACCTGGGGTAGAGGATAAAACACAACTTTTCTGATGTGTTGAAAGTTTTGCTTTGGTGTTTTGCCATTTATTAAAGCCTTGTGCTTTGCTCTAAACTGTGTGTTTTACCTCTGCCCTGTATGTGTTCACTTAGTATTTTGCAGATTTGAGGAACAGCATTGTGAACAGCCAGCCACCAGAAAAGCAGCAAGCCATGCATTTGTGTTTTGAAAATCTGATGGAAGGCATTGAGCGCAATTTGCTCACGAAAAACAGAGACAGGTATAAATATCGGCATCTTTTTGGCCATATGACCTCCAGTGATCTAACAGAGCATGTTTACAAGTTCATCCTTACTTTTAACCTTAAACTGATCATAACTGAATGCATTTTGGCTTAGTGTCAGTGTCTTGTCATTTTGACACTTCCTTTGGTAATGTACTCATGATCTGGCTTAAAAATGAGTGCTAATGAAAGATCATTTTAGATTTGCTGTGCTTTGAAATTTTTCAGTTTGGGAGCACTGGGGAAAAAAGGTTAGTATAGAACCTTGTAAGAATATGAATGAATGTCTACAGCACTGGCAGCCCTGTCATGATTTCACTTGTGTCACAGCCTATCAGTTAATCAGCTTCTTACTTGTGGATGAATTAGGTGTAAATATCTAACTACAGTTCAGTGGCTGAGAAATGATCTGACTGATGAAGATGGGGTCAGGGGGCCAATTTTAATGGTCCCCTATTCTAACGCAACCCTCTTCTTTCACCCAGGTTTACACAGAACCTGTCGGTGTTCCGGAGGGAGGTGAACGACTCCATGAAGAACTGCACCTACGGGGTCAACAGCAACGATATGATGAGCTGACATTCCAGACTCCGCCCCTCTCCACAGCCCCGCCTGCCCTAGGCCCGGACGCCAGGGACCACCGCCTCGCAGAAGCAAACCATCCCCCCACTCCTGTCTCTGACACACCCCAACCCACCCCCCTAAATTTTTATATATATCTGTATATAATATATATAAAAATTTATCTTTTAGCCGGTTTCCAGAGGTCTCGATATTGACCAGACTGAGAATTGGGGCTCAAAGTCCAAAGAAAGAATTACAGACTATCGGGAGTGTGGTTTGGGTTTTTTTTTTTTTTTTGGGTAAGGGTTGGGGGTGGGGGGGGGGGTCAGCATTGGATGGGTGGTTGGCAGGAGCATGGGATGTACTGAGAGGGGCACCCCCATACCCCAACAAAAGGAAAGCTAGTTGAGGGATTTGGGGAATGGTACTCCTCTACTTCTGCCTGCCTTGTACAAAAAATACACAAAAAAGTGTACATTTTTTTCATAACATTTTGAACAATGTTTATAATAATTAAATTTAAGAAAACAGAAAATGTACAAAAAAACAAGTGTGATTGAAATTTTTACAGTCCTTTGGAGCTTGTGGAACAGTGCTGAGTTTCAGGTCTGTCTGCATATGGAGAAAATACCATAATCACGTGACGAGTCTTGGTTGGATTGCGAACATCTGATGACTTGGGATTTGAATCAAAGGAGGTGAAGCTATGGAAGAGTGACTATTGATGGGGAGAGCTTTTCACTCTGAGCTGTTGTACATTTTCCTGTAACTTGCCAAGCAATTGGGAGCATGTAGGAACGTGTAAATACAAACCCCCTACTGTTTCATGTATGTGAGATGAGTTAATGGGGAGGTTTGGTCGGTAGGGTGGCCTTTGACATTGCTCAGATTGTGGCCGAGGTTGTCCTTCCAGTTTCTGCAAATCTGGCTTGCTTTTAGAATTGACTGGAGACTCCCAAGGCTTCACTAACCCCAGAATGGTCAGAGCTACTATGTGCTGTCAAATCAATGAGTTTTATGAACTAGTCATAGGACATTTTTCCTCCAAAGGCAAAACAGCACAATTGATTCCAATCAGGAAGGCACTGAAACTTTTGAAGGCTTCACCCATTTTTGTGGGGGCTTTGCGAAGCCTTTATCCCCTGTCACTACTCTTAGGCCTGATCATTTACACAGAGTGGGGGAGAGCTGAGGGGCACAATTCTTATTTCATAGGCCCTGATCATTTCCTGTTTAGGATTAAATTTCACATCAGGACAAGCTGCGTGGCCACGTGTCCCTTTTTTGCATGGCATCAGGGCCTGGAACCCTGCGGAATCTCTCCTGCTGACACAGCGGGCAAGTGCAATCTAACCGCACTGTGCCTCTTCCTTAAAGAAGTGTTGTTTGGTTCCTTTCACACACCCGCTTTTCTTTAATGTCTGCTCATAATGTTGCTAGGAAACTTTTTTTTTTTATTTATGACACTACGTTAAACGTGTGAATTAACAAGACAAATGCACTGCGGGTTGAATGAATTGGATTCCACAATCTCAGCAGGCTGGATTGAGTCGCTTTTTTTTTTTTTTGATGGGAGAAGGAAGCTTTGGGGGTGTAGTGATGCCACTCTTTTCTCACAAGTCATTGTACTCATGATGTCACTCTGTTAAGCTGGCCATGCAGTAGATATGCCTGAAGGATGGGGTGATGTAGAAGGAAGAAGAATCAAGACTATTGACTGTGATGCTAAATGAAGAGCCGATCTCCCCTATTTTCACTTAGTCTCTTTAGCAGTCACCACTGCCCCCACCCCCCCCCAACTATACATCTGAAGGAATCCATTTCTATTTTTAATAACCGCAGAAGATTATGCATAAATCAAATTATGATAGGTCTAAAAATGTAATACAGAATGGATTATATTAGCAACTTGTGCTACTCTCAACAAGTGTTGCTGCTAATCATTGAGGATCTAGCTCATCTCTAACCATGTTCAACAATCAACCATATTCAAAGTCTTTTTTTTTTTTTTTTACTTTTGGTTTCCTGATGTGAATGTGTCCTTTTGGGAAAATGTATGTGGGGTCCATTGAGTGATAAGGTAGCTGGCTGACCAGTTTGGATGTCTGCTGCATATTGTGTAAGCACCGTGACTGCAAAAAATTAAAATAAACATCATTGGTTTGTACTGAGATGGATTTGTGCATGTTCTTGTAATGTTTGGATTGTCTGTCAAGGTGATCTATATATATATAGATACCATTTTATCTTGATACCAAAAGCATTTTGCAGTGAAGTACGGAAACTCACTACAACCATCACCAATGTGTAGCACTCGCAGGTGCAATGGACATTTAAGTCTTTGAAAGATGATGCATTATCATCATACCTTACCAATAAAGAGAACATCTCTTCAGCCTGATCATGCATGGTCACCTTCTGGCAATTAAAACTACTATGCTACAGTACTAATGCAATCATAAAAGTTAACATGTAACCCAGTAATTGAAAGGCATATTTGACTGACCAAATGAAGGTGGTGAAACAAACTGACTTCAGTGGTTTTCATGCTTGGTAGGACATTACACAACAGCAAAGTATAACTGCACAAGGTAATGATTTATTTCTGTTTGGAGATGGGAGTCTGTCTGTTCCACTTTCTTTTTGCATGGGTCACTAAGCTATGGGTAGAAATAATCAGCCATGTAATTAACAGTTTTTAGCCTTCTTAGGGGCTGTGTACCTTGGTCATTGCAGTAAATATGGTGTAATACTGAAATTGTTTCATGTTGTAGATAAATGTGTCTCTTAATATGGGGTTGATGATAAAAGGGTCCTTTCTCTTCAGAGCAATATGTTTAACATGTATTTCGTGCCATATGACTATTTTAGAAAACAATGACCCAAACTTGTTGCAGCCTTTCATGCTTATAGATTTCAGATAGATAAATATGAGAAGCCTTGACATATCAAATCATTACATCATTTAGCCACATGATGGTGCTGTTCAACTCAACTGAATTAGCTAAATTGTAATAAAAAAATACAAAACATCCCTCCCACTGCTCCATTAAAAAAAGGCCATATTCTACAGCAGCACTAATGCATACTTTTAATGTTGTGCAAACCAATTTTGCCTTGTTGCTCTATACCTCCAGCCTAGCCGGTAATGGCACAGCTGGGTCTGTAAACTACAGGCCACTGTACACAAAGGATCGACCCAAAGATTCGCTTGGTATGATTTTTCCATGACCATTTTTGAGTTCCATGAACTTAATGTGATCAAGAGCACCCATACTCTTTTGTAAGATTAATAAAGCTGTCTGGACAGTGGTTCCTTAGCCATCCAAATTGATGCAGTAATTACATAATTAACATACATAACATACTCATCATGTGAAACATACAGGAAATAAACACAATAAACATTATGCACTACCTATCAGCTTACTGATTACCAGAAGTTAAAAGGCAAGTTTTCACTTTTGAGGTTGACTAAACAGTGAGTAAGTGACTTTACTGTCCTAGTTTTTAAACTTTGAATATTACACTAATATTTCAAACTAAGCTTGAGTGCTGCAGAAAATTAGGTCTGTTCAGAGAAACACACAAATTGTAATGTTGCCCTGCATTAATTTACATATTAAAGCATCAACATTGTAGTCCCAAGTCACACTACACCTTGTCTTCTAGAAAAAGGCTCCTTTTCTTGAAAATGTCATGTCAGTAACAGAACAGAGAACAAGGACAGGCCATCTGAAAGGATGAAGTTGGCACAATTTTAACTCAACAAGCCAATAATTTTATCAGGATTATCATGTTTTTAAAACAACTTCCATTCCCTCAGAATCCACATTAGTCTTGTTGGTGAAAATGTCTGGGGGGGGGGGGGGGGGGGGGCTAAAGGAAAAAATGTAAAAAGTTCGACTGGATTATCCCCACACAGGCGATGTTCAGATGGACCGCAGACTTCGTTCGCAGGGGACAAGGTTTGCAGAATCATCTCCAGAGAAATGGCTAGCTCTGCCCTTCCTTGGAACTCTGTTTCTTGGCATTGTAGACAGCACTGTTGTAGCCTTCTCTATTCCTGGCAATCTCCACCGCAAAGAACTGGATTCTGGTAGCTGAAGGAGCAATATTGATTTGATATTGATAAGGCTTTTCTCCTTTCGCTCATGGTTATCCTCCCTACTTTCCCTAATTGTCAACAGTGTCTATCCTTCTCATCTGCACCTAGATACCAGCACAGGACCTGAATTGTGTATACACTTCTGAGATGCACTGACATGTGGACACAGTGAGAATTCCATGCCCTGCTCTGTACATGCAGAACTACATGGGAGAATTTGCAGTAATAGTGTGGATTGTAATATGGCAGCCCATGGATCCTTGGCCCTTCCCAACCCTACATCTGACAGGATCTGCTTTCTACAGGTACTTGGCAATAGATGCCTGATAACACAGCAGAGACAAAGTTTGATCATGTGACAAGAGCCCACTCTGAGCTTTTGTGCATGTCTATTAACTGAATGACTCAGGGAGCTAACATTCATTAGGTTTTCGTCATAAATGATTGATTTCCATTGTTCTCAACTATGTGCAGCATCTTTCAACATGTTAAAATGACATGACTGGCAGTAGCATACCAAATATCGTGTTTTCCTCAGTGTAGTCTTTCTGGCAGTCAAGTCGTAAAAGAGTGCCATAGTTGAAGTCCTCCACAAGACCCTCAAACTGGTTGCAAAACGGCCTCCATTTCTGAACAGAAAAAAGAAAAACATTTCTCAATGAGAGTGCAGGAAGTGCCAGTAGATTAGGGAATACAATTGAGACCAATGTACCGATGTCATTACGATTTTCTCACCTCTTTGGCCTCTGCTGATTTCAGCAGTTCTGGGTCCAGCACTTGAATATTTAGGTCCTCAAAATCCTTCCTGAACGCTGAGTAAATCTTATCATCAAGTTTTGTGAGCTTCAAAAATTTTGGATCCACAGAGGAGATGAGCTGTGAAGCACAAGCACAAGAAAGTGCTGAAAGCGCTATGATCATAATGAAATAACTCATTAGTATGGAGAGCATTACTTACATTGAAGTATATTTCAGCATGTTGGTAGGCTTTCATTGCCCACATGACCTCCAGCTGCGGCTAAAATAGGTGAGTACAGAATATATGCATTAACACAATAAAACAAAGTAAAGATTAATAATGGTGAAATAATAACATACAATCTTAATGTATTTACAATCAATAACTTTAGGAAATTTATAGAGGTGAAAATGAAGGAATGTATTCAGTACTCACTTGATACAAATACTAAAGTCCCACTGGACAGATCTATATTTAACAATGTCATTTAAACATGATTACTATTTTTCATCTCTTTCAAATTGTCTTAGTCAATGTTTTTATTTACAAGTGTAATAAAACCTACATACACACTGGGCATATTACTTCACTCGCATATAGAAAGGGTTGAAAACACAACTATTGATAACTAAGTTTTCAAAAAGGCTGCATGTAACTAAGTTAAACATGTCCAAACAAACACAGTCTTCATACTTACGTTGTTTCCATACTCTTCTGCTGGAAGAGAGAGCGCGTGTGCGGCAGCCGAGGCTCCCTCAACACCCTACAATCACAGCAATAACGCAATTCACACATTGCGAGACTTTTCAACGGTCAGCTCTCTAAGTTACAGTGTGATACTACCAGATACTGATTTCTAACAATGTTTATCAACTGCACCACAGGGAAAGCAGAAATGTCAGATAAGGAGTGAATTATCTAACATCATAGGCATTAACCATAGTAAGTATCCAGATAACTGAATTACCAGTCAAACTAAGCTTTAACTATATAAACTACTGACGTTCAACATAATGGTACGCTAATGTTATTCATAACGGTAGTGTTATGGAGACACATTGTGCCAACCATTAACGCGTGTAGGCTATCACTCGTGGTATCGTACTGAAGCTCCCCCGACCAATTAACGTGTAGTGCTAGACGAATATATGCTAAACGCTACATAGTTGCATGATGATCGAAAATTCCACATCTTATATTGGTCTACAAGTATGGTATATTATCATACTGAGAACGTTAAGGTATAAATTTTATTAGCTCACCAAAGACGCAAGTCCATTTCCAGCTGCCATCTTTCTGTGACCTCTCACCCTCACGCAGCGTAATGTGACGTGAGTACGCAACGTATTACATTACAGCGGCTGGTGAAAGGCAAAACCAAAGAGGATTGGGTACCTCCTTTGGTGAAACCCTAAAAGTGATTTACAAAATGGAAGTAAAGGTATTTTTTTTTTTTTTGTTTTTTACAAATAAAATTCCCTTTTATGCATTTATGGAATTCCTTTGTACATATGAGGGATTCTATTATTATATATTACATATGCAGATTGCAGCACATTGGACAGTGTTATATACAGGTAGATGAAAGTAATGGTCAAAACATACAGTGTGTACGTACATATGTACAGTGCAGTTGCCTTTATACATATATCACGTAATTAACTTAAGGTTCAATTATAGCAAGTCAGAACATACAGATAAGAAAAGATTGATTTTTGTAGAACAAGCATAACACATGAAATATAACTAATTTTACCCCACTGCAAGTGTAATGACAGATAAAGAGGTATGGATTATATTTTTAAAACAGTTGTTATCTTCTGAAACATGTTAAATGCATATAAAGACATATTTCATAAATTCATAATTTAAAATGAGGTATTCATTACTAGTGAGGCACAATGTACAGAAATTCTGAACACTCCTTTTGACTCCTTCTGAAATTGCATGGAAGAGGAGAAGGAGATGAGGGTAGACCACTGGGACAAAGCCATTATCTATGTGCTTAATGCCATTCATGCAAGAAAATATAATGGAGTAAGATATGAAAATGTCTTTTATGGTGTGCGTATAAGACTTATATTTTAAGCTAATCGTATTAGGATATGATTTATTTTCTCTGGAGAGAATAGTAAATAAAAAAAAATATATATGTATACCAACAGAGTAGATTTGACTTAAATTGCATGACATGGACACAATGAGTGAATCTGGTGATCACATCACCGGGCTAATATTCATTAACTAATCTTGCCATCGCATGAGAGTATTTTTAGGATCAATGTGTGTAATCAAGTCTGTTAATAGAATCTGTATGATATATAGTGTCATGGTGAGCTTATGGTAATGCACAAACTAAGAATGTTTCAGTTCAGCTTTCTCTGCTTGTAAAGAATATATAGCATCTTTGTTTTACTTTTGTAAAGAGAAAGTAAGCACATTTTTCACATTTACTTCTGATATGCTGTACATTCATATAGGATCACATCTGTGCTTGTCAATAGTAAGGCTATTAGAAATAGTATGGCAAATCAAGTATCTTAACACATCCCATGCATCCAAACCTTAAGAAAGATGAAGATGAATAAACATATGTATTTCTGAGTCTCATTATTTGGCAAGAACTTCGGCTTCCTACATCTATTATTTATTCTGTTTCCTACTAACTCATCTGTTGGTAAAACCCAATTAAACCTCACCAGGGACCCTGTGAGAAAACTTCAAATCCCTCCAGTTCAGACTCAATCACCAGGGGCAAGGTGTTGTTTTGAGGAAAGATGGATGTGGACTTAAGCTAAACCAATGGTTGCTATAATGCCAGATAAAATGTATGCTGAAAGTCAAGGTGATGCAGTTCTGTAAATGAAAATGAAAAAAATTTGAGTAGCCTATATGACATACTTCGAAAAGCAGATGAAGTAGGTGTACTTACATTTGGTATACGTTTCATTTAACCTTAATTTAACCTTTATGTCTGTTAAATTTGGTTCATTTGTATCAGCAATTGTTTAAGAATGGTCTAGCTGCAGATGAATCCTCTGTTCATGTTGGTTCAGCTGCACTTACATTTAGGAATTTAGTAGCTGCTTTTACCCAGAATGACTTGCAAAAGCAGATGCAATAGGATAAGACAACAAGCAGAGACAACACCAAGTTATCAATGCCACAACCGAGCAGAGTAGCTATGATACAGCAAGTGTATAGTGAGAGGTAGACAAAAATATTATTCTGTCTTTTCAACCTTATTTTTCCTTCATCTCCCAAGCATATTTTGACTGCAATGCTACAATGACCAGTCTGCCATAACATTTAGTTAAGCATGAGGTCATAAACATGTTATTTTAAAGCCCCTCCCCCAATCCCCTGTGTGCAAGTAGAAGTTATAGCATAAATTATTACAGAGGCCTTGAAATCAACTATTCTATGTGCTGTGTGAACCACACCCTTGACACTGGTGATGTCACAGGATTTTCTAACTTTAAAACATGCCAAGCATTTGTCAATACTTGGATGTGTTGTGTTTTTAACAGCCCAATCCAATTTAATTTATCTACAGGAATGATTAGAAACTGAACAAACTGAATTTAGCATGACCAGACACCACCTATTATTGCATTTTATTTTTGTGGAAGTATAATATAAATGTATCCTGTCTAAGACCACATTCAGTGCTGTGAGAAATTGCCTGTGCCAGTCTGATTTTCTGCATTTTTCACATTGAATTAGGTCAGATCTGATGTAGGCTGTGGTATAAAATGTACACCAAAGTGTGGTGCTTCTTACATTTGTTTGGTGTGCAAGGTAATCAAAAGTAATCTTTGGGAGTATAAAAAACTCTAGTTAACTCAGCCTAGGCAAATGGCTATTGAGAGATGGCTGTTTGAATAATTTGTTTAAAATTCAAGTTTGATTTGGGCTAATTCTACCCAATAAGTTAAATCAGACTAACTTAGGCCCTCATCATCAGCATTAAGTTTTCAGAAAACAGGTTCCAGAGGTACATCACAGCACAATCAATAGGATTGCCTTAAGACCTCCAGAGAAAAGCAGTTGATGCCTATCAGTCTGAAAAGAATCCCAGAAGCAATTTCTGAGATACACTGAACCACATTCAGAACTATATTCTCCAAATGGAGAAAGTCCAGAAAATGAATCTGCCCAGGAAAATAGTCCCAAATCTCTCCAATAGCAAAGTATTAAACCACAAAGGCAATCAGCAAGAACCCTGTAATAACATCCAGTTATGTGCAAACCTCTTTTGTCTTTGCTGAGGGATTTATGTAGTGATTGAACTGAATAGTTAGGTGGAAGACATATATTCCATGGACAGATAAGTCAAACTGGAATTTTAGGGCAACATGTGCCCCATTATGTATGGCAAAAAAAAAAAAAAAAAAAAAAACACTGAATTCCACAGTAAGGACTTCTTAACAAAGATAAATCATGATGGTGGTGTCAAAGTTTTCAGATGCTTTGCTATATCAGAACCAGGATGACTTTCCATCACTAAATGGAAGAATGATGTTACATATATCATGTCATATATTATGTCAGAGAATTCTATCAGATATTGTCAAGCCAACCAGCTTTGAGCTGACACTATAATGCAGCTGGTTTACATGGTATTGAAATAACTGCACAAGCAAATCTACATCAGAATGGTTGAAGAAGAAATCTAAAGTCCAGACCTAAGCCCCACTGATGTTTCATGGTAGGGCATGAAATGAACAGTTCTTGGTCAAAAACACAAAAGTCATTAAACTGAACCCGTTCTGCATGGAGTGGTGGGCCAACAATTCCTTCATGACACTGGGAAACTGATCAATAACTAGGCCTACGGGAAGTATTTTGTGTAACAAGTTCTATAGTCAACGGGGGGAAATCACTTTCTCACACATTAGTGCATCGATTGGTCCATAAATGTCTTTAATACATCAACTATGTTTTTGTTAAAGATGGGATATGTAAAAAAAAAAAAAACACGTTAAAGCAATTAAAATGCTTAGAGTAGAGCACACAGCTTAAACTATTTAGTCTGCATTCAAAGCATATGATATGTACCACCCACGACAGATTATGATATTCTTCATCGTAGATGAACCAGAAACGCTGCAACTGACAAACTGTTACTGGCAATGAGCTCGCCAATCCGCTATCTGACAAGAACTAAATCCTTGCTTTCAGGAAACGTTATAATTATTTCTACGTAGACATTGTTGTCTCGATTCTGCAAAGTCTTACGTCAAATCATAAGTTATTTCTATAATCTAAAACACTTGTATCTTCAGTACAAGAATGTGTTGAAATGCTCACGGCTTTACGGGTGTTTTATGAGTGTCTGTGCAACAGTATGCGTTTATCGTTTCCCCGGAAACCATAATTTTTACGGATGAGAAAATTTGCTGACCGTACCAGGTACCTTTCGGGGAAATGTTGGTAACGTGGTATTATCTATGCATTCAATTGTACTGTATATTATTAATTGGACAATTAAACTTAAGATCCCGTGCAGCTGAATCCATAGTTTTAAAAGCTGAATTGCAACGTTTCCAGGTGTCAAATTTACAAATATTCAAGATATGCATTCCAAGTGATTCGTCTGCTTCCACTTTGGCGTAAGCATTTGACAAAGAATAACGATCTGAATAACGGGGTATATATAGCCTCTGAATCCTTCATACAGAATAAGCAGAATGCGCAAATCGGTTATTCAGTTAAATTACTTGATGCAGGTATACGACTGATAGATGTTTCCAATGTCCATTGTATAGCTCGCTGTCAAGGCCACTTGTCTTGGGTCGAATAGTGCATTGTCATTGGGCGTCCAGCATACCCCCACCCAGTTACTGAGAATGGCTTGTGCCAGATGCGCAAGCAGTAGGAGAAATGCAAGCTACCTCTATCTGAACAGTGCAGCTTCGCCCTGTCTCAACGCCTGTGAGCCTACAGGGTGGCACTAGGAAACCAACCTTCCATCCAGCGTGTTTTACGAAAAACAAGACCTTCGCTAAGCCCTGGAGCTGAAGTCATTTCCAGGGAATTTAAAACAAAACGGATTGTCATGCTCTGCTCTTAAGGAAAGAGGAAGAGCTTTTATTTTCAAAAAGGCGAGGTATTTAAAGGCTTTGAAGGTAGGAGTTCTTATTGCCTTGTCTTTAGCTTCAATGTGTAGTGAACGTGTGTTTCAGGCACTACACCTTTGGTTAGATAATATATACAAAATATATCGATTGTCAAATAGCAACATTTTCATCCATTTTTGCAAGTGAATAAAGCCGTACTCTCCTTAACTGTTGGAAAGGAGATTTGGAGAGGAGATACATTCCAATGATTTCCTGGAGGTGTATGTAAGCTTATTTTCGTACACAGAAAATTGGCATGAACACGTGTACTTCCTTGCCAGTCTGACATGTAAACAGTCCTACTCTGAAACCTGGCTCAAGACTAGGTGTATTGTCCACTGAACTAGCGAGAGTAGTGAGGAAACTGGACGGTTCCTCGCTAGTCGAGGATGTGTAGCTAAACGCCTTCAGACAAGGGCAATGGGGAACCGGGCCCATGTATTGAAACCTTTTCATTCCGATTGGTTGAAATTGTTCTTGAAAAAATGTCAATGTTTTTTCGATTTACTTAAAATAACAGTCTTTGTGGATGAACGCAATACCTAATTCGATGAAGATATTGACATTTGATGGGCTTATGGGACGTATTCCACAGCTTGTTTTGCTGTCTATCCATTGCTGTATTGACCATTTTACAGGCAACAGACAGGTAAAAATGTTTTTACTGTTATATTTATTATTATGTTTATCATTTGTTTTAAGTCGCAGATCCATAAGCACTTTGCGCTTTTGGTGTTGGCAGTCATACTTGGATCATAATAACAGGAAGCAATATAGAGTACTTAACATTAATTAGGTAATTGATATATACAGTTAAAGGGTATTACTTCCTTTTATGAATGATTCTGCTCTTCTTTAATACCCCAGTCGTATGACATGTTTAAGAAATTCCCGAAAGGACTACATGTAGAAATGTTTCATGTCCCAATCCCATAAAAATTTCTGCGTGGGATCCGTATGTTAAGGGATAAGCGGGGCGTGGGAGGAGGCCTCAAGCCCACATAGAGCACGATTGCATTGTAGTCAGTTTTTGCATAGTGTAATGTGTTATTATATAATCCACCCATGCGTAGTTGACCTTTTTCTTAGTTTTTTTTTTTTGCACCTATTATTTTTTTAGATACTTTTGCAATTTTCAGTATGACGGGGCAACCGCTCCTGCGATTCTGGCACGTGGGTAGTACATGGGCGTGAAAACGAACAGTGGGGTCATGTAGAAACCTAGCAGTTTTTTCAACGTTTGTGGTACGCAGACATTAAATGCATTTTTAATGCTGAACAGTGCATGATGCTACTGGAATTTTGCAAGCATAACAAAGCTAATTGATTGGACGTGTACTGTAGCTACACTTGTGTATTTAGACTGATTACGTGTGTGTGTCAGTGTGCGTATGTGCGCGTGTACCTGTGAGTTGTTGACGAAAGAAAATGCTGGTGTTAGAAAGGACATATTTCCTATTGGTGTCATACATAGTAATTCAGGTCTGGGTGAATTCATGTCTGGGTGAAAATGTAATGTCCTGAAAAGTTAATCTTTAATAATAGGGTGCAATAAACCTCCGAAAGCGAGATTTGAGTTTATTCACAGACAATGACACATAATTAGGGGACAGACGACCCGCGCCCATGCAGCTGTGGTTAGTCTCCCTCTACTGGCGGATCTATGACACTAAAATACACTGCCGCCAAAAGCCTCCGTTTCATGCGTAATTACGCGGTTGGAATTAAAGTTCGACCATTAAAATATAATGAATATCGGTATTTAGTGTGAAAGGACTGAAAAAATGAATACATTTTTCACATTTAAAATATGTACAGTACGCCTCAGAGATATACAGAAAAATCAAAGGAGGGCAAATACAGTGGTCAACAATCGTATTAACTGAAGGGCCTAATAGAAAAGTATATGTAGCATTAGGTGCTGGACCCAACTGGACCAATTATTAACCCCCTAGTGGTGCAGATCCTAGTTCAGTTTGATTAGATTTATCATAAGGATTTGGCCTTGAGTTGATTGACATGTCTGATTCTAGGTAAGCACTCAAACATCACCCTGGAGTGCAGTTTAATTGTCCAAGAATTTATGTTGAAATTCATGTATTGTTACAGTTAATGAGTTGTGTGATTAATTCCAAGTGTACTAGTGGGGTCAGCCCAATATTTTCAATGGGATTGATTTGGGCTAGTTTGGGGACCACAGTCTTAGGACATTAGAAGTAAAAGCAATTCTTTACACAACTGTGTGATCATAACAATTTAATTCAATAGTTACTACGCATGTGGTCTTACCTGGAGTGAGGCCTACTCATATTCAGGGGTAACCCCTGTAGTCTCCCTCCCAGAACATTAGTTTTGACTCCAGTTCCTAAAAGTCTCCTTACTGTCCATCTCACACAGATACTTTGGTTGGATGGTGGGTGTTTTAAAGCTGTGTGGCCTTATGGATACCTGTGCATTGTGCAAAAATGCGGCAGCTGATAGAAAATGACGAGTTAGAGTAAAAATCTCCCATCTTCCTTTACATTACTGTTGGAAATATTCTGTTATAAAAATATTCTGTGTTAGGGTTTTGTCTGACAAGGAAACATGCATGTAAATCTTTTCCACAGTGCAAATTAAATCCCTGGAAGAATTATGACATGTATTTTAAGTGTATTTATTATGCATGTTTTGCAACTTTTTCTCTTAGTTTGTGACTGTAATTGTGCAATTATTGTGCAATATTTAACTGCTGCATTCATTGACAGATTGACATTACATGTGTTAGAGGAGAGAAAATGCATGTCTGTGCTGTCCTGGAATGACATCAGGGGTTGTAGCAGTTCCCCTGAATCTTTCTGCCGCAGTTTTTATTTTACCAAACTGATTCAGAGGAAAGGTAACCACAGCTATAATGTCATCACTGCATAGTGCAGAGAGCCACTGTATGTATTTGGGTATTGTAGAATATATACAAGTTAGTTAAAAATAATTTCAGGTCACTAAACCATAACATTGAAAATGTGATCATTATTTCCTTCTGTTTGTGCTTACATCTCCAAAGAGGACAATGTTGTGTTTTTTACCTTTAAGAAGTTTGTTGTTGTTTACCTTAACCCTTTCCCCCTGCAATAATAAAAATACATGACTGTTGGGAAGACAGAAACAATAATTGCTTACTAATTCATTATAATCGTGTGGACATTGTACAATTTAGTCATAAAATGGGAAGTTTTATCAGTTTTCCACAATAGCCAATGAAGCTGTGTTGTGTAGGGAATAAGACCTGGTGTTTTAACACTCATGCCACTATGGTATGGCAATGGCTTCTGGACTTATATCTAGTGCAAACTAAATATTTTTTGATTTCTGTTGATTATTTGTTGAAGTATGACATGCGCTCATGGTTTTACAAGAAGCAACCCTTTGTGGAGCCTGGCTTTAATTAGACGTTTTATGGTAATGACTTGCTGGATGTGAGTGCTGAATCCTTGCCTCTCACTCCACAACATTGTGACTTAACCATATTGTAAAGGGCTAGGTTGTTTGGCAACACATACAGTCCAGTTATGATTCCCCTGACACCGGCATATTACAGTTTAAAAGAGGGGCTAGGACGATGATTGAGCACTGTCCCAGCGGCTGATGGTCAGATGTAATTACCCTGTTGTTTGTCTCAGCCTAATTTCATTAGATACCTACTGGCTAAAGATCCTGCAACGTCACTGTTTTTCTTCCTGTAAACATTTGATTTAAAAAAAAAAAAACAAAACAACAAAAAGTGGCATCACAACATTGAACACGAAGAATCTGTGTAACCATTTCCCAGCATCAAGGGTGTTGTTTTGCTTCAACCAGTTCTGAGGAAACATATTGTATTTAGTAAATGCATGTGCCAAATGACTCAATACTTGGCCACCACCTCACTGTTCCCTCCCCATACTTTATATGCCATTAAAAAGTTTCAAGGCAGAAAACCCTAACTTATGCTCTTTATCTGCTTACAAAGTTCGGAAATTAGTTTTGTGCACCTTAAATTTTTCCTTTGAAGGTTATGCAAGGAACACAAAACCAGTGAGAAAAGAGGAAGCCTTAATTACAGTTACACCCAGCCAAATCATGTCATACCCCTTTTATGATGTCACACTGCCGTTAGCTCATCAGCCTGTTGGAAAATGAGAAACACTTACATAACACACTGGCAAGCATGAATTGTTTGAAATATTGTTTTGTAAGCTGTCTGTATAATTCAAAATGCATGAAGTCTAAAACTGATTCCAAAGTTTTTTTCTTTTCTTATGTATATTGTGAACAGAATTCTCATCAAGTTTGTGCAGAAAAGGATTCATTAAATGAAAGCTGAACATGTCTATAGTAAGATTTAGTCTAACAGAATAAGTTTAATATTTTATGTACAATTAAACTACAATTTCTGTTGTAGTTTAATTGACTCCTCAACTAAAACGGCTAAACCTGAAGCAATTGCATACACATACACATACATACACACAAGCACACACACAGCCAGAGCTGAACTCCATGTAAGATTATAAGATTATCACATTAGTAAATGGAAGTGGACTGGGTGTGTCTCTGGTAGACCATGCAAAGACTACGCACTGAAACAGCAGACGGATAATACACGTGGGGCTTGTATTGTGACTGGCCCCCATCTGCGTTTCACTGCTTTTCCTGTTTAAGGAACTCTCTGGATTGTCCTTGGCTTGACCCTTTGTTAGAGATATAGTACTGAGCACTGAGCTCAGTAAAAGGGGAATGAATAAAAAATGAAGAAGCCCCTCTCCTACTTACACTTCAAAATACATTTAGAATAGTTCTCATTTTTAACTTGTTTTTTTTGGTTTGTTTTTGTGCTACTAAATCATTTTTTGAAAGAGGCGAGTATTGGGGAATTTCTGTAATGGGTGGGGGCATATCCATGGTGAAGGTCTTGGGAACTGTCGACTAGTATGTGTAAGTACGTACATATTGGTGGGCTTAGATGTGGGGTGTGTATGAGTGTGTATGTGTGTGTGGTAGTATTGCTTCAGGCCAGCCTGTGCAGCTGTGTGTTGTTTCAGTGCACGTGTGCTCCCGGGGGAAGGGGAGAGGCATTGCCATGGTGATGAACTATCGATGGCCAGGGGACCAAGAGGGAGGAGAGTATAGTCCTGATGATGGCAGCAGTGAGCAGACTGGGCGTTGGCCAGCCATGGTGCACTTAGATAAGTGGGGCGGAGGGGTGAAAGGGAAGGTGGAGAGGGTGGGAAGGAGGGAGGCATGCAGTGAGAGAGGGATGGAAGGAGGGGAAGGAGGAAGAGAGAGTTGGAGGGAGGGAAGCACGTAGGATATCCTTGTTATCACATATAACACTGCTTCCATGGAAACTATCATGGTGTATTGTTCTACAAACAGATCTTTTTCCACTGGATAACTTAATTTATTTCCTTTTCACTGAATGCCTGTTGCTCTTTTTTCTGCTTGCGCAAGCTGTTAGCCATAAAACAGCCAGCACTGTTTGAGGGCAGGCTGTGTTTATCAGGTGTATGCTGTGTTTGTAGTGGTTGTACTCTCTGAATACAGAGCTGTGCTATGTTTGTAGTGGTAGTGCTCTCTGAATAAGGAGCTATGCTGTGTTTGTGCTGGTAGTGCTCTCAGAATACAGAGCAGTGTTCACTCAGACATGTATTGGCAGTTGAATAGATGCTGAAGTTGAGTTATGAGTTCACTCCAACAATCAAAATGTTATTTCTCTTCCCCTACACCAGTGGTGGCCAATCTGGTTTGAACTGTGGGTCACATGCGTGGCCCATGTGTTTCCCTGCAGGCCCCACAGTGTAAAATCGCTCCCCTATCACATGTTACATGATACATGTTCTTGCCACACCACAAGGTAATGCATCATTTTAGTAACAATAATTTTACTGAATTCATCATAAATGCTTTAATAATAAACGGTTAATTAAATGGATGTTTGTGTTAGAACTGGTGTTGCCAAAATGGACTAACTGGAGCACTCTCCTTCACGCACTACACACCAAACTAAACCTGGCACCAACACTGGTTTGAGTGTAAATTTTTCTCACTCACCTTGCAGTCCAACTACCACACATAGCTGATGCTACAAAAGTAGTAGCTAGCAGCAGTGGGTGACAACAAGACAGCTGATGGTAGAAAGACAGCAAGATATTTTTGTAAATATCTCTGTACTTGAAAATCTCCCTTATTTTCTTGAAAATGCCCTTATTTTCACTACCAAATGTTGGTAAATGTGCACAAACTCATATACATGTACACAGATATACATGGATAAGAGTGCATGTACACCACACACTTGCACACAAATAAACACATACACCCACCCTATCACACTGACAGACACGCGTTATCTTCTGTCCT
Organism: Albula glossodonta; assembly: GCA_019788955.1. Classification (NCBI taxonomy): domain Eukaryota; kingdom Metazoa; phylum Chordata; class Actinopteri; order Albuliformes; family Albulidae; genus Albula; species Albula glossodonta. Next base: position 18,232,649 of record JAFBMS010000003.1, read on the forward strand.
GTGCTGTAGCCAGACGTTGATCCTCTTTATGCCTGTAAGATTGACAGGTTTTACTGTCACTGCTTAGGTGTTTATCTGAATTGAGTCAAAACAGGATGCGTAGCAGCCTGTCTTAGTGAACGCAGTCCCTGTGTCCATTAAATGCAAAATCAATGTGCTTTCTATGCATTACTCTGCAGCTCGCTCGTAATGGCCATGCTTAGAGAGAGCGTAGAGGTCCACCGACACACGGTTCTGCTCCGAGGTGCGCTCAGATTGAAGTGTAATTGTCCACAGCAGGGGCACACATGATATCTAAACCATTGCTGCTCAGTACTTTGCAAAGATGGTGATGGATGGTGTTGAAAAGATGGTGCTCCGGGAATCACTCACGGCTGTTACGGGGGTGGACGCAGCTGTGTGAGCGCGCTGGTGCTCTCACGGCTGAGCGAACCCAAGCTGCAGCTCTACTAACTCAAACACATCTCACTAAGGTGTCAAAGGCAGCTCCCAGAGGGTCAGTCTCAGGCTTAAATACCAGCCCGTGCTCAGCTTGGCCCATCTCCAGCGGGGACATGCACACCTTCATGCTATTGTTGCCAGGGCAACAGCCCATTTGCCCTCTTTTGGCCAAGGTGCCCATCTGAAGGATTTTGGTAGCTGGGATTAGCCATTATTAGCGTTAATAGAGCACTGATAGAGCCACTGCCCCTCCAAACGTCTGTTCACATCACTGATCTCCAGCCTTTGATCCTAATTTATTTACATTTATTTGAATGATAGCACTAGATTAATTAATATAACATTCATTGTTGTCTGACATCATTCATCAGACAGTTCAAACATTCTAATCATTCTAATGCAAAATGAAAAAAATGGCGCTGACTGAAAATGCTGATATAAAGGATCTTAGGAAATGCTGAATCGTAAGGTACATTTTGTTTGTTGTTAACTGATCGGTAACTGATCCATTTGTGTTGGGAGGAAAAGACATATGATGACTTGCATTGTGTCAGAACAGCAGGGTTCTCTCAGTCCAGTAGCATCCGGACCAACAAGAAAAGACTTTGTCAACGTTGATTTCCTACTGCTTCCTGTCTTTGATTACCAATGACATTTATAACTCTCATCTACAACCACTACCCCCCCGGCAGGATACAGAATGGTACTGTTCTCATTGGAAGCACACAACATTTTGGAGTTACAGTCTTAGATGTGGAACCTACTGGAATTGTTCATGCTTTGAACTCGTAGGATCAGTTGGTCAGAGGGAAAATGTTGCACACAGCAGTGGCTCAGGCTAACAGCTAATGCTGGACAATGTGACGCAGTGGCTGGGGTCAAAATAAGATCATCAGTAATGATAGAGAGGGGATACGTTACAGTGCATTATAGTGTTTTATGTCCGTATAAAGTTATCTCTACACATATATCAGTAGAACACAGGAACACACCTAATAGGTTGATTTTATCATATCTTTTGTTTTCTTTGACCACTTTCACTAATGGCCTCAACCTTCGATTGTCCATGTGTTTACAATCAGAATTTTATTTATTGAAAATGAATCAATTTGGCAAAGATTTTGTCGTTGGCTATGATTTGATGAAAGTTACCCTGTGTCAGGGTAAGCCATTTTGAGGTTTTCAGAAAGTTGGTCATTTTGATAAATGTGGTATAGTTTAGAAAAAGCTGTAAAATGTAGTAAAATGTGATGTGCACCTTATGTCTGTTTCTTATGTGAAAAAGTGTCATGACTTTCTTAAGTTTGGTAAATGTGATGCAGTTTCCAGAAAGTGACATACTATATAAGTAATGCAGCTTTATGAAAATGACCACCAAATGTCTGTTGCTATCTACAGCCCTGGGCACTAAGAGACAAGAATGGTCTTCAGTGTGTCTCAGTTTTCAAGCATGCAAAAAAAAGAAGAATTTTGATTAATTTCTTGCTCAAAGTTATTTGCTGTGAATCCATGGTATTAAGTCATTGTGGGCATTGATTTCCAGGTTGTTGACAACCTGAACGCTCTTCAGGGGGTATCTGTTATTCAGCCTTTTTTTAAAATTTGGTGATCAGCTTTCTTGTTTCAAGGTCACTTTTGTCAAGCACAAGTGTGACCTCTTTGGTGTTTGTATTACAGTTGGAAGGGTTTGGACACAGGTTTATTGTGGTGTTGGATGAAGAGAAATCAAGACTAAAGCCAGCTCTCCAAAACTAAGTGTAAAATTAGTATAATCTGAATTGTTTTGAATGTAGTCTTTGCTATGTGAATGAAATCTGTAGTAATCCCAGATCTATTCAGAATGTAACTGGACATCCATACCCTAGATCCAAAGTGGATGTGCTTTGTGTTTATTACAGTCTTCTGTGATTCAGCATTTTTACAAATGCATTTAAGCTTAATTTCAGCTCAAGGGTTGTGCCAGTGAGTGTTCTTTCCACATAGCAAATACACTTTATGGCTGATGAATTATGAAGGACTGGGCTGATAATCGATTGTTTAAAAGCATGTCTTGCTGTGTTGCCCTCAGTTCAGTTTGCTCCTTTCACAAACGGCTGGTGCTGTTATATTTGCATCAAGTTGTAAAATGCAGAGTGCTCCTGCTTCAAGCTGGTTTGGTAATTTCTGGTCCACAGGGTGCAAAGAGGTCAAATATGGATGTGTGATGTTGCTTTGGAGTAGTGGGTTCAGTCAACTCTGTCCCAAAAGCCTGCCTGTGATTGGCTTTTACAGACTTCATGATTATTTTCATCTATTCATCTAATGCAAAAAGAACATGCATTTTACCAATTCAGATACTCATGTAATGAAAACAGATATTTATTAAATTTGAGCTATAACATTTTGAATCATTCATAAATTCATGAAAGCAAGTAAATTAATTACATTTTTGCATGTCAGATTTTGTTCTCAGGTCTAGGACAGATTTCACAATTGCTCCAGACTGCTTGTGCTGTCTGCATAAGTAAATAATTGTTGCTGGAAACCCTGTTTGGGAGTTTTTGACTTTACATATGTTTATAGATGCATACATTATATTCATTAACATAACTTTGAGCTTTTCTTGTGAGAAGCCTTTCTTAATCTCTTTTAAGGGGGCAATTATTGGCCCCATTATTATCCCTATGTATTCCTCTTGGCAGAAATAGCCATGGTAGATTATTAACATCATGGAAATTTCATTTGATTTTTTTTCAAATTCTGTGAATATTCGCTGTAACCTTCAAAATATTCAATATTCGTTATTTTATAACCAGAAAAATGGTTGGCATGGCTGTTGGTGAAATTTCATGTAGTGGTTTTGTAGGAAGGCTCATTTTATCATTAAATTTGTAGGAAGGCTCATTAAATTGCTAGCTTGTTTACTGCTTAGCTAGCTATGTAATCTTGTCAGTTTTTAGGATGAAAAATCTTTCTCGGTAGCTGGATGATCAAGAGCCAGAAATCATGAGGAAGGTATGTGTTTACTTCAGAAAAAGCATCAGAGAATTTTCTGGTTATTAATACCTGTTTCACATTGGAATCCTGTCTAAATTAGTCCATGATTCATTGGGAGTAGTAAATGGAAATGTGTTTAATAACAAAGCACATGTCTAAAATTCAGTCCCAGTATTCTATACTGCTCCTGGCTGATGCGTGAGGTTACCTTTCCCATTGCTGTATACAGGTATATACAAAATAACTGAACTGCACTTGTCCTGGTGCAAATGTTTGGGCATGTAATAGTTAAGAACTATCTGTGCAAACAGCCTGGATAAGATTGATAAATGATTTTATTTCTTTGTGTTTGTGTTTCAGAAATTTGTGATTCAGGGACACCTGAGTGAGATGAAACATCTTTGCATCTAAGGTAAGACTGCTGTGCTGCACGTTCAGAGATTACACTCTTCACATGCTCAGTAACATTTTGAATATTAGAAGGCCATTTCTCTGTGATTGTGTTATGGAAGAGGGCCAGCTTCTTGCCATCTGTGGTCTTTAATGGATCTTAAACGATTAGTGGATTAATTATAGTTCCACCCACCTCTCTGCCTCAAGTGCAAATACAAATCATAAAGAATTGGTGCTTTTTATAACCAGGTCAGTATCCTCCATACTAAATGAGGGTGGGAGATCAAGACAGAGAGACTGAGAATTCAGAGTGATTTATGGTTACATGAGTTATGGCTCCTGCAATAAAGACTACAGGAGAGGGTATCACTTTCAATCTTTTCTGCTTGGTTCAGTAGGAAGACCACTCCCTATTGGATCACCAACACCGCTCCTAGCAGCAAAGTGGTTTTCCATGTATGTCTCCTGTCACTGTACAGTACTAACCAAGCCTACCTGAGTTTTGATATTAACCAAGCCCAACCCTGCTTAGCCTGAACAAAAATAAAGCTGAGCCCTGGTTAGCTTCAACACCAATGAAGCCCAGGCCTACTTTACTTAGACACTTACCAAGCCCTGCTACGCCAGGCTTCAGCACAAACCAATCCCAGCTGTGCCTGGCCTCAGTTAGCCATTAGCATGTTCTCCCAGTGGACAAGGGAAGCCTTTCAGTCTGAGCCAGATCATGCTGACTCTACATTCTAATGAAACTCCTTAACCTGTTTCATCAACCAAAAATGGCTGCCCTTTGACAAATGTATGTCAGGTTTATATATGTAGTAAGTAAAATAAAACGGTCTGAGATGTGATGAATTTGGGACGTAATAAACAATCGGTGGCCTACAGGTTAGAGTAGACCTGCTCTCAAACTTCCCTGTATATTCCCTATCTTTTTGCTGTGTGGTGTTTAATGCAACTTTTTCTTTTCTGTCTCTCTTGTCTGTTTTCACAGAAGCATCTGGCTGACACACATTAAGAAATCTTCTCTTATTTCTCTCCCATAAACATGCAAAAAGTAAGCCCCACTCTGTCCCATTTTGGGTTAGCTGACAGGAAGCGCTTACCGTAGATTAGGGATAGATGTTTTCTATGTTGTGAGCATTCATGATTCATCTTAAATATGTGTAAGACTCCCATGTATAGTGTGACAAATAATTGTCAAATACCTTATGTCTTTAGCGAACAGTGGTAGTGTATCCTTTTCTGTAGAATGTTGTCATTTTATTAGGGGAAAATGTATGCAAAAATATTAAATAACATATAAATTCCAGACAGTTCTACATGACCTTTTCTGGTTACAGATTTTTATTTATACAGCAGTGTGTTTGTGTGTGTGTGTCTGTGTCCTTGACTAAGGGGATTCGTTAGATGGTAATGTTGTTAGATCTGCTTGATGCATAAATTCTGCACATTTTGTTCAGCAATATAGTGTTATGTTGTAATGTAGTTATGCTTGTTGCTCCATGCTGTGAATCTGTGGGACACAATTTCTGGGTTAGCTGTGCTACATGTGCTGTGGGTCCATCTATTGGCTTAACTACATGTGTTTTAATTTTCTGGGTTAGCTGTTCTGTCTGTGGTGGATGGCTGGGTTAAGTGTCAGCCTGACCTCTGATCCCTAACTCTTCAGGCTGTGGAGCAGGGGATAGAGGCTGCCCCAGGGAGCAGGTCGTCTTCTCGAGGTCCAAGTGCCCCAGGGTCCCCAGCTGTCACCATTGTGGTAAGACAAGTGTAATAGGGGTTTCTCAGACTTGACCTTTAAACAGCAGTAAAATGTTCAGTGTTTCTTCAACTGTTTTCAGTGGCAGTTATGTCATTTTAAATAAGCATAACCACTGGGAGTCTGAAGTGATAGTATTACCGTTGTGAGTGGGTTCACCATTTTTTCCCCTCTCATTCTCTTTCGCTTTCTCCCTCCCCCTCTTTCCCTCTCTCCTAGACAAAATTGGAAAAGAAGGTGATTGGATACAAGGACTTGGCCGCCATCCCCAAAGACAAAGCCATTCTGGAGGTGGAGCGGCCAGACTGGATGATCTACGAGCCCCACTTCAGTATTTCCTCTCTGGACCGAACCGAGTTGTCAAGGAGCCGAGAGGTCAGCTGGTTTTACAGAGCCGAGTCCAACCTATTCAACTTATAACACTGATTAGTTAATTTACTGATCCATACTGACTGAAACCCTGTCAGGTCTAAGTACTGATCCATACAAGCTATAACCTTGTCTGTTTAATGTACTGATCTATACTGTACCCACCTGTCCTGTTTCTTACACTTTGGTGTTTTTTTTAATGGATGAAAACACGGTCTGTTTAATTGTTGTGCATCTAATAATTAATGTGATGTATGTGAATAATAATTCTCTCACAGTTTTGCAATCAGTGACTTCTGTGCATTGGACTGATGCACTTGATCAGTGTCTTGTCTCTCTTTCCCATATCTCCTCTATCCTGTCTCTCACAGAGGTCAATGTCTCCACTCTCCATCTCCCCCCCACCCTCCCTAGGGGTAAGCATGCAGAACGACATAACCCCCTTATAGTGTTTCATGAGACTCACAAGGCCTTTGGAAATTTACCTGACAGACCTACCAATGACGTTATTGTGTTATCTAACATTTAAAAAATTCCCATCTCTGTGCATGTGTTTTAAAATGGAAAAGGGAACTTAAACATTGGCTTGTCTAGCATAGTAATACCATTGTCCTTGATATACCACAGCTTCTGGTGCCTTTGCATTCTTTACATTTAAATACATTTATTTGTAGATTAAGACTTTATTAAGGGAAATGTGTAATGATTTTATTGCCTTCATTTTGCTTATAACTGGGACGCATAGAAAGTAAGCTATATACTTAACTAGATCACTGTATATTTTTAAAACAACATCAGATAAAAGTTAAAGGAACTATATATGATCATTACACATTCTTGAATAGCACAGAAATGCCTGAGTGATGAAAAATCTGTTGCCTTTTGCTGTTACTTATGAACATTATAATTTATATCTGAAATACAGAAACCAAGGCGATGGTTGTTTTCTTCAAAAAAAAAAAAACATGCAAATTGAAAAAGAACGGTATTATTTACATAAAAAAGCAACAGAGGTCTCAGCTAGCAGAACATGCTGACAAGTTGTTGAGGTCACATCTTCAAAGTAAAGTCAATGCTTGTTGATTACTTCGGCAGTGGAAGCTTTCTCTGCTTTTTCCTATGAAAAGATCCTATGAAGTTTACCATGCTGAAAACCAGTACTTTTATTTCATTATGATTATAATACTTACATTTGTGTATTTTCCTTGGAATAAGCAATATTTTGGATCATATTATTTTTGTATTTATGAGAAGACTGTATATGTATGTACTACCAACGATCAGGTATATAATTTCTATTTCAGGAAACATATTGTGATATTGATGTATTGTTTCCCCTATAAAACCTAGTGAATTCAGTGCTTGTATACTATATGCAGTGCCTTTTACTCAGCAGTTGAAAGCTTTCTTACTGTGACTTCATTAAGAACCTGAAGGACAGGTCTTACTCTTTGCTTTTTATTCCTTGGCTGCTTGTGGAGACACTTCGCTTCCGGGAGAAACAAACTGTATTGATTCATCATAAATCAGTCTGATAGTCATGTGACTCCCTGAAAGCCACGCTAAACCAGACTCTGAACCTAATACTAATGCAGCTTTGCTTTGGAAGGACCTCTCCAGCTATTTTGCTGTTTCATTGCTTTTGGCCCTCACATTCATCATTAAGACACAATGCTGGTGCAAGTGAAAAGTCAACATATAAAGAGTGATTAGCTCAAAATACCTGTAAATATTTTAAATAGTAGAGGTTGGTAGTATGGAAGAATAGTTTTATGTCACATGCATGCAATGAAGTAACCAATCTAAAGCACTTTATAATTTTTTTGTAATATTTCTCTTTCTCTGCAGAGCTCATTAAGGGAGTTGAGGGATATGGCAGAGCAGTCCTCTGACTTGGTTACGACCCATAAGGCCAGTGGCTCCAATGTGGGCCCTGTGCACCACTTTCACAGGCCAGGTACTGCCACTTTACCACCCAAAATAACTCTGCAGGCCTACCACACCCAAAACATATCCACACACCCCATACCCAATCCTCAGACATTCCTACCCACTATCCACATATACTTTCTGAGACACACACACAGACAGCACCCACTGACCTTTATACTTACTCTGCACACACACTCACCCACTTATCCTGCCCGCAGTAATATCATTATCTTTTTCACTCTGGTCTGTTTCAGATAATGGCACCAACATCTACAAGAAGCCACCAATTTACAAACATGGTATGCAGTCTGTTTATCTTTCGGTTGGATTGTATAAACATGCACTGTAAAACAGAAGGTTATGTGTAATGAGACAGAGAGCATGGGTTGTATGGTGTCACTGCATGAAGTAGGGCAGCAGTTTAACCCTTTGTCTCTCTCTGTAGATGTGGCTACATCTGGCCAGCAGGCTAAACACAGAGGTGACCTCATCATCAAATCCTCCAAATTCCCTGCCGCCCAGCCACCAGACCCCAATCAGCCCTCCAAAATTGAGACGGAGTACTGGCCCTGCCCTCCCTCCCTGGCCAGCATGGGTACAGCTTGCACCCCACACTGATTTTTTTACTATATATATATACATACATATATATATACATATAACACACACACACACACCATGCTATTAGGACTGCCCCCTGAAAGTCGACAGGTGGAATAATGTGTTGGAGACCTGTCAGTTGACTGAGATTCTTCCAGTCAAGTTTTTTTTTCAAGTCAGTCAATGTGCATTGGAATAACAGGCACACTTGCCAAAAAAAATTTGACATTTGACAACATGCGCTGGTGGTTAACTGATGAGAGAAGCTGAAACCTGAGGTGGAGTGGTTAGTAAACTAGGCCAGCGTTACTCAAACTATGGGTGAGGAGGCTGCCAGTCTGCAGCACACTGCCGTGAATTTGTTTGATGAACTATGAAATCCAGACTGTTTCTGGCACTTTTCTGTCACCAGGTTACTGGCCCCCTTAACCGAACTGCTGGTGTTGATTATAAGATTCTAGAATCTTGCTCGCAGAATGTTCCCCGAGCCAACACCATGCACCCTCTCTCACTCTCACTCTAACTCAGTCATTCAGGCGCACCTTAAAGACAAATCTGAAGATTTCTTTAAAAGAAAAATTGATGAATTAGAAACCCAAACCAAAGTGCTAAAAACAATTTAAGTGAAATTATTTCAACAAATTTATTTAAAATGTTTAGGCCTACTGTTTTTATTTTCATCTAAAAATAATTCCAATCTTAAATTAATTCCAGTTGTCTTTAAATGTGTTGTTGCCCCCGGTCTCATCTAAATGGTATGTTCCGGCTTCCTCAGAGATAGAGTGGAGAAAAAGACACAGGAAAGGCACAGATGAGGAAGAGGAATATGATGATGGAGATCTGACAGAGGAAGCCAGAAAACGGCAGGAGCGGGAGCTCAGCAAGGTGAGGCACAGAGTATGTCTTTCCATGATACCTATCCACCGGTGCTAGCTACCTGTCCACAATTACCTATCCACCAATATCACCCTGTGCACCCTGGCAGTTCGACCCCACCCAGTTTCTGGAATTTGTTGGAAGCTGTAAACACAAAGAAATACCTTGATCACAGACATTTATTTTGCCACATGTTTCTGAATAGCCAAAGTTGTGTTGTGGTTGTCTGTTTTTTCTCATGGAGCAGCATTCAGATACCTGCTTCAGCAAAATCCATGACGAGCGGAGGCTGAATTATCAGAAAGGTTGTGCATTAACTGACTAAACATGAAATCTAAACTTCGACCCCTGAATTTGCTCATGAAGAAGCATATCGGTTTCAGATTCAGTCCAACCTGGGGAAGTTGATCCTGAAGGAGGAAATGGAGAAGGCCGTTCCGTTTCGCAGGAAGACTCGTTCACTACCCGATAGGACACACATGCACATGGGTGAGCCTGTGTGTGTTTGTGTTTGCATCTGTGTGAATTCATAAGTGAGGGTGTGGGAGTGTGTATATGTGAGTGGGTGTGTGTGGGCGGAGATGTGTATGCATCTTTCCCTACCCTTATACGAATCCCTTTTCTCAGGAGCGATGATCATATGACTGAGACCCTATCTGCCCACGTACTGGCTGTTCTGCCTCTCATAATGAAATAAATGACCAGTGACTTTTCCCTGCTGGAGCTACATAAATCTCCCTGATTAGATTCCCTCTGCTGCCTGTGCCCTCCAAGATGCTCAGATTAGATACTAATTCCAAAAGCAGCACAACAGATAGGCCAACATTCCCCCTAGTGGGCAATGCAGCTAACTGCTGAAAGTATGTTTCTCTGTATTCATTACATGGTGCTGAACTCTCACAGTCTGACATCGTAATTGTTCTTAACTGACCAATATGTATACCCCGTAGGAACCTCCTTTACGTAAACATTTTTACATAAATATACACACAGACACACATTCACACGCAAGGACTTACATACCCACACCCAGACTCATATGATCTAAGCTACGGCTCTGCCTACACTTATGGTTCATGTTGATTTTATTCAAGAGATTATTGTGAGAGAACAAATGAAGAACTAAACATTTATCAAGGTGAGGTGCACAAATAGCTTTTCTTCCTTCCTGCAGGGTCATCTACCAATGGCTCCAAATCCAGCACCCTACCTGCCTGCAGCCGATCAGGCCTGACTCGGGTGAGCAAACAGTAGGCCCAAACAGCAGGGGGCATTGTCTGTAAAGTAGGGAACATTTTCTGAACAAACTGCTGTCAAACTGCGCTTTGTGTACCATTGGTGCATAATGGTGAATGGCAGAGCAATAAACAGGTAAAACCACTAACACTGGATCTGTTACCAATATCACTCAATGCAGTATGACAGAAAATAACAGGTCTTTTTAAAATGTCATCAAGGTGTTTGCTGGAGGTTGGTCTTTAATGCGAATTGGATTCAAGGATGTTTCTACAAAAATATACCATGTTCTGACCTGGGTTTTGAGCTGGATCCTGAAGTCTGGTAAATCATGTAGATGCACATCCCAGTGTGAAACCTCCAAGAATATCTGTGACATGGCAGTTCCCTCTGAACCTTTGCTGTGCTTTGAGGTGGCATCACACACAAATGCACACAAGCATAAGCACACAGTCACAACCTGCATTCCGTTTCAAGCCATGTTTCTGCTTGCAGTTGCAGTCGGCAGAGTTCCCCACTTCAGTGAGCGACAGAGCAAAGCCTGGTAAGAGCCACAACATCCTCTGGTTTTAGTGCTTATTTTTGCTATATGTGATAATAGGGTCATACGGTGCTTTATGAGGCAAAAATTCCATTATTACTAACATCCTGTGTGTTGTAATCGAGCTACTGCATGATGCAATACCGCATCCATATTCCAGTAACTTAGTGACTTACAGGAATACTCTTTAACTGTGATATTGATACTATGTTCTCTCTTCTTCCCCAACAGCTGAACAGGTAAGACTGCATTATGTGCACATATGTATTTATGAGGATTTGATATTTGGTTTACAGCAAACTTATATGTAATGAAACACCAGAGAAATGTAGCTGCAGTGTTAATGTTATGGATATGAACTGACTCTTGCATGCGGTTCACCAGAATGGAGAGACTCAGAGAGGGCGGATGGACAGAGGAAATTCTCTCCCTAGTATTCTGGAGCAGAAGGTAAGAGGGTGGTGGGGAATGTAGCGTCAAGGAACATTCCAAAAAAGTCCTGATATAACCCACATATTTTTACTTTTTTATATTGTTCTCTGATTGTGTTTTGATGAAACCAGTCCTTAAATGTGACAATAACTTTATGATCATACAACTGTGCTCTCTCCTGGGCATTGAAGCATCTTACCAGCTGCTGTTGGCACAACTTACCTGACTGAGTTCCGTCTCCAGTGTGGTATAGCTTTGTTCAGCTTTGGTGAATATGCTCTGCTAAAAAAACCAATAGCCAGTTGTTACAGTCAGACAGAACAGAGTGGGTTAAGGGTTTGGGTGAATTTATACAGTCTAAGCCGACCAGATTCACCATCAGAAATCAGGCTGGGCAGCTGTCAATGCACAAACAGAAAACAGCTGATTTTGCCATTCTCTGATGACATAAGCAGCATATAACTCATAATGCATCTGCAGTGTTGAGAGAAACGAGTTGGAAGGAACAGGTTGCTGCAGTGGACCAGACAGTTCGGCTGAACTTTGGGTGAAAAAAAGAAAAGGATCGCCATTTCATGTCTGGGATCCAGCCCATGAAAAAAACTGAATCCAGAGATTTCCTATTCTTTTCACTCAGAAGCAAAAGTCATTTGTGGTAACAATACAATAATTGTATAATATTTTAAGTGTCCAATGTGAAAGCACATGGTTATGAGTTTAATACCCAGCCAAACTGGATGGGATGTATTACTTATAATCATTAAAAACTCAATGAACTTTAAAACAGAGGAGTTGGAGTTTACATACTCAGTAAATATCGTTTAACTGACTGTTGACACTTGAGCTTGTATTGACTTGAACTTGTTTGTCTCTATACAGTTTGCACTAAAATTGGTTGTGTTAAGTGAAGCTCTAATTAAATTTAGGTTTGTTTATGTAGGTGGCATAAATGAGACCTCGATTGTACTTGGTGAGGCTCAGGACATATTTAGGTTGCAGCTGGCGTTCTTTCCTACAGATCTATCCATATGAGGCCCTCATTGTGACCCATAGGGGGCGCAGTAAACTCCCCCCAGGGGTGGACAGGACCAGGCTGGAGGTATGAGCATAAAAAAAAACACTCAATACTCTGACAATATTGATCTAACACTGTAGCAGCATTCAGAAAGAATGACATGCTCTCCCTGATCCCTGTCCCTTTCCTTTCTTAACTCAGAGGCACCTGGACCCTGCTGAGTTCCAGCAGCTCTTCGGAATGACCATTGTGGAGTTTGACCGTCTGTCACTATGGAAACGGAATGATCTGAAGAAGAAGGTTTCACTCTTCTGAGCATTCTTTTGGCCACCCAGGCACACTGTCCTGGGAAAAACCCTTCAAAACACACAAAAAATGATCAAATGCAAGAATATTGTGACGGGACAACAAATGTTTGAATCGCATAGATTATGCAAGTCTCTGAATATGTCTTAAAAAGTCCCATCAGAATCTCACTTCTGCTTCATATTTACATGCAGCAACTACAGACTACAGTCCAAAGGTCAAAGCTATTAATCTTCTCCTTCTCTCCGCATCAGTAACGCATATGAATTATTACAAAGGGCTGTACATTATAGATAGCTTTCACACCCTGTGTGACGTTGTCTTCATTAGCAGAACGTGTTGTATGGTTGGCTCAAAGATATGTCCCAGAATGCCTGAGCTCTGTCTGTCAGTTCCCAGCCCAATTGCAACTGTCTTGCAAAATGCACGGTTATTGAACACAGTCTAACCCTGTTACTAACCACCCTGTTCGATCCACTGTTAACACATCACAAAGCAAGCATTGCTACAATGAGATGGGCCATAAATATGACACAGCTCCCTTGCAAAATAACTAAATAGGCAACCTAGCTTAGTTACACCTTGTCAACTAAAATCCACAAAATGACGTATTAGTGTTTTGTGACAACAAAAGGAAACAGAACAAATGAAAAACTGAAAAATAAAAAACAGAAGGTGATACAGTAGAACCTCAGAAATGTGCACACATTGGGGAATGGGTCTTTCATAACTGAAAGTGGTATAAAAATTCACAAATTCACAAGATTGTGAATTCTGCATTTATTGGAACTTACTAAGACATGCCATTCTGTTTGCTTAATACTAGTTGTTTTGTAAAAGGTTATTCTCTCTTTTCAGTTATAAGCCTTTGTTTAAGTTAACCAACAATCAAACCATGGACTTGTGGGATCAACTAATGCAGTACACATCAAAAATATACATACTATCCACCTTGTGGTCTTAAAAATGAAAACGGTACAAACTATAAGTTAAAGTAGCAAAAATTCAGAGATGTGTGTCTAGTGTATCAGAGATACCTTATGTAACGTTACCTGATAAATAAGAACATAAAATGTTCGGTTATATAAGATCACTCAGGCTTGTTTCTCTCGCTATGAGTTCTGAGAAGTCCCATTAGATATGTTGTCCCAAAGGAGAAAATGTATAGTGGGTGTTCCTCCTTCTTATAGATTTTTTGACCTTTCCCTGACCTCCAGCTGAAGATGAACTACCTCTCTGAAATGTATTAACTCAGATGGTAAGAGTAGGTCATATATAGGTTGCAATTAACTCCCATTGCATCCATAAACACATTTACATTTAATTTTAGATAAATCAGTATTTTTTTATTTTTAATATATTTTTAAATAATTCATATTAATACAAACCTTGTTTCTCAGAGACTGAGCACTAGATACACTACATTAACTGAGATTTACTTACATGAACCCAAATTTGCATTAACCTCTGAAAATACTTTTATGAACCTGACATATGAGTGTGAAAATTCTGAAATGTTCCCCTTTGTTTGATGATGATTACAGGTGTGGTTCTGTTTTGAGTGTCTAAGGCATTCTAATTTTAATGCATGAAGAGAGAAGGACATGGAGTGTGGTCAGTTTTACTCAAGTATAAAGAATGTTATTTACTTATACTTGTTATTGTCTGTGTATTGCACTTAATTTCAATCAACATGATTTAAAAATGTACACTATTTAAACATGTGCAAGAACATTGAGGGAATGATTTCCTGTCTTTTTAGTAGTTTGTATGAAAGGATGAAAAGCCAGTATGAAGTGCCACACCCACTCAGCTGAATACAAAAATAATAAAGGCCAACAGAGCCCACACATATCTGGAAAATAAAGGGTTAGAGATAGAGATAAAGATAGAACTTAATCTAATCCATATCTTCAATATCCTCCCTATCATTAATTATTTAATTTTTCATTATTTTTAATTGGAAACACACTTTAGATTTCATGACATTAAGTCTTTGTAGGTAATTATATAGGCAATACGGTCTGTCTACAGGCTGAGTGCAGCAGTTGTAATGGGCTCTTGCCTCCATTCTGTCCCTCTTTTAGTCTCCTATTGTAACAGATGTTTTGTGGGGAACGGGGAGTACAGACCCCCAGCTCTTTGAGCACACAAAGCTGTACTGTGGCATAGCATTTTACACAGAACATTTTTGCTGGCTTCAGATTATCATAATCTTTGGTGTAGTATTTGAGTTAAATATATTTGCATTTGTTACATCCCCCTCCTCTTTAGTGTTAGACAGCAATGAGGAAATGTGTGTTTCTCACGCTCAGTGCAGTTTGGGCACATTCAGGTTCATCAGGATCTTCCTTCCCACTATCAATCAGAGCACTGAAAACTTCATACTTCATCTTATATTTGTGTGTGTAAGTGTGTGCAAGCATGTTTCTGTGTGTGTGTGTATGTGTGTGTGCAGGAGTGTGTGTGTGTTGGTGTGCCTGTGTATGATTGTGCGTAAACACATAGCGCTTCGCTCCTACTGCATCGCTCAGCTGTACATTAATACTTTTGCTCTTTATTTTAACATCAAAATGTGTTGGATGGAAGTGAAAATAAAAGTGATTAAGACAAAATGAGTGGTTTGCTTCATTTTGTGTCTCTGTGTGTTCTTTGACCTGTTATAAATCTTCCTACATGCTTTTACTTGGCCAATATGAAGCAAAGCTACTTCTGACCGGAAACTGAAGTCAGAAGCTACACCAGCTGATGGACATTATGCAGAAGTTCCTGGTTGTCATATGGCGTGTCATATGGCTGCATGGTCATTAATCTATTGTAGATCATCTGTGGAACATCAGAAATGATCAGGGGCAGCTCCATTCACTAGTCTGACTGGAAGAAATTTATTTCAATTGTAGTTATTTAGCCTGGGCTTTTAATTCAGAGTGACTTACAGGAAGTGTTCCTCAACATGCACAAAATATCAAATCCATAAATTTCAAAAAAACATGAAGGGCTGTAATAAAGAAACAGGAGATGTTGCAGTAACCAGAAAGCAGTTAACTTAAGACATTATAGTAACCAGAAAGAAGTTCATTTAAATACGGCATAAATCTACAATAATACGTTGTCGGGAGAGCAACATGCATTTTATGGTTATTTACTCTGCTCTCCTCTTTTATGGTCCCTTTGCATGCACCCAGCCACAGCCAGAGAGGGACAAATGGTCCCTCTCCCTCAAAAGCATCTGGTGATCAAAGGAGCAACAGGCTTTTCTAGCATGGCAAGGAGTAGACCTTATTCAGAAATGAAGACAAAACACTTATGATGGCCAATATGGATCTACATTTGGGGTTACAAGTTAAAAGCGGAATTGGGCATGGTACGACCCTCTTTGTTCTTGGTAAGCCCTAAGGTGTACCCACCACCCGCCCCATGGAGCCAACATGTTATGATGGCTTTCTTGTTTGATTTTGATAATTCTAATTGGTTATTGATGTCAGTAATACGATTGACATGTGAGTGTTTTTGGTGACTAAAGACTGTTTTAGGGCCATGCTAGAAAACCAATATGAAGGCACATCAAACCAATAAATACAAAAAAAAAAAAACTGTTCATCTACAAGAATGTCAGAACAATATATATGATGATCAAACCATATAAATACACATCATTTTCCTTCTGAGGTTCATAGAATACATTCTGACCTTACATCCCTAGTTATAAATTGCTTGAGCCTATAAGAGGTAATGGGGTGCAGGCAAAGTAAACAAAAACAGAGAACCAGTCTGTATGCCCTTTGGGAGCAGGCAAAAGACCAGTGACCCATGGTGTCCTGTGCCCACTGGAAAACTTTGTGGGAAACATTTGAAAAACTGCTGTTAAGCCACTTTCAGTGCTATGGAAGGCCTGTCTGTGAAAAACCAGGACTTCTATGTAGCAAGAGGGAAATACCAGTTCCACAGCCTTTGAATTCAGTTTTTTTGGGGAAGTGCTCAAATAAGGTTTCAGTTTATACATTGCTTGATAGATTGCCAACTTGCACAATATCTCTGTTGAATCAGTTCCAATAAATTGACTTTTTATTTCAGTGGCACATGATATTTCCTAAAATAGATTACCACACCTCTCTGTAGAAAACATTATACTCATAATATTTCAATTTATCTTTTCTTGAGTCAAACAGCTATTCCACAGAAATGGGCAAAAGCAATCCTTACTCCAGTAAAAGCAAACTCAATCATCATTACATACACCAGTCCCTGATTCGTTCTTACAACTAAGCAATGACAGAACCCTTCAATGCTTTAGCTGTTCCCGATTCCAAAGAGGAAATGGGAAAGTAAAGTGTAGATGATCAACTGATGTGTGGGCAGATCACTTCCTGATGGGGTGTTTTGGGAGATTCTCTGACTGCGTCTGGGGGTGTGTCTCTTTCACTGCACACAACAGTGAACTGAGTTTAAAATGAAGCAGAAGTATCCTGGAGAGCATTGTTTACCCTGTGTCCTCATCATGGATGACAGAACCAGTAGCTTCAGTGTACATCCTCCTATTGAACTCAGCTCTTTCTGTGTATCGGAGGAGTATGGCTTCATTCTAACTGACCCTTTGGTAAGAAGTAATATATTATCATTATATATATACTTATTCAATGTTGTAGTTATAATTCATTACATATTTCTTGTTATTGCTTCTTATACCCTCACTTATACCTCAGTAGCCTAAACGAAAACATCTTTCCTTAACTTTGACGTGGCCTATAAATGAGATGTAACAGAACAATGAGGTCTCAGACAATTGAAGACTTTCAGAATGGATTTTTATCTAAAAATCCAGAAATGTTTAATCAAAATCAAATTTAACCTTAAAATGTATGGTTTTTATGTAAGCAACTGTGAGCTTTTCATTTTTTCCAATGTGCCGCATCAATAACCTGCTGTCAATAATGCCACATTAGAAGTAAACATACATGTGTCTGCTTCAGACAGATCTCCCAGAGTATTACCGAGCATGGATGGACTTGGCCACAAAACTCACTGACCTAGTGAAGACCCGCCAGCTCCGAGACAGAGTCGCAGAGGTGAGACACCAAAAGTTCTGTGGTGAGATCAACATTGCAGTAACCCCTACGTTTTCTGTGAAATACAAAGCCTGTTTAGACATCTTACTCATCATAACCACATCACCGGATGATTGTTTGGCTGATTGGACTATGGCGTTGTTAAAAAGAATTTGTGTGTTAAAATAAACCTGCTTCCCTGGTGAAAAAGCTAACTAATGTCTGCTCATCTTTGAAGTGTCCTCACTGGATATCTAAATATCCTGAAATAGATGTCCTAAATATCCTTGAAACAGACTAAAAATAGTGTATATAAACATCCTGGGGAATGAACTAATTTCCATAGAGGACTAATATGTATTTACCTGGATACTAAAACTAACAACTCTGCCGGAAAAGGTCACATATCCGGGTAAACCATGCTATGATATTAGACCCCAAGGTGTATACATTTGCTGTCTTGTTACCATGGAAACCAGATCAAACACTTGTCTCTGTGTGTGTGTATT
Organism: Albula glossodonta; assembly: GCA_019788955.1. Classification (NCBI taxonomy): domain Eukaryota; kingdom Metazoa; phylum Chordata; class Actinopteri; order Albuliformes; family Albulidae; genus Albula; species Albula glossodonta. Next base: position 18,251,079 of record JAFBMS010000003.1, read on the forward strand.
CTATTTTGGTGTATATTAATTTGTTTGTTTATATTACATTACTAACATGCTCTGATGTCTGCCAAATGTCTAAACTCAAGGTTGAAGACTGTAGCAAAAATTACCACCCAAACAAATGGCATTCAGACTGGAAAGCTGGTATTGTACTACTGCCCTACCAGAGCAGTCAAAGGCAATCTATAAGTCAAACTGGCTACGTGCATTTGATTGAATGATTGAAGTGGCCATGTGCATTGTTATTTACATTCCTGTTTCTGAAACGTTCATCAGAGAGCTATCAGTAATCTTGCATGAGTCTTTGCCCTAGTGATGTTATAGTGAGGCCTGGTAAACCTCAAAATCAAGAACAGCCATTATGTGTAAGCAAGGACTTAACCAGTCAGTGTTTTACTGTTGAAGATATTGTATATCCTTTAATTATGTAGCGCCACCTATGGCAGTGCCTCTATGAGTACTAAAGGTGTTGTATACTTCACTGCAGTTGCCCCTTCTGAGCACGTGCTACCTCAGAGGCCACCGAGAGCTGCGGCTGGCCCACCTGGCCCTGGGTGTCATCACCATGGGATATGTGTGGCAGGAGGGTCCACAACAGCCAGCAAAGGTGAGTGAAGGAGTTGATGAGTGGTGAGAGCTAATCAAGTGTCTGTGGTATGTAGGCAATGGCAAGATTCATCCAACAGTCCTTTGACTCATAAACAAATGTTCACTTTTTCCATTTCAAAATGACTGCCAAAACTGTGTAGGTAAAGATAAAATGAACTCTAACATTTAATTCTTTCTCAAATTTCCTGCCTTTTTGAGCCCCCTGACAGGTGACACTTATTTGGTGCGAACAACAGCTCACATATTTCAACCAACTGTAGTCCTTTGAAACGTAAAGCAAAGTTTGTTTACAAACAAATATTACCTAAAACATCTTTTCCTAACTTCGCATCCCGAGTAAGAATTGACTTGTGTTTCCCAAATTCATACATTTGGTCTGAACCTCCTCTGGAAAATTCCCAGCAAATGATTTGCTGAATTTAATTATGCAAAATTCCCAGTCTGATGAATGTCACTATGCAGATTTCTGTTTCATGGTCTGACGTATGACAGGTCCTTCCAAAAGTGCTAGCTGTGCCCTACTGCGCTGTCTCTGAGATGCTGGGACTCCCTCCCATCTTGGTGTATGCTGACTGTGTCCTGGCCAATTGGAAGCTGAGGAACCCAAATGGGTATGGTTCACCAATCTTGTCTTCTTGTCTGACAAATTAACTTTATTTGTATTAGAGGAGATTGTCAATGTAGTAAATATATGGATTTCATTAACAAAACCCTCTCCCCTCTGTCTCTCCCTCTTACCTCCCTATGTTAGTTTCCTCATTATCTGAATACACATTCAAAATATAAATAGGTTCCTGAGGAAGCAAAGTATTTCAAAATAGAGTAATAGCATGTGAGTGTATCTCACAATAGACTTGTGTGCTTTTCTTCTCCCCTGGGGCTCCTGCTGTCCGTACGTGACTTCGGATCTCTCACCTGTAACTTACCAGGCCAATGGAAATTGAGTAAGTGCAGCTGTGTTTCTTTTGGAAAGGAATTAATACCTTTAAGGGAAAACACCTTTGTTGTGATGCCCAAGTGTGACCTATGTCCATGTGTGTGTCAACTGGTAGGAATATGGACACACTTTTCACTGTATTTGGGGAAGACAGCAGCAAGGGCTTCTTCCTGATCTCTTTACTGGTGGAAAAAGCTGCCTCCTCAGGAATGCAGGTATGGCATATGGGGCTGTTGGAGGAGATTGCTCTTTCAATTTATGTTTGGTTTATTAACCTTTTATTGGCATGGCTGCATACAACAATATTTCCAAAGAAATATGTAATGAAACAAATCATGCATAAGAAACATAATGCAGTGAATGAAGTAAATTCATACATAAAGAAAAACAAGAATGAAAACAGAAACCTGCACAGAAATTACATAATGGACACTAATAAAGACAGAAATAAGTACAAAATTAACAATACAAATAAGTATTGTTGGAGATTGTGACTCATTGGTTTCCCTTTATATTGTGATATAAATGTAATATAATGTTGGAGTCAATGCAACACATCTCTCTCTCTCTCTGTTTTATGTTATGTTGCAGCTCAAAATATTTTAAGTGTCTATGTGTTATGACCAGCACTAACTACTGGAGATCTACACATAACATTTCAAATGATTATGTAGATATTGTATCTATATGTTTACTCACAGATATAAGTGCTATTGTGAAAATGAATTACAGAGAAAAGGATGATCAGTCAAGGTGATGTGGCCACACTTGTGATGCTCATTTTTGCTGATGGAAACAGCTTTTTTTTTCAGGGTATCACCATGGTGATGAACTCCATGCTGACCCATGACATCACTGGAATACAGGAGGCTCTTGCAGTAGTAGAGGATTCTATCAGGAAAATGAGGGAGGCATTCAAGCTCATGCATAGTAGGTGATTCACTGATCTGTCATAACCACACAAAATCCATGAGCCACCCATCAGCTTTCAGCTACACCGAAGGTATTTCTGCTGACCTGCTTAGCTGTAGGTCAAATGTACCTGAAGCATTTTCAGTAACATACTTTAACTGTAGGTACATAATACCTGAGTTAGCTCCACAGCAAACAACTCCGGGCCAACCCTATGTTGACGAACTGCAGACACCAAACTAATAGGTGAATATATGTAAGAGGAGAGAGAAGAAGTGCACCACTGCCACTTCATCTTGTGTTAGAGATTTGACATTTTACAAAGTTCTAGTTTCTAAAATCTAATTTTCCCTCAGAATATGTGGACCCCATGGCATTTCACAACAATGTAAGAATCTTTTTAATGGGGTGAGTTCTATTATTATTATTCATATTATTATTGCTAAATATTGCTTTGATATCATTTGCTATCCTTTCAGCAATGGGCATCTTTGGCTCTAACACTTTGGTTTGGGTGTGGTGGCAGGTGGAAGGATAACACTGCCCTCCCGGATGGTCTGTGGTATGAAGGGGTCAGAGAGGAGCCCGTGTGCCTCTATGGAGGCAGTGCAGCTCAGAGTTCCTCTATACAGTGTTTTGACCAGCTACTGGGGGTTAAGTACAGTGACCATACCAGTGAGTATCCCCAATCTCATAAACTACACTAAACATGTATCAAAGTTACTGAACTCAACATGGTTCGTTTGAGTTTGACCATTTGGAAAAACAAGCATTTTTGACATAGACAAAATTATGCAAATGTCTACATTCATATTATAGAAGGACAAGAAAATATCCCAGCTGTGACTAACTGCTTCAGATTCCTACCTACACAAGATTGTAATTTGTGAAAAGTGACCAAACAATAGGTAATTGGCAAAGACCATCCCCTAAGTTGGGTAGCAATATGCCCCAATGAAGGCATTAAATTGTTAGGCTGATAGTTGCTCTAAAATTATTATAGTTCTTGCTCTTTGTACAATATCTTTGCTCTAATGTTCAACCCAACAGGCTGGGCCTATATGAGGAGGATGCAGGCCTACATGCCCCCACCTCACCGGCGGCTGGTGGACACACTGTCCAGTTGGCCCCCACTCCGCACATACATCCTCTCCATCTCCAGCCCAGAGCTCCGTCGTGCCTACAACTCCTGTGTATCAGCCCTGGTAGATCTGCGCTGCTATCATCTCAACACTGTGGTTCGTTATGTGACCATTCCGGGCCACAAGACCGCTGGGATTAGCTGTCCTTTCAGGGGAATCCATGCCATACAGAGGAGCCAGGGAACCGGTGGGACCAATGCCCTGCCCTTCCTGAAAGGCATCAGGGATGACACCAAACAAGCCATGATTACTGACCAATGAAACATACTCTTATGATGTCACTTTGCTGTTCTTTGTCATGGATGGCAGTAGCAGAGAATGCATCAGAATCATGAAAAAGCTTCAAGTTCCTAGAAGAGGCCCTGTCTGACATTATCATCCAGACCCAAACGACTTGATATTCTTCATTTTCTTGATAGTCTGAATGCTATTCATTTATGAAATATGCATTTATAATGATGTACAATTATGTAATTTATAATGTTACTGTGCATTACAGTAGAGTGTTATTTTTCTTCAAATTAAACAGATGTAATTATTTTGTTGTACTTTTGTGCTTGTAAACTTTGATATTGTGTTTACTTTAACTTTATTATATACCTGTACAAGTGCAGTTTTTTTGCAAAATTGTTTGGTAGGATCCAGGAGTTGTGTGCTATCCTTGGCAGCAGACCTTATAAACCCTCAATGAGCAACACTGTTGTGGAGCTGCAATGAATCCCCTCACACTGACACAGAATACAGATCTGTCAAATTTCATATGCTACACAAAAGAGCGCCAAGATGACTGTTATAAAATGCTGTAGTCAATGAAGCTCTCCATTCAAAATAACAATATAGCATGGCTAATAATCGAATTGTGTGGCTAATAAGCTATAGCATGGCTAATAGCTTCAAACTTGTAAAATGACCATCTTGTGAATTACCTCGGTACAATAAAGTTACACATAATTAAGGATCTGTACAGCATTCATACATCATAGAAATAAACGATTTATCAAAACACATGCTAAACAATGAGTTTCAGTGAATCTGTTTTACGAGCAAAAACATCTTACCCCAGCTTCATCATTCTACGCAACTGAGGGACTGTTGGTTAATTGTGGCATGTGTCTCTTCAAAATTGTCACTTTTCATTCTGCCCAACTACAACAGAATGCATGTTTTTTTTAAGAACAACTGTAGGAATGCCAAAGTTCATAACATGAATTTAATAATGTAAGGGATTCTGCAGAAAAAGGTGTGCACCAAAAATGATGTGTGAAATGTAGGTTAAATACCCTGACACAAGGCTAAAGAGTGTTCCCCTGCAAAGTACATTATTATATTTTTGCCTGACTGTGCAACTTGGAGTGCATTACACCGGTTACAGTACAGTCAGTCATCCTTATAAAAATATGCATTTGATACTGGTTGTCCAGGTGAAGATTTATAAAAAATGTCAACCAAATTAAAATGTTTTCATAACATATGTTTGTTACAGGTTTGTAGTTAAAATAGTCTGGCCAAGAAAATAGTCTCCTGTACTGTTATTTAAAAACATAAAAATACTAGGCTACACCACCTTTAAACTTAAAACAGAACTTGCTGAAATTTCCCAGATAAAACTGATTATTCACAGATTAACTAATTTTGTGAAGGACTATTGTAGCCAGTCAACATGTCTCTAATGCTAATTGCTGTTCACCTGAGTAATAGACAAACTTATCTAGGTTCTTTTTCAAAGAACACAATATCCCCAGGCTCACTTTCAAATAATAAACAGGTTGCTCTGGAGAAAAATTCAGATTACATTTCAGTTTCAATTTGAGGAAGAATGTTGACCACAAACATTGGACTATGTGGACCCCATGGCGTTGTCTCAGTCACTGGGATGTATGCCTTATTTTGCACCAGCAATCCCCTCTGGTCATTCCGGCACTTACAGTCTGCTCTACGAGCTAAACTATGCTTCCTCTGTGGCATCTCAACTAGACACAAGCTCATTTAAGTATGATGCTAAATTTATCTTACCTTGATTGTCAAATGTTTCTTCTTAGAAACATTGCTGGAAGCAAATTGCAGGGAGCTAGTCGATTTTTCCATCATGACTTGTGGGCTTGCTCAAGTATCCTTTGTGGAAATATTAAAGCTTCCCATTTGACTTTAGAAATAGTTTCATTCCAATCCTAATACTGTTAAATATTTTTATTATGTGCTTATTTGAAAACAAAAAATGTTATTTGCTAATATAAAAAGTTATCAGTTGTATTTTCTCTTCTTGCTCGACAGTTGGTAACTCAAGTAGGTTTAACATTGTGACTATTGGAAGCAAATTACTTATTACAGCTACAATGCTATGTAATCTTAACAATACATTACTGTATTCAGCTATATGCTAAAACGTAGCTGAATGCCATTTCATTTAATTGTAAGCATTGTAATTTCAGCAATGTGATTCAACTAATGGTCAATTACTAGAGAATTCTGTCATGATGTTTTTGATGCCACTGGTATTCGCAAAATGATGGACAGATCTCTTTTTTGTTTTTCTGACCAAACTGAACTATCTAATGATCTCCACCCTATCTGAACCTTCCCTGCAGACTCACACAAGACCCCTTCCAACTAGCCTTCATTATTTTTCAGACTGCAGCTGCGCCAATTACATATTCCTTTGGAAACATCTTTTTATTTTTCATATGCAGTATATAACACCATACAATGCACACCATACAATAATCATATGCTTTTAAATATGGGAATATGTGAACATAAAAACCTTGCAAAAATATTTATTTTTCAATGTAAATTACAAGCAATGGGAAAGTAATTTCACCCTGAGAGAGCAGGGGGAACACCTCACACCTATCCCTCACAGACCACTGTATTCAGCCAACCACTGGTGGATGTAGAAGCTGTTTGAAGTCAGGACACTTTCCATGCATGAAAAAGTCGACACAAGGCCTGATACTATGGTCAGCTATACCTCAGCTCATTAACAAAATGTAATGGTGTTGCACTGCAATGGCCCATTAAATATATTTCTCCTTTCAACCACTGGATGGTGGTATTGGATAGCAGTAGTAACATCATGCACAAATTCAAGATGTGGTTCTACTGAGATGTGTAACACATTACAATAAATACTGTTCAACCAAACTAATCTGTTATCTGTAAATTACAGGATGCTACTTTTTTTTTTTTTTGAGATATAGAATTTTTTTTATATTGGATTGCTTGCAGCCTTTAAAGAGAAAGAGAAATCTTCTATTCATTTATCTGACTTTTCTGATGATGGACCATAAAAGAAATGGTTCTACAACTTACAGGCATCCATTTTGTTCTACTTATAGTAAGTATAAGATGCCTCCCAATGGGTTTTAGTGAGGCACAGTGCAACCACAGGGAGCATGTTGAGTCTTGTTTGAGGCTGAGTACACTGACTTCACAGCTTCCATCCTTTGTATTTTTTTTAATAGTTTGAATGAATTCAGCTCAACATGTTCAGACAATTTCCAAAATCTCAAAAACGAGGAGCATGACTAAACAAATAATGCATATGGCTGGGAGGAAGTGAGTGGAGCATTGGGCTCAGAGTGCCGTTGTGGAAGCCTACGAGCCCCTCAATGTCCTCTCTGCTGCTGAGTATGCCTTATTCAGTAAATGATAACATTCTGACACTTTTATTAAATAGAAACTGTTGGCTGCAATTCAGTAGCCAACTATGTAGCATACCAGTGAATGGAAATATATCTGAACTGGGATGTCATATATTATTGCTTTGTATCACATATTCATTGCAATATTAAATTACATTATATGTTCGGATAACAATGTTGTACAACTTATTCATTTTAAAAATATGAAAATGATTTTCTTTTTCATTTTGCTTTGGACCCCCCAGGTTGAAGGAAGCCTTTTGTGGACCCCGGCTTTGGAGCACCTGTGATACAAAGTATCACTTTGGTTTGGATTTAGAGGTGGAAAAAAATTGGATCGAACCCTAGTTTAGCCCTGCAGTTAAAAGTAAAAAAAGTGCATGGGTCATTAGACAATAATAATAATAATAAAAAAAGCACAGTAGCAACCAGTAACACATTCAATAAGCAATAGGATGGAAAAACTATCTGACAATATCGTATACAGAGAATAAGTAAGCAATCAGCACACAAATGCTGCAATATACATGCACTTAATTTCCTTGCATCATTTCAATGGAGGCCATCTCACGATTCCTGACAATGAGCACAGACAGCTGAATTCCAGATTTTATAACATTAATACAAACTCTTATGATTATCTAAAAAAACTGAGAATAGTACATCTTCCCACTGGGAAAGGCTTCCATCACATATGCAGGTTTGGTCTCATTGTTACAGATTTAAGCCTTGACCTTAACTGTCATTGGTAGGACTCAACTGATTTCAACCAGTGGTCAGGTGGGTTTGAGTCATCTAAGGTTGCCATGGTTACCACTTCCTTAGTCTTTCCTAATGATCTGTCTGGAGCCCACAGAGTCTGTCAGTCTTTGTCAGTAAAAGATATGTCTCTCATCCAGATACTGCTAACACTCTCATGTTGCATTATGTTGCTTGTAGGGTCTAAAACAGTCACTGAATTCCAGCCAAGTAGCCTACATCATCCACATGCCTCACCTCACAGGTGAAGTTCTGCTGTTCCAGTGTGGGTGACATTGTACTAACTCTTGAGGTATGATTTATGATTACAAATGAAAAGTATGACAGAGGGAGGGAACTTGTTAAAAATAAAAGACAAGCTATTGTTGAGCTTTCACCTGGCATGACTGGAACACTTATGGGAGTCTTGCTCTAAGCCTCTTTGGCTGGCACCCTGAGAGGCGCCTGCGAAGCTGAGGATTTACTGCTCTTTCCTGTGACCCCGCTTGTGCAATTGTTTTGGTGTCAGTGGTGTCTGCTGCTACGTGGCCATCACCAAATGACTAACCTCCTTTAGTGACCCATTTTCACAAGGTTCTTCTCAATCTCAAACATGCATCAAACCAAACTTTTTTTTTTTTTTTTTGTCAGAGATGAGAAAACTGTTCATGTTTATGAAATCTCTATTTAGACTGAAATTAGTTTTGCATTTTAGAATAGCTCAATTGAAAACTGTGATGTACACGATAAAACATGCACACACTTGACACAGTATTCGTTTGTTAACTATATGCGTTCAATACTATTTCAATGGAATTGTCTTTATCAAAGACCCGATATTGTTTTTACAGATAATGTGTATATCTATGCATTTATTTCCGATTATGTTTCAGACGAAGGAGCAATTTTGGCCTGACAGAATGTAAACCATTTGCATGCATATAAATTCCGCTTAACTGGGTGAATCGCTCGACTCTTATACATAAATCGCTGCACCTGTTTAGAGTTGAAATCACATTACCCTACATGCACTGCTATGCCTTGTATACACGACTTCTAGTAAATGTAGTTTAAAATATAAGATTGCATAAATAAATTTGACATCAGTAAACTACACTTCCCATAAATACTACCAAATGTATTTTTTTTCTGTGACATATGCTCGTGTATATACCTGGGAGCAGTAGTGTTTTTACCCATGACCAACTCACAAACATCTCAGCAATATACTTCATTACCCACAACACAGTGCAAGTGGTTAAAATGCCGCCATGTTGTAGGAAATCCGCTTGTGGTGGATTAGAGTTTAATCCGAGGGAAGACGGAGAGAGGCTGGAAGATTGAACGGATCACTATAAACCTAAACCAAACAGGCCCTGAAATAGCGAAATAGATGAAGACAAATGACATTTTCCAACAAGAGAAAGTGACATTAACAAATTGGTTTAAAAATTATATCTGATAAATTACCTTTTTTATTTTTGTACATTTTACATTGGCTGTCTTCAGTTAATTCTGACATAAACTGACAGCAGCTGGAGCGCTACCGAAGGACACAGAAAGCAGAAAATACATTTCGAGCGAGGGAAGCTTCCCCCTTACCCCTTCCCCTCTCAACTCGCACCAAACCTCAGCGAAGAACCGCGGTTTTTGGGTGCCACTGGTGTAGATTTCAGGGTGAAATAATTCGGGGCTTGCTAGCTCACTTGTTCGCTAATTTAACTTGCTCTGACAAATTGGCGAGCTAACGGTAGCTTGTCAGGTAGCTGTATTTTCACACATTTCCTGACGCGAGAAGAAGTCAAACATGTCAGGGAAGGATCAGAACAAGCAGTCCACCACCGAACGGCCAATTAAAGGTAAGATCCATTCAGTCAGCGGTAGATCTACGTTTGGTTTTTGTCGAAATTAACTAAGATAGCAAGCTAACTGGCTATGTTGTCAGCGGGGCGGGTTTTCTTCTCAGCTGTCATGATAACTGGCTAGCTACTACTGAAGCTACCGGTGTCTGTGTCGGATATTTTATCTAGATCGATGACGAACTAAACTAACAGGCTAATGTACTATCGACAGTACTTGTTAATTAGCTAACGGGTAGTGGAGATGGCCCTGATTCATCATAGCAATCTACATAGCAATGAAATAGAGTAACGAAAGCAAATTTGGCAGCTGCTAAGTTCTCAAGTTAGCTAGGTATCATTAGCTAACTAGCTGACCGCAAAATAAACTGCTAGGTAGCCGTTTTTTGTAATTGCTAGTTCAAGTAGCTACGTCTGAGTAGCGATTGGTATGAAGATCTGACTGGTTCAGTTAATGGCATATGTTGCTATTGTGGCACGGGGGCTTTGATTTCAGATTTATGTTTGCTAAAAACACATTGCACTTTATGCTGCATGTCATGCACGCAGACTGTGGATTTGGGTCCCGATCTTGCCGGTCCAGCGAGTTTGATAATGTAACGTTTCGAATCCAGCCGTGTTGTAGTTGTGCTTTTGTGTGTGTTCATGCATCAACAAAAGTATATGGAAAATAATGAAATGGCTCATAAAGAAAACGCACAAATTCGATTTCTTTTTATACAGAGACAGATAAGTTCGGTCATTGTCAAGCTCACAATTTGTTAAGCAGTAGGTTGATAGTCATTACAAACGCGGCCATCTATGCGAGTGTAGGAATGGTTACCTTGAGCAGTTTTTATCCATGGTCCTGGAGAACCCACTTGTATGCTGGTTTTAGTTTCCATGCTTAATTACAAGTACCGAAAGACGCTTTTTAGGTTCAACGATTTCACTACTTAATGCCACAAACACTGTTAATGTTAAGAAAAAAATCTGTTTCAGTTGAATAACTTTCGATCGGATCAGCTCAGGCAACCAATCATGCCAGTTTTTGTATTGTGCTGTGACAAATCATTCATAAAATAGGTTTCAATTTTGTGTTGGGTAACTAAGGGTCCTACGCCGGAATGTCTTAACTGATGAAAGTATGTACACCTGGTCATTGATATGAAGCATTTGTAGAAAATGAAGGCTTCAAAGACAACGAATGGTAACGACGAGCCCGAACTGCATTCTTAAACTCGGTTTAAGCGTGTAATTACGGAATTCAAGCAAATAATTTCAGCGGCCGTAATTAAGAAGTGGTTGGAGCGAAAATCAGCGTACTTTGAGAATCAAATATAAGTTATAATTTGAACTAGTTTGCAAGCGAAGGCGCTAGGCTGTGGATGGTTTTGATAGAGCATTGTTCCCTTGAGGGCATAATATGAGTTGATCTTGGGGGCAGAATAACTATATTTTGAACGTTTGAATGGTGCAGGTGGATGATGCATGTTTGGAGGAGGGCATTCTAATGAAGTTCTTTGGTTCTTGTAGAGATGGCAACCTGACTGATAGTCGATAGTAGTTTTAGAGATGGGGCTGTTGGTGTTTACATTTGAAAATTTCTCATGCAGTTTAATCATACAGAGTCACTATTGGAACATAACAAGGCTGCAGTTTCACCTTCGGGTTCCAGAGGCTCTGCCATGTCCAATTTGAGATGACTGAGGATGCCTATAACCCTTTTAGCCCTTTTAGTTAAGATTCAGGGAAGGTGGGGGATCTCTAAGAATCAGGATTTAAATAGTTTCTTTAGGGATGGTAATGTTGACAGTGAGCATTTGTCTGGAGTTCCTTCTGTTCCAAATAAAAACTGGACTCATGCAATTGATCTTATGAGCCCCTGGTAAGGCACAGATTTTCTTTTGTGATGTGACTGATTGGCAGCTGAGATGCATTTATAACATGCAGAAATAGACTCTTTGATTAGAGCTATGGCTTCCTCCTGCTGTGCTGGTACCAAGAGTGCACTTCAGTTGATCGCTACATGTGTAATAGCTAGATGAGAGTTGAGGATCTGAAGCCTGAATGGAACATTGCTATTTTTTCCTGTTGCTCAAAGTCACACAGTGTGTGCAGTTGTCATGTCTAGAGGAATGACTAGTCACAGACACACACTAGTAATAGATTGTTTGGCAGAACCGTCCTGTTTCTCCTCAGATGAGAAAAGAAGAGAGAGAGATGAAGAGATGCTCAAAGACAGGGCCTGTTTGGTTTAGAGCAATGGGAATTCCAGTTGTCTCTTCAAAGAGCAGTTCTACATGCACTTGCAGAAAAAGTCACACATGCATGTATGCATGCAAACACACCAACACAGCACCCTCAAACACACTATGCCTGCAGTTTCTTAGTGTATCAGAGGGAGTGTGCTGTCTGTAGTGCTAAATACATGGCCCGTCCTGCAGTACGGGTGTCGGGGAGCCACAGACTGAGATCACTCAGAGAGCAAGACCAAGGGGTTCTTTCATTCAAAGTACAAAGCAGAATGCTGTAACATTACCTTCAAAGTCAGGAGCAAGTTCAAGGTCCATTACCACAAAGTTGCTGCTTTAAATGTCTTATAGCTATTTTTAGGTTCCATGGCTTTTTGGGTTTAGGTTTCGCTCTGGCCTTTATCTCCAAGGTGAATCCCTAAATTGGGGATGCCCCCCCGCCCCCCCCTTCCTTGCCTGCTTCTGTGCCCCTTCCAAACCAGTTCTGTAGCATTCCCTCTTGCAAACATGGCAGGCACCTGCATGTGTGAATTAGATCATGTTGTTTAAAGTCAAGGCAGAGACAAATGGCACATGTAGAATATATCTTTATGTTTATATATATATAGTCTTATATTATATTATAATATAAATTATTTTATATATAATATATTATATATATAATATAATTGTCCCCCAAACCTTAAGTTTAGGCAAATCATTGTTACATTCAAGGAATTTTAGTTTGGAGATTTGAGGATTACTTTACATGAACGTCCATATGGCACAGCCTCTTCAACCTCTGTTCTTTTGAAGCCTTACAGGAATAACACTGCAGAAGTGTTACAGCCAGGTATGCTAATGAGAGCTTCTTGGCATTATGGGATGCCTGTCAAAGTATGGGTTGTTTTACATTGACTAAAATGGGCAACTTGTATATGCCTTTTTATACTAATAAAAATATAATATAATAATATAATATTAATAAACTAACAGCATTACTTTATTTTCAATTTATGTAGTGTTTACACTGCTGTGTTAGATGTTTCACCAGGTTCCTGAGGGAAAGTCAATGTGACAAGACATGTGCCTGTACAGAAAGCTAATGCATAGTTGTCCAAGACTGTCAGGGTGGCAGTTTGCCACAATGCAAACTACCACGTGAGCTGATTCATGTATGAATATGCAAAAAGTGAAAAGGAAAGTGTAAGGCTTGTTTGACTGTGATGCTTACATTTCTGGTTTTTAAAGCACAATTTGCATAATTAAACAGACTTTGAAAATGCAAGTCCTGTATTTAATGTCAATTTTGGGATAGGAGGACATGACACACTACCTTGTAAAAGCTTTCTTTGGGGACCACTGTAATGCCTGGCCTCGACCTATATGGTTATGCAAAACTGCACATACAATCATGCACAATCTGAGAGTTTCCATGTAAAAATATTTAACCACATGAAAACATTTTAATGCCTGTTGCTTTATGTATGGGTGGGGTTCACAACATCCCCCACCTCTGAACTTATGACCTCCATGCAATTAAAGATCACATGTATTTGACTGTGATTACATTTACACGAGTCTGTCTGTGGGGGTGCGGTGGGGCGGGTGTTCCTTAGCACATCCTTTGTACACTACCTCTGGAGGTGGCTTCTACATTCCTCTGTTTATTTTACAGAAATCATCTTCACAATATTTCTCTTTCTTATGGCATAAAAAGTGAGATGTTTTAGCCAGTTTTCAACATTCAAATCAGTCCTATCCTTGTGTCTTACCCTTCAACAGGAATTTGAAACTAAGTATTTGCATGACTGTGGTAGTCAAGTACATATTTTTAACAAGAAGGGCTAATGTTAAGTCACCCATAACAATCTAACTCCTGAGAGAGATGGCTAACAGTGTGCTTTTTAAATTGTTGAAAGGCTTAGACCTGGTATAGTCCTTCATGTAGCCCGTGTCAGAATGTTTTGTGCTGAAATTGGTGTAGTGGGATTAAATATCATTGTCTTGTGCAGCTCTACATTATGGTATTTAATGACACTCGTAGTTGTTCATTACTCTATAGAACAGGTTTTCTCACACCCAAAATATTTGCAAGCTTACACTCTGATAGTTTATCAACATTTTACAAAGTAGTAATGTAATTTTTAGACAAAGTGTTGTATTTTCACATTTAAATTTTTGAATTGAGTGTGAAACTGGCTAGCATTTTTTCAGTACAGTTTTCTTTGGTATTCACAGGCATGTCCCTTCACTGCACTGTCCCCTATCAAATCTGGAACATGCAGACAATCTAATGAATGTCCTCAAAGTCCCCCAGTTAAGCTGCATAGTCATTGCAGAGGAGTACAGTTCATGGTACACTCATGCTAAATGAAACATTTCCTCCCTGGATGATTCTACAGACAATTATGCACCACCTGGCTGAGTTTCAGCCCCATGTAGTTCTGGCATTTGATACCATGTCATGGTGCTTGTCATTAGATACATTGTTTCTCATTATAAAAGGAATTTGTTATTTATTATAATCATTTTACATGAAAGTGCTTGTTGGTTAGAAAATGCCCTGTGATTTGAATATACTTTATTGGCCGCCACACCCTGCAACTTAAATTATTGTACTAAAAATAAAAATATTATAATTGCAGAATCCTCAGTATGGATGGTTTGTTGGGCATGTATGGAGAGGGATTGTAGGCCAAATTCTCTGGCCCTCACACCCAGTGCCAGCTGGGCCGGGACATCCCAAAGCCAGTATCTGTTTCACCCTGAGGTGCAGCTCTGTAACAGAACTGCGACTGCTACGCATGCATGTATACGTGTGTGTGTGTGTGCTTGTTCATGTTTGTGTGCATGCTTGCATGTTTGGTGATTGATTGGGGGTAGTCTGTCCCAAAAGTGACAGAAACTGTTGAGGTGTATGGAAAAGGGACAGAGCTAGGGAGATGGATTTTTTGTATTTCCTTCTAGACAGCGCTTGTTACTCCTCTGGCTGTATCCCCTCTAACACCCCCCTCCCCCCCACCCTACTTGTCCTGGCTGTCTGAGTGCTAACACTGTGCACATCATCTCCAGCAGCTATCTAACCCAGATACTGTCCTGAACACAGACCGATCACATCCGTCCAAGTGTGCAAAATGCAAGCATGGACTATCACCTTGCAGACGAGCCATGTTCCTGCCTGGCAAATCAATAACACCAGAGAACATGTATGAACTGAAGGTGTAGATTCCTGTCACTATTACATTTGTTCATTGGGGTGTGAAGAGCATCATCTACTACAGAGTGATGTGAAATTCTCACAGATTCCAGAGAATTCTGACACGGTTTCATTTTCACTGAAATGAAGGTCTTTGGCTTGTATTTATCGCTTTATTTCTCTGGTGGTAGGAAAGGAGGGATGGAGAAAAACACAATATCATAGACTGTTGTAAAAGGCTTAATCCAGTGATCTGATCCCGTGTATGTTACAATTAATATCCATTTAAATGATATGTTTGTGTTTCAGATTTAGAGGAGAATAATCCAGGCTTTTTTATCCTTTACAATTACAAGCGTATGGAGATCCTAGGAGTCTACCTCTGAGTTGAAAATGTCATTTTCCTTTACACCAATCAGCACACTTAAAGTAATACCAGTGAATTAATTAACTGGTAGACCTATCTACCAGCGAAGAGAGAGATTCAGTTTGCAGCTTAGTTGAATACAGTGAGCTTTTAATTTGTTGAATATCTTTTACCTAATCCCCCTTCACCCCTTGGCACCCCATTGCCTGGGTCCCTAATATACTTGATTATACTCTGCCCCACTCTAAACCAGGGCACCCAAAGGATTGCCAAGTTGTGAGTGACACAGCAGGAGTCCACCCACAGTATCTGTACAGGGGTGTGGTAGTGCAGTGATATTTCAGGATGTCTATGAGGATGGAGTGGTCGATGAGGGACTTGATAGTGATAGAGCAATGTATGGATGGCGCTCAGAAAACGTGATGGGTGCAGCCCTTGTGGGTCAGATCTTGCCACAGCACAGCATTCTGACTGTTGCAAGTGGTAACACAAACTGTCTGGCCGCCACCCTGCATGTGTAATTACTCTGACCTCATGCATGATTAAAGCCCCTCCCCTGCTCTGAGGCCGCTGCCCCCTGACGTCAGAATGACTGACGTTTGCTGCAGGAGAATGAATAGTTGAGCTTTTAATGTAAAAAAACAATAGGAAAAAAGGAATAATTTTATAAGAAGTAAATTGAGAATTAACTATGTCAGCTAATGATCATGTGTATATGTGTCTGTCTACCTTCTGGTTTCTGGATTTGGGTATGCAGGTGTGTATAAGCTTGCAGTTATATGTGTGTATGCATGTGTGTGTCTGGCCATGTAAGGGTTTCTGCGTTTTTTGAGTGCATATGTGTGGAATGTCAAGTAATAAACATGACTTGACACATTTTGTTCTGATTGCCGAAGAGGATGTTAGCTCTACATGAAAACAGTGTTGTATTCAAGTATATGTCTGTTTGACAGTGCTTTGAAACAATGGTTATAGTTTCAGAAAAACTACAGATAATACTTTGTGATAAATCTCTGTGCTACTAGCAATTTGTCATTCAATCAAACCTGACAGTCCTAGTGTGAATGCCAAATGTGAATGTGTACACCTAAGTATTCATAGTCATGGGAGTACGTAAGCCAGAAGGGTTCAACAATATTCTTTTCTTACAATTTCATATTTTATATGAGAAATCCAGATAATTAAATTCATGCTTAATTACAGAGCAACCAAAAGTTCAGCAAATGCAGCATTATATTGTAAGGCCAAATAACAGTTGTAGCTCATACATTTATCATTTTATAGATGTATCTTACTATGCATGCATATATTGTAAATTTTGGAAAGCACATCATTGTACTACTTTCTGAAAACACATAATTGTTCTATTTAAACTCAAAATGAGTTTTTTCATAAGGCACATTGTTTAACAATGCTTTCTCTAGGCTAGTAATTCAAATAATCAAAAACGCAACTGACATTTCAGGTAAAAAAAAAAAAAAAAAAAAAAAGAACAAAAACAAGACATCAAGAAGAGAATTTGCAGACTTCACTGGTACTTTCAATGAAACCAAATCTCTCAAGCCTTGGATAGGGAATTTTACCTGGGTATAAAATGAAGATATGTGCCATGATTACCAACAGTTGGCAGTTATGTCTGTATGACACAGTGGGTTTATGCAAGACCTCTGTATTTATGAAAAAATAGCCCACATGCAATATGCTTTTGTAAACACATGAAGTAAGGAATTTACAAACAAACTCATATTAGTTGCCTCCAAGTCCTTTGTTACAAGTCTGGGTGAATATCATGATGACTCAGTTACCAAAAGCATGGCTCGCCTGACTCCTGGACTGAAATACTACAACGCTGTCAGTTGTGATATCTAAATATCTTGTTTTCTTTTGGTACTTGTCAACGAACTAAAATAGCTATGCTATCATAATATTTATACTTTATTGGAAGCTGAGAAAAAGGACATGATTTGAAAACCAGTAGTTTTCATCAGAAGCTCTCCAACTTTGGGTAGTTCCACTTTGACATTAGACTGACAATGTGCGAAGTACTATACAAAAACATTACATTTTTATGTAAATGTGATAAACAATATCACCCAAAATTATTTAATGTAGTTTAGTGAACTGTGTGGAGAAAAAAATGACATTGAAGCCAGAAACAGAACAAACATAAGCAAAGAGGAACACTGGTCGTAAGTTGAAGCTCACCAAGAGGAACATACATGCACTTACCATGAAGCCTGCTAATCACCCCCAAAAATAACCACAGAATTTCAACAGAATCATTTCAGCTTCACAAAGCTAGTATTCATGGCAGGACCACCATTCAAAAACTGCTTGGTTCCAGGGCACAAACATCAATGCAGAAACATGTATGACCTGATGTAAGGAGCACAAACACTGGATCCTGGAGCAATGGAAAAAGTGATTACTCTGCATGGTCTTAACGGCCAAATAATATGAAACCATTTTACAACACCAGTGCACAATATGGTGCAAGTACTGTTCCTCAATCAAGTTCCAAGATGGTGAAGTATTTGCAGAAATGTGCAAATACTGTACATTTCTAAACAAAACGTAGAGTGTTTCATGAAGTTTCACGGAAGGCCTTCAGTGACATCTGCAATCACCAGATCTAAACATACCTGAACCCATATGGGAAGTTCTGGAGTGCAGAGTGGACTTTGACCTCCCTCATCCCTCAAAGGACTGGAGGCGTTCCTCCTTGAGGAATTGTCCAGCATCCCACTACTCACGGTTCTGAATGCAAAGAATGGCCTTAGTCCTTTTAAGTAGCTATATTCATATATTGTTCAGTGTTTCTGTTATTTTCTCCATCTCCTTTATGTAAATAGACATTTTATCCAGATTTCCTCAAAGCTATGTTGCCAACAAGTAATGAAAAGAAGGGGTGCAGATATGTTGGAGCAGTAATATTCTACAGGGTTTTATTTTAGGTTGGTGCAAACTTCACTTGGATTCAGCAAAATGACCATTCCTAAGTCCACTCACCTTTGTAAACAGATATTTTAATGACAGAACCTTTCAGTTCTTGAGATAATGAGAAAAAGAACATGGGAACAATAGTTTATTACAATCCATTGTATCTCAGTCAATATAACTGCATGGTACAGTTCTGTATGTTACCTGTATCCTCACACTGATGCTTACCATAACCCTAATTAATTAGTATTTTTCACTCTGATTCCCCTTTGTACAATTTAATTTTAGTTTGTTTAATAATATTTAGTATCAAATTATACAATGATAATAGTACAACATACAAATTCCTTTTCACAATACTGTACATTCACTTGATTTTGTGTGTATGTTGTAGTGAACGAGTCTGCCCACATGCATGTATGTGTGTGCACTTGCTCTAATATATACATGCATGTATGCCAGTGTTTGTGAGACTGCTTGCATGCCTGTTTGTGTGTGCGAGCGTGCTCAGCACTTGCATTTTACCAGTGACTGACAGCCATAAAAGCCCCCCCTCTTGATAATGATGCAATTGGTGTGACTAATGTGATCTCAGTGATTATGGCCATTTCCATGTAATTGCCTAATGACACACTGGAAATTCCTGGGAAGACAAGGTTTTGTCTGCACTGCGCGCGCACGCGCGCGCGTGTGTGTGTGTGTGTGTGTGTGTGTGTAGGAGTTAATGTTAAGGATTATATTCAGAATGTGATCTGTGCTTGTTACTGTGTGTGCACAGTTCCTTGCAATATTTCCTTTACACTGAGTCTATTCCAGTAAAAAGATCATCATTGTCTAAAAAATCCTCTGGCTCATGGTAATAATTTTTAATCCAAGATTGTACTTGATTCTGTGGAAATCCTTCTGTGGAAAAAAATATGTGCAAACACAGAAACTATGACCAAACAAACCAAGGGAATGCACTCCTCCGTTATGTCAAACCTGCCTGGCTAGTGTTGAATGCAGCCATCGGAATATTTTCTTGAGGTTTATCCATTTTACTTAGCAATGTGTGCCACCATGACTCTGTCAAGAAAAGTTTGCAAAGCAATTTTACATTCTGTTGCAGGTGAATTTAATATCTATGAATCAGTACTGACTTATTCGTCACATAGCTTCATGATAGCTACTGACCTAATTAGCAGCCTTGAATTAGCTTTGAGCTTTGCAGCTGATCAGACAGCACTTGTACACAAATCTTCATAATTCACACAGACACACCCACATAAGGTGACACATACACATGTACCTGTATGCTCACAGCATGCCTCCCTCCACACGCATACACACATTTGTTTCCATTTGAAAACTCTAGCTAGTTAGCTGAATACTGAGGAGGTTGCTCAAATTGTCACATAAATTTTGAGAATGTTTGTCTAACATTAGCTAACATGGCACCATGATAAATTACTGACTACCTTGGCTGGCTGTTAGGTATAAATAATCAGTGATACAGGTGCCACTAGCTAATAAAAAAGGCAGGCACTCTGCTTTAGCTGTCAAACCAGCTGAGACTACCTACCAAGCTATAATCATGCCATTAGTATTCTGCCAATGTATATGTCTCCATGCAAGGAAGGATGGTGTATTTGGCTTATGAGTTAACTAGATAGATAGATAGCAAGCTAGAGGATAGATGATACTGTCAGCTAGCACCGACTTGAATAACTGTCTTGCTCTCAGTACTTCCACAGTGGTTCACCATCCAATCACCAACATTGTTCTGTAAGAACAGCAGAAATATGACCACTTCAAGTGGCTGTCCACCTAGGTAGCTAAATTGCAGCTGGTGTTAGCGGCTGTCTACAGCTGTCCATTTTGGCATACATTTGAGTTTGAATGTAACTGCTAAACAATGGCACTAGTTTGAATAGTCTTGAATATTGATTGCAGCATGTACAAGTACATTCCTAAAACAAACATCTAACTTATCATTTGAACTGAAAAGCTAAATTCTAGTGGAACAAACTTCAAACTTAAGGTCTGAGCTCCCCACTTGCACACACCTTCAGGTATTAAACCAGGTGAAACTAGCAAGCTGGCTTCCAGCTATCCAGTCCAACTTACTGTGGTATGTTAATGGTACTGTCTAAACAATAGCACAGATATTTGGCTGACCAGGTGGCTTAACAGCAGCGTACAGTTATATATTGGCAGGTAAAACTAAGTCATGATGCTCTGTTATGTTAGATGAGTAACATTAAGCATAAAGGTTATCTAATCAACTTCTGAAAACTTGTACATTTATAGACTAACACTGATACTATATCACATAACTCAAACCCATCATTCCATTTCTGTCCATATTTTGTCATACAAATCTTACTGTAATCTCTCCTAATAAAGGTTACTTTTTCTCAATACCTAAATATTGAAACTGGAAGACCAAATATTCAGGCAAATCAGCTTATTTTAATGATGGATTTTTCCTAATGAATGGACGAGAAACAAAGCAGAAATAAAGATAAGGTAGTATGCTGAAAGATCTGTGCAGCAAAGATGAGCCAGGGCGCAGAAACTTTTAAAGCATTGAGTTAAAAACCCAACTGTTGAAAATGTAATAAAAACAAGTTTATTCAAAGTTGAGTGAAAACAGCATTTTTTGCATTTGTTGATGTAATGGGAATCAGTAGATTAGCAATCTCCAAATTAGTATTGGCTTTGGAACCTATGGTCAGCATTGGTCAATAGTGATAGTAATGTTGTGGTCCTTCTGCCTGTCTAATGGGTCATTTGCCAGTCAAATCCAGTGCGTTCATGTGGATTTCCCTGTAGCCCCAATGCAAATCTACATCCTGTGCAGGTGCTGTGGCCGCATCCCTCCCTAACAAGCACTGTCTTCTACTTTTCACTGCCTCCAGCACTCTGCTCTGTGTGAGTGTTACCCCTACAAAAATAAAAATGGAACACAGACCCACAATGGGATAGACACAGTCTACAGGATAGACACCAATCACCCCCCCCCCCCCCCCCACCAACTGACCCGCACTGGTTAGCAGGTTATTGAATGTGGTGGCCCATGTCCATCTTGTGTGACCACATTTGAGACACCTTAAAATAGAAAACGAATGTATCGTAATACAATATGTGTGAAATATATTGTATTACAATAGTCACGACACTAATTGCTCTTTAAATAACATACATCTCATCTTTATGTTGCCTAACCTTTCTTTAAAAAACAGTTGAATTTCTGGTTCTGGCACTTCAATTTTTTTGGCTAATTGATATGTGGTTAACATAATTTTGCATGCATGTTTTCTGATGTGCATTGATTGTTTATTTAGCCAGGTACTGCAGAACATTAAAAAAAGAGAACCACTGTTTTAGGGAAAGATTTCAGTGGTGAAATCTTGGCTCCTAGTGCTGCAGTTCTGGTGGCCAGATTGCCAAAATGGGCCCCATCACTGTGTGATCTGAGTTCTGGAATCTGGATTGGAGAGTTGAGGGTTTGTGTGGAGATTGCTTGGTAAAAATGCACGGAGGTGCTCACCCAAAGCACATTTAACCAGGGTCCTTGTGCAGACCTGGAAAAGTATAGACATTCAGAAAACATTTAGAAAAAAGTATGGACAACCGATTGTCATAATAATATAGACACACAAATGATGTCAAGATTGTACATAATTGCTTAAAGAAATCACATAGATTCTATAGATTTTCTCTGCGTAATATATCACTTTAGATCTTTTCCCTTTTTATAGGTTTGTAGGTTAAATCACAAGGTGCAATATTGGTGACTCCTACTGGAAATTATTTCTTTTCCATATTCACCAACACATTCCATCCACCACAGAGTAAAATAAATCAGTAAGGATCACAGTTACTGAATTCTATCATTAAGATGATGCAGCTGTGTATTTGAATTTCAATATTTATTGAAACAAATATAAAATTGAATTGAATGTAATTCATGACCTTTGAATATCAATTCAGTGGTCATGCTTTTTGCAAATAGCATGGAAATTGCCTTGAATTTGTTGATGAGGAAGGAGCTAGAACTCAATGTCAATATCAGATAAATTAAACCAGTTTTTGCTCGTCAGTCATTCAGATATTCAGCCTTCCTGGAACCTGAGAGGGAGTCTAATTCCGAAAAACAGCATGAACTCGCAATCAAAGGGAAACATTCCATTTATAATTGCAGTTTAATGGCAGTCAGGTGTTAAGGATGAACAACAGTGGCAGTAAGCATGTTCTTGATTAAGGCTCCAGTAGAAAGGAGATGGATGTGCCCAGCAGGAGAGCAGTGCTTGTGCTCAAATAACAATCAGACAATTTCAGAATATTGCGAATTTAGTGGAGTTCCAAAGAATATTCCATGGCTGGCCTAGAGATATTGCAAATGAGTTGTTCCTAAGAACAAGCTGTGCTTATAGTAACAAATCTTTCCTGTTCTGACTATTCAGAGTGTGTCTGGGTGTGCCTGTGGGCTCTTTCCTGATATGGTCATGGTCAGTACTAAAGGGAGCGTATCTGAGCGTGACTCAGGGCATCAGCATTGATACAGCCTCTGTTGAGGTCAGTGATAGAGGTGGTTTCTGAGGACATTGTTGCTCTAGCATGGTTTAGAAGCAATGTCTCTTAGCAATGTCTCTTCTCCCTTAGATAACCCTATGGAGAAACAGCACTCCCACCTTTCCATTGTCATGTGAGAATTTCATGTGATCGAAATGGGAGGCAAATTTTAAAGTTGTATCTACTGACAGTTACCTTTCATTACAGAATTTGAAAAGCTTTAATGGGAAATAAAATTCATCTGTCATTATTATGGGCAAGAAAATATACTAATAAGGTCATAGGCTGTAACCAGTTGGCCTAATATAAACAAAACACCGGCTGCACGTGGATGCATGCTTGAAGTGTATTTGTGGCAGAAGCACAGAGTTACTGAACCAAGAAGCTGCTGTGAGTCATGAAACTTTCCACAACAGAATAGTGTGTATTTCTGATGAAATCGGAAAATGATTTGGGCCAGGAGCATTTGTATTCAGTGATAGCAGATGCATTTTAATTGCAGTCAGAAGTTCTCAGTATATTCTTACATCATCACAGTAGCCAATTCAGCTTGCCACCATAACCAGCCGGTATATCATGCTGGATAACTAGCAAGTTATAATTAAAATATGAGAGTCACACCAGGAACACAGTGCATGTTAATTATGTTGTTGCAGATCATCTTTAATCTCTCTTGCTGTGATTGTGTGAGCAATATGCAAAATACATTCATTCACTTTTAATAGTCAAACATACCTTTGTTGTTTAGTGTTTTCCACCCCTTGCCAACCCGAAATAACACCCCTCCCCATTAGGTCAGCTAGGGTCAAAATGTTTGAGCAAGCTATGACCCTGCATTTATCTCTTCTGTTTCAAAATTGGTGTGAAGGCTTACATTTGTTAGTTGTGACCAGAGGGTAAAATCTGAAATGCTATTCAGAAAAGCTGCATAGGACCTACAGATTTAAGTTGCTACATTTAAAAACAAGAGTTTACTCTCCAAAAAATGTATCTAATTACAGTTACCAGCTATAGCATATTTTTGTCACTGGTCAGATAGATTGTGTTTGCATGCATAAGTGCACACATGTCTGTGTGTTGCACATGTGTTTGTGAATTTGTTGTCCATGTGGTGCATGTGTTATGAGCCCCTGTGCCATCATTCTGATGCCCCCTGCCATTCCACAGCGGTGCCGTACCCCCCCACGACTCGCCTCTCCATGAAGGAGCTGTACGAGGATGGGAAGCCCAAGGTAGAGGTCCTGAAGTCTCACCTAGTGAAGGAGGGCCGTTTGGAGGAGGATGCAGCCTTACGCATAATCAACGATGGAGCCAACATCCTGCGCCACGAAAAGTGCATGCTGGAGGTCGAAGCACCTATCACAGGTACAATATGCCTGTCACTTGACTCACACAGCACCAATCACAGACATAATAGGCACATGTCTCACCTCTTACCTGTCAAAGGTATGCCTGTCAGGACTCACTCTGCCTTAATCAAATGTAAAATGTCACATGACTAATACCGGACATATGTATCTACCTATAGTATGCTACATATAGCATGTTACCTTGGTAAAGGAAATGACAATTATGTGAGGAGTGAATGCAGGTATATACACAGTCCTGCTCCTCTCATAACTCTCAGGTGTAAAGGGTGAGTAATAAATCCTGTACTGGGTAAACTATGGATGAAATTCTGACTGTGTGCTGTGGCCTGTGAATTTGTGTGTTCTGATGAGAGTTTCTGTCTTCAGTGTGCGGTGATGTCCATGGTCAATTCTTTGACCTAATGAAGCTGTTTGAGGTGGGTGGGTCCCCGAAC
Source organism: Albula glossodonta (assembly GCA_019788955.1). Classification (NCBI taxonomy): domain Eukaryota; kingdom Metazoa; phylum Chordata; class Actinopteri; order Albuliformes; family Albulidae; genus Albula; species Albula glossodonta. The sequence goes on from JAFBMS010000003.1 coordinate 18,275,991, forward strand.
AACACACGCTATCTGTTCTTGGGAGACTACGTGGACCGGGGATACTTCAGTATTGAGGTGATTATCCTCCACACACACACGCACACACACACACACACACACACACACACATATACACTGCACAAAAATGAGTCCTCAAGCCCCTGGTCACCCTAGTGGTGCGTGTGTGTTTGTGTGCACTATATGCATGCAAACACTTTTACAGCGCCTTTATCTGCCAGTGTGGGTGCCAGAAGTGTCGGGCTTTGTCTGATTGAAGTCTCTGAGCTCCCCATCCCACAGCAGGCCCCTGTCCCTGAGCCACTGCAGGGGTCCCCCAGGCCCCTTAGAAGTCTGGGAGCTCAGGCAGGATAACGGAGAACCCCTTTGGTTGTGGGGGCGGTGATTTGGGGATGTACAGCAGGTAGTGCCCTCACTCTTACTGAGGGTCAGGACGCCCACCGACCGCGACAAGCGATTGAAGGCCGGGTGGCTGAAATGTCAGAGGAGGAAGGGGTCATGCCAGGTACAGAGAGGTGGGCTTGGAAGCCCATCACAATCAAACCCTCTGTAGGGCACCCCCCACACACCACTCCAACGCTCACATGGCAAGAATCGGGGAAAAGTTACCTCACCTTTAATCCAAAACCTCCATGTCTGGCCACTGTATTACACACTATGGAGAGAAGTTCATGTTTATAGGCAACGTGCAAGGGCTCTGTAGGGTTCAGCAGCACTCATGTTTGGAGATGAGAGAAGAGGCCAGCAGCTCAGTGGGTTATGAATGCTTTTTTTTGACGAACAAACGAGTGAGTGATTGAGTGTTTCAGTTCCCCTTTATTGAAACATTGCATAACTTATTTGCAAAAAAAAAAGTAAAATTAAACCATAACAGTAATGGTCTTAAAAGAGGCTAAAAGTGGCAAACACCAAAAAACAAAGACACAATTAAAACAACCACAAAAATAATTTAAAAATTTATGGTTGATACATTCATAAAACAAGATAAAAAAGATCAATAATGTACAAATATATACCAGTTCTCAACTTAAAAAGAGAGGAAGAGGGAGAGAGAGATGATCTCTGCCTTTTTGGATAGGAGCTGAGCCATAGGTCTGACTGCAGGGACTAGCTTTGTCACATAGCTTCCTCTCTCAAGAAGCGAATCAGATAAAACATTAATGTTTCTTAAGTCAAACCCACAGCTGATAGTCTGCGATGATAAAGTGGCACATCGATGATGCATGGCTTTGGTATTTGTGCTGATTAGCTATTATAGCTGTGGGTTGCCTTTAGACAGATGTGTGCAGTAGACTATATTGTTGTTTTTCTTTGGCTGTTGATTTCTGTCCTTCCATTTAGGGAGCTGTCACTCTAACGTGCACAGCATTTGACTCCCAACCCTCTCCAGATGACCTCTGTCTGGCCTGCTCATGATAATCGCTACAGCAGTGGTATACAAATGGAATTTCACCCAATGTGAAGCCAACACTGCTCTCACTCTGTTTCACACTTGGCACATGTTGAAAGAGCAGCAGTTACATGGTGAAAAAGAAAGTTTAAAGCCCTCTGCACACCAAACTGGTGCCCCAAAGTCCACTTACAGAATACACTCCAAGTCTGTGCAGGTCGAACTCTCTGGAAAGCAGTGAAGGACCTATCTTTCTGTTGTCTTCACAATTAAGGGGATATTTTTTAGGTCAACCTTCCTCTTCACATTCTACAAATAGCTGATGTAATGGTGACAGCAAAGGAAGGGCCAAATTGCACTTGAGGCGTTTTCAAAATGAGCTTTAAAAAGATTCTGTTTTTACCATATGAAACCACATTTTCCTGTTTGTATTTGAGCAACTACATATAATCAAACTTGCATATGAAAGTGCTGTGGCTGATTTATGGAATATTTTCAGAGTGCTGCATTGCTTCACTGAGTTACTACTTGCCTCATCTGGATCTCAAATCCTCAAGCTGTTTCAGTCACCTGCTCTCTGATTGGCTGAGTGGGTAAAAGCTATGTACTGGTGTATAAGCAGGATTGTCTGTGATGTCAAGTGAGGCTCCTCTGCACAATATGACCATTACCCATTGATGACCAGCTCACATAGTAATTTGGCCAAGGTAGCTCCTAGTCAGTGTGCCCTCTGTTTTGGCCTTAAAGGAGTATCCCAGCATTTCTTATAAAATTATATGATTTTTCTCTTGCCTTTCATGTTAGTGAATGGTTCCTTTTATAATTCTTCTTGCCATTATTTGGTGATATATAGCCAACCAATCTGCAAAAAACCTGCACAGCAACATTATCAGGTCTTTTTTTTCCAATACATTTAATACTGGGTGATATCAGAATAACTTTACTTAAAAGAAAAAAATGTAATCTTAAATCATAATTCACTACTTTAATCTGTTCCGTTCAGAACTGTTCTGTCAGCTGCAGCAGAGTCAGCATGCTTTTGCAGTCCTGGTTTGAGAAAATCAGCACCTGCCAGTAACCTACAGGTGAATTTGAATAATTCCTCCTGGATCAACCAAAAACATAAAGGGCAGGAAATCATGCCATTTTGTAAAATATACTTTAGTACTCCTTTAGCCACTGGATACAAGATAAAGGTTGCATCACCAATCAAATCAGTTAAGTGTTACTGCAGAATAATTTATGATGTGAGCTCTGGCCACTCACAACTGAAATAAATTCTTAAATTAGGCACCTAATGTGATGTAAGTGGAAAATTGACACGCCTATTGTAAGGCCTGACCAATCTGGAAGTGTCTGCCTGGGCTGAAGCGTAGCCCAGAGAGTTGCCCCTCTGCTGTCTCTGCAAGCTCCACTACCTGTATTTAATCCCTGCTATGCAGAGGCCTACACAAGGCCCTGTAGCCCCCCGGGCTCTGACCCCCCACCTCTCTTCCGTATCTTCCGCAGTGCGTGTTATACCTATGGACCCTGAAGATCAATCACCCCACCACACTGTTCCTGCTCAGAGGGAACCACGAGTGTCGACACCTCACAGAGTACTTCACTTTCAAACAGGAGTGTGAGTATGTGGGTGTGAGTGTGGGGTCGGGTGTGTCTGTGAGAGATTGTGTATGTAAGGTGTATTGCATCGCTTTTATGTGCGTTATTTCATCTTCAAACAGGAGTGTGAGTGCCTGTGTGCATGAGTGTTTGTGTGAGGAGGAGAGAAAGACACACTGTTTCCTGTCAGTATTGTCAGTATTATTGTTACTATTAATATACTTTCCAGGTGACCCAAGTCTGCCTCTGTAGCTCTCAGTGTGTGTGCACAGTTTTCCTTTTAGAGGTGTATATTTACAGTATTGAACTCACCAGGGAGTTACACCTAGCTTCTGAATCACTACGTCAAAGGTGAAGTCGCCTTTTCAGTCGATCTGCAGCAATACCCTTCTCAGAGACAGCAGTTCGAACACCCTCCCCCCAACCCCCAACCCCCCCCAGCACCTCCCCTTTATCCCCTTCCCCCCCTACTCTAGCCTGCCCACTCGCTAAGGCAGCAGCCAGTGTGAAACTGTGGCTTCCTGTCTGTTTCACAGAACCTCTAATGTGATGCACTGAGAGAGGATGACAGAGTCAGAGAGAGGGAGTTATCACAGGGGTCCATCATAGGGGGGACTGGAGTAGCATAGTGAAGGGGGCACGTTGCACGGGGGCTTTGGTAATGAACTGAATTCTGGGAGGGGCAGTGCAATGAAAGTCACCCTGCATGCATACCCACGCACACAAAATGGTGACTGCTTATGAAGGTTTAAAGATGTGCTGTTAATAGAGTGCAGTAATGGTCAGAGTTCAGGCCGCACTGCACTTTCCCAGACTGCTACTCCATCCCCTCCTTCAGGTCTTTAAACCACACTGACAGAACCATTCTGATGTCTGGAGGAGTGTGGGGAGTGACCCTCAGTTATTTCTGGCTAATCAAAGCTCAGACAACCGAGAGAACCAACAGAGCACCGACCTGTGCTGTTAATTTAAAACTTACTGCAGTAAACCCTTGTTCAAGTATATACAATGCACTGAAACCAGATATGAAGGGAGACACCCATCTGCAGTTCCTGACAAATGGGAGTGTGTCCTTTCTCTAGCTGATCTGAGGGCTGACCACTGGGAGTGTTTTTTTTCAGCTTATCTGAGAGCCATCCAATGGGAGTGTTCCTTCTTAACCCTGTGGATCTAAAAGCTTACCAATGGGATGTATAATTACTGTTTGTTTGTTTGTTTGTTTGCAGGTAAGATTAAGTATTCAGAGCGTGTATATGATGCTTGCATGGAGGCATTCGACTGCTTGCCCCTCGCTGCCCTCCTTAACCAGCAGTTCCTATGTGTCCATGGAGGCCTGTCACCCGAAATCAACTGCTTAGACGACATCAGGAAAGTAAGATTCTCACTGCTCCACATCAAAAATGTTAGCATTAGAGAAACGTTAGTGATCTCCTGTGCAGTGCAGTAGGTTATCCAGTTGCGAGTGGGCGTGGCTGAGGTTTTGGTGCTGAGCAGGTCTGTGTTGTACAGTTAGACAGGTTCAAAGAGCCGCCTGCGTTTGGGCCCATGTGTGACCTGCTCTGGTCAGACCCAGGAGAGGACTATGGCAGCGAGAAGACAGCAGAACACTTTAGCCACAACAGTGTTCGTGGTTGCTCCTACTTCTACAGGTACTCCCAGAACCACCTCATGTTACCTACCCCACTTCATCTGGCCCTACCTCTTTCTCACCCTCTCTCTCTTACTTTGCAGTTATCCAGCAGTTTGCGACTTCTTGCTGAACAATAACTTGTTATCAGTAATACGAGCACATGAAGCCCAGGATGCAGGGTGAGTGTGAGCTTACCTTTCTCTGAGAGATAAAGCACAACTGGCAGCTTCAGAAATTTGAACACAGTAAATGTGTGTTACAATGAATAAAAACACCTCTATTATGCTGCATACTGCAGAGCATTTCTCTATCTCAAGGGTAGTAAATGAGAATAAAACTCCTCTGGAAGGGAAAAGCTTGTGGATTTTTTTTGTTTATAATGTGTACTGGTGCATTAGTGTATTACATCAGCATATTTCCAGAAATGTTGCTTAAAAATTCAAATTTGTAAACAAGCCTTCTCAAAACCCCCTGTTGTCTACAACAGACATTCAGTGCTAACAGTTTTGCATAGCGAAGACTTGGTGTAAGAATAGGGTGAGAATGCCACATTTAGCACATACACTAAGCACTAAGTGTGGCAGTTTTACCTCTGTCAGACAGAGCATTAAAGGTGGTAGGAAGAGTTTCAGTTCTTTCTCAAAGAGGCAACAACACTGAGCTTTAAGCATGGCAGGTCTCATCCAGCTTGCACTTTGTGAGAAAAGTGATTGCAAATTTATCACTGCAGACTGAATGACCTTCAAATCCCTGTGTGTAGTTTCTTAGTCATCATATGCATTGAAACCCAGTTTCATTCAGCCTTGCCATCCATCATCCATTTTTATTGGAGGGAATGGCTTCTTAATCCCCTAATTTTGTGCTAGAAACAGTTATATGCAAACCTTATTATTACCTAATTATGGATGACTACCCTCTTTGTTTTCCACATCAGCGTAATATGCTGCATTCGCAGACTGGCCTTGAGTAATTGTCTTTGTTTGCAGTCTGGCTTCAGGCAGGCTGCAGCTGCAGGGTGTGTTTCTCTCATCCCTCTCTGTCCCCACAGGTACCGCATGTACAGAAAGAGCCAGACCACAGGCTTCCCCTCATTAATCACAATCTTCTCTGCACCAAACTACCTAGATGTCTACAACAACAAAGGTGTGTGTGTGTGTGTGTGTGTGTGTGTGTGTGTGTGTGTGTGTGTGTGTGTGTGTGTGTGTGTGTGTATGTGTGTGTGTGTGTGTGTGTGTGTGTGTGTGTGAGTGTGTGTGTGTGTGTGTGTGTGTGTGTGTGTGTGTGTGTGCGCACGTGTGCATTTGTAAGTATGCGCATGCGCCGACAGCCATTCCCCTGCTGTGCTTGGTTTATTCTGTCCACATCTCTTGCTGGTTTGTCTTACACATATCTCAAGTATCTATCATTACAAAAGTGTTTTCCTTCCCTCAGTATGATGCTGAGCTCTGTCTGTGATGGTCTTTCTCAGGGATGGTCTTATTCATGTGGACTTCTCTGGTTTTCTGAGCAAAAAACACAGAAAACTGTATATCTGTATATCCCTCTCTGATTGTCTCTCCTCTCAGCTGCTGTGTTGAAATATGAGAACAATGTGATGAACATCAGGCAGTTCAACTGCTCTCCCCACCCATATTGGCTCCCCAACTTCATGGATGTCTTCACCTGGTCACTGCCCTTCGTGGGGGAGAAAGGTGAGTGTGTGAATCCGTGTGTGCCACTGACGCCTTTTACACCTACCTCAAAATTTTTGAACACAGCTCAACTCATTTACATCAGTGAAAGACTTGGAGTTTTCCCTGATTTTTTTTTTTTTTTTTTGGGTCAGGGTGAAAGGGGTTTAGTGTGTGACTCTTTGAATCAGTGTGCATGTCATTGAGTGGAAATGCGAGCCGGTGTGAGTGAGAGTGCGGCAACCTGAACTGATGGAAAACCAGTTAGGTGGATACAACCCCATTCATAATGCTGTTGGGGGAAGGTGAGGAGTTCAGAAGAGGGAAAAGGCAGGATTTTGGTCAGCAAACAGTGGAGGTGAAGTGCAGGGTGTCTGACCTGTTTGCTGTCTGTCCTGCAGTGACGGAGATGCTGGTGAACGTGCTGAACATCTGCTCTGATGATGAACTCATGTCTGAGGGAGACGACACCTGTGAAGGTAAGAGCACCAAACCCTCCCGGGCTTGTGCTAAACACTGTTTCTGGGTCAGTGTTGAGTGGTTGTCATTCAGTGGTTGGTTTGAGTAAGCTGACTTGAGGTCATTGATCATCGGTGGAATATGGGCATGGAGATGGCTTTGTTCTGCTGTCAAAAGGAAATAACAGTGTGCAATTTAGAGAAAGTAAAAGCTGCTAATGAAGAGAATTGCTGGATAGAGGGATAAGAATACAATGCCAGTTGAATCTTTTAATGGGAATTATGTGTGGACAAGGGCTGTGTACTGAAATTTGTCCCAAATCTTTATGGAATCAACCTGAACTGAAAAGAGTTTTTTCAAACCATTTTGCTGGAGACTTCCAGTGTCCCAACATTTAGTTACCTTGCTGCAAGAGTCCTGATGATGCAGAAGCTGGTGCCCCTTTCCTGTTGAAGGGCTGAGATGTTTTTTTGGGGCAGTTGCTGTTGGTTTGAGAGGCTGGCCATGTGTGAAGTCTGCTGCCTTCACAGATGAAGGCTGAAGGAACCAAAGACTCTGACAGGAGACCACACAGCCGCACTTCACCCCATTTCAGCTTGTTTTTGAATCAGAGAAACATCTGCTTGTCTCACGCTCTGATAATTCAGGATTCAGTTTTTTTCTTCTTCTTCTTGCATGACAGCCCCCTCGCAATAGTTTAGAAACAAGAGGTGCTGGAGGATTTTTATGAAATTTTTCAGTTTTACTTTGGAGCACAACACCACCACTACACTATCATGCCCTTTCCCTACAAAATGGAAACATGCATACTCATGTCCACACTTTCATCTCTAATAGGAGGGGCCCCAGCGGTGCGGAAGGAGGTGATTCGGAACAAGATCCGTGCCATTGGCAAGATGGCACGAGTGTTCTCTGTACTCAGGTGAGAATACACCCATATCTGTCTCTGACATAGATGCACATGCGCTCACACTTTTACTCTCATTGATTCTCATTTACATTGATTCTCACTGTATATACCATGAACTTAAATGTTGTAGTCATTTTCTGTCTTTACACAAGTTCCACACAAGTACAAGTACAATTTGGTAATGAGTAAACCTTGGCATCTTGTGTCATGATTAACACTGATGTGTATCTGTGTGTTTCCGTGTGTATTTTTATGTAAGTGTTCTTTCTGTGCGGGTGTGTATGTCTGTTTTGTGTTTTTACAAACTCTCTGTTTGCTTATGTTCTTTGTGTCCTCTTCAGAGAGGAGAACGAGAGTGTGTTGCAGCTGAAGGGTCTAACTCCAACAGGGACACTGCCCCTGGGCGTACTATCAGGAGGCCGACAGACTCTGCAGAGTGGTAAGTGTGTTTCTGTGCAACTGATCTCAGATCAGCCAGCTAGGAAGTTGGGATGCAGCACTTTTCCTGCTCTGCGGAAAGAAGCGCTGATCGGGGGTCAGTTTGGCTGAGGGTCCCCCTCCCCACTCTTCTTTGCTTCTGCACTTCTTGCTCGCTGCTGCCCCCTGCTGTCTCCTTCTCCAAACAGCAGGGCTTTTTCAGTGCTGCTGGAGTAGTCCATCTGTTCAGTGTATTCAGTGGCCATGTTATATTTTCTCAAACTCACGTCAGGTTTTCCTTTTTGTTTTTCTTAGATTTGATTGAAACGTATGTATTTGACTACTCAGCTGTTTCTTCATTTCATAGTTTGTTTTGTTGTTTGACAATGAATACTGCTTATATGTTTAATTGTGGTGATAAAATTGTTTTTTAGGTTACTTACATGGTCTTAGGGTCTCTGAAGCTCATGAAAGCTTAAATGATTGAGATACATGTTGTGTCTGTGTGTGTATGTATGTACATGTGTATGTGTGTTTATCTGTGCGTGTGCAGAAGCACATTTTCTTATAAGCTTGTATTGCTCCCTCTGCCCCTTTTTTTCTAGCTCCTTCTGCAGGCTTAGTGTCTGCCTTCACAAGCGTGGCCCAGTGTGTAGGGCCATTGAGTTTTACCCACTATCCATTTTTATTCTAATCAATATATGGGTATTCACTGAAGCTCTTATAGGTGGAGTACATTGCTTAACAGTACAACAGCAATCAGTGGTCATAAATATCATATTTACTGTGTCGTGTTTTGGGAAATTTTTGCTGTTAGTAAGCCATAACCTGACTGTTATTGTGTTTTCTGTGTAAACCATTTATTTTCAACACTTCTCTGAAAAAGATTATCTGTGGACCTTACTGTACTAAACTATTGCTTTTGTGTTGCTTTGTTTCACCTGGTCTCACCTTGAAGAGAGAGTCGTACCTCAGGGGGACTTTCTAGTAAAATAAAACCTGACTACTCTGACTGCTTAAGATGACTCTGAGAGAAACAGCTCAACATGTCCTCAGAGATGGATCTCCTGCCCTTATTTCGTTTGACACACTTTACGATTTTTATTTCTGTCAAATTCAGATTTTTTTGTGTCGTCTGAACTCTTGCCATGTTAGAGAGCAGTTATACCGAAACACTGCTTTAATTCACAGATCCTCTGATCCACAGGGCTCATGCCTTTTGTTTGAAACCTTCTGGGTAGTGCAGAGATCATGTAGGCACCATCTCCCAGCATGCTTTGCAATGTGTGTGCACCCTTTTCTTTCCCTGTGTACTAATCTACTGCATCATCTGACCTCTACCTTGGCTCTTCCTGACTCCAGGACAGAAGAGAAGTGGTTGTATGTACTTATCGGGGTTGGGGGGCTAGACTTTGGGTTGAGTTGTGGATATTGGGGGTGGGGGGTGGGATGGATGTCTGTGTGTGCATTGATAACGTGACTCACTCTCTCTCTCCGTTGTTTTTGGCATGGCTCTAATGGCTGTACTACTACTCACACTCACACAGCCACCGCAGAAGCAGCAGAGGCTAGAGGTATGCAACAACACTATCTGTGTATCGTGTGTCCTGTAACATCACCATAACCCCTACCCCCATCACACTCACACCCCAAAATACCCCCTCTCTGTAACACCATCTCCTCCCATAGGCAACAAGTACATGTGTTAAAAACCTCTCCCCTCTATCTATGTCTATATTCGATTAGCCCCTTTGCATGCTTGTGTGTGGTTTAAAAAGGTTTTATCTTGTTTTTCTTGCTGTATTCGCCCACATCCTTTTAACTTCTTGATGACACAGCAGTAATAAGTATTGATGCCTGTGTCTGTTTCTGGATTATGCTCATGATTGTTTGTGTATTTTTTGGCAAAACCATACTGGCAGATGCCCATTCGCAGCTTGCATAGACCAGACGTATATGTTACAGAAACAGTTCGGTTTATGCTTGTGCATTGATGTAGCAAGGCTAAAAACTGTTTCCTGAGGGCCTGAACCTGTATTCAATTGGTTACATTTCTAATTCCTTCGCCACTGTTCTTTTCCTTTGAATGGACTAGCACTTGTACAAGAAATGTAGGGCTCCTACTTTAACATCTGGAGCTTAAAGGAATTAGAAACAAGTTTTATTTTGTATACTATTGTTTTATTTTCACATTATGCTTGTTCAATTGAAAGCCATCTGTCTTGTCATGTGTAACTTGTTACGTGTTAGGTTTAAGTTTATGTGGTGTGATGACCATGTGTAAAGGCAAAATTTTAAAAAAGTTTTTTAAAACAATGTCAAAAATTTTTCCATGCTTCCCGGTCAACCCCATCACGTAAGTCATCCAGTGTTTTTCAGATCCTTTAAACTGAAATAACCTGATTTTATTTAAAAAACGCTTTAAATTAAAGATGCATCTTAAATAGGATCTCATGCAATCTGGAACTCGGTGATCTGGAAACACCATATATATATATATCTTGGTGAAAAAACCAGTAAAATGAACGTAAACCCAAAAAGTGTAAAGTATAAACCAAAAAATGCCATTCAATTTTTTGTTTCTTTTCAGTAGCAAATTCTGATGTAGTTGAACTGACATATCATTAAACCACAAAGGGACAGGTTTTTTTTTTTTTTTTTGCACTATTACTGTGCAAAATTATTCTGTAAGAATTGTATGTGGGGAAAGGTAACAAATTGGTTGCAAATGTAAAATGTACAAAGTACGTATACACAATTGAAAATGAAGATAACTAGATATGTTCATGATTTAGCCTTAACTTTTGCAACAGCTATGTCACCTGTCACCTGTAATGGTGACGGTGAAATGTTTGCACTGTTTTCATCCTCCCTCCCCTTCTCTTCCATCTTGTCTTATAGCCATCCAAGGATTCAACCCCCAGCACAAGATCCAGAGTTTCGAGGAGGCTCGCGGTTTGGACCGAATCAACGAGAGGATGCCCCCCCGCAAGGACGGCAAGCAGCCGGATGGCATGGCAATCAACGCCACCAATGCTCCCGACAAGAACGGAACCAATGCGCAGGCGTAAACTCGCCCGCCCCCCACTGCCCTGCCCTCACTGTCACACACTCTCCTCCTCTCATTTACTTCACCTTCCTCCTCGCCCCCTGCTGGAGGCCCAGCACACTGCCGTGGGACCAGGCGGCAGAAACGCACAAGGCCACGGATGCCAGGAACATCACCAGACAAACCACAACAAATGCCCCACACAAATCATGGTTTTTACTTATTTATTGAGATACAATAAAACTTTAATATCTGTATGTAATAGCTGAGAGTAAATGAGTAAATGGTATATCTCTATATGTATATAAATATATATGGGGGGGTGCAAAGGAAGACCATGGTAACAGTAATTGTTGACAATCCCATTTTTGTACAGTTCATCTGATTAGGAGATTAAAGTTACTGATTGATTTTTATTATTCAAGGTATCTAGTTCATGCCAGGTTAGAAGGGTGCTGTCATTCATTTGCTTGGTGAGGGAGTGTTGTCTCTAAAAAATGAGGGCAAGGTGGTTAAAGAGGAAGAAAAAAATGGCTAAAAATCAAACAATGGTGGGAATTTGTGGAAATGCTTTAAGCCCTAATTGTACTGGGGATGTTGGCGCAAATCAGAAGGGTTTGAACAACTGATTGAGCTACTTGTTCCAGCTGCTTTGTGTTCACTACGGACACACGTGTTATTGAACAGTCCGTTTTGTCTATAAATGTAAGAATTATTCATTTTGATTTTTTTTATTTTTAACAACCCATTCAATTTGTCAGTCTTGAATTTCAGAATTGGAACTGGTGAAAATGCCTATTCCTGGCAGTTGGCAGAGTGTTCCTTCCGTGTCTACTCCATCTCTGGTTGTGGTTGTCTCCCAACGAACTGCAATTAGAGTTTGGCTCAGACACGCTGACCTTAGCTGGGCAAAAGTGAATATCCCTGTGCTGGTGCAGAAAGTGGTGTTTGGTCAGACAGGCCTTCAGCCCTGTAATAGAGAGGCTGAAGAGCAGAGGGGTGCTTTGTTCGATGTGTGGAAAGTGTCTAAAATCACCTGCAGGGAGAGAATAGAGTGGAAATATAGAGGTCTCGTATTAAAAACCATGTCTGAAGAGAACAGTATCGCCCCCTTGTGGCCAGTGTTAGGCAGACAGCAGCTGCACTATGTGCATCATGTTACTGTAGATGTACAGTCTGTACTCACACTACAGAAACTCCCTGACTGCCTCTGAGCTTAGGGTGCTCTTCTTCTCTGTGGCCAATTTTTCCGTTTTACCCACACACAGCCAGCATTTCAACTGTAACCAGCCCTCTGCTGTCCAGAGCAAGCTGCTACACTTTGTCTGATATCTTTTTATTTATTCTTTATGGTTATCATTTATATTAGTATTAATATTTCCTGCTGTTTGGGAGGTCATTGAGTTCAGTGGGAACTGCTCAACTGCGTCTAGTCTGCAGCTCCTTGGTCCAAGGAAATGTCTGAAGCAGCTTTCCCCTGAGGCGAGAGGATTTTTTGTTTTTGGTTTTTTTTTTTTTTTTTGGGCTGGGGTGGGGGGTTAACATGTATCTGCTGGGCAGTGTAGAGGGAGCATCTGTACTTCTCTGTTCTATTCTCTGTAAAAATGTTTCACTTCACAAAGCCAGTCTGCCACCTGATGGTCCAATCCCAGCACACTACCAAATGCTGATAGTAAACCCACAGCACTCTGTTGGCCGCAAATGCAATCCAGGGATTTTTCCCACTTTCTTTCAGTTGTCTCAATGGATAGTTGGATTACCTGGGAAAGAAGGGAGGTGACCGCAGTTGTCTCACCTGTATGCCTTCCCACCAGGGAGATAATGTGGAATTGAGAGGCAGAGCTTAACACTGGTGTGACTTGTGGCCTATGTAAAGGGATGCTTAATAGTTGTTCATATCATGTGAATTGTCACTGATTTTGTGAAAGTAATCCTTCAGAATCTCCTGTTGCAGAAATGGATGATATATGTTAGTCATCCTGGGCCTGGATATAACACAAACCTTAAAGACATGTACCACTGGGGCAATGAGTCTGTCCATTTACCACTGCAAGAAACTGCAGATGTTTGATCTAGATAGAGAGATGGTAGATCAGGCTCATCTGTACACTGGTCTAGATCAAGTTTGTGCACTGACAGAAGACTGTTGAATGTATGTGGGCTGAGGGTAGATAAATTGAACCAAAGAACTGTCCCCTTCTAACGCGACATGTTAGATTGGTTGATAGAGCACAGTGATCACTTGAGAGGTCTCTTTTCTGCAGATGTGGCTCAATCTAAAGCAGTCATGGTAACCGTCTACTTTATGTACATGGTCAAAAGGGAGCTGTGCTGGTATTTGGGGTTCTGGTGGCTGTCTGGAAAAATGTACTCCCCCCTTTTTTTTTTTTTTTAAAAAAGCGAAAAAAAAATGTGGATTTGTGTTTTTGCAGGGCGTGCTCTCTGTACTGTAGAAATGAGGCTCTGCAAGGTTGTTTTCTGCCCTTCAGGTTTAATTTAAAGTGAAAAGGCGCTCTTGTGTGGGGGTGGGTGGGGGTTGAAGATGTGGGTATAGAGACCTGTCAGGGGCTGCGTTAATTTCTGACTTCTGTTAAAATTTCCAAACATATCTCAGAATGTACAGGAAATGTTTATTAAGATTTTCTTAATAGCTGTAAAAAATAAAAAAAAAAAAACATTTTTGTCAAGTACTTGTATTGCGAAGCCTCTATGGATCTTCATTTAAGTAGATGTATCACTCAAAAAAAGGATAAAAAGATAAAAGAAAAAATGTGTCTAAAATTGTCTTTTTTCAGCTGCCTTTGCCTCTTGTCCCAGACCTGAGGAGAAAGGGAATGTGTACATGTGCTCAGATGTGATGTAATATTGCCCCAAAGAGCATTCATGTTCCTCCTGCACTCATTCCTTAAACAGTGGTACCACAGATTCTATAGGCTAACCAGATGATCATCTTCATATTGACACTCCATGTTGTTTTTGTACAACTGGATTCTGAAACAATCAAATTTAGAGCACTGTGATAGCATCTGAAATGGCATTTCCAAGGGCAGTATCATAACGATAGATGTGGGTGTGTCATTTTGTGGATATTTATTAACTGTCCAAAATTAATGGTACCAATAAATAAGCTCCTAAGTTTATGAAGCAGAAAGTTATGGGTGAAATTCGGGACTTGAGTATCAGGGTAGTTCTGAAGATCTCTGGTGGTACTGACCTCAAGAGTAGGTTTCATTTAGAAAGCAGAAATAGACACTGTCACTAATATTTATTCCTCCATTAAAAAGAATATTTATTTAAGATATAAAAATATTGATTTACATAAAAATTGTAGAAGTATGATACAAATTATTATAAATACAAAAAATACATGGAATTACAAGTGAGATGAACATAAATTTTACTAGACTTACACAAACAGTATTAAAAACAGGCACCATTTTGCAATCTAGATATTCTTTATATTATACATCTTTTAAGTAGATTTGCCTTCATTGGTGTTTTTCTTTTTACATATATACAATACCCACTGAAAGCAAAGCAGGATTTCAGAATAAATGTTATACACCTTGTATAAATGTTGTCAGTGTGGCCTCTGCATACTGTCTTTTGAGGTGGGTTTTAATAGAACTGGATGATTTCAGTTCTCCATCTGACATTGATGTTTACAACAAAATCTCTAGGATGACCTTGGAGTGTCAGTTCCATTATAGACCATTCTTATGGTCTTGTGTAAGTACTATAAAATTTTTTGGTGTGTCCTGTAAAGGAAGATTTTAGCTCCCACCATTTTATTAGTCCAATTGGCTGTTCAGCAATCTTAGTCATTGTGTTTTCTGCTAGGCATAACCTAATAATGTAATGCATCTGCACTCATAACAAAGAATCTTTGCTCATTCTTTATGTTGGAAAAATGAGACCAGTCCAAGCAGTTTTTAATGGCAGCCTATTGTTTTTTCCATTACCATTTTCCCAAAGATCAAACTTTAGAGTGCAGTTTTGTCTTTGGTGTACCATAGAGTACTAGATCAAGAAACTATTTTAAAAGCACCTACTGAAAAGAATATTGGATGGTAAAGGTATGTGCTAAATAAGATCATTGTGGCTTTATGGTTTAAGCAGCCAATTGTTTTTAATATGGGACTTGTTAAAAGGGGGACTGAAGGGCAGGTTTTATTTGTAATATAGCCATTTGTATGATTAAACCAAAGTAAAACCAATAAGAGATAATTGTATGATATCCAATTTGGAGTAGAACATCTACTCTTCATTAGTGTGGACACATCTTTTGAGAATGGGCATGCCCATTGGTGATTCATGGTCCAGGGCACTTTGTCACTGTAATGTGAATGCATATCTTTTCCCAGAGTTGACCTTTATCTTGTAGTCCTTTTTTATACATAATCCTCTCTAAAGATCCCATGGACTAATCCCAACTAATAAAGAGCCAGGTGTGCAGAATGTGCCACAGTCACAGTGTTGACATGGCTCAATGTTATGAAGAAGCTGGTTGGCATGTTGGTGATTGCTTTCCATTCACAGCTGACCCACCTCAATGACACGAGGGGAGAAAAGGCATCCTTCTGGATGCTGCTACTGTTGAAATCTAAAGAAGAAGGATGGTTGGATAACCCATATGTCACAATTATGAACTACAAAAACCATTAATTATACAAAATATATTCTGCTAGCTAACTTTTTAGGAGTACAGTGCAAAGTTTTAGGTTCTGTGCAGCAAATAAACCATATTTATTTGAGTGAAGTGAAAGCACAGTTTTAAGCTTTATTGTACCTTTGTAGTGTTTCCTTTAATCATGTTAAACTGTGTGTGGTTTTGATACATTGATTTTACACATGGGTGATGACAGACTGTATTTTCCTCCTCTTCTTCCAATAGACTTTGTTTACCTGTGCTTGTGTATAGTTCATATAGATCATGTTTACCTGTGTTTAGCTTTTGTTGACCATTGCTGTAATTGAATCAACATTTGTCTTTCGCTTTACCTCACAATTAAATGCAAGTTTATTTTTATCTTCATCTGCAGTGTGGTGAAGTCAGCAATTAAGAAAATTAACTTGCCAAACTGTTCTTGTGGAGAATAGACATGACATTCTCATTACTTGTAAAACTTGATGACAAATGTTGATTAAATCCTGGTCAATGCTTACCTGTAATTTTTTTAATATACTATACTTTGTATAGTTCTTAAAGGCCATGTTTAACTTCGATTCTTTCTTGTCGACTATATTTGTAAGTGTTATTTTTATAGACCATGATTACCCCTGTTATTATTACCTATAGATTATGATTACCTTTTTTTTAGTTCTTATAGAACATGTTCACTTGTGATTATTTCTTGTAGGTTATGATTACCTGTGTATAGTTTTTATTGAACATGCTTACCTGTGTTTAGATGTTATACATCATGTTTACCTGAATTTAGTTCTGATAGACCATATTTACCTGTGTTTATTTCTTATAGACCGTGTTGATCTCTGTGTTGAAGGCAGGGTTATCCTGTGCCAGATCCTTCGTATGAGATGGCAGTCTAGGAGAGAAGATAATTGCCACTATCGATACTTAATAGTACATATTAAAACTTGTACACTTCTGGGCACCTGCTGATGCTGAACTTTCACTGAACCTAGCACAATATTTTGCATTGCTGAAGGGAATCTAAACCCCAGCAACCCAGGAATCAAGTGCTGAGCACTAACCCACAACCCTCAGGTTTAGCACTCCATTGTGAGTGTATCTGTTTGAGTGTACAGGCTGTACCTGGGAGAGTGGACGAGCTTCTGTCTGTGCTTGAGGAGGACAGCCATTCCAATCAAAGCCAGCAGGAGCACCAGGGCTGCAGTGGTTGCTATGACGATAGCAATGACAGCTCCTAGACACAAAGAGAGAAAGAGTGATTTAATCCGTTTGCTATGTGGGGATCCATGGGAACTAGGGTGGGAGAGACAGGTAAAAGAATTAGAGCATATTAGAGATTTTTTTGTTTTTTTTGGGCCAAGTGTGCCCACCCAGCCACAGGGGGTAGCAGTTTGTACTCACCTGTTGACAGTGTTCGACCACTGTCATCCAAAAGCTCACAGGTCGGAGGTAACCAGCCGGGCTCACACTGACACTGTGATTTGTGATTGCACACCTAAAGGACAGTATGGTATCATGCAATTAATCAGTATCACCTGATATACAACCAAGCAACTACTACAGTATGATGTCATTAATAGTTCAGTATGCAAGATTAAAAATCAAGTGGGCTGGTGTAGGATGGGAGTTGTTCTGTTAAAAAGCAGTTAGGTTGTAGTTAGTCTGTGCTTCTGTCCATTTGTGTGATTGTGTTTCTGTGCTCATCTGACATAGTTCTGTTGGCTTACCGCATGACCTGTGCATTTTCCTGAGCAGTTGATTGGTCCATAGGCCATTTCCAGACCCACACACTGGTTATCATTGCAGACCTGAGGATAGGCAGCAGCACTGATAATTGTGGACTTGTTATTCTTTGTTTCTTTCTCCATCACCAGTTGTTTTCTTTTCACTAAAACTGGCACACAATAGCCAGTTACAGGCCACATCAACAGGGATGCTTGATCCTTACTTCCTTTTTTTTTTTTTTTTTTTTTTTTTTTTACTAATTTTGGCATTTATGGACCTGTATGGTTCCCACAGTGACATCACTCACCATTCCTTCCCCACACCGGGTCCCTGTGTCCACCATGTTCTGGTCCTGGCCTGAGTCCTGGTTGTCTGTGGATCTGCAGTCTGATAACCCCGCCTGCTCACAATGGTTGCCATTGCTGCAGAACAGTTTCCCACACATTACATCCCTGCAGGTACAAGAAAGCAGAAGAGGTTGGTATTAATGACTGATGCAACCACAAGCAGAATATATAGATTTTAAAAATGCAGGACCCCATCCACATTTTAAAGAAATTTTCCCCACCCAAACTCAGCCGAACCTTTTAGTCCACCACAGTGACCTGCTCCCACTGACTCAGAAGGAGGGTGTCATGACATGTGACCTCCCTGGTTCATGTTATGACTAGCCCTCGCTTCTGTCCACACTGCAGACGCACAACCAATTACCAATTATATGCCACTTATGTCATCAGAGGATGCCAAAGTCAGGTATGTCCTCAGTTCAGGCATCAACAGGTACCCAGCCAACCAAGAGTGGCCACTAAAGAGCGATGAGACAAATGAACTTAACCAGCTTACTCCGGCCATGCCCCAGTGATGCTGGGCCAATCGTTACCTCCAGCCATAGCTGGTCACGGCACAACTGCGACACCAATCCCCAGTAACAGGGATCATGTCCGCTCCCCAAACAAGTGCCTTTACAGTGTGAGCCACCCAGAAACCATTATCCACATTTATAAAGTGGGATGCAGGACAATTTGTTGAAATGCAGGACTGTCCCAAATTGGTAAACCGACTGCAGGGTAAGATTGTTTATACAGTGCAAGGGTTACATTCACCACACCACGCCAGAGTGATCGTACTTTTCTTTGCAGGGGATGTACTTCTCTGGCCCAGCTCGTTTGCAGAACCCTTTTTTGGTGCCGTTGATGTTTTGTTCATAGCAGAAATGCTGTGCTACTTTAGCAGCTGAAAAAATAGCACAGATAATTCATTTTAATTGAGAGAATGGAGAGTGGTCTCTTTCTTTCTCTTTCTCTCTCTGTGTGCACCATATGCAGGCAGACATTTGTGATGATAGCTGTCCCTGTGTTTTGAAATGTAATGATCAATTAGTTTCATATGCCATGCATATTTTAGGGTTCATTATGGCTTACTGCACTAAATCCCTCTGAGTCAACTTTGGGACATGTAGATGTACACTCACTGTCTCCGCATATCCTGACACACTGGTCAGCCAATAGGGGGCATTTTCCATTGAGGCAGTAACCCTGTCCATCCTTGCAGGGTCTCCCGTTGAAGGAGAAGACATCCTGTGGACACAGGGATGACTTCCCTGTGCAGAACTCTGCCAGATCACACTCCTCCCGCTGGCCCCTGCACTCTCTGGAGGTGGAAGAAAACTGCACACACACAACAGCAGGTGTCAATGCTGTGTACCTGAACAAAAGTGGCCAATACCACATACCTGTCCACCATTACACATTGCTTTTTAATACATTAGGCCCACATGAAATGTTTTCAATCATTACTTGGTTACTGGACTTTAACTGATTGGGAGCCACTGGTTCTGATGCAGACATAACAAGGTACTCTCATGCCCTAAACAATACTGTCCATACATGTGAAGTCTCATGAACAAAGTTCTTCCCTCTTTTTCTCAGCTGTTTCAGAGGAAATTTCCAAATGGTGCATCATTCTTCATATACAAGGAATTACAGTCAGAGTATCAATACTGTATAAGGACAATTAGCACTATACATATTTATATGCTATACAGTTTCATAAACAATCAGCATTTGGTCTACTTTAAAATATTTCAAGATTTATAACTGAAATAATATGATACACTACAGGCCAGAAGCTTGGGCCCACCCTAGGATTTTTAAAAAAATAAACAATACACTGCTTTTTCAAAGTTCTATTATAAAATATTAGGAATACTTAAAACAAATGTAACTGACTGGTTTTCAATATTTTATAGCCTGTAGTAACACACAATTTATCCGTAAAGGCTCCAACTATTGGTTTTGATGAAGACATATCAGTTGAAAAGGTGCTAGGAGGGTTTGGACATGAGTTATTTCCAAAAGTTGCTGTGCTACTGTGATAAAGGCAAGGGGTGGTTATTTTGATGAAACTCGTATTTAAGCATTTGCAGTCATTAAGTTGCACTTACAGTGTATATTCTTATATTACACTTCAATACCAGTCAGCTACATTTGTTTTGTAAGTGTTTCTAATATTTTCTTTCTAATTTGAATTGAAAAAGCAGTGTATCATTTATTTTTTTAAGTATCCGAGGGTGGGCCCAAACTTCTGGCCTGTAGTGTATAATGTCACATTTTACATTAGCATAATCAGAAATGCTAATGCAGTGTTTGACATTGTTCAAGATGATCTTAAAATTATTTTAATTCAAATACACAATAATCGAAAAAGTATGTACCAAAAATACACATATAAAATGTATGTGTCCACTAGAGGACAGTAGAATCAAAGTTAGTAAAGTTGACTGTTATGTTTGATGTCCAGATATTCTCACGTTACTACACAAACTGTGAGTGAGTGAGAGTGTGTGTGAGTGTGCACTACTCACTCTGCAGTTCTCACAGCATTCGCCTGTAGCGCATTCAGAGCCTGCTGTCAGCGTACAGGTGGGGGCATGGCAACAGGGGCACTCCTACAGACACCCAAAACCACAAAAAAACATGCAAGATGCTTCTTATATACTTCATACAGATATGATTCATGCATGATATAAATCTATCTTTATTATTTACTGGAATCAGCTTGCAGGGTGTACATATTTTTTATGTATATAGTAAAGAATATTCATAGCATATGACAGATTGTTCAGCCAGATCTCCATAAAATACCACCAGGAACTCATAGTAGCTATCAGAATCTCCTACAGTAAGGAAATGCAATGAAGAGAAGAAGCACAAGAGCTGACTGCGTGGTTACTATGGAAAATCTGTGGTAAGGGTTTTGGCCAGGGGCAGGAGGGATTAGCTGGGCCTGGATGAGAACTGTAAGAAGTTTCAGCACCTCCTCTGCCCCGCAGTCACACTCCTCGCCTGGATCCACCACTCCATTCCCACACAGTGAATCAGACACCAGCACTATGTCTGGGCGGTCGAAGAGACACCCCGGGGTGTCCACCCTCAGAAACTCCCCGTATCCACGGCTGCTACAGCTGCTGAAGAGCCGTGGAACCTGCCGGCTAAAAAAATGCCATCACTACTTCAGTCAGACAAAGACACAAACCCCAAAACCTTAACACTTTACTGCACCGAGCTACACCACTGACAGCCACAGAATTCAGTTTGTGCATTATGAACCTTCAATCGTAGCCTAAACTGGTTTATTTTCATATCTGCATTCCTTATTAAGAGTTCCCCATCCCCCACACCAGCGTAATGTCTTACCTGAGGACAGCAGCCATGATGCAAGCTTTGCCCTGTCCACAGGAGCAACCCTCCGAGTCGTGCCTCATGCCCAGATTGTGCCCAATCTCATGAGCCAGCGTCGCTGCCACAGGGATCACTTGGGAGTTGTGGTCCTGAGAGAACAGTTTCAACATTTATAACAACTTCTCAACCTCCTCCTATAGCACAATGTTGTGGTGAAAAGGCCCCACACTATATTGTTTTAAAAAGTTAGCAGAAAAGTTTAAGTGTAATAAATTTGAGGATCTATACCATGTCAGTGCAATTATGGCTTGTCGCCCTATGGTCAACACAGAATAACATAGCCCCATTGACTTTATGTAATTGATAGGGTAATTGTGAAATTAAAAAATACATGCTTGTCAGTCATTAAAGTGTACAATTGAGACAAGTACATAAAGGAATCCTGAATACCTGCACAACGCCAACAGACTGAATGGTGCAAACACCACCCACAAAGGCCATCCCCACTGTTGCTCCCTCAAATTCCATGCCCCTGAAAGACAGTGTGAGTGGAGCATTGTGAGAGAGTATCCTTCTCATACACATGGCAGAAGTGGTACACATTCTGTTCAGGGAAGTCTGTGTGGAGAGGTGCTGATCGGGAGCAGGGATGGGTAGAAACATATCTGAGACCTACGTTATCAGCTGGGCATTGTCATGTGGCTTATTCTTCATCAGCACCCTGTTTCTCCATGTTTCAAAGTGGTTCAAAGTTTGGCCTGGAGATTCCACCACTTCAATCCTGTCACGATCTGACCATACCTCCATCCCCACCAGGACAATGGATGTATTGAGTTGTTGGTAAACCTGAGATTGGGGTCACAGTCCAGAGGTCAGGGGTCAAACAGTAAGCTATCTGCTCAAAGTATTTATTATAATACACTTGATTGTGTACAATATAATACAGAAAATCAGAAATATTAAAATTATATTTGAGGTTAAAAATTAAATTCAGACAAACAGTATATTATAAAATACTTTGCACAATATGAATGAAACAGTCATGAAAGAAATAATTTGGTAAAATATTTTGTAATTCATGCAGTATATTAAAAGCTAAAATATGTTTTATATTCTAATTTGTGTTTCACTTTTAGTGAGTATTCCATCCTCACAGCTGTATGCTCTAAGTATGCTTTTGGTCTCATAATTCAATAAAAACAATAAACTCACCATGTTGGCAAAGTTTACCATTTGAAATATCCTCCCCCTCACTGCATTGAGGTCACGCCTCAGTCGCTGGTACTAAAAACAACATGCAAGAATAACTGAATCGCTCTGGAATCGCTGAACCATACAGAAATGATTAAATCCCTCATGAATCACTGAATCACTCAACAATCGATGAATCACATAGGAACCACCCTGCACAAAAATCATTGCTTTCACATTGCTTTAATATCTCTCGGATCATTGGTTTGGGAGATTATTATTGAATGATTATTTTGATATTCCTAACACTTTACAATTAGTTTAATTGTGGCTTTCTTCATTGGTATTATCAAGCAAAAACTTATTCTTACCTCTCTGTGGTCAACAACTATAAACAGCTCAACATATTTCTTCTCCTCTAAGAAAGAAGTTGCCTGGGAGAAAAAAAACAACAACAAAAATGAAGATGAAGCAATATGGTGATCATCTTCCATTCAGTCTGAGGATAACAGAAAGGTCAGTCTGTCATGGTTACAGAAGTCATCTCCTACCGAGGTCTTAGTCTTCCCAGCTGTTCTGCCAGTGGGGTGCGGGGCGTCCCAGCTGCTGCTTGTGACCCCACAGGTGGACACAGGGTTCTTGAATGTGCGCAGGGCATGGTCCCCGGTGTCGTCATCTGCCAAGGGTTCTATCAGGTACTGCTGCGATTCTATCCTGAGGTAACCTCTGGAAACAATCAGGTGATGCATTTTGGGGTCAACCATGAGAAGTGAAGGCCAATTCTTTTGTTTGTGGTAGAAACACAATGTGCAAATTATATATGCATTACATATATATATATTTGTGTGGGTGTTAAGTGAATGGTGTGTGTTCTGGTATATGTGTACGTAACATATACATTTTGTTTTGAATATCATATGTATGTGTGATGTGTATTTGCGGTTGTGGGCTCATCCTACCTCAACCCATTACAGGTGCTGATGCTCACAGCAGACTCACTGTCATTCATGATCCTGCCCTGGTAGTAGCAGTGATCCTACAGGGGTCAGACAGGAAGGGATGGGGATAAGTGGAAAAGCACTATGCTATTGTAGTGTCTACAGCACTACCACAGTGTATCATAGGCTTGTTTCAGCTTTTGGCAGACATACAAGGTCTTGCAGGGTGTAGGTGACTCTGGCGCCCCCTAGGGTGTAGTGAGTCTCAGTGAAGTGACTGCTGAACAGGTCCCTGTGAATGAGGATATGCAGCCTCACAACACTGTGCTACAAAATCACTCCATTCTCACATTACAAACCTACAGAATTTTTATAGGAAAATGTTTACAGTATTATAGCTACACTTATATTACCATCAACTACAATGTCAAACTCACTGGTTTCTCTCCAGGTGCATCTCAACATCCTTCCCATCCACTGTCATGGTATATGCCACCTTATTGGGCCGTGAGGACTGAGGAACAGAAGAGTGTGTCATTTTCACCTGAGAGCCAATTTCCACAAATGAATGGATCAGGAAACATTCTCTCCCTCACCCAGAGCATATATTATTATGGATTACGATAATCATCCACAGTAATAATTCACAAAACTAGGTCTACAGGAGCCCTGCCCCCCCCCCCCCACTGGTTTTAGTTCCAACCAAAAACTTATTCATAGCATCTGCTGAGCTGTTAACTGACTGACTGATTATTTGCCAACTGATTAAGATCAGACTGGATATTCGATAAAAAAGCGAATGGCAATGAGCCATTTCAGCATTTCAGTTTTCTGAGTAAATCAGAGACAAAATGCACATTTGCATGCTCTCATATGCATTATGTAACTTGTGGTATGGACTGGAATTTGTTTGACAGGAGTTTGGACCCTGACTACAGTAGTGCCTAAAAGAGATTTCCTACACATACAGCCATTGCATGGCAAAGATGCACAAATCTATATTTCAAGATTTTCAAAAACAAAGTTTTTATTTTTAATTGCAGGCTTAGTTTAAACAGTAACGAGATGGATATGAATATAAAGAAGGCTTACCTGTGAGTTTCTCCTGTTCAGGGTGTGTAGTCTGATTGGTCGAACCACTTGGTAGCCTCTCTCCTCCTCAGCAGGGAAGATTCCCACTGTGGATAAAGTGACAATTAAATGTAATTGTCACAATGAAATAAGACTGCTAGCATATTTAACTTTTTTACTGAGTATTTTGAATAAGGATTGCCAACTAGTTAAGATCTGCTACTAGTTGACTTGTCGGATTGTTAACAAGCTAATATATCAAAATCAACTGTGTGAATGATTCTTTTCTTATGACCAGTCCAGGGTGTCTCCCTCCCTTTCATCCAATGTAGGCTGGGATAGGCTCCAGCCCCCATGACCCTGGATTAGATTAGATAATAGATGTTTAGGTAATAGATGAATGGATGCATTCTTTTTCAAATGCCTAATGCTTTGCTAATCTGTAATTTTGAATGAGGTTTTTACCTTTAAATATTGAGTATTTATCCAATGCATTGAAAATGTGTCGGACATCTCCAATTAGCATAAACTCTGTTTATAAATACTGTAACTTTCAATTTTGCTCTCTACCAACACACTACCATATGAAGAATTTCCCCAATTATTCAATGAGAAACGTCTTCACACTAAAACTGTTTAGTACAGAAGCACTTTGCTGACAATAGAGGTACGATTCTAAAATAATACTATTGTTTCAATGAATACTGAAACGTTTGAAATCAAACAGATGATAGCTCAATGAAAAAATATGAATTTTCATTTTTTTTTGCACAATCAGTATACAAAGTAGACTGTAGTTTCAGTGCAGCGGTTTCTAGCTTCCTATCTTTCTGACTCAGTTATATGATTTGTTTGAATGAGTTTGTCAGCGCCTCTCATTGCCAGTACGGAATGTTACATTCTGCCTCATACAAATGCAAACAAAGTGGAACAGGAGCTGGCCTGTGGGCCGTAGTAAATGACCTAATCACATGGAAGAGACCGCACAATCTTCAGCGTTCTATCTTCAGTTGATTGAACGCTGAATATTTTTCTGTGATAGTATCCTATTTCATATATGGAAATAAATGCACAACTTCAAATTAATATCCAACACTTTCAACTGTAATTATCAAACTCAGCTGTCCCAAGTAATGCAGAGTTCCAGTAACTGCTCTCAGATACAAACTTACCCCAATACTGGTGGTTTCCATCTCACATTCCACTGAAGGTTTTCCTAAATTTTTCTTTTTATGCAGACTGATGGCATTAAAGGTAGTGACCATCCCCTATCCAACAATAAGTCTTCCTAAATGTTTCCTCGGTAATCCTGGGTTACCATGAGTTACTTTTTTTTCACTTGCCCATCGTTACTTACTCATTATTTTTGCCAACTTCAGCTACCCCTAATTTACCCTCTGCTGCATTCATTTATCAGTAGTTACCCATTGTTGCCCCGGCCATTTTGATGTAGAGAAGTCCATCAAATACCTACCTACTGGATGGAGAGTAGAGATGGTTATAGTCCACAGTAAGAGAAGTGTGTGCTCCATCACTGGCATACAGACAGGTATACAGGTATAGAAATGAGAGAGAGGGACAAGCTTTTTATAGATTCCTCTGTTCCTCCCTCTCTTTGTGGCATGGTCCACCCCTACGTGTTTGTCTTACATTTATAATCTCAACACGTGATTCCATTCTTATCTTCCTATCAGTCATCCCTCTCCTGTTTTTACTCACTCACTTATTTCTTTTTTTTCTTTCTTCCTTACCAACTCCATCACAAGAATAATAGGCAGGAATAAATTCCAGTAACTACAGCCAGCATTGCTAAATAACAAGACCTCAGCGAAAAAGGCACATTCGGTACAAGCTCCAGTGAAGAAGACCATCTTGCAGAATGTCGGCATGGAACTCTTTGTGCACAGCTTAAGAAACGTACAAGCTTGAGTGCTTAGACCTAACAGTGGATGGATCTGGTAGTTCTGCAATGAGATGCATTTTCCTGGAATGGTTTGGGTGGGTTCATTCCCTTAGAATTCAAGGTCAGGGCTGATAATTGCAATTGCAAGTTATCACCTTCATTCCATGTTACAGAAAATCAATGTGCCATACATGAAAAGCTCTTTGTGACAGGGTAGAAAATGAGGTGAAAAGATGTAAATGTTGTATAGCTCATTTGCTTTATGTTCTGTGGTGCATCGTAAAGCTCAATAAGTCAGACTAAGCTAAAATGCATTAAAATACATACAATAGTTAATAGCTCCCTATGGAAAACAATGGTAATAGATAAGGATGGAGCCCAGGTCCCACAGAAAATCATTTTTTGTTTCCATTGTAGTTGTAGATGTTTGTAGAAGAGCTCCTGTCTGGAAGGAACCTGTCCAATCAGGTCACATGTACACTAGAGCCTGAAGAACGTGACATACAGAGACTCCATTAACATCACTCCTGCTTTGTGATGTGTGCTTGCTGAATTGTTTGACTTGGCAATCACTTCTTGGCCCATTAAATTAACATTGATATTACCTCACGCCTACATGTTGGCATTCCGAGTATAAACCCACAGACATATCATCACATGCAATTGTAGGTCAAATGAACAGGTGTTTGAAAACAGAATTGTATTCAAAAATGTACTGCATATTTCAAAAACCAAGCAGGGGTTTTGATGTTGTGAGTCTGACTGTGGCGCCACATGGCAATGCATAATTTTCAATAGCATTTCCTAGAGAGGGTTTTTAATGGCAGAAGAATCTCTAACCCTCAGGTTGATCTGGTACATTTCATTTGCAGCACCTGCCGTATAGTCCAACCTTGCTGATGCTGAGCAGCGCAGCTGGTGGATGGCTGGCGTCAAATGAAGAGGTTGCCTGAATTCATTTTGGAGAACATATGCAAGCATATATTTTTTATGTGAGAAAATATTTTAAATTTAAAATGTAAACAAATTGAAGGACTGTAGCATATCAAATGCCTTTATATCATATCAATTTCATATCATGTTTCCTTACTGAAAGCCATCAAAACTGTTGACGTCATCTATTGATCTTCCATTTCCTCGTATGAATTTTAGTTGAGCAAGCTTTGTGTCCACATTTTCCAATCCTTGTTGATGACTAATTCACTAAAATTAAACCTTATCATTTGCATTACATGCCAGGTAGTTTCATAGTGTGTGAGTGCTATTCATTCTTTGACTTTCAGACCAGGGCTTTAAACTGAATTTCCTGAAATGATGTACCCCTCTCAGGTTCATAGTAAGAGGGTCTCCAAAAAGTCATCCTGGGTAACGCAATAACCTGTGCTGAGACCAGCTGGGCTCATGAAAATTTACTCCTATATCTGTACAACTTTCACAAACACTTTAGATGCAAATAACCCATGTATTATTATTATTATTTATCTTTATTTATTAGTTTATTTGTAAGGGACAAGCACAGGGAACATTGACAATTGCAACTACACTGTCTGATGTTTTGTACATGTGTTTATAGCCAAAGCTAATTTCCAACACCAGTCCCTTGGTGGGCAGAGATTGTCCATACATCCTATATGCATAGAATGGATGTTATGATCGTGTGCAATGACAGTGAGTCTGGGGTTGAAGATTCCAGAGACCAAACACCCAGTCTGGCTAACTGTGTCTGATCAGCAGAGCTACTTAAGCATCATAGACATGTTGGTGCAGCCGAGGTGTTATAAGTTCAAAATTTAGATGCAGACAATCATTTCAAACGAGGAACTTGTTCACCCAGGAACATAGCCTATAGGGAAGACATGCATGAAACTCAATGTCCAATAACAGCTGGATACGTTCATCAGTTCACAAGTTCAAAATCACTCGGTGCAAATGGAAGGACAGTCTTTTTAGCATGAAAAATGTAGAAATCAGAGCAAGCTGAAAAATGACCGAGTCGGATTAAAATTAACTCAAGTGAAGAGTTCTGGTGAAAAATTCTGGTAGCCAGTGGCATGACTAGAGAGACCAGTCTTTGTTAAAGGAAGAATAATTGTTATGTACCAGACTCTGCTGTGTATGTCACAGTCACTGAAAAACAGGGACAATAGCTGGTGCTGTGTACACAGCATGTTCCTTCATTGTGCAACTCTGCACTTAGTGTCAGTCATTACATTGATGGGTTCTGTAAGAACAGTAAACAAAGTGAGTAAATATGTGTTTTCATATTCTTTTTCTTATTGCACTCCATAGATTAGGACTGTCTCTTGGTGCTCTGATTGTAGACTGCACCACTGCTTGAGACAACTGGGGCTGTAACTCAAAAAGTGTAGGTAAATGGTTAAAGTGTAGGTATCCCAAATTTACTCTCACAGTTTGGGATGCCTAAGTGTAACAGTAGACTGAGGGAAATAGAGGCTGATGGTTATTCCATCCAGCCTGTCACAAGCAATGCTAGAGCTAAATGGTTCAGCTAGCTCTGGTTTTAAGTGTATTTACCATCTGAGTTCTTTGAGAGAAAATGTTTTAACTGACCTGACCACAGCAGATACACAAACAGGAAGTGGTGCCGTTCTGAAAACCAGTCTTAATGAAACAGTGACTCAGTCAGCTTGGCTGTAGCTGGTACCATTAGCCACTCTGTAAATACTGCTCTCCCATGCCTTTGTACCCCTAATCAGAGTTATCAGAGACAGTCAATACTGTCAGCATGTTTAGAATTCATGTTAAACAGGCCCTCAAGTGGGGGCTGGGGGGGGGGGGGGGGGGGGGGGGGTTTGGGGAGGGGATAGGGTTGTGGTCAGACTGTTGTAGTACATATTCAAGTACCTTCAGGTCACTTCACAAGATAATCAATTTTGTGTCCATCATGTTTTCTTCAGCAATCAGTAAAACACATTATAACCTAAGTCTGGAATCTTACTGTGCAGCTGTGTGAATATGGATCTGAATTCTATATACTTGCATTTAGTCAGAGTATACTGAAGTGGATGTTTTAAGGACTGAGTCTGTGGGCAATAGGATTTTTTTCAATGGATAATCCCAAAACATGTCTGTACTGAGTAGGTGTACAAAATGCCTAGTCAGCATCTATCCCGTCATCTCAGTTTTTGTTTATGTAATATACCAGCAGAGGGCGCTGTCTCCTCACATGAGCATTTCCTACTCACATGCAACCAGCACAAGGCTTCTGATCTTTGTTAAGCGTCTGTCTGTCTGAGACTGCGTGACTGCACTGACACACATGTGACCTTTAGACAGTATACCCTTTCCCCTAACTCTAAAATCAGTTTTCTCCTGGCAAGGAAGATCAGGTCTAGACCAGCATGCTCTCGGGGGGTAAAAACACATATTATATACAACCCATGCAATGTAATACATATCAGCGAAACGTTACAGGAGCAGTAGACGCACCTCTCACCACTGCTGTGATTTATGCAAGCGGAGTGTTGCAGAAGCATTGGGTGGTCCCCTACACAGCAGTCATGACCTGCAGAATTACGTCACTCGCAGGATCGATTTTCAATGTGAGGCTGGTTAAAAGCTGTACAGATTCATGGCGGAGCTGGGAGGAGTCCCCAGGGTCCACAGTTCTTGTGTAAGAGCCTGCATTTGGCATGGTCTGATTCCTCTGTGTCCTCAGCTCTCGGTCACCACAGAACCAGTGCTAACCAGTCTCTGAGAAAGAGAACGAGATAAGTTACCATCTGATTTTTAATTTATTATTTCAATTGTTTACAATTATCTTTAAACCAGAACTCTCATAGGACTCTATGTGTGTGGGTGGGTTTTTTTTCAGATTCAGCCTGTAGATGTTCCCCCTCTACTCTTCCTGTTTCAGTTTTATTTTGCTAACGTCTTCAAATAAAATTTCCCCTCTGTGAAAAATGTGGCACAGCAGGTGATGTCACAACTATTTTCCTAAGACTTCATAATGTGTTTAAATAATTCACTCAGCCCACAGAATATTTCAGTATATGTTTAATTTAAAAGACATTGCATCACCCTCCATTTTCCCAGTTTACACATACTGTACATACACTTACATACACATATGCATACATGTGAACACACATAACAGCAGGCCCACAAACATACATAACCATGCATACATGCACAAACAATCACAGAAACAAGAGCTAGCACAATATTCAGGTACAGACTATACTTAAATATTAGCTGCCCCATGTCATCATCAAGCAGTGATCAACGGTTAGCAACCCAATGTTTTCTAGAATTGCATATAACTCTTTCACTCATCAGCATTAAAAACTTTTATGTATTCTTTCTATGTATGCCATGGCAAGCAACAGAGGAGATTATAGGAGGACTCATATTCAACAGCTAATTTATTTGGTTGAACATTTTACACCAATGAGCCTCCATTCTGCCCATGCAAATTATTACGTAAATTAGCAGTGCCTCCATGTAAATTCTATGCAAATTAGAAGACCTGGGCCCTGCCCTGGCCAAGGGTCCTTATAAGGTAATCAGACCTGCCCCTTCTGCCACCTGTACATCCTCTTACCTCATTGCAGACACAGTGAATCTAGCTCGTCCATTGTGGTCATTCCGCTGTGATCATTACACTAACAAGCTGCTATCTTTCACACTTATATTTATGTTCTCTTATCAGATCTGATGATTATTTATTATTAGTCAAAGGTATATATTGTGATCATTCTCTATGTTTGTGATAAGCAGCAAATATTTTTTCTCTGCAATTCTGTGGAAAGTGAAGATGCACAGCAGTGTTAAGAGCTGTTAAGCTTCTTACATATCCGTCTGGTAGCTATACAGAGACAGGAGCTATCTATAGATAACAATCACTACATTAGCATTCCCCCAGGAAATATATTTACTAACCATTAACCTGAATTAATGCTTTTAACTCCATATTGAAACCAATTTCAGCTAAATGCTTTGGGCCAAAATACTGCTGTGATTTAACAATGCTTTTCTGTGGGACTCATTAACCAGCTCCCAGTCTATGTGTATGTTATCAGAGACACGTAACAGGAATTTATATAGATAAATGGGACATGCTTTTATCAGCTCACCTACTTCATAAAACTGGGCAGATGTGCCAGGGAGGACACCAACTCAATCAATAGTAAAACTGACATCAACAATGGCCAAAATAAAAATAATCTAAAACAAAGAATTCAATTCATTTAATAAACCCTATCACTTATGAAATATTAAATCATAATATAAAGTCACAAGTCTTGACTACAGGTTCTCGGTTTTTAACAGTGTTTGGAAAACTCTGATTGTCACTGTATGCATGACCTCTAGCCACCTTATCCAAGCATGCATCTAAATGTGTTACAAATTGAGGCTGTAATTCTGTAATAAAACAGTAAAAAAATCTATGGCTATTCAAATAACCAGCCCCATGAAGCCTGAGATTTTAACAGTTTCTTCTCAATAAGCAGCAAGAACAATTACAGTCTGTACTATTAGAAGACTACCATAAGAAATATTGAAAAAAATAATACCAGCATAGTATTATGGAGGAAAAACTCAAAAAATGTTTTTTCTTCATCTTCTGCTACACTGGCTTCAGCAAACTGTAATGAAGACCTTAGCTCCTAAGTAATGTATTTCATCTGGGACCTGATGATGATGTTAAGGACCTGTAGATGTGAAACAAGGAACAAAGTCGTTGAGCTTGTTTTTTCTGGTTCTGTACATAGTAGACTTAGTGAACACATCAAAAGGAGAACAACTTGTTCTAGCCTGCTATTTTGTTTCACAAAAGAAAGGAGAAGAGAGGAATATAAATGTATTTTTCCACAGGGATACAAAGTTAAAGCAATGGTGTCTTAACCTCTGAATTGTTGCACTAGAGCAAGATGATAGGGTTATCCCAGACCATCAGTGAGCCAGATAAGACCAGTCTAAAACTTTTAAAATTGTTTAATTTTAAATCAATTTCACACATCCTGTCATAAAAATATCAGCCAGTGGACTATATGTATTAGTATTAGAAAGTTGCTATTAAAGACTATGAATGGCAAATATAAAATATTTAGCTTTATCACTAACTTGATTAAAACAGTTTTCATATTAACTTCTCTGACTTTCCATTTTATCTTGGTGTTGAGCATACAATACTCCAATAGTATTGCCGGTGTATTCACTTTGTCCAGAGATCAACGTGTAACAAATGGGGGGGTTGAGGTTTATGTAACAGTCCTACAAGCTGACGTTACGAAGGCTCTGTCAGAGACCAAAAGGGCAACATCCACCCATTTAGTTTAAATATTTAGTGCTGATTAAATATTTAAATGAGACATTTTGCCCTGAGTGGTGCAACATAGAGTGATGTGGATGCTGTGCCAACACACTGGATGTCCCAAAGTGATGTTAATTTTCCTCCGGTAATGAGACTGTCTGATCCCGAGCCAAAGCAATGACATCACAAAGACTCACGAAAAAACATCTATGGGAGCACAATGTACAAAGTTCTGATAGACAACACAGACGTGATTGTAAAATCCCTTGCTGTTACGACCCAGTTTGACAAAGGTTATTCTAAGACACATCTCTCATGTTATTTAGTCTCCAGCTGCTGTACACATGGTGTAGACTGGGACAATGTGACTGCCAGTTAAAAATTGCTTGTGTTTGTACACTATGTATCATTTTATTAGTCCTTAATACTCATAATATTCATACTTTTCATTGCCTATTTAATATCCCTAATCATAATTATGATTAAACAGATTGATATTTATGTTATTACACATTTTTATTCAGACTATGGACATTTTTACAATGATATATCAGCAAAGCTCTTGGAGCTGGACCAGCTGCCCTCTGGTTAGAGTTCCATTACTCCACAGGACTATTGACAGGAATTAAAAATGCATGTGTTCTATGCTTTGCAGTGGCCTGAAAAGTAGGATGTCATGGGAGCTTTAATGCACAAATTGTGGGGTATACGTGTGAGGCTGTGACTCAACAGATGATCATAGTCTCAACAACCTTCTCTGCTTGGATTTTGAAGTTGCTGTGCTTCTATTTTTGTACCTTTTGTACATATTCCCTCCACACATATGTATTACACCTGATCCTTCTGGAAAGCAGACTATTGGGGTCTGAGAGGCCTGGTGAAAACACTGTTATGACCCCTGCCCAGTATTAACAAGAGAAGCTTTCAGGCTTGAAGCGCCAAAGCTATGTTTCCTATAGACAATCCATGGGGTTATAAAACTCTACAATACAATGTATGGGCCAGTAACTCAACTGTACAGTTTGGAAAGATCCTGTTTATACCACCTCTTCTTTAAACTTTAAACATATTCTTGTGGTAAATATGAGAGCAGTCCAAAGGGTAAAGTAAGATCACTGCACAAAGCTTAAGTATAGTTAAATAGTTAAGTAAACAGCTCTAGAACCAAAAGACTCAAAGACACGCATGTTCCAAGATAAAAGCCACCACAGCATTAGCCAGTTTACATTTCATTTCTTAATTTCAGCAAGTTCCTGTCTTATCATAACACACCTGCTCTGACTGCAACTGCTCTCCATAGATATGCCAGTAAACAAAATTTTTCTGGGGAGGATGGGCTGGACTTGAGAATCAGCACTATGTGTAGAGCTATTTATGGAAGTAAAGACAGCAATCACCAAGTGACAAGTCAGGTCAATAGCAACTGCACAAGCAAACACATAACTATAACTGGTGACTGTGCATATGTGCTGTTACTACAGCCAACCTATTGTTATTAATGTAGTCAAACAGAAAAATGACCAACAAAAGTACAGGTTACATACATTTGTTAAATGTGAAATGTTCGCTGTTATTTTTCAGTACATCTAATGCTAATTCTACCTAAGCTAGTGACTACTAACTCTGTTTTTTTATATATTTGATTGTTTGTGAATTACACTTCTGTTCACTGCAGTGCACAAATTTATATATAAAGCAAATATCCTAAAGAACTCTCACACTGATGTTAATGAGTTGTGCATTGTCATTTTTGAGGTGATGATACATATCTACATTAATAAATAATAGAGAACATCTGTTTGTCTAATCTGTGTAATATCTTATTATTAAGTTAAATATATGAGAGGAAAAGTCAAGTTAGATGATAACTGGCCTCACAATCACAAGATGTGCAGTAGTAGAGACTGGAGCTGGTTATTACACTTTTTTTACTGTCCTGTAGATTTCTCAGAGTCAGTGTATCTAACTAGATTAATTTAAACATAAACAGAAGCCTTAGGTAAAAATGTATATCTCTTTTATTCTTGCAAAACATTTTAACTTTTCTTAAAATGTTATGAGCAGGTTAAGACACCCTGATTATTTGCCCCAGCTGCAGAGTATGTTGTCATAAGGTGTGCCTCTATAGATTCCTACTCTTGTTTGGATTAAGTAGTATCTGCTGTATGGTTTTGTTTTTTGTTTTTTTTTTCAGAGTTTGTCCATTTCAAAATGTAAAGAGAAACTTAATCTTATATCCAAATGGCAGAACTGTCATTCTCAAATATTCCATAAATGGATTAAAACATTGTTGAAGAACCTATTTCAATATTTGAGCACTTTCTGACTGAAATTAATTGATTATTACATTGCAAATAGCATAACATTTATTTCTGAGAATAAGTTAGATAACCTAACCCATAACAACTAAGGCAACCAGCCCCATCCAACCAAGTGAGATTTTTTGTGCAATCTCATGACTTCACTTCACTACACTCTTGCAAGAAAACAAGAGAGTACAAAATGTAGTATTATCATGTTACATTATCTTTTAGTGTAGCCCTAAAAGCACTGTGACATCCTACCCCTTTATTCAACCAGCCCTGGTCTCCTTTACATCAGTGTATGCGGTTTATTTGAAGGTTTATTTCGCAATGGAGATGAATGAACTGATTTACAAAAATATGGTGTCTTTCCAATAAAATAAAATAAATTAGTGTGTGCAAGCTTTTACAGCAATTGCATCAGTCGTGTTGCCGTAGCGCAATGCAGTCGGACAGGATTAAAATGTTACCGGTAATCGCGCATCAAAAAACTGTCCAATGAGAACGCTGGTTTTTCAATGTGCTTGGAGCAGACCGGAGCAGACCGGTCGAAAAAAGGCTTCCGTTATGGGAGTGCCGCTGGTGATGTCATTTCAGAAATCAGCCTTAGAAACTAGAGCGTTACTGGCAACGCCTTATATACGGCAGAAGAGCAAGAAAAACCACCATTCACTCTACTGCTACACAGACCGCGGATTGGGAAGGCAGTCGTAGACTGTTCACAGCTTTTAAAACTACTCGAAGAGAAGAAAAGCCGTAGAGATGTCTACGTACGCATCTGCCGACTCGCATTGTGTCAGCCCCACTATTCACGGGGTAAAATTCGACACAGCCCACCGCAAGAAAGCCGTACCTTACATTTTTGAGAACGTCAACCAGGACATGCTAATTAAGCTGTTTCAGAAAACTGGGGACTTGAAGGCAGAAGAGAGGGTGAGAAGTATATACTCTTACGGCCAAAACCAAGAAGAAACATCCAAAGCGCTAATGGCACTAAGGCAACGGAAGATGGACAAGTTCTTCCAGATCACGGGTTTTGCAAGACAGTCGATTAAAACTTAATTGACAATCCCATTCCGCTGTGGCGGAGATGAACCCAAAATGAACGGCGCATCGCTTGTCGTTGGCGATCTCGAGCCGAAAGTCGCTGCCGCAGGAGACGCATCCTGGAAGCAGACGGAGAATGCATTGTGACAGAATGCGAGCGGTTGTGTGCGAACATGAATGAACAGTCCTCAATACGAAGTTGCCGCTTCCACTGCTTTTTGGTAGAACAAGACTGATATAACGCACAATTTGAAAAAAAAATGAATTGATGGACGATGGTTTTTGAATTTTTTTTTTTTATTATTATTTCACACGAAGACACATCACTCAAACTGACAACCATACGGCACCGCTGTGACGATTTATGCATTTGTTGAAATGCCGTGTACATTAATTCCACCTCATAGGTGTATGACCAGGCTTTTCTGGCGCACTGACTGATACTTGAGACTGGTATGGATGCCACTGTCTGGTCATGCCATCTTTGTGGAAATGAAGTGCCCAGCCTCTGTACCAGTTTTAAAAATGTGATACCTGTCTAAGTGCTGTGGTCATAATTGGCTGCTGTTTTAATTTACTTAAAAATTAGATAATTATTTGTCATCCATTTCACCTTTTGTGATATACTAAATAAATTATCATTTTATATGAAAGTATATCTCCTTTGTTTTTTCAAGGGGTCCCTCACTAGGCACTGAAACACACTCCTATGACTGTTCAGTAGGCTTGATGAATAACTGTGATGAATAAGTTGCATCATCAAACTCCGTAAAAAAAAAGTCAGAACATATAACATTTAGCTGTGTGAGAGATTTGTTGGCAATAACCTACATGCACAATAATAACCTTATCTTCTCAAAACAGAATAGACAAGTTCAGTCTCCCATTGATTTCATCTATAAATATATTTTTGTTATTAAATGTAATTTCAACTTCACACAAAAAGGATATTCTCAGCCAGATTGTAAGAGTTTACATCATGGCATCCTTTCACTGTCTGACATCATGACATCATTCATTGTTTGAACATTAAACTAGTGAGTGCAGGGAAATGTCATGACTCACCTCTTTGGTGATTATGAAATTCTGGAATTCCTAAAAACAATGTAATTTCTGGGAGCCATTCCTTGATCACTTCTGCCTTTCAATCTATTTACTAAATAAATAAATAAAATCTGGATTGTGTTTTTGCCATTTTAAAAATCATGCCATAAAAACTGCCTGACAGTTTAACAAACATGGATTCATATGGAATTGTGTGTAGTTTGAGTAGCTT
The DNA here is from genome assembly GCA_019788955.1 of Albula glossodonta. Lineage (NCBI taxonomy): Eukaryota > Metazoa > Chordata > Actinopteri > Albuliformes > Albulidae > Albula > Albula glossodonta. Next base: position 18,313,183 of record JAFBMS010000003.1, read on the forward strand.
GCGTTATCTGTCTGTTTGACAGTGATATTAAGGAGGGTTTATATGGACAGTCTATCAATAGGATTATTTGAAGTAGAAAACCATGGGCCATCTTTCCTATATCCTGAACTGAGGGATAGCTATCATGATAAAGGAATGCGTCCACCCGCATCCCTTCTTTACCTGACTGGTGTCTAGCCCAAACCAGTTTAAACAGGTCTGTAGGAATCATTTCCGCAAAGTCTGAGCAGAGAGCTCCACCCTGCCCTCAGTAACCCCTATGTTTTGCTTAGAAGTCATCCTGAAATTCTGAAAAACAAGAGGTTTCTGCCTATTTTGAACAAAAGGACATATATGTTTGGTATCCTTTAGTTTGCTGAATTGTGCAATCACACCCAATTTCTTAGCATTCATCATAATCAGATCTAAAGGCAGACCATTTTTTGTTCTGACATTATAAATAAGCATCAGACAGGTACAGGTGATTGAAATATTTAGAGGTCACACCACAAGTGGAAGTAAAGGAACGCTATCGGCAGAGATATTTGAGTGAGTAGAGACAGGGATTGACTGTAACTGGTACTTCTATACCTCCTGTATTATATACTGCTATTTGCATGGTTTTTTGCTCAGCCATTGACATGTTTATTTCCTTGAGGCGGGATGGCCGTTGGGTGTTTTCAGAATCCTTCAGCCGGCTTGAACCAGTTCTGTGGGAGGTCACCAGTGGCGCACGCTATCTTACTCTACCGGGATTCCCCCACACCGGTCGCCTGTAATTCTAGATAACGCAACTGCATGACTGGAGGGATCTCCCTCCCTCTTACCCTCACAAACACAAAGTGACCATAATACATTTCCCTCTTTTATCCTGTCCTATAATTAGTATGTCTTTAATTTTATTAATATTTATCAAATGGCTAGCACAGGTGTCTACACAGGATATTCATTACCAGGTTCTTTCACTCAAACAGAATTTGGCTCACAAAAAAAAAAAAAAAAAAAAAAAAAAAAAACCTTTAAAATATCATATCAATGTAGACATTCAATTTTTCTAGACATCTGATAAAATATTGTTATCTAAATGGATTTATGATCATTTGAGAGTTAAACTATTAAGACGTTTATTGTTGTTGAACTTGTCACAGCTCTGCCCCAAGTGTGAATGTTACCATGGGAACAGCAGGGACACATAAGCAAAACAGTTCATCAGTGACACGGAGAGGAGGGGAAGGGAGGGGGCGTTCCAGCAGCCAGACCAGTACACAGATCTAGCGCAAACCAGTTTGTGTGAGGCAGTCAAAAGAGGAAATTAAACTTCACCGAGTGGCTGACTCAGTGAAAACAGCTCTATGGTATTTTTGTTAGTCAGCCAGACTGAACTCCGTCCTGACCAGCTTGGTTTCTGACTCATCACTCTTAGTACAAATAAACCAGGAAGTGAAACAAGTATCACTTGGGTTGAGGTGGTTTAGCCAGCACGTGCTTGCTAGATCTTTTGAACTTGATCAGCATTTAATGTTTCAGTCACACATCAATAACTGCTTTACTCCTTTCTTATTCTCTTCAAGTCTTTGAGATTGCACGTAGCACAAGTGCATAACTATCTGAAACTGAGACACAGCTCTTTTGTGATTCTGTGTTGACTGATAATTAAATTGTTCTGAGTCTCTCCTATGCGCATCATAATAAACCATTATTCTCTTAAGAGAAGTCATCAGTGTGTTCTTCATCATCCTGCATTTCACTCCACGGAAAAGGGAAAAATATCCTGACAGTCTGAACATGCTTTCAGTGAATGTATTGTGAAGAGATTATTTGTTGTAGTTCTCTCATTCATGCTTAAATGAATCACAGTTTTTTAACTGTGATGACACATGGTGAAGCACAGACCTATGAAAGAGAAACCCATGCTGTAGGGATCTTCTGATTCTGGGGGAACTTGAGCAGTTGGGTTTTGAACATGACCTCAGCATTCCTGACATGGTAATAACTGGCATGTTTCACCACCAGGGTGTGCCATTTAGGTAAAATGGAGGGACCTCTGCTGGATTTAGAGTGAACGGTCTATGTCACACAGAATTATGCAAGTTCCGCTCATTCTTCTGTGTCAATGAAAGAATCCCGAAATATCATTTTTGTTTTTAATAAATCATGACAGGGAAGCAGTGGGCAGGACAGGACAGACTAGCTGGCCCATTCTAACTTTGTGGAATCAGAATGACCGAGTCACCGGGAGAGTCTCATCAGCACTCTCTTACAGCTCTGAAGGGTTAAAAAATAATAATTTCAGGTCTATGAGCAACTTATGGTTTAGCCACCAGAAATCTGTCATTCTTGTTATGTGCTTTGTGCACTTGTTGAATTACAGGCCGTACCATGCTGTGTCTTCAAATGGCTTTAGACGTCAACGGCCTAATGGAGAATGTGGTAATCTCTGATGTTTGACACTGTGGCAGTACAAAGAACTTACTGACCAGGCTTATTAAAAACACTTAGGATTTTGCACAGTCATACTCGATTCTGGTCCTGGATAAATGTTTTTTTTTCTAGCCCAAGTTTCAGCTACTGAATTGAAACAAGCGGATTGATGCTCACAGAATGACACATAATGTCTAATGGACAATCTAACCTCTAAAGCAAAATTATGTAAGAAATAGAAATGCATTATTACATGAAGTGTAGCTGTCTCATATTTACATGCCATGACATTTACTCAATCAGTCGAGCCAACTCATGTTTTTTCCTCCTTTATTTAGCTGTCTGACAAATTATTCCTTTCTGAAGGAGTTTTTTTTAAACTATCACCTCCCAGGTGAATTAGTGGGGTCATGACTGGTGAAAGTGTGTACACATTGTTTCCATCTGATAGACAATTAAACATTCAAAAACAAACCAAATGGCAAATGGCAAAAGAAAAATGCTTTGTGTAAAAAAATTCACGGAAAAAATATCAAAGAGTGTAAGTTGTGTTTCCAACCACCATCACTGTTCAAGAGATGGCTATAACAAAAAAAAGCATACACTTCAGTCATTATCAAGTCATTATCTTTCATTTTCAGCTGTAGTACACACATATTGCATCTCATGAATACATTGCTGGAATGCTGCATTAGCAGACAGCAAGCTGAATATTAGTAGAATAGAGACCCTTTGACACATACACTTTTCTGGACATTACCCTGAGGAGCTGTATGTGTGAACGCAGATGTACGAATCAGTCGCACTGGACATTATACAGACTTTATCCGGCTAGCTCCCTAGTACAAAGTTTGGGTACTGGTGACTTTTGGATATATCTTTCACCATTGTCTCCAATGAGACGACTACTGTGGGGTTGCGTAGTGGCCACAGACTGGTTAACCACTGACCTGGGGTCACCTGGGACTCAGCATTTGTATTGTCCCAGCTAGACTCATACCGTAGGTGAGACGTCAGAGCAGAGGTGGGAGAGCATAAAAAAGGAAGGCGTGAGGGGGCTTAAAGTGATCCTGCAGAGTCTTAAACCTTTAATCTGCTCTGCCTTCCTCACCCCGTCACACAGGTACAATGCAATTCTTCAGAGTGCTTTCCTCAGTGGGCCACAAACTAACCTGCACAAACAGGCATGCTGGGTCATTTCTCTCTTCTCATTTGCAGCTGCCCAGTACAACATTCATAGGTGTTTCACACTATCGTCTTGCCTTTTGACTCCACTTGTTCTAGAGTCTGGCACTCTGCATCCTGCAAATCCACTCTAACCTACGACTCTCCGCTACTCCTGATTTTAAGGTTGTTCCTTGAAAATAAGAATTGTATTGGCTGAGTGTTTCGATGTGTTAGGACTGCATCAAACATAAGATGTTTCTCAATTTTGACAGATCACAATTCTTTACTTTATTTCAAGTCAATATGGGATTTAAGATGAGCTTCCTTCTTATGTAATACTGCTCAATTTTGAGGAATGACATGGATATTGTGAAAACCTGATTTAAACCATGCAGTGTTGTATGTTTTCTTAGTGGTGTCCAAACCAGTTTTCTTAGTTTTGAGGAATAATCTGATCTCTAGGTGGTATCCCAGTGGGATAGCATACTTTCCACTTCTTTCTTCACCATGCTAAAAGGACTGATGGTATTGACAAAAGGGATGAGTTACTTCTGCTTTATGGATTTTTGTTTGGTATTTGATGCAGCAAAGGTAACCTGCAATTAAGAAATATTGTTAGGATTTGTGAAAGTGGGTCAAAAATAAGGAAAGATAAATTACCTGAAGGTAAAGCTTTTATCGTCATTGGGGGAGAATTTTCAACTTTTTTCTGTCAACAGGATGTTTATCTCACACCACTGTTGGCTTGTTAAGCATCTAGAGAACAAGACAACTTGACTCAAGGCTTAATTCATGGCAATGCTGAATTGCTAGACTTCCAGGAACTGGTGAGTGTGCCCTTTTGAGAGTCACTGCACATACCAAAGCTGGGGAGAGGAGAGTCTCTGGAAGAGACAGGGAGAGAGCTGGGATACAGAAAGGCATTAGCACAGGAAAGGTTGTGCAAAGGTTCAAACAGAGGTGGCATCTCTAAGATTGTGGTGAGCAGGGAATTACAGACCTAGCAAGAGGAGGATGTGGCTGGATGATTATGAGACTGACTATACCAGAGGAGTCAGGTCTTAGACAGGTAGATGGTATGGTGTGTTGGTTCAGTGTCACCCTGCTTGCCTGATGCCCAAGTGCGAGACCCCTGAGGGTATGAAAACCAGTTCCTGGGCAGAGCAGGGTAGGATCCAATAAAACACATGATTTTACTAAGCTGTAAGATAGCTGAAGACCAACCCAGCAGAAGATTACGTTAAACTACAGATGTGGGGAGCTTTGATGGTGACTAGAGTTAATGGTATAGAGGCACATGCTGACTGGCAGGGTGAGTATAATGACTCTAGTGAGGGAATCATACAAAAAGACCTTCATATTCAAAGAGCAGAAATTTGTTATGTGTGGCTTTGTTCAGTCAGGAGTGGGAATGGAAAATAGCATAAGTGATCATCTGATTTGCTGTTTAAATTCTAGAAGCCTGGGTAAGGAATTTTATGAAGGTAGTCATGATTAATGGTGGTTAAGACATAGGTGGAATTTTCAGAATTTCAATTGTGAACAATCGACCAAGGAAATTTAGTAAGCTCTAATAGAGGTCAGAATAAACAAAAACCGGGCAGATGACGTTGCCAAATGCAATGTTTCGTTTGGGGGAAAAGTTATGTCAGGCAGGATTACAGGGATGACAATGGAAATACTCTCTATAGAATAATAAAGCAAGCCTAGATGGGCAGAATGGGCTGCTTTCATCATTATGAATTCATAATTCTTAATACCCATGCAGTCAATGCACCTCCTGGTTTTATTTTAACCAATTATTTAGCATGCATGACAGGATAGAGTAGGCTGTGTTGATGAGAAAATGAATTCCTATTTAAAAGGACTCACAATTATAAACAATAAGTAAACTATGCAGGGGGATTAGTTCTACTTTTACAGCACTGTGTTTGTACTTTGCCTCCATCATGTGGCCAAATCATGCACTGAAGAGTAGTTAAAGGAAAGCAGGCTGGATTTTACTTTCCATTGTTGAACAGCTTGAATCACCACAGCTCACAAGCACATGCTCAGTCATTTTTCTTTATTTTAAATTCCTGATGAAGTATGTCAGTGAAAGACAAATCCTCTTGTGCACTGGAATGGCAAACAATGGTATATGCCATTCCAATAGTGATTTTGCCAGGACAGTTGAAGAAAAACTTCCCATTATGGAAAAAAGAAAAGCAATGCATCTGCTATTTCTAACTGCAAATTGATGGTACACAGACATCTTCTTCATGACATCACTTCAATCTGTAATCTGTCCATTTCAGATCTGGAGAGAAAAAAAAAAAAAAAAAAAAAAAAAAAAAACCATAAACAAGACAAAATGTTCATTCAAAACAGCTTGCAGTTTATCTACAATACAATATGTTGTAATTCAAAATCACCATGTGTACATAAATTCTAGATGTGTGATATTTTTGTGTAAGGTGCAATGAAACACCAGAAACAATGTAGCTGGTATATATTTTGAAATTCAAATTATTACAGAGGAAAAAAAACTATTGAATAGGTGAAGTTATGGCTATAACAAGTTGGTTGTAGGTTTATTAATGCAATGTAAATGTATGTTTGTATCAACATAAATGTGTACATTTTTGGCTCAGTAAGGATGCAGAGATGACACACAGTATGTTGTTACATTTGTACCTTACCTTACTATGAACCTTTAATTGCTGTAACTCTCACCCCTGAAACAATGAGTGATAACTGTTAGTGTTGCATTTAAATTTGTTGCAAAGCCCTGATTCTCACAATTCTCACAGTTCCTAGAGTGACTGCAATAACTTCAATACAAATGCTACAACCTCTATGCTCTCTTGCAAAAGCCATTTTACTCTCAGTGACAGTTCTTGGTTAAATGCATTTTAATTGAATGATTGATGTGTTCATAGTTTAAGCATATTCATCTTTCATGAAGCATGTGTGTAACTGAGGAGTATCCTCAGTATCCAACTATGGGATATGGTCAGATTATTGCAGTGAAACCAAAAAATGTTGTGAAAAGTTTGTGAAAATGGTGAATGAAGTACAAAGCAAAAATAAAAATTGATCAGAAAGTGAGGTAAAGACTCTGCTAATCCATAAAAGGCCTTTTGGAGGGCACACACAGCTGAGATGAGGTATGAAAGTTTGCCTAATCTTAGAAAATGTGTAGTGTGCCATTCTCATTTTCCTCCAAAAGGGCAAGTACTACCTTGACTCCTTGTTAGTCAAAAATTTAGGGCCATATTTACATGGTTTGGATTATTAGGATTATTTATATCGTTTGGATTATTGGTTTTTTTATATGCAAAAATGAATTCTCACTGCCAGGACTGAGGGGGTAAATTAATGAATGGAGCAATGTTTTCACAGCAGTATTCATTCAATATTTATTCATTTCAGTGTATATTGATTTTTGAGCAAGCACAAATCCATGAAATTTTGGGTCAAATTCATGCATCCAAATGTGTAACTGAGGCATAAACCATTAGGCCTCAGTTCCCAAGCTGGGCTTGAATTATACTTTAGTACTGCCTCTAGGGGTCACTGTCACACAGTGTGTACTCCACTCAATTCCACTACATGAAGAAAAATCAGGAGGGACTGGAGGGGAGTGGTACAGTACATTAACTGAGAGGGGGCAGTATATTACTTGAGTGATGGAGGGCTGTATATTATCTAAGGAGGGGAAATGTATAACCTCAGGGGTCATGAACAGTGTACAGTATTACCTGAAGTGGGGGTATATATTACCTTAAGGTGCAGCACATTATGTAAGGGCTTAGCGGCCATATATTACCTGAGGTGGGGCAGTAGGCCCAGGCATGATCTGGATCAGTGTCATAATTGCTGGTAGTGGCGCACCAGGGAGCTCCAGGGTAATGGTTTGTGGTTATACAGTGAGAATATTCCTTCCCACCATAGATAAATGGAAACACACAGGGAGAATCTGCCAGACATTCAGACAAAACTGTCTCAGTGTATTTTACTATTGCAGAGTAACAGTGGTTCCAAGACAACTACCAACACAAATATGGAATGCATGTACAGATTAAATGAACAGATTAAATGAAAAATAAAGCCAAGAAGCGACTGCTTCATCTTTTAAAGAAGAGCAGTAAAGATAATACTCACCTCCCATAAGGAAACCTAAATCAATTGAATATGGTCAGTGAATATAATTCTGCACAAAATATTACAAAACTTCTGATGCAAATAAAACAATATTGAAAATGAGCATAAATTCTGAACAAAAATGAAAAAATTTTTAATACAATATTTTCTGTTTAAGAGATAGAGACATGTAGTCAGTGTGGGTAAGTCTCAGGATGTTATCTAAACCAAATTTATTGTGCAACAATAAAACAAACCTTTTCTATTATTCATCACAACCAATTAATGAAACTTAACATTTTAACAATATGTAGGAAAAAGTTGAGTGGTATTAGAACATTATTCAGACTTTGTCTTGGCTATAAATCCATGATTTCAATATTTTGGTACTTTATTGATAGTATCTATATTTATTGATACTATCTTGTGTTTTAGCACTGGTCTTCCCTCCAAACTACTTTCGGTCTCAGGGATTATTTTTTAATCATTATTATTCATTTTAATCTTGAAGATCATACTTACTTGCACCACCGTCTCCGAGGCAGTAACCCCACAGTTTGTCTATGTCATAGTCACTAGTTATTGCGCACCAGGGTCTATGTTTCCCAGCATTGACCCTCGTACACGAGTAATACAAACGGTCTTGATATTTGAAGGGGAAAACACAGTATTCTGGTGAAATGTCATCCTCTGCGGAGAGAAAACAAGAGTCAGTACGTGTGTTTGTGTTGTGTGTCCTACATTTTTAAGGGGCTAAACACGACAAGTGCTTACATACAATCTATAAACATGTTGACATGAGTTAACATGTACAATTTGTATACAGTTTTTATAAATCTTGATATGTCTTAACGTATCAAAAAAGGGCCAAACGACAAGCCTGTTTGCATGCAGTGGCCATGAGTAACAATAAACCTAGCGATTCGCAGAATAATTAACACCAATCGTGTAAATAGAGTAAATGATTACCACTGCCATTTTGTGATTGTATCATTTCTCTTTACTGAACTGTTTAAAATGTGTAAAAACCAACACGTCAGGGATTGTTCATGTCAAATGCAAGATTCTGCTGTTTAAATGCTCATGAAACACCGTGGATTATCTGAAGCTTTTGTGCTGCAGCGAAAGCTTAAATTGTCTAACAAGGATGGCAATCATCTGAATACGCATTGAAAAACTAATACCCTAATGTGTTTTACATCTTAGCGTTCTTGTGTTACAATTCAAATTTATAAAACGGAACTAAAGGTGATGAAATCGATCTCAATTTCTGAGGATATACCTTTAGATTACAAAAAAACAGGATCTTTTATCTGTATAATGCATCTGCGTTGAGTGCAATGCACAATAAAGTTTAGCACACAGGCCTTTCTGGAAGAAGGAGGGGGAGGAAAAAAAAAAAAAAAAAAAAAACAGCAACTCCATCACAAAATGTAATTGATAATCAGTTGCTCTATTTATGCGATTGGTGATGATTCTTCCGCGAATCGTTAGGTTTATTGTTAATCAAGGCGGATTAACGGGAACAGGTTGAAATTAATGATAGATTTAAAGGTGAGGTTTGTACTTCCCCTGTTTCCAACTCACCGACCTCCACTGCTATCGATATGCATTTGTTTGTTAGGCTTTAAGACAGACGGAATCTTGGTTGATGTCACATGTTGAAATGTAGTGCAGAGGAAGTCCTTTAAGATGATTTGTGTTAATGAGTGATCACCTACAGGCATGACTGCCACCGTTTAGTGCATGTACTCACCTACAGCCTTAGAACGCCATTTTCCTGCATTCAAAAAATATAAAATCAACAGAAGTGCAGACTATGAATCACACTGAGCCATACACTTACACATTTTAGTCCTTCATCACCAGACATTGACCCACAACAATCGGAAAAATATTTTGGATTACGAATCTTCTCCATTAACAAGCATGGCTAATCTAACATGGGTAAAAAGACTGGTGTTTACTACTGATTTTTTTGAAAATGGTTTCAAGAACAAAAATTACATGGTAATCAATAGTGTTAGTGTTGAAGATAAAAAGAATCAATATTCTTATTTAAAGGACATACCTGATACCTGTCCATGGATAACAGGTAAGACAAGAGCAAGCAGAAGGACAGAAAGCATGATGAAAGGATGGCAATGAGCCCCAGGCAGCCCTCTCCCCCTGTTTTATATCCAGTGCATGCATCACATGACCTTTCACAGAGTTCATGCCATGGAATGGAGTTTTGCCATGAATGTAGTCCCACTTTGCTATCTGCCTCCTTCATCCCATTGGCTGGTATGAGGGTCATTACAGAATTGACGGCTTTTTCTGAACTATGTTTACTCACCTTTGAGTTTGACATTAGCAGGGTTGTAAAATCGCAAGACAAGCCTTTGCAACGTGTGTTAACAGAAAGGTCAAATGTTGTTAAAGGCACAGTATGCAATTTTGAGCAATTTATTTATAATTTATGGTCAGGAGATCAATTACAATTACAATTATTAAAAGCCAAGTACAAGAGTAATACAAACAGCCTTCATATTTCTCAGGGTCTTGGTGCAATGTCATCCTCTGCTGAGAGAACAAGAGTCAGTATGTGTATGTGTGTGTGTGTGTGTGTGTGTGCACGTGCGCACCATGCTTGTATGTGTCCTACATTTTTAAGGGGCTAAACGCTGCAGGTGTAAACATACAATCTGTAAACATGTTCATATCAGTTCACATGTGTAATTGCTAAATAGCTAATTTCCTGACAGGAAGGACAGAGATATAGTCCAGCTAACATTACCTGTAGGTGAATGCATTTAGAAGTGTAAATGGCATCTACCTCACTATGTCACAGCTATGCATTTACAACTGTAGGTTTAATGGTGTTTGTGCTGCACTCCACCACTGCTGGAGCCTGAAAAATTTTACTTAATTGTGCTACTGCATTGGTAGAAATACAACCCATAATATTAGCAAAAAATGATTTTTTTCAAGATAGATTTATACTTATACAAAACCATTTACAGACAGGAAGCAAATACACAGCATATTTGCATTTTCAGATCGTGGCCTTCAGTTTTCACTCGACATTTGGAACATCAGATATTGACATATTACAAAACAGTTAATACTCAGTTCAAGATAACATTTCAAATGAGTGCCTGTCTGTGGAATTGCTATCAAGAGTACTGAAACTTTAGCTCTTACCAAGCCATGATTTCATCTCAACCACACTGTACTCAGTACAGTTTTCTCTGCACCACCTATCTAACACCAGACATGGCCAGAAGTGAGCAACACTGATGCTGAAGGTGAGAGCATGGGCTGCTATCATAGAAAAATGGGCAGACTACAATGCAAATATATGAGTGATTATTTTTTAGTGGAATCTGGGTCTTCCAATCTGTCCAACTGAGACTTTGGAAACGCATGGTTTGTCATCCAAGAACAGAATGCTCTCTCCTGGGTACTGCTATTCTGTTTGGCCCCAGATGGAGAAAAAAAAGAAAAAACAGGTTTTTCTCCAGCTCAAGCTCCTTGCTGATAAATTTTTAAAGTAAAAAAGAATTCTGAGTACAAGAATAAAGCAATGCAGATCTGATGAAAGGTGTTTCCGCCACCAGTCAGCACAAAGTGTACAAGATCAGCACTTCATGGAGAAATCCCAAAGATCTGATCCACCAAACACTTTCCTTTCTCCCTCAAAATGACAAACGCATCCATACTATGTTTTCAAAGCATGGAATGGGGCAGATTCCGAAAGGATGTGTTGATACAGTTTACATTTTGTACAGGGAATTTAAACTGTTTTTTTAATACCATGCCGCTGGCAATGTTGAATAAGTGTCAGAAGAGGGCAGGGTGGCTGTAGCCCTCATCTGAGATTAGGGGAGCAACTATACATTTATTACAGAAGGAGAAGCCATGAGGAATAAACACAAAATGTAGTTTCCTTACTCGCTGAGGCTATGCTGTAGTGGTACACATGCTAATATACACAGACTTTGCTGAGTCTGGCATATAAGTGTTTGTACTATATTACCATTATGGCATTTTTGTATTTGAACAAAATGTTGTATTTGAGCTGTTGGTTCTACTCTAATTGTCAATTGAATAGCCTGGTTTCAAACTATAAAACGATGGCGTATTCTACTGTAAGTGCACCTGACACTTGGGTGATGATCCGCCATGGCAATGCATCACCTGATTTTTGGGGTGTTTTGTATGTAATGTATGGTTAGAGTGAAAGTAGCAGAGCTACACAGTGACGCTGATAGGGGTATGAGTTTTCTCATTCCACCCTGGTGGAATAAAGCTTGAGTAGTAGAAATCACTACTCTGGTCTTCATTTCCTGAAGCTAGGCTAGTTTCTGCACCCGAACTGACGTTAGCCCCTTCAGTGGAATTTGTTATGTTGGAAAATGTTGGAAAATGTTTGTTCATTTTGGACAGCTTTCCAATATTTTCCACTTTGTCTGTGTACACCTTCCATATTCAGCCCCACTGGGTTGTGAACATTAAATTATAATAACTGTTGGTACCGTATCTGATATGATCTGGTTATCACGGTGCAGCGTCTCTTGGCTTTGAAAGGCTTAAGGCCCACTGATTAGCATTCTCTGTTTGCTCTGTTTGTGTCAATAACATTTGGGTGAATAAATGGAAAAGGACTGAGTTTGCACTATAATTCAAGAGAGGAAATAAATCAAAATTACCCATCTATCATGAGAAATTGTGGTTTTGGTAATAATCTTTGGAATCAATCCATCTTTGCATTATGGCATACAATCACTGGAACAAATATGACAGTGGTCTAAAGATAAAGTTTCAATGAATGGGAGTTTGTCACAACTTTGTAGAAATGAAATGTTGCAATGATCATTACTTGCTACACTCTTTAGGATCTGCGCAGTGGAGATCCAGGCCTCATCACGGGAAACGGGATGAAACTGGAAAAGCCTCAGTACCGTCCTGAATAAAAAAACATTGCTAATTATATAAAACACTGCTGTTTATATACTGTCAGTCTGTGGATGTAAAAAGCTAAGATTTTGTATTTGCATATATTTGCATATTCCCTGTATTCACTGCTTGACTGATGCTGTGTGCATTATTCAGTAGTTACATGGGTGTCAAAAAAGCAAGCATTCACCTTTTGCCAATGAGACATAAACATGTGAGATCAACAGTAAATCATATTCCTGTTGTTGCATGACAAGGGTTTTTTTCCAAGTTCCTCAGAATATTCCCCGCAGCAGGAGGCGAATTAGAAATGTCAGTATGAATAAAGGGATTATTTATCAATGTCACAAAACACACGGTTTACGATACCCATGCATGACATCACAGGACCTGGAGCTCCTGGCACTTTATGCTAATCGAAACAGTGTATAGACTGTTGTTTTGTCAATGTTTGCACAATTCCATATACCAAACTTTGCACTTACACTGTGTTTTTCATGGATGTTATTGCTGATTTTGACAGCAATCTGTATGTTGAAGCAGGGATATGAAAATCATTATCTTTAAGCAAAAACCTTAATATTGGAATTTCAAAAATAAAACTGTACCCAATGCTGCAATACTGTAATGCAACAAGCAGGCGAAGGTTATACCAAAACATGTGAGTAATTGTTAAAAATTAAATTTATCTCAAAGACATGCAAATTTGTCTTTACAATTTGATAAGGTTAGTTTTAATGTTGATTTATTGTCATTTTCCTTTTAGTTAATCCTGAGAATACATCCATAGCCAAGGGCACACAGTATACATATAGTCCTTAGATCCCTGGGCAAGATTTAGAGTGTGCCCAGGGTTCTCTAACCGAGGACTGGGGCGTTGCAGTGCAATGTCCCCTGGGTCTGTCAATGAGAGGTTATTTGGAGTGGCAGGTCTCTAAACAGTCCTTGTTTCAGTGAACTCTGTCAGCCCAGATTGGTATTGGCACTGCATTAACACAGCCTGACAGCAGCCCTCACAGGAGACCCCCCCCCCCATTCCCCCCGTAAAAGGACATGAGGGTCATGATGGAGGGGGAGATATTTATGAAAATGAGAGTGAAAACATATGATGGACAGAAAGCTGTTGTTGAACAGATGCCCCTTGACGACACACTCCCCCTTGTACTGCAGAGTCTGGTATCAAACCAAATCTGACAGACAGCACAAGACACAAAGAACCTGCAGGCCTCTCTTTTCTTGCTGAAAGTCAATGTACACCACCAGGAAGACATTAGGCAAAAATGGAAATGATTGTTGAGTAGCTCACTAAGGTGGTAACCACTGTTCACTAAGAAAAAAATGAATGCTGCACACAAGCTTTATCCAAATTACAAATGATCCAAAAATTAAGAGGATGATGCCCAAGTGCTTGGGAACAATGGATTAGAGCGTAGATCTATGGACAGATAATAGTTCCACTCAAAAGTGGAACTATCTGGGCAATGTCCCATTATGTCTTGTGAAGAACACACGACTACAGTAAGAAACTCACACCAGTGGTCAAGCATGGTGGTGGTAATGTCATTGTTTGGAGATGCTGTGCTGCACCAGGACCTGAAATATTCATGGATGTAGCTATAGATTAAGCTGTATATCAGCTAACTCTGCACAAGGATGTCAAGCTCTGCACAATCAGTCCATAAGCTGAAGGTGAAGCACAGCTGAATCATACAGACAGGCAACAATCCAAAATACACATGCGAGTCTTAAGAAATACACATGCGAGAACAAAAATTTTTTTGGAATGTCCTAGTCAGACCTAATGCTAAGTCCAGACCTAATCCTCAATGAAATGAGAAGTTCATACTTGAAAACTCAGAAATGTCAGTGAGTTGAAGCAGTAGCATCAGAATGGAGAAGAATTCTTCCACAGCACTGTGAGAGACTGATCCATAGGCTACAGGAAGCATGTGTTTGCATTCATTGTTGTTAATGGTGGCATATGTGAGTGATATTTTTCACATGGGTGCACACAGTGTAACATAACTTTCTTTCACAAATAATTAAATGACTAAATTTATGATATCTGTTAACTGATGTTGAATTTTATTAATCACTGGATTTTATTTGAAGATCTGAATAAAATCCAGTATGAAAAATATAAAGGGTGAAATTACTTTTAATGGTAATGCATACTGACAAATGCATGCTTACCATCACCAATGCATGCAAATAGACACCCACACACATACTCAAATCAAGCTACATTTAATAAGAATTTTAGGGTGAAAAGGCTAAAAGTGTGTGCAATTGTGCATTTCCAGTCAGGCAGTCATTCATGCAGTACATTTAGGCAATGAGGCCATCACTGTTTCTTTGTTGTGAAAAATTTAAGAGGTTTTGT
The DNA here is from genome assembly GCA_019788955.1 of Albula glossodonta. Classification (NCBI taxonomy): domain Eukaryota; kingdom Metazoa; phylum Chordata; class Actinopteri; order Albuliformes; family Albulidae; genus Albula; species Albula glossodonta. The sequence continues at coordinate 18,328,199 of JAFBMS010000003.1, forward strand.
AATTCGGTAAAACCCATTTTATTAAGGTCTCATCAACATGATTCAATGTTCATAAATATCTCAGATGTCAAGTATTTTCACCCCATTTACATATACAGCGAGAATTTCATCTGCACAAAGGAGGAGGAGACGGAACAGACATTAACACCAGGAATCTCCCCCGGCGGGAAGAAGCTTTTTGTGACCTGAATTATGTAAACACCTGATTGGTCTCTTCAGATCACAAGTGATTCAGTGGGATTGTATTTTCCCAGGACTGATACATGTGCATCATAGTGGTGATGCCTACTGGGGCTCTGGAAATTTATGTTCATTATGATTTCATTGAAAACATCTCTATGGTTTCTTTAAAGGTTGGGTAATGTCTGGTGAAAGAAGAGTGTCTGTCATCGTTATTCATTTTTTAACTGAACATATTAATGGTGCCTTAAATGGCACTTAATAATCCTTTACAAGTTCATGAGTGTGTGACTCTTGCTTCTGAGCAGCTTTCGGCAAATACACCTAACCATAAAATAGCAACTAAGACCAAATTGACCATCTGATTGACTCATCTATCAAAACACATGATGTGATAAATATTAGGGTCAGTTGTGGCACTGACAAACGTTTTCAAATGTTTTCATTCACAAGGACTTACATTGATCCTGTAATTGCCTTACAGATGTACCCTTTTATACTGCTGGGTTTGACCAAACTACTTCTGATTTCATGTCTATTTCTGTACCCCCCACACAAACTCACCACCTACCCAAAAACTGGCTCAGTTTGATTCCAAATGTGAGGAAAAGAGGAAAATACAACAGTCAGTATTTCTTGAGTAAGACATTGATTTAATTCCATAGTTGACCAGTAAGGTTGTATCAGTGTGTGGCAAAGGGAAAATGATGTAATGAATGAGAGGAAATGTTTTATTCATGGAGTTTAAGGCCGCGTGTTGACTGTCACACTGGGTGTAATAGGTCAACATGGGCAGCTCCTCACACATGAAAACACACATGCAGACAAACATGCAGACCCATAGGGATGAGTCCTCACACACACGACACGTGCACCCACATACACGCACATGCTCTTTCAAACACTCACACGCACACACACACAAAGACATGCTCTTTTCTTCACTCTCACACACTCTCTCTCTCTCACACACACATGCTTTTTTTGTTCCTCTACACATAGGCACTCATATTCATGCATACATAATTATACTGTGAATTTATTACATTTCAATTATTATTAACTTTCAGACAGTGAATTAATTAAACATGGTGTCCTGGAGAGCTGCCATTGGAAATGTCATAACTGAATAGAATAATCAAGTCAGCATAGGTCAGGGAGAGGGGGAGGGACAGGGACCAGCAGATGATTCATTAACATTAGAATTCTTACTTGGAATTTATTTATCTTTTACTTGGGGAAAGCTGTGAAAGCACCATCAAGTGAGCAAAAACAAAAACAAAAAGAAGAAGAAGAAGAGAAAAGCAACAAGCCAGAGGTACAAAGTATTAACTTTTACAGTACTAACTTTCAAGAAGGATATACTTTCACAGCGGGTAACACTTCCATTTTAGAGTGGCAGTTGTTTGATAATCCATCCATCTTCTAAACCACTTGCCCATCAGGATCATGATGTTGTTTAATAATGTCATGTAAAAATAATAGGAATATATATTTATATCCTGAGGCCTGGCAGACATGAAAAATAAGCATTATGCCATCAGTGTGAAAAGGGCAATGACTTACCATGGCATCGATGTGAAGAGGATGAATTACTGCTGTTGCCATCAAGAGACCATCATTATCAAGATGTTGTGCTCAGAAAAATAAGATAAAAATTTTATCACATCATTCCAAAAATGGCTGGTCCTTGTAAAAATAACTAGTCTTTTCTTCACACAGTTTGTCTTATTGTGAGGCACTAACCAAACTATTTGAAATGAATATTTTCAAAGACCACAAACATAGTATTTTGTTTCACAGACATAAAACTTGACTGAATTGCTTTAAAAAGAAAAGCATTTATTAATTGGAACAACATTACCTAGAGTAAGGAACAGTTACACAGTGGAGGTAAATTCGACTTCAGCCAAAAGTAGATTCAAATATGAAAGAAAATATAATTATAAAATACTGACATTAAATAAAATGCTTTTTTTTTTCCTTTTCAATATTTATCAAACGCAGTGTGTTGATTTTAGATTCTTGTTAAACGGGCTGATTTTTTTCATTTTTAAATTAGAACAGACATCACTCAGTCATTGGAGAAATAAATAACATACGTATTAGATGATGCCACTGCAGTAAATTAGTTGAAATCAACATCCCTGATTTCAATATAGCCATCAAGAACATGATGTGCATGTGTGCTGAAATCAACATCCCTGATTTCAATATGTCTCAGAAACCGAGAGAGAGTACATACATGTCTCTCCAATACCAGAAAATAACCTAACATTCCCATAATCATCAAAGATTGATTGTACTGTCATATTTGCCTTCCCGGTGAATGTGTCAGTGAATAGACTGACAGCAAAGATCTTGACCTTTTTCCCTTTTGTAAATAAAAGGCTTTGGTGTGTCACCTGATATTTTGACAGCCTCCAAAACTGCCACAGCTAATGTAAAACAATGTTGACTTCATTTATTTTCAATATATATATATATATATATATATATATATATATATATAAATAAATATTTTCGTTAGTTAATATGTCATTAATATGTGGGTGAATGCATGGAACCGTTTATTACATTACATGTTAAACAGGATCCTTTCTGCTAAGAATATAGCAACCCATGTCAACCAATCTGACACTGGAGTGAAAAAGAACATTAAAAAAAAAAAAAACACAAAACACTGATTACAGGATGAGCTAATCACCTTCACCGCCTGGGAAAGAGGGTCTCCAAACATCTCCCTATTAACATGGCTGTATTGTCTCATCCAATAGCAGATGCATATATGTGTGCAGTGATTTTGTTTGCATCTAGCGTCAGGTCAGACAGAATTTTGTCAGAGGTAGACAATTACCTCAGAGGTAGAATTGTCAACAGCAGCAGAGATCTGTATCTAAGCTGACATTTTGGAATAACCTGAAACAATTTAAAAAAAAAAAAAAAAAAAAAAAAAATCAGTGGAAGTGTTTTGGATGTGACATACAAGGGTTGTGACATACAAGAAGATTGGAATTTGCAGTTTAAATGTGTATAGAAAAATTTACAGTTGTTGGTGTAAAATACACAGTTGTTGCTCTATACTTTTTTGACTCTCAGTTAAAAAATGCTGTTTTAAACATATCAAATCTTAAGCACATGCTCACAATTTAAGATCAATTGGAATGTAAAAACATATTGAAATGGACATTTCAGTAATTATTTTGTTTAGACTGGTGTGCTAAAGGTTTCTGACAAGCAAAATATAAGATCACATGCACAATCATCTAACAAATCAGGCCCAATGTCTGTGGACACATTAGCTTTAACAGATCAATAACAGTACATACTTTTCATAACACACCACCCCTTAAAAACTAGAACAAAGCAAACAAATTATAGATGACTGTACTATAACACATAAATGTAGTTAAGTAATTACACAGCAACTTCATGACAAGACATGGAAAATATAACTCATTCATTCCTCATAATTGTTTTCATAAACAATATATTTAACAGTAAAATTCTGGAATAAGATACACACAGAGTTTTATGGCATCCCTGTTCTTACATATTCCATATACAAATTCATAACTCAATTTCTCCCCTCCGCTGTGACTGATCATTTTATTCCATTTTAAAAAGAAAACTGTCTTCACATGATGACAGGCTTTTTCCACACTGTAGATACAATGGAAAGTATATGCTGCCCATGTCTCCAACTGACGACGAAGGAATTGTGATTAGAGGTCAATGAGTCTAATTAAATTAACCAGTTTAACCACTATATTTTCACTAGCTAGGCTAGTCAGATTGTTGTCTTGCCAATGTGAACTTCCAGTCATAGCTCGTAATGGCATGGCTGGAGGTCCAGTGAACCCACCTCTAAGCTGAGTCCGTGATTTGGTGGTAAAGTCAATGTATGTGAACTGACATTGGTGTGGTCAAGCGTTGGTCTGGGGAATACCCAATTTTTACTTTGATCACCTGTACCCATCCCCTAAAGGTCTTTACATGTCCCTGATTGACAGAGAGAGGGACGGAAAGAGAGAGGAGTACCAGAAGTCAGCCAGAATGAAACAGAGACAGACTCAGACAGATTATTGGACTTACAGGCCAGCAGTGAGATAATCATTAGGAGAGGGACAGGTAGATGGAAAGAAAAAGAGAACAGGGACAAGCTGACAGCATTTAAACTGACATCAGACGATTTCTTGAGCACCTTGCTGGGATTCATTTAACCGGGTCTTCAGACTGGCAACAAAAGACACAGAGGCAATGAAATGAACATCTGAACAGCTCCACTATATTTATAGAATTAAAACACATTCCTGCTCATTAAAAACACACACAGAAACATACACTAGCACATCTATCACAAGCTGTTTACACATGAGGACATCAATGACACAATTCTCAGCCCCACACTGCTATAATCATGTTTTAATGCATTATTTAAATAAGCAGAATGAAATGCAATGAAACAGAAATAACTCCTGCCTGGGGGTAATAACTATTCCACTGTCTCATAGGTGATAACAGGCTTTTATTAACTCTGTGGTATTTTTGCCATTTTTACAAACCTTTTTTTTTTTTTATTTAAGACTGTCCTGTGTTAAAGACAAGATAAATGATTGGATGAGATATTCACTGCAGTTTCCTCAACATCTGTATTTTAAAAAGTCAGATTCCAGTGTGGTTTTCAATTTGACCCTCTATTTCACAGCTTATTTCTTGAAAGTGAGTGAATGATGCAGAACGACTTCCTGGACCACTTGTGATGGGGAGGAAATGACTGGCCACATGCAGCTCTGGGATAAAAATAGACCCTTCTTCCTCACGTAGGTAAAAGCTTTTACTGCAGCCATTACAACATCTAAAATATCTGAGGAGCCTGACATCATCCCCACAGAACAGCCAAAACAAAAAACTTTATATGTGTCTCCAACCCTTCACAGGGTTCAATGGAAAAGCCTATTCATCCTGGCTTGGTAAAACAATACCATACTACATATTGTCAAAGTGTTGACTCTGGTTTTCATTCATTCATAAACAACCTTGACTGTATAAGAACTGAAACTGGATAGACCAGGTGTGTCAAGGGAAAAGCTGGGGGTGGCTTGGGCCCCTTGTGTGTGGTATATGTTCCCTTGCCAACAGCAGCTGAAATGACATGCAGGAAAGTGGGGTTAATGGGGAGCGGGACACACTCACTTGCTCTGGTGTTTGGAACCTTGAAGGTGGGCGTGGTACTGTGCCACAGAGTTGAGTGTCACACTACACACCTCGCAAGTGTGGCTGCGCTTTAGGCCTGAGGAGAGAACCCACACACAGAGCAGCGTTAAAAGAGGGGTCAATGCCCCCCCCCCCCCTCCCAAATACAGCTTTGTGTACAGGGAGAAAGAGACCAATTAGTCCAGTCCTCATGATGCATGTTTAAAAAAAATTTCAAGGTTTATGAACTTGTGTGTATGTGCGAGTGTGTAAGTGTGTAGGGAAGGTCGGCAGAATGGTTAATACATCAGAGCAGAGCCAAAAAAACTACTAGTACTTTAGGGCTTATGCTTCCAAATTTTTTATGACATTATAAAACTAAAAAGAGACTGTTTAGAAGTGTAGTGATGCATAAAAGTGATGGAGTTTTTCAGAGTTTATTTAAAGATTTTCCTGTTGCTGAGTCAAAAATGACACTGACCTAAACTGTATATCTCCTCAAAAAGTTTGTACTGTTAACTCTCTGGGGGTTATCTCAATCCCTTTTTTTAAATATATACTTATTTTGTCCCAATTGGGAATGCCTAATTTGCATGCTCATTGCTACAACCACAGCTGTTAATTCCAGAGCTGCTGCTTCCTTTTTCAGTCTCCCAGTTAAGCTTTCAGATACAGAAATCCCACCAAACGAGATGCCTCACAATTCAGGCAACCCAATGCCCTACTATTTTCCACCTATTAGGGCAGCCGGCCATATATTTCTAAGAAGGTGAGCATATCAGTTGTACAGTAGTAATCATGCCCGTCAAGCAGATTAACATGGCTAAAAAAAGCACTGCTGCAGGACATACTGCAATTACTGCTGCAGGACATGATTGCTGCTGTAGGACATACCCTGCAGAACAATGCCCTGTTTTCTTGCTGCAGGAATCTAAGAGGATTTCTTTTAAAGGATGATGAATGTTTCTTTAAGTTGCAATTAAGGTATAATTGATGAAAAATCTTAGTTTCTATCATTTTAAGTAATGTTTCTGCCTGGATGTCTCTGTAATAAGTCTGTAGCTATCTGGAAGGTGGCAGCTAAGCTAATTGAGCAATAAATCAACCAGTTCCTCAGCACTCCATGTGACATGTCTGGTGCGCTCTCTCGTCTGATGCAGTGTTTGCAGCGTGATTGCAGTCATGTTGCAGTAAGGATATGATGCAGTGAGAGGAGGTCACAGCCTGCACACATCTGTCAGTTTTGTTTTTTTCCCCAGGGCCATTCGGCAGTAAGTACAGGTTGTTATCTAAATTGAGGCTTCTTCATTTGCAGCATTGTGTTTAGCATGAGAAGTGCAGGTCTTCCACATTCCCCCACACGCCTCACCAGGATTTGAGCTCATTTACATCTGCGAGTCACGTGCAGATGGTAAAACAGATTGACAATCTAATTGGAAAAGACACTAATGCAGTAACAAGGTACAGAGACAGAGAGTTGTATAACTGAGGCTATAAAGAAAAGGGCCTTTTGATTACCAAATGGAGAAAGCAAAAAATAAATGAGGCTAACAAAATCTGAGATTGAATTTTATGTGTTTCCTTGTTGATTTGAAATGAAAAGCCAGCAAACGCATCAAGAAGCGTAAAAAAGCAAAAGGCATTCTGAGGAGTTTGCGACCACAATGCTAATGGTCTCTCTATCATGGCCCTGAGCTTTGTAAAGAAGTGAGCACAGTATCTATCATATTTATAGATCTTTCTCTTCACCCATCAGTCTCTCTGCCAGCCATAGTCCAAGTAAGGACAGACCTTTCCCAGCCAGAATGACCTGGGGAACAGGGGTAATGGAATAACCTGCTGCAACCCCAGAATGTACCAATGTCCTCAAAGATAATCCTACATCAGGCACACACCATTCAATCTGCTTTGTTATTGAGCTTTTATGTTGCTGTTTTTATTTTTCACAATTTTTTCTTTTGAAAAAATAATGAGGGAAGCAGAAAAATAAATTCAACAATTTGGACAATGTATTTGCATTTATTCTACTGCGCTCCTTGAGTTTTGATTACTTCAGCCAGATGCACAAAACTGACACCAATTTACAAAATCGGACTTCAAAAAGCCCAGTGCTCATGGCCATCTGGTGCCCAAAAACACCTTGGTCTTGCACACTGATTCTGCCCCTGTGAAGTTTCCACACACACACACACACACACACACACACACACACACACACACTGCTACATGTTCTCCTGTCTGCATGTAATGACATTAGCATGTAGGTGACAGTGAAGCATGAACCATGCGGGCCAGGCTGCATGTCCCATCACCACATGCACCACCAGGGAGGTTTGCACAGCGTGGCTCTGACCATGCATCTGTCAGTGCTTCTGACAGAGTGATCTCATGCAGAACCAGGAGCCAGAAGAAAGCAGCACGCATCCATCCATCACTGCACAAAAGCAGCATCTCTTAGGGGAAACTGTACATATATAAAACAGGATCCTTACCCATGTAATAGAACCTTTTCTATATGACTGTCTTGGCTGTTCAGCTCTAACTTATTCCTCTTTACAGTAACTGGGTTGAAGTGTGTCCGGTGCCATATTTTTGGAAAATTAAATATCTGATTGATGTAGTCCTTAGGTTATTGATGCATTAATGTTCATATTTGAATGGATGTCAGACTAATAGTATAAAGTTGATTTGGCTGGGTTGCCTTATCCCAGCATCCCTCTAGCTGTTGTGAAAAGCAGGGGGGTGTTATTTCAATAACAGCTGATGGTCTACCACCCACTCAAGAACAAACATCACCTGAGGTTCAGGTGGGTGCAGGAGGAGGTGGAACAGAGATGTGTTGATTGGATCTCAGCCAGCAGTACTAACCACAGCTCTGTTCAGGTGAAATATTCCCTTCTCCTCCCCATATTTGCACAAGTATTTGAGCTTCTACTGAGGAGGAATGAGCAGGCATAGCACCAAAGGTATGTTCTTCTCATGCCAAAAAAATGATAAAAAACTAATAAATACAACTTGGTAAATTTTAGACAAATTAGAAACTCTGGTGATGCAGCCAAGATACTTCTGCAAGCCGTGATCCTTTCCCACATGTCTTACTATATTACATGTTGGGGGCAGGCTGGAGAAACAGCGATTAGGCCATTAGAACCTTTGTATAAACAAACCTTAAAAATTCTGGCTAAAAAGCCATTTCAGTATCACTGCAGGATCTTAGAGAAACATTATCTTCTGAGCTTTGAGAACTTTAGACTTTTCTCAAATCTGTATCTAGTGTATAACATTTTAAATGAATCGGCCCCTCCTTCTTTAAGTGACTTTGGAAAACTCTGTAAAATCCACAAAAATAGCTTCCATAACAGATTAAACTGTACCCTTTCACCGCACTGCCTTTGGCTTTGCTCAGCTCTGTCTGAGAAAGGCACTGCTCAGTGGAACGCCCTACCAGATGGGAGCTGTAGTTCTACTAACAGCTTTAAAGTTAAATTGAAAAATCTTCTTAAAGCTTCTCAACATACAATATATATATTGTATGTGAATTGTGCTCCGTTTTGTTTGTCTAGCTTGCTTAATGTTGTTCTGTCACTGAGTGGAAGTTTTAATTGTGACTTCCCAGGGGATCAAATGGTAACATTTATGTTTAATATTGTACATGATCCCTTACAAATAAAATATATATAAAAAATAGGACTAAATCTGTGAAACACGCAGCGTCAACAGCATCAATTTCACACACACAGGAGTATTGACACAGCCTGCTGCAACACAGTTCCATAATGGTATTGACATAGCTCAGAAATGTGGTGGGTGGGGGCGATATGTAACATACGGTGCCATCCCACTCACCACACACACGCAGCCTTGAGTTCTGACTCACAAACTGAGGTCTCCGTTGCATACTTCTCCATGTGCGTTCCTGTTCTTCTGACTTTTATAGATGTATACAGCCCCTGTGTGTTTTACTTGGCCTACCTATGGTTGGGCACAGTGGTGTACAATTTAAGTACAGGAAAGTGACTCTGTTGGAAATCCCACTGAAAGCACAGTAAGACTAAAATGGAAGCACTATCTCAGCCCCTTCATCTCCTTTCAGGCCCTGCTCCCTTATCCCCTCCTCTCAGACTAAAACCTGCCCATCATTCTCATTTGTCTGAACCTTTCCCCATGTCCAGCTCCACTCCCTCACACCCCTGCATCTCGTACCCTTGGTCTCCCCAATGCCCAGTGTTTGGCTCAGATGTTCGAGCAGGTCTGCTTGGCCCGCATTCTTCTTGTGTTTCTTGCCTCCGTAGTGCTGCCGGGCCATGCCTGGGTTGTTGAACCAGGCGTTGCACAGCTGGCAGTAACGGTCTGAGTCCTGCCCTTTCCGTGGCAAGGCTACCAAGGATGTATCCAACGGCAACTGCACTGGACTGGATGGCACGTCTGCAGGGATGCGGATAACAGTGTTGAATCTGCTCAGTACGTGCGATTTAGCATAGAAGGAAACTCAAGGGGCTCGATTCAGCTCCTTTGAATGGGAAGGCCTAATTTAAACTAACAACTGAAATGTTCATGTCATTAATTTAAGCAAGTGTTGTGTGGTTTCACAGCAAATTAATTATGAAATGAATTAATCATCCCATCACAGATCACAGATGCAGACATAATAGCATCAACAGGGTTTTATTTTTCTCACATACAAAGCAGATCTGAAAGACTACATTGTCAGTTACATTATCATGATGCTGTATGACAAATTATTATTCTGAGGTCCACAGAGCTCTAGTGAGAAAGCTGTTCATTTATCCCAGGAGTAATGAGATGTGAGTCACTAATGAAATGTTCCAATGTCTCGGGCTAAACATGCAATATCTTCTTTATGCTGGATTAATCTCATGTGTCCTGTACATCATGAATGCTGCTTTTGTTACACTTGCAATGTAAATTAGGCCATATCAAAAATACTATTTTTATCATAAGATAATAAAATATTTATTAGTATGACTCTTTGACCTAGGGTGGCAGGGGCCAACTTTTACAGCCCTCTTTAAACCACCAACTGTTTAAACCACCATCACATTTACAAAGAAATTTCAAGAAATCACACAGAATTCACACTAATTTCACAATTTGATTTACAATGGTTACATGTAAAACCTGGCCTTGTTCAATACTACCATTCATATAATATGTTTTAATAAAAAAGCCTTAAAGTCTGAGAGTGAACCAGTGAAAGTAACAAATATCTGACTGTTAAACCTCAATATCTGCATCTCAATTCATCATACTTGTACAAGAAACTCACCACACACCTTTACTCTTGGGTAAGTACACAGCGCCCCACAGGGGAACACACATAAATGTGAACATAGTCTACCAGTCTGAGCCAGTTCAAACCACCTTAAGTCAATGAAATGGTTCATGAATTAAGCATCTCAGAGCTCCTGAAATCACACTTCATGGTGTATAACAGGTAGAGAGGTGCCTGTGGAGGTCAGGCCTCACCTGTGCCAGTGCAGGTGACAGCCGAGTCTCCCAGCAGCAGCTTCAGTCTCTTGGCGTGGATCTTGCCCTGGTAGTGTGACTGAGCCACGACAGCCGAAGTGAAGGACATGTTACAGAGTGTGCAGCACTTATTCCTGTCCACATCAGCCTCTTCACTGCCCTGAAAAACACACACACACACACACACACACACACACACACACACACACACACACACACACACACACACACACACACTTTTTAGCAGTTACTGTAGCAAAACCTTAATCAGTAGAACACTCCACAACCTTGTTTTCTAATAAATATTCTGTAATTGTCAGGTGTAAGCACGGACTCAGATGTGGATGTGAGGAAAAGTGGTTTATTAGAAATCAGGGCAACGTCCAGAATCCAAAAATCAATTGAGTAATTAACACATGAGTAATAAGACAATGTGACTGGCAGGAGGCGGATCAAATCGGGGAAACTTAAACAGAAAGCACATGTATTGGGGAAATGACAACAAACATGCAAAACTAGCCGAAAACACACAAAATCACACAGAAGTATTGACAGTAATATAAGCCTTAGGAACCTGTTCCATTTTTGAAGAATGAAATAAGGTATGAAACTACATTTAATTTACAGAAAACCACAGACACAAATTCTGTTAAAGCAATCGGGTAATAAACTGTGATCAGAAAAGGAAGATCACTTTGAATTGCTCAGATGACAGAACACAATCAGGCAGAGCTTAAGTTTCCCCTAATGATAGCAACCCCAAAAACAATGAATCACCACAATAAAGTCACACTGCTTTTGCATCAGCTGAAAACTGATGCTCTTTACGAACATGGCACAACAAAGGAAGTTAAATCAACCACAAGAAACCTCATGGCATCAGCACAGGTGAGCGGCAGGCAGGATGGCTCTTCTCTTTAAAATGCACTTCTAAGCAGAGGTCTGCAAGTTTGATTTTAGGCTTAAGAACTTTCTGTCTGCTTTCTAACCCCACCTCCTGATACAAAACCTCACTTCCCCACAAGCTTATAGTACATTTCACCTGTACATTAAGGTTTAATGTTCATTCTTGCATCAAAGGTCAGCCATTAATAATACAGTTAAATCTCATCTGAAAGGTCAAAGTACCAAGGCAGAGGTACATAAGGGAGACATTCATATGGATTGATGGTTCTGTAATCTAAAACAGGTGGTGTTGCTGTGCTGCAGAAACCTGTTTTCTCTTCACCTCACTGGTTGAAGTTCTCATCATTTATGAGACATTCTGTCAGGTAGATTAATTTTAATGAGTGTTATTTCTATGCATGGAGGGAGTAGCTGGGGTGTGGCTACTCATATGTCCTGCTGTTGAACGTTGCTTCTTGGTTGCTGCATTATGTGTGGGTATTAGAAGGCACTTCTCTGTTTCCCCCAACCTGGATTGCCCTGTACCAACATTTTTAGAGAGCTAAAGTCCACCCTACTCTTTCCCTAAGACTGCTTAGAAGTGTCCTTCCAGTGGCTTGTTAAGTCTCAACAGTCATGTGGACTGCCCTGATAACTGATTACTTCTTCAATGACCCTTATTTCTGCAAATGATGTGCAGAGCAGCTGCTGGCCATCACAAAACCTGATTTGCAATATAACCATTATGAGTAATGACCCATTTGGTACAATATGTCTGTTTTTTATTGAGTTATTGTTTTTGTATCCTGTCATTTTCTGGGAAATTACCTTGATTGCTTTTTCAGGTCAGGGGAAAATGTCAAGCATTTCCCAAATTGGCTTAAATGAGATCTGTCTGTATTTTATTTTAATTTCTTCAAGAAAATGCCCATTGTGCAGTGTAGCAATGTGCTGTTAGCAAAAACTGTTAGGAAACGGCACAACAGACAAATATTCATTGAATGACTGAATGTATACCCATGCAGGACCACTGCTAAATCAATGTAAAATTTAATCTCCAGCAGTGTTACATGCATTCATTCAGTGCTGACATAATCTTAGGTAAAGATTATGTGCACCCTATGTGCACCCTATTCTTAATTTAACAAGCTGAAACCATAGCTTAGAAATGTTGCATGCATAGTGAAATGTGAGGAAGGAAGTGCTAAATTGTATGTAACATTTTATTTATAATTTAAGAGAGAGTGTTATGGTTAAGTGTGCTTACGCTGTCTGCGCGCAGTCTCTTGGCGGGACAGCCCCCATCCATGGGATGTAACATGTAATACAGCCTCACCTTGTTGGCGTGTTTCCGGCTCTAACAGAGAGAACAGAACAGACGCATCAAACAACACATTTCTGAACTTCACCCTCACCACACATTTTCTTAGAAGTTATGCAGTCTGATAAAATGAGAAAATGCAGACAAGGGTCCTCTAGTTGTTCCTGGATCTGTCCTACCACAATTTTTCTGTTCATACAGCAAAGCCAGGCTGCAGATGTTTAACAGTTTTGGAATTCTGACCTCACCGATGCAAATATGAGGAGAGGAGAGGAGAGGAGAGCTGAGGTGATGAAGAAATGGGTGAGGAACACTTAACACAGAGCACCACGTAAATCCCAGATCAAACCCCACCCCGGCCCCCTGCTACTGGCAGTAGTGATGAATTACTGCAGCATTACCTTCACTCAGATACCACTCGATACTTTCACTCCACTGGGTCGGCCGAGTGCTGTCAGGCTGCTCATCGGACTGTTAGATGGACAGTGAAAGGAACATGTGTGGCTCACTCCTCAAACAATGGAAGTACTGACTGACACTGTCTGAAAATTGTCTGTCCATGCAGATTGAGGAGAGCCAGCTGGGAGTGGAAAGTACTTTATTCCTCATTTATCCTGATGTTTAATATGTCTGTTATTCCACACACACAACAGCAATGTGCAGTCAGGTTAGACAGTGTTAATGCATAAACATCAGGTTTAAAAAAACTGGAGTGGCAGCAGCGAAGACAGGGCACAGTCAACAGTCAGCTCTGAACTGTTTTGCTGCCATGTGAAAAAATTTTTACAGTTATGATTACAAACTTAAATTTCCTCTTTTTTATTCAGAAAAGCTTATTTTAATCAGATTTTAAATTCAAGCCCTCCCTGACCGCATGTCACTGACACACACATACCAACCCAAAGTATACACACACACACACACACACACACACACACACACACACACTCCTGTATGATACTGATATAAGCCAGACACTGTTAGAAAGTTGAGAAGACTGTATTTGACAGATAAGGTGGATTCATTCACCTGTTTTTTTTATGATGCTGTCTTATACATGAGTCACCTCCCAGACCATTAAAGTGCAGTGCAGCAGAAAAGAAGTGCAGGTCACTACATTGACTGCATCACCATTATTTTGGTGCACAACATCTATTTTAGCACTGGCTGGAAAACAAGACAGTCATTTTGGACTTTCATTTCAGAAGTCATTTGAAACTCCTTGTGTCATGGTGTGTATGTTGAGATAGCCAGAATATGCACAATACAAACAGCACACACAAAACTATAAAAGATAACACTCACATTTCATGTAAGTTCTCATGAAAGGCCCTCTTTGACATGAGATGCTCTTATTTTGCCAACAGGCATTACCTTTAATTTCCGTTGTTAATTGTTTTGGTTAACTACTGTCATAAGGCCTCACAGCAGTTTCATGTTCTCCACAATCCATTTAAATTCTGGAAATTAAGCTACTGAATTCATGGAAAAATCTCCATAGAACTACCTTGGAACATTTTAAAATGCGTAAATGGAGGCTGAAAATGAGACACAGAGCTAAGCGCTAGCTGTAGGCCTTAGCTTGAAACCATAAGGCTGCAGTCTTCACAGTGGTTGCTTTGAGGAAGGCTCTGAACAAAATGGCTTTGATAAAAATCAATAGTGAGCAAAACAACACATTAACAATGTCATTTGGTCTCAAAATGACATCTGCAGGGCAAGCTAAGGAACATATCAAAATGAACGCTCAAAAACAAATCCTTTTCCACGTAGACCCCAAACAGCAGCTTTTATCTCAGCAGAACCACATCTGTTTTCTCCATGGGAAAAGTCTGCTACATCCAAGTTAAACTACTGTCATAATGTCTCTGTTACAGACATCAGGGAGATTTATTTGTGACCAAGGATTGGCTTTCATTGCTGCCTCCAGAGTGCCACAAGAGTTTCAGCGGTAACCAAATGTGTTTGGTGAAAGATTTGGAGACCACACTGATATCAAATATCATTTGCATAAAACTACCATCTTACCACACTTAATTTAATGTTTAAACAAGTCAGACCACACAAGCTTTAAGAAATTCTGGAATACTCCTGATGCCAACACAAGAAACAGAAACAAACACTTTATTTTGCTGAGAGTTTTATCCCTGAAATCAATGGAAAGACTTTATTTGTAAGTGTCTTTACCTTTCAATAAAGAGAACCTGCCCTCATTCACACTAATAATACACATTCTAATACATATTACTTAAGTGTTAATATATATTCATTTATCAAATAGATAAACAAGGGCACAGCAAGCAGCAACCATGTAATAAAATTTAAATTGTAGTGGAGTGTCCCATTTTGGAAGTTTCTTGATGTTTAAAGACCTAGTTGACTTTGTTACAACGAGTGTACACTCTGATTGGTTTCATCAATGTGCAGTTCTAACTGGCTAGGTTTACATAAATTGGGAAAGGCACTCATTGGTAAGTCAGGTTAAATTTAGAACAATTGGTCAGACACATTACACAGAGGACAGGTGTGTTTGGTGGTGAAGTAGATATGACTGGAAGCCAAGCTGTGATTGGTGGGGTAGCATCTGACCTGGTAGTGGGCGAGTCTCTGGGACTGTGAGATGAGCTGGGCGCTGCACACTCTACAGTAGCTGTCTGTGAAAAGGCCTTGCTGCACCTCACTGGACTTCATCTGCAAAACAGCGACCAGGCAGGGAGCCGGGTTAGTACGCCAGAGAAACAAGCATATTGCAGAAACACACTCTCACAGACTGAAAGAGAGAGAACAAGACAGACAGAGATGGGGGAAGGGTCACTGAGGGACAGACTTATGCTGAGATTGGGTAATAGAAAAAAAAAACTTAATAATTCATCAGAAACCGCTCTTCCATTTCCATCAGAAGTAAAATAACTATCCAGAGTACAGACAGAAGGCTCTGAGATCCTGCAAGGGAGAAAAAACCAGGGCTGGAACTTGGGTGCATTGTGATGTTATCACCAGCAGACAGATCAGAGCTCTGGCAGACCTGTGTACTGTATGGGTCCACTGCCCAGGCAATGATGAGCAGCCCAGAGCAGTTTGCTAACACAGCCTGTCCCTGATGAGCTGTACAAAATGCCGTGCCAAAGCAGTCTGATAGAGGGACTCCCCTACGAGCCCCATCCACAGGGATTGCTGATGATTAGGGATGTAAATCTGTGTGTGTGTGTGTGTGTGTGTGAGTGTGTTTATGTGTGTGCATGTCCGTGTGAGTGAGTGTTTTACTGATTACACTCAAGCCAGCAGCATTATATAAAATATATCGATTCGCGTAAGTCACATTACACATCGCAAATCCTTCACCCATAAAACCATCAATGTCAATTATTTATGAGTCTTTGAGTACATACAGCAATGACACTACTCGGTTGGAATACTAAGTGCTCGTTTATCATATTTAGCACCTAACAGAGAGTTGTTCAAATACAAATCACTAAGAGTGGCCTTTAGCTCTACAGCAGAACAGATGCTCTCTTGCCTCACAAAAAAAGCGCGCTTACTTTAATTTATTACTTGTATGTGTAACATTCACTTATAAATTATTATACATCTGGACTGGGTTTAAATTAGGAAATGCAATGGAAAGACATCAACCCACAATGTCTGTAGCTAAACATTACAAAGGCAGCCATCTTTTGGAAGTCATTGGGGCTGCTAACTGCTCTGCATTGTCATATAACAGTAATTTTACTGTTCTATGACAGTGTTCCCTCATAATGTCCCCTCATGATGACCCATATCCCAACAGCATAACAACCATACACACTGCTAAACGATTGCTACTGTGGTTTCACCAGGAAGAAGTAAAACGCCTTCCATGGAATCCACAATCAGGCCATCTAAATATCATTAAACCATTGTGGGAAGCTCTGTAGTGCAGAGTGTAACGTGGATTTCCACCTCCATCACCCTTCAAAGAACTGTGGGACTCTTCTTTAGACTAAGTTCCGAAATTGTATGGTGAGTTCTGAATTTGAAGAATTATCATTAGTATATATAAATACATATTCTCTGTGTGCTTAATGCAATTTCTTTTTCTGTGTAAGGAGCATAATAAGTATGTTGAGCAAAATTATAGTTTTATATAAAAATATAACTGCATAATACCAGTACCACTAATAATTGATTAACCAAGCAGATATTCTTATACACAGGTTCAGGTTCACATATTTTATCAAAATGCATGATTTACATACCTATTAATATGATATTAGAATTCCCTAAGGCTGCTAAGATGGAATATTTAAATACTGGGACCTTTCAACTATGCTCTGTCTGAGGCCTTCATTCCCTCTCACATCTCAGGCAAGAACATTAATAATGTATCAGTGTGTAATAAATTATATGCTATTTTATGCAGGGTTCTTTAGCTCCCGTTTATGAATATTAATGCAAAATATTTGAGTTGTGCTAAACTAAATTTAAATATTGATCAAAGTAATTGATCTTGATGTTATGGCCCTAGTCCATAGTCCTGGTAAAAGATAAGATCAGAATAATAATTAGCTTAATATTTTGTCCCAACATCACTTCCATGGCATTGCTGCAGTGCTATGACACTTCAACAATTTTTCAGGGACTTTTTGAGGATGCTAGCTTGTATACTAATTACCCATCACCTCCTCCTATACACACAAACACATTGACAGACCAGCAGGTTGTGGTGTCTGGCATAAAATGCATAGGACAATCTGGTGTTCAGACCCCATTAGGCCCCCCACACCAAAGAAATAAGGTGTCTTTATAAAGATAATATTTCCGTCATAACAGCTATCATAAGGTTCTATAATGCACAGAACAATAAACAGGAAACTAGTGACACTGCATCACATAAACTTATGACAGTTCATACGTGATGCTGAGTTACTAGTATCATCATATTTATCATTTGGTGCATTATACCATCTGACGACAATGATTTCAAAGGGGTTATAACATTTATGTATGACCATGACAGCATTTATGACTCATTATGAAGTACTTTTACAACTGCAGCACTTTTCCCAATGACTGGCATGTCATTGGCATGTCAAGCATACTTACTACCAGTAATCATGAATGTGAAATATGCCTCTCCTGGTCTATGTTGTACTCTGTGGCCTGTAGTGGGTAAAATGGATGCTCACTCACGGGTGAGTGCACTAGAGGTGTGGCACAGTGGTGTGGGTGGCACAGCAGTAACTCAGAGTTATACAAATGATTATATGCTGAGATATAGATTCACAATAAACAAGGTGAGCATATCACAGAGAAATATTCCCATAGCTGTTCGCATGCTGATATTTGCTGCATGCATTTTTATGTATTCTCCAATGCTTTTAAGTCATCAGACTAGGGTCAAAGAAAACAGGGCCAAAGCTTCAATCTCTCCTGGGACCATCCCCATTGCACAGTCTTCTGCTCACAGAGAGGGTGTGGGGCAAGGGGGAAGAGAAAAGGGGATCAGTATAATTAACAGTGAAGTAAAGAGCTCCCAGAGAATCTAGCAGCCAAACTCCCACAACTAACATACACCCTCCCCTTTTCATTCCTCATTTAGGTCAATTAAACAGATGATAGGAAGAGAGAAACATTAAGAATTACATGGATATACACCAGAAGAATTCAGTAAACGCACACTCACTGGTACACCTTATATGCACTGTCTAAGCAGACACTATTTTGGTCATGATGTCATTAAAGCTGGATTAATAAAACCCCCAAATACTGTGGCGAAATAGATTTAGACCTGAATAAATAACCATGATGCACTTCACAATGCCTTAGTCCACCTTGCTGTAACTTTGGTCTGATTAGTATAACATACATGTAACTCAATGGAGGCCTGTGTGGGGCAGCCACCATGGCTCTGTGCCCTAATATAAAAATTTCAAACCTCCAGAAGGCAGAGAGATTAATAATGAAACAACCTGTACTACTTCTGTATCTTCTGATCTAAAGTCCTGAATCTCATAAAGTGTTCTCTCTCTCTCTCTCTCTCTCTAACTTTCTTTACCTTTGAAAATAGATGTTTCTGTTGCAATGATATAATGATTATGCACTCTCGTTACAGTAATTATTGGACACTGTCTAAAAACATGATATTCTCATTTCCCACTCTTCACCATCAGCAGTCAGATGTATGTCTCTTCCGGAAAGTAATATCAGACAGCTTTCCTCAAAACAGCAAGATGGAAAGGGGAGGAGTAGCCTGCTCCCTCTGACCCAATCAACATTGATTGATCAGGTAGTATATAGGGCCTTGCACTCACAGACCAGCAGGTTTTTCTGGCAAAAAGCCAGGAGGAAGGACCAGTCTATGAGCTCCCTGAGTCAGCATGTAGCTGAAGGACACCATTCAATGAATAACTCAGAAAGCTGTGCTCATGTTTTAGTAGCTAACACCGCTACTGGAGGACTGTTAAGATTTAGGTCTTATTGTTATCTATTCTCATTACCTCATACTCAATTCTTGAATATGTCTAACATCACTGTAATGTGAAATACTTCAAGAAGGCAGCTCATTTAGCCATGTCATTTGCTTATTTATCTGTTCTGTTTTTATCTGTTTTGCATTTTGTTCTATAATTTTCACTGGAAATCACTATTCTGTGCAATAACGTTGAAAATGCATAGCCCTTATTTCAACCTGTTTACCTGTTTTACTTTTTGACTACTTATCTACCTCACTAACGCTTCTTAACCTTTAACATTATAATCATCTCTAAGGCAATAATTTTTTGTATCTGCAACTTGTAATTTGTCATTTTGTAATTTATATTATGCACTGTTTCTTGTATCTTTCAACTTGTAATTTATATTTTGCACTGTTTCTTGTATCTTTTAACTTGTAATTTGCACTGTATCTGTTTTGATTGTTTTTAACTTTGTGTACTTGTATACCTGAGCATCCTTGGCACAACAATTTCTGGGATGAATAAAGTGTTATGTTATCTTATCTTACCCACTATACAGATGTTTTCAGTAACAATACATAATAATATATATCAATATCTCTCTCTCGCTCTCTCTCTCTCTCTCTCTATATATATATATATATATATATATATGTAGAGTGAGAGAGAGAGAGAGAGACTTGCTTTCCCCAGTTTTCTCTGGATACAGCATTGACACAGAGCTACACACATGACTGGGCTGTTTAGTAAATTGCTGAACAACAGATACGACAAAAGCTAAGCAGAATGTTGTGGATGAAGTAATGTTAAAACTGAGGGAAAAGCCTGACATAAAACGTCTTTTTACACATGTACAGTACTCCTGTTTTGTTTTTTGTCATTTGGTAGCCAAAACATTTTTCTGTCCCTTGCCCCTTAGGGGTGATGCGTCAACCCCCCCCCCCCCCCCCCCCCCCCCCCCCCCCAAAAAAAAAAACTTTTTGTATTGAGTGGATGAATGGGACAGGTCAGGACAGTGGAATCACCAATCAATAATCAATTACAGCTGACCTGCACAAGCGGACACATATCCTGTGCTACTACAGGGATCAAACAAACTTGACCCAAGGGACAGCTGAGTCCACAGCCTCCATAACCCAGCAACAAAGGCCTTCCACCCTCAATTACCTGAAAAACACAAGCCCTGTTATCCCCTTATCTCCAAATAATGCAGAGCTTACGGCATTGCAAACAAACCCAACACAATCCGTACTGTCCCCTCAGTATCCCTATAAAACAGTACTTACAGGCTGTGGTCTGGAGAACACAATGTTTGTCTTATAGTCATGCTTACAGAAAAGCACACAAATCACTCCTATTTCAGACACTACCCCAACCCTAAACTGCTGATACATGTTGGTTTCATTCTGAGTCCCGCACCCACACACATCAGCTTTCTATAATGAACCATCTGCACACATAAATTCTGAATTATCATGAAATGAATAAGTGCAAACACATCTACATGGTTGTGCACTGTGTTGAGTGGGTCAAACTGTATGTGACTTCAGCATCTGACCACTCATACAACCATATTAATGCAAACCATAATGAAAAATGTATGTGCAAGTTTGCGCTCGACTATGTATGTGTGGGCGGGTATGCATATGCATTTGTGTGGACAGGGAATGAGAACGTGTGTGTTTTCATGTACAGAAACAAGACACATATGATCTGAAATAAACCAGATAGAAAGGGTTAAGTTTGTTATGCAAATAAATACAGGTGTCCATGCAGTCCGTCTTGTGTGTGATGGTCCTGGGTGATAGTGACAGCGTGTCATCAGCATGTGGCACTCAGTCTGTGGCTTCCCATTGGCTGTGGTTCTGAAGGTGCACACACAAAGTGACACGCTACTTCTTGACCATCTGGTGCTCACTGACACTGCTTGAAGCACTGGCTTTAGTTCCTCCCAATTACCTACATCTACAGCAGAAACCAGAGCAGCAATGAGGAGCAAAGGGCATTTTCACCACCTGCAACCAACACTCAAACTGGGCACATGGGGACTAAGCAGATGTGACCTCTGGCCTTCATAGACATGAAGGTCATTCTACAATGCTCATTTGAACCAACAACTTATGTAATCCGGCCTCACATGTTTCCAACTGCGATCATATTTTGTACTAAGTGAAGTGTTTTTAATATTGCCTGTTGTATTTTATGTCATGGCAATGTAAGCAAGCCCTAATTTAAAAATTCCTCTATCAATATGACACTATTTTTTTTGACCTCAGTCTTAATTACATAGATTATGAATATAATTTATATACATGTATATGAAGAAAGAGATTAATAAAACAGTAGAAGTGAGGAAGACAAAAATATTTTATTCAGGGTTTGAGTGTGTTATAATGCATTGCCACAGAAAGGTTTATCGTCCCTCTGAGATATTTAGAGAAACATCCAAATAGAGTAACATGTACTTAAAGACTGGACAAAGCCAGCCAAGCACAAATGCACACTGACTATGTTCTACAGTAGTATCTCACAATCTGTCAGCAACACAACAGTACAGAAGGAAAATGTATTTACGCTGTTCTTCCCAAATAGACAGCTTTGCAATTAGCTCGGTTATCAATGTGAAATTAAAATTTACGTAAAACAGATAAATCAAATGCATTGCTAAATAAATCACTAGCAAGATTTTAACCTGCCAAAGGTGATTCCTTTGTGCACCCAATTCTGAAATTCTATCACAAAAGGAACTCTGCAATCTATATTGCCACATATTTCAAGTCACTTATTACTTTGCGCTTGGGTAACTTCAATTTAATTGTTTTATAACTCAATAAGCTCTCTGGCTTGCTTGATGCTTCAAAATGTTGGATGTTCACTTCTGAAGTTTGAATAAAGGGTGAAATAGGTGTTGCACAGACAATGACAATAGCATTGTGACTTCTTCGTAACAAAATAGTCCTTGCAGAGGTTAGCGTTTTGCTGGCCCATAAAAAAGGTTTCCAAGGAATCAATACAAGCAGGGTTATATGTGGAATAATATGGAGCTGATTCATGGAAGGAAGCCGTTACGTGTTTGTGGGGAAGAGGGCCATTGCACTAAAGAACAATCTCAGACAATCTCTCTCCAATAAAAGATAATGGAGTTGTAAGGAAAATGTGCTTGCACAGCCCGTTACCTCCCCAAGCGTTTCACCTCTGCGTCTTAATAAAACCAGACATAGTAGAGCCAATCTCTGACAATCTCAGGGAAAAACGCAGTCTCCGTGCACAGTGAGCAAATCTTGTGCCGACAGGAACATCTAACCTTGTCTTTGTGGTGGAGGCAGGCTTATGGATATTTATTTTCTGTAAATCAGCACAGCATGAGGGTCTGGCAGGGCAGGAAATAGGGATTGGTGTAAACTTGTCAGGCCACTTCATAGTGTAATATCACTGTGATAAACTAGCTATTTCTGGCTAATAAATTCTACTGTGGCAAGATGAAAGTATTACACCTAGCCCTTGAATAAATCAGGAGAATGTTGTGTACCTGTAAAGGAGTCATTAACGTAGCGCAACCACAGAACATGAGGAAATTGTTGCACTAGGCTGGGAGAATGATAATCAGACCGCCTGTATTATTTGAGTGAACAGTAAGAGTTGACAGCAGCCCTCTCCATTCCTCCTCCCACTCCTCCCTACATCACACTCTTCCAGTTTACCTGAGGTTTTGTGACAGGCTCTTGAAATGGTGTGAAGTTTGATCCTGGAGTTGGTTTACAGCAAACTGCATTTTTCGTACAGATTTGTTGTGAAGCTGGGAACATGGAGCAATATCAACTACCTCACTGAAAAACATGGGGATAAGTGAGGTGTCTCTGGAGCAGCCACATATGCAGAGCCTGTCAACACACACACACACACACACACACACACACACACACACACACACACACACACACACACACACACACACACACACACACTGACACACTTTTCTTTCCTCCTTAGAGCCAGACTGATTTGCACATACTGCTCTGCTATACAGTATACACTGTTATGATAATGAAGTTAACATCTCCCCTTATGAACTCACCCAAATGAGAATATCCCAAGTAATTCTGAGGTATTGAGAAAAATCTCTTCATCACAAGATGCACAATGCTTTACACTAGGATTCTGATCTCTGAAAGTAGGTGTATTCTGTTTCTTCAGGTTTTTTCTAACAGGAGACCCAGGAGTTCTCCAACCTCCGTAACATATGCCGGCTATTGTTTTCACAGATACCATCAAACACAGAAGCAAGAAATCAGGTAAAGTGCTTTGCTACGTAATTAGCTGCATTAATATGTCAATTTAGTATTGAGTTAAAACACTAAGCAACCATAATAGCTAACAATGGGTTCAGACAAGCTGATGCTGTTATGCTTTTGTTTATTACTTAAGTTTGTTAGTTATTGTACGATTCTTTAAGATTAGAATGCCCATTTCTGTAAACTTGCATTTAAAAATGCAAATATGTCTAAATGCAAAAAAGTGGCCAAATGTTCAACGCACATCACAGTTGTTCAGCCTACTACATATGATCTTAAGTCAAGTTTTCGTCATGGGTCAAAATGCGTGATCATAAGCCACATTCCCTCAGTAGTTGCAGTTCGTGAATAGGAAACCTAACAATGATTAGGTCTATACTTATCTGAGGGAATAACGGCATACATTGGGGAGCAGTTGAAGAAATTTTCGGGGGGTCATTGAGGGTCAAAAACATACAATTATTAAAATATAGGCTTACATCGTACCTCATGCGCCCGACGGCGGCAATTGACTTCAATAACATCTTTAACTGTCCGTTGCAATAGACCTACCCGTTCAAATTTGCCCTCTTCAGGCACGCACTTGAAGTCAACAGAACAGATACACACTGCTAGCTCACGCTGAATAACCTTGTCCTTGATTAACAGACAGATAAAAATAAAAGCACGAACAGTGCAGTTCATGCGTTCCTCAAGTTTCCATAATAAATTATGCACATAAGGTATAATGCCTTAATGGAGCATTTGCTTCACTGACAACGTGAAAGCGCGTCAGAAAAAGCGTTCATCACCTGTACAATGAATAGCGCTAACTCTGACCGGGCTCTTCAGTGTAGTCCACGTGTATATAATATTCTGGGAAAATCTTCCACTTACGTTTAACCTTCTTTCTGTTATTGGAGTTACGCTTTTGCAGAAACGGTCGCCCCATTATCTTATTTCAGAGCTATTGATGGGACTGTTTGAACGGTTTGATTGGCACTCTTTAAACATGTACTGATAATATGTTGTATGATGTCAGAAATAGGTAAACGTACACAAAGCTTGAATTGCAAAGGAGGGGGTTCGGAGAAAAAAGATTTAAAAGGATATAAGCTTCCTATAACCTTCCTTCCTTTTTAAGCAAAAACCTAGAAAATTAATAAAAACGAATATAATAACGAAGCACTCCACAGAATGTAAAGTAAGCCTTCCCTATCCATTTGACTTCCATGGAAGAAAAACTACAGCCAATCAGTACGTGTTCTCCAACGATTAGGCTACATACGAAGTGGGTTTCAAAGACATTGAATTTTACAATCACTATTGTTTGTACAGTGCAGTATTGTGCATTGCTCGTGCTGCGAGTGGTATTTGTAAACCCATGCCATGTGTCCACAAAAAACAAAGGCTTTTAAACTCTGTACAACATACTGTAGCGGTTCACGCACATGTTCTCTCAGATCGTCTTTGCTTAGTATGTATACATACCCAAACAATGTCAGCAATGCAATACCTAAAACCCAATCTATTTAAAAGCTCGATTCATTTTATGTGTAGTCTGATCTGCCATTCCGTATTGGCAAACTTCTCACAGCGCACCTTACATCACTCGGGCCACTAAGTGCGGATGTGCGCCGTGACCTTGATGAATCTATCATTTTACACGAGATTTTTACAGCCATAACAAATATAACCATCACAAAAATTATCCGACTTCTTTTCAAAAAACGTTATCAAAAGGCATAGACAATACTTCGTTGGATTGCCAATAAGTGTGCAATCGTGCTACTTGACACTGCAAATCTGTTTCCGTGAAGTTTGCGTATTCGCAGAATGAAGGTTAAGTGCAGCTCTTGCCATTAAGCTTGATCATCTGCTGAATAGTCACATCATTTAACCGTTTTGAGCCCGAGTTTTTGAGTTTAAACTTTTCCCCTTCATTACAACCTTTAAACGTGTCACGCCACACATAAAACACAGGTGCATTGACAAACCTACCAGTGAATCCTGCAAGTGCCCGGGGAATACCCTTAGGTTTTCCTGGACTTGAAATGAAACGGTGTATTCCATTGACTTCGCTGGTTGAGTGTTCCGTTTGTAATGAATGTGAGTTGCTGTCACACATGCCTGCAGTAGTGTAGTGGTGTGACTGGTCGCTCCTGAGTCTGCCTCCATCTCATTGGCCGTCTGTTGGTAATACTCGTAATAGTAGGCAAAACTGCCAGCTATTGTTCATTGCCAGCTGGTTTAAACGTTTGATAACCACAGTGGTGAAAATCAACCATAGAAGAACTAGCAATTATCATATTAGTTGTTAATATCTCATTATCTTAGCCATGGCCTTCATCTAACATACCCACCCCAGTTCTCAGCACAACCTGACAACACCCCAGTTCACCACACAGTTTAATAAATCTCCTGTTAATGTGAAAGACTAAAGTGCATAATTGACTATTCAATCCTGGCAATAACTAGTATTTTAAACATTGTGTGTGTGTGTGTGTGTGTGTGTGTGTGTGTGTGTGTGTGTGTGTGTGTGTGTGTGTGTGTGTGTGTGGATATATTTAGTTTTTAAAAAGCGTCATCACACACACACACACACACACACACACACACACACACACACACACACACACACTTAAACATCTGATGTTTAAGGTGATCTGATGTTTAAAAATGAAAAATGAAAACAAAGTAACTGCTGCCTCCCAACTGGGACAATAGATACATGGGTTTATAAACTGACAACATCAGGTGTAACACTCCTATTCACATGTTTCAAAAAGGGTTTTATTTATATATAATTACTCACACAGCAGTGGCTTTCACATAATCTCTGATTCAAAAAAGCTCATCTAGTTGCTGGCTATACAGTACAGTCAAATCCATTCAAATATTTTTCTCTCCCGCTTGAGTTGGACGTAATTCTTGCTGGTCAGCTTTTGTTTGTGAATGGTAGAGCATGTTTGGGTGCTGTACTGTAGTGGTGGTTGTTTGGACTCTTCTGTGAAGTAAGTTAAGGTGTTGCTGTGAACACGCCCACTCAGTTGCTATACAGCTATATGCTCCCCTGTGAGCTCCTATGAATCTGACACATTAATTTTAATACTCAGCTCAGGTTGCCTAGCAAGGCCTCTGGAGAGTCTTGAACACCCCACCATGAGTCAGACCCTTGGTCAGCCTTTAGCATACATTAAATCTCTGGCATGTGTTTCCCTAACCATACTGCAGAGTCCAGTTATTGATTCAGTATGTCTGCAGGATGGTAACTCAAATCATGTGCACTCATCAATGCTTTATAGAACCTTTCTCTTTTAATTCAGCAAGAGAGTGCAGCTAACACAGAAGATAAATCACATGTTTACCATCAACATGATCGACAGATAAATTAAGTGACGAAGCAGTGAAAATAAGAAAAACGACTCTTCATCTTTAGTCTGAATAAGAATTGTCAGTACTGAAACAAAAGACATTGTAGTGGTTTTGGACAGGGCAGTGACACCAGATTGCATCTGCTTGCAAGTGCCTTGATTGTGCCATACTTAGAATCTTCGCTCTTAAAATACACAAGAACATGAATTGCAATGTGTTGCAGGCTTGTTCTCTTGTAGTCTGATCTCTGATGAATACATCATGCAGAAGTACATTAAATTAATATTTGTGTGCTCTTCATCACTGCCGCTAGGAGATCCTGCCCTCTATTGGCATGTCAGTGCAAATGCAACACATTTTCTTCTTTATAGGATTAGGTCAACTGAGAATTCAATTCTTGTTTCCAGTGAAGACCTCGGGAATCAACATGAGATTGCAAGGGATTATATAGGCAAGAAATATAGAGGTTATTCAGGAGTAGACAGCTCATTGTGATAGGAATTGGAACAGGTGACTTAGGTTAACGCCCCTACTCTTTCACGGGATCTATGACCACCTTTTTCTACAGCAGATAAGTTATTCCCATGAAGGTCTCCCATTTAACCACAAAGCAACCCCACACTGGCTTAGCTTCAGCTATTCAAGACAGGAAGGAATACAGGTGGTATGCCTGCTGATAGCACAAATGCAATATAATATTATACAATAATTTATTAATGACTTAAAAAAAGGTTAAAAAAGGTAATCAAACAATATTATTTTTGAAAAACCAAAAAGGGGGATTTTAAATGAAAACTACAGAGATCCACTCGCTTCCATCTTGTGGACATATTCCTGCAGATCCAGACCAGAAAGAGTGGAAAAAAGGCTGTTTATTCAAGTCTTGGAGAATTTATGCTGGTGGCTCTTTCCTTTGACAGATTTAGTTAGAGCTTTTTAAAAAGTGCCTTAGCATGTCCCCTGATTTAGCTTGATTTCCACACAGCCACAATCACATAGGTCATAGCTGAGTGCCAACAGAAATGTGTTTTGTTTAACAGAGAGAACAATGAAAAGCACATTTGTCTTAGTTTAACTGGAAGAATGGAAGACAAATGTGTATGTGTTTGAAGAAAGTATTGGAAGGTAAATGTGTGTTTGTTTAACGGAGAGCATTGGAGGGTAAATGGTATTTTGTTTAATGGAGAAACTTGGAATAATCAAATTTTCTTTGGGCTATTTCCACATTTCTCATTGTGTTTGCAGAGAAGAACAAGGCGGACTGAGTGGGGAAAGCTGGTGTTTGTGTGCAGGGAGATAAAGGATATGGTTGTCACACTTTTCACTCTTTCACTCTCTCAGCATCAACGCATCATAAAAGAGTCATTTCAGCATTGATTGAAAGCTTAAAATCTTGGTTAAAAATTAGTATCAATCATACTCGTGTGACCTGTTTGTATATGTGTTTGAATGTGTTGAAGTACAAAATTCAGCACATAAATTTCTTGGTTGCAGATTTAATGGTTTTCAGTAATTCACAGTGCTGTCACGCAATTCATAGAAAACTGAGAATGTTTAAACAGTCCAGCCAAAATAAAAAAAAAAAAATTAAAAAAAAATAAATTTAACACTGTAGTAGTTTGGTGCTTCACATAAAATGAAGCAAACATTAATTCAGTTGCTTGGTGCTGAAATCAAATGAAAATGGACACCATAATTTTCTATGAACGGACAGTATCTCATACATGTACACACAAAATTGCAATTTAGTTGGAATTTCTTCTTACACTGAAGTGTATGAGTTGGATAAACAATTAATTAGTGAATATACTAAACTGTATGATATTTATGAGATAAGATGCTGTTGACTTGGAAATACAGGTGCAATTTCTCATTATAGAAGCTGCAGGTTTTCATTAAAACAGTATAAAACAGCAAATATAAATATGAAAGCTGAAAGAATAAAACAGAATGAGAAACAAGTTCCTCCTGATCTTTGACAGAACATTGCATTCTTCATGGAAAACTGAAGGTTGACTACACATTGACTAATGAATGACTGGTGATCTCTACTGACAAAAGAGGTGAGTACAGCACTGATATTCACCACTGTCCACCAGTCCCTCAGACCTCAGCAACCCCTGGCTAGGGTCAAATCAACATTAGTCTTTTATTGACCTTCTCTCCATTGCATGTTTTCACTCCTTCAATAAAACATTTTTGAGTTTATAATAACTAACAACATTGAAAGAATTAGTATTTTAAACTGTTGTCACTGCATTTAATTGAGAGGCAACATCAAGGACAAATTTTAATGGAATCCAACCCATCATCATCATCATCATATAGAAGTGTCTCAACAATTCAGACAATACCCATACCAAAGAGAAATATACTTCCAATGTAAACACAATATAAATCTATATCCTAAAAGCACATACATTTTCTTTCAGAAAACATGTATTGCATAAATTAAATGTTTAGACACCACAATGTGATAATCATATAAGGTATTAAATGAGGATACTTTGCATATCTATAGCATAGCTACTATACATTTTGTATGCATTCACCATATTTTCATTTGCATCAGGAAATACATTTGTATCGATTTTCATGCACAATCTCCAAATAACATTTATATTCTTATTTTTTTATACTCTCATTCATAATAATACACATTCTCTACATATTTTATATGAACGAATCATTTAAAAATATGTTTTATTTATATTTCTTTTTGGTATGGATAAGAACATATTGATAGGTAATGCCTCCATCAAACCTGGTTACACCAACTTTGGTACGCATTGATATCTGAGGACCCACTTATCCCTCAGAAAAAGTGGAGAGGCATGGGTTCCTATTGACTATGGATCGCTAATGTGTCATCATTATCAAACAAGCATTAAAAGGGTTCTGGTAATGTTAGTTTGAACAATCCAGAGAGCAAACCCTGCTGTTTGCACCATCCTTCACTGCAGCACCTTGTCACAGAATGCATCAAGAACTGGAAATGGCACAGTACATTAGACAAAATGGAGAAAAGGACAAAAAATATTTTCCAGGGTACAATCTGCATATTTATATATATATATATGATTTTATATTTATTTATTATTGATTGCATGAAGAGAGACAATTTTGTGCAAGTTCTTAAGAGACAGAGGAGGAGATGGTAGATCATTTAAAGACGGTGTGAAATTCTGGACACTTGTAGTTCCGTTGGGCCTTCAGAGCCTTTCTGAACTCTGTGTTGGACTTGTCCCACCTGTGGATACCCATGAGCAGGTACTTCTGGTCTACTTTGCGGCCCATGATCAGATACTGCTGCCCCAGGTTTTCCAGCTGTGGGCAAGGGCAGTCAGCTCCGTTCTTCAGGTAAAGAACTAGCTTCTTTAGATCCTTCTTGCTCAGCTCACCCTTCTTCACTAGTCTCCTCCTCTTTTCCAGAATCACCCGACGGTCTGCACGCTCCCGCCTCACATCCTTGATCTTGGCTTTAACAGCTAGTGGAGAGAAAGAGAGAGAACTTTGGTAATACATATTTATTCAGCTGTGGCTCCTGAGGCCAAAACAAAATTAATTACGTTTTGGGAGATAGGACCACACTTCTTCTCAGTTTCATGTTCTTCTCTGCAGCCCATTCTGCTAGCCACTACTTCTGTTCACTGTGGTCCACCAGCTGAGCTGAAAAGTCAGCATATCTGAGGAATGTACTGGACTATGCCAATACTGACTGTGGCCAGCAGCCCAACATGGCAGAGAATATTTGGCTGTGGTGTTACCTGAGCTAGGAGGACATTATTTAGCAGTTATGTCCCTGACTCATCTGGGTTTCTGCAGTTTTCCTGCATCAACTGCCCATCAACTGTTCTCCTCTAAAGCAATGCACAGGTCAGCTGCCAAGCGACGCAGTGAAAGGAAACAGCAGCTGGCAGCAGGCGCTTTATGGGATAAAATATGTGTGCTCTGCCAATTTAATGTTACATCCATGAGACAGGCACACAAATAATATGGGAAATTCCATCATGAAAGAAAAAATAAAATCTGGAATCAACATTGGTTTACATTAAACAACTCCAGTTAAGTGAAGCCCAATGCAGTTTGAATCATTTTTAGTATCCCAGGAACGTGATTTGAAAGGGGTTTCAAAAACGTAAAAAAAAAAAAAACTGAAAAGGAAGAATACATAATTTACCATGTTGTACCTGGTGACCTGTGGAATGTTCCATATTCAGCACAAAATGGACAAAAAATAACCTTTTTTCTTCTTTTTCTTGGGGGTAACATGTGTTGGTGCATGTCCCAGGCTGGGACCGTAAATCACGCTGACTTTCACGCAGGTTATTCCAGGGAGTTTCCCAGGAGCTCTCTTACTCTTCTGCTCCATGTTCTTTCAGCTGCTTAGAATGACATCATCTCTCAATGCATCAATATCCCACTAACAGCTTACCCACTTTGCTGTTGAATGCAACAATGTAACAAGAGACAAGTGAGAATGAATTCATTGACCAGGAGTGAGTATTAATTAAAATTTCTGTGAAGCTAAATTGGCTTAATAAACAGGATCCCTAACAAAAACATGAAACAGTGGAAGACAGAAAGAAGATCTGATAGGTGGAGATACTAAAACTTGACAGAGGACATTTAAAAGCACGGTGGTGAGGAGTTTCAAGCCAGTAATTTGGTGATAATTTGGTTTGGTTGCTTAGTTTGGTAGTACCATAACAGAGGCATGGGTACATGCAAATTGGAAATGAGATGGCTCATAATTACCATAGCCCAGTGATGTTGAGCAATCATAACTGCATAACAGCTGTTACATATTTGCAGGACAGGCTTGTTATATGCCTCACTTTCTGTTTTGGCTCTGTGCATTAACACTCACTCACTACCTCGTAGTCCACCACATCCTAAACTACCAGATGCCTGCAATTTCCTCCCTTGCAAAATATTTCCTATCATTAGCTGTCTCCTATACAGATAATACACATAGACCTCTTGATTCGCACATGTTTTTGCCCTAACATGACCCTCATAGTTCCTCTGAATCAGCCACATTTGTGAGGGGGCTAGAGGGCTGGGGGGAGGGGGCAATCATCCATTCTGGAAACATTCCAGTAAAAAAAGATCTTGAATTGCCAGGATAAGTCTACATTTTCTTCTTACCATATGTGGGCTTCAGGTCATCGACTGCATCAGTTCAGCTCCAGTCATGAGAATTTCCCCAAATGAAAGCTGACTCCAAATATCCCACAATTGCAATTTAAGCTGTCTGTGCTTTAATTTGATGGATTTTACTATTTGTTGAAATATCTATGAATGAAGTGTAGAGTAATGCACATTCCAGTAGTGTAATGGAGTGCACTATAACATAATGTCCTAACACACAGTATATTAAGATATGCAGTATAAGAATATAGAACATATCTAAACGTTTGATGACAAAAACAGAGTTTAAAGAGTATATATCACTGTATAAAGCTTGGCGTCTGTCCACACCTCATATAGCTTTACTGAGCTGAAAAAACATTTTCCAAGTCTCATAATAGCAGATGCGATCTATGCTTGAGCAGATTGTGTGTTAGTTGTTCAATCTTTTTTATACTGTTTTATTGTGCTATGTTGATCAGACCCATGCTGCTAACACAGGAACCGGGCCATGTATTTGAGTGATCACACACTTTGCGCCAGTTGTGTTGTATTGGTTTGGGTATGATTTATTTCTGTAAGCCTCACCAACATTAACCTCACAGGACAATAAAGTCTGTATAAACCAGAGAACTGTAAAATGTTTAAAAAATGACTCAGTTTGGGAAAATCCTGCCTTTGAAGTGCTTTCTTCCACTATAAAGCTATCAAATAACATCAGCATGTTGTTTAATGAAACAATAGATGGAATGGCCTGCAACACAAAGAAAGTTCACCCACCCAAAAACACAAAATGTACATATGCCCTCCCCCATTTCCTTGAATCCTGACAGGAAACATAGGTATGCTTCTTTATCATCAGCCAGCAAACCCTTCCAAAATGGCACAGTGAAAACAGAGCTGTCAAAATGCCTTAAATCTTTCCTGACTTCAACCTAATAAATTCTTCTGTAATCAAAGACAGACCTCTGTTCTCCAACAATAACATTTGACTGATCAAGGGGAAGCTTTAACATCGAAAAATATTCGTTTTTTCCTCTGTGGGATTATGGTACAGCCTCTAGTTCATCTGTTAAGATCACAACGTGATTGTGCAAGTTTGGCTTCTGATACACGTGTATCTAATTCAGATATGGTCGACACTAAAGGCAAACTTCACGTTTAAGTAAATGAGACATTGTCATTTCCCTTCGCACCTGAGGTCTGTTTGGCACCATCCAGATTTACACTTGCACATATGTGAGCAGAACATTTCAAAAACACTGTAAAAGCCACATGATGACAGACTAACCTCAAAAATGTACAAATGTACAATATCTCAGCACGATTTTGTGTTTTTCTTTTTCTGTGAAGTCAGAAACTTGCCAAAGATTCAGAACTTTTATGAAGATGAAACCCACAGGGGATGCGCTCAGATCCTGGAAACACCTACCAAACTCGCTGGCACACATGTGCTCCAGTATCGTCTCCATGTTCATCTCATTGTCACATGGGGGACAGATAGGTGTCGGGCCTGCAGCGAAAACAAAAATAAGTGTGATTAGGAGACGGGTCCCAGGACTGTACCTTCTGTAAGTCAATTTGAATTAAAAGCATCAGCCAAATAACTAAAATGTAAATGTCACATATGTAATAACTATATGTAAATGTCACATCTGTAAACGTAATCAATGTAATGATTGAGATGTGGGGGCATGGCAGAGCTATATTTTGAGTTCCTCTCCCTTTATTTAAACCTACAAAAAATGTGTTTCGTCCCAAAAGATCTCAGTCTCTCTTCAAGGCATACAACAAATTAATAGAGTATAAGATATTTATGTGTAATTTCTCATTAGTTTTATCTATAAATAACAGAAGGCTTAGCATAATCCTTTACACAGACAGTATGGAAAGTGAAAGAAAGGGGTGTGCATCACCATTGAGAAAAAGTACATTCTTTATTAGTTATAACTATTATTTGTGCTCCTAGATTGTAGCGATTACTTCCTTAACAGCTGTATCTGAAGAAGCAGTGTTGAAAACACATTTAGGACAAAAGCATGTTGATGGAAGAGTTTGAGGACTGTTTTGTAACATGCATATTTTCAAATTTAAGTAAACTACATGTCCACACATCACTCCTTTCTACAATAACAACAAACAACGCCCTCACAACTGCATCACGAGTAGTTCTAAATCCAAACTAGAAAACAAATCTATTTAGAAACATGAACATAACTATGTTTGTTTATTCCTTGTGGCCAGGGAGAGAGAGAGGAGGGAGGGGGAGAGCTCTCTACACACCAACCAATTGGCCCCAGATTGGCAAGTCTTGCAACTAATTATCATTCCTCACAGTAGATGGAGAGCCATGGTACAATAGAGAGATGGTCACTCATTTAATCCACTCCGTGTCTGCACAGGGATAACTAAATATACTCTCTGGAGGACACTGTGAAGCACCCTTCTTTGTATCATCTCCAGAACCCAAGGAAAGTTTTTATAGTTTAAAGTTTGGGTCAAATTTATAATAAAAACAGATATGCTAGTAAAGAAGTGTTAGAGCTTTTAGAATTTAAACAACATTCTGTTCAGGGATCTGCTTAACAATATCTTACTTAATAAAATAATTTTATTATTGCATTTAAAGTAGAGGACATCCATCTGTTCAAGTGTCTTTTTAAGTCTGAATACATAAGCCCAGGAAATCTGCTTACATAGATTTTTGAAATTGTTCTAATTTGCATCTTATTTTGTCTCTGTGTATATTTCAAGTTAAATCCAATTAAGTTTTATTTGTTTGGGTTTTTTATGACACAAATTGTCACAAAGCAGCTTCACACAGATCCCAGGCCTGAGACACCTTCAGAGCAAGCCTAGGACAATAGCGGCAACAAAAAACTCCCTGACTAACAGGAAGAAACCTTGAGCAGAACCTGGCTCAGAGGAGGAGCTCCATCTGCTTCTAGCCAGCACTGGGCAGAGAAAGGGTTAAACAAGAGAGTAAATGCAGTTGTAATAGACAAAGATTAGATCAATAACTATTAACCAAATAATAATTATTTTCAAATTACACTGGAGGATATTCCATGCACAAACTCAAATGAGCTTTACATTATTAACTCTTGGTGTGTGGCTGGCTAATTGCTGAAAAGGGTGTTTGCTGTCAGCTAGATAATATACTGTAAGAAGAATTTGGCAAAATAGTTCCATGAGACAAATTGGTCATGACCAACTGGCACAGCATGCCCAGTCAAACATCTGGTCCCTTTTAGTCCATTCAATGTGCTGTAGCTCTTTACAGTGTAGAGCTTCTGAAGAAGTTCACTGTAAAGGGCCATTGCACATCCAATGGACTATTCAGTGGAAGCTTTGCATTCCATAGAGAGCTACTGGACAGGCTGAAATACAATCACCATAGTCTAAAAACATTTACAATCAGGCATTTAGCAGATACTCTTATCCAGGGTGTTACAGTCACATTTCTACACACTGCCCATTCCTACTTTACTGAAGCAATTTGGGTTAAGTTCCTTGTTCAAGGGTATAGCAGCAGTGCCCTGCCAGGGAACTGAACCCTCCAGTGTAAAGTATGTTCACTCTCTCCATTTCTGCACATCAATATCAGACAGAGTGGGGGAGCTGAGACAGAGAGGAAGATGAGCACCTCACCTGTGAAGGTGGTGGTGTGGGTGGTGTTGGAGGTGGTGTTGGCGATGCAGACATCATCCTGGGGGAACTTGTCACAGGAGAGCATTTCGGGCCAGGGGAAACCGAAGGCCTCCATGACAGGCAAGCATCCCTCTTTGACAGCCTCGCACAGCCAGCGGCAAGGCGGCACAGGGCGGTCCAAGCACACGGGGGCGAACAGGGAGCACAGCAGCACCTGGGTGCCTGGGTGGCAAGCTTTGTGCACCAGGGGCACCCAGCTGCCCGCCTGCTGCCGCACCTCGGCCATCGTCTCATGCTCCAGCAGGTTAGGCAGCAACATCTGGCCGTACCCCACATTGTGGCACAGCCTCAGGTCCTCGGGGATGTCCACACACTGCAGGGACTTGCTGTAGCTGCGCCCACTGTTGTACCCATCCAGCTTCCAGCCCAGATACTCATACTCTGATGCCCAGCTGCATATGGAGATAAGAGCTAGAGACAGAGCCAATGAGCTGGGTCTCCAGAAAAGCAGAGGGGGAAAGTAATCCATTGCTTCAAAGGGAGAGACCCACGGGCATACAAGAGCAAAAACGTGAAGACTGTAACAAGCAAGCAGGAATGCTGTTTGCGACCGCGTCAGCGCCCTGCACTGAAACCTTCTGCCGTCTTTCAGAGTAAAACTTTGATTTTCGCTTGGCTGCGGTACAACCCGTCTGTGTGCGCTAATGCGCAGCTCTCCCTGAATTCAACTGACTAGCTGTACAGCTTGGCGAGGTGACGACAACGCAAACGTGCAGGCGAAACCAGTCCATGAAGGAGAGCGGACCTGTGACCAATCAGAGTGCGCCTGATCCTTGTGGTACTCATATGTCCATCAAACTACAGTTAAAACAATCTGTAAACAGCCGTTGCTCCACCTGCCTCCTTAAACAAGTGTTTTCTCGGATGAAAATAACAGATTTTTGCTTTTGTTTCCGTTTTACTTTCTACATCTTCTGTGCGTAAGTATTACCATATTTGTGGTACAACTTACTTCATGTCAGGGGATTGGAACAATTAGTTGGACTCCCCTGTCGATCGCTTCCCAGAAGTTACTGGTTCTTCGCCTTTCTGCATTCCTGCCCATACAAGTCATGAACTTTTTAGAGTTGTGATCATTATTACAAATACAGAGGGCTCTGAAACCAGTTAGCAAATGCGCAAAATACATTGTGTTGTTGCACTTATACAGCCGATCCCTTTGGTCAATCAATCAATCGATCTATCAAGCTGTATTTGAAATAGCCATTCCATCAAAGATACTGGAACATTTAGCATTGTATTCTATGGGTTGTGACAGTATACCAGACAATTTATAGGCTCGCCGAAATAAATTTAAATCAGAATATGTTTATATTAGTAACACAGTAAGTAACTGTTTTTATTCACACTTCCGGCTTTTTAACAGTTAGGCATCGGCATTGAGCAATGGCTTTATAAGTGTTGTGAAGGGAAGGATATGGGCCGTAATTTTGACCTACCGCATCAAATTAACACTTCAGCAAAAGCATCACATAAAAAGGCTATAAAAAATAAACTTAAAAATATGAATTATCTTACAACGAAAACCAAAATTATGCTTTGTCAATTTCTTGTGTGCCAGTTGTGAATCATTTTTAGATTAAGACAGAGCTAGCGAAAGTGCTGGTGTTATTATACCCCCTTTTTGTTTCAGGATTAAATTCAACAGCATTGGTTTGGATAAAATCGCATTCACCTTGACATTTGATTTGCAAGTGAAAACATTCCTGGACTGGTGTTAAAATAATTTTGTAATGGTATTATCCGTTTCTTTGCGTATGTGCGTGTGTGTGTGAACATACAGTGGGGTCCCAAAGTCTGAAACCACGAGTGGAAGTACATTCTTTTATGTTGTACAAAATTTCTTATTACAAATTATACTAACAATTTTAGTGAGTAAAATCTTTAAAATGTACATGAATTTCAGAATGTCTTAGTTTTTGGTATTTCCCCCTTTTGCTTTAATGACAGCATGCACTGCAGCTGGCATGGACTCCACAAGTTTGTGCAAAACTTGATGATCCATGTTATGCCATGGTCCTTAGGTGTCCAAAAACGTTCTTAGCCTTTAAGTACCTCCATAAATGCTTGATGAGGTCTGACCTTTTGTAAAAAGGAGTTAATGTGGTCAATGTCACAAATTAGCTTAAATATGATCCAGAAATAGTGCAGAATTTCAAATATTGCTTAAATAAATTTCTTTAATAAATATTTGTTAAAGGTCATAACTTGTAAAACATATCTTGTTTAACATTTTTCAAAATCGTAAAACTTTGTTTATTTCCAGGATTACATCGGAAAAAAAATCTAAGCCCGATGTGGTCTCAGAATTTTGAACTCAACTGTATATGATGAGGCACCCCAACCAAAAGTCGTATTTGGGTGTTTTTGACAATTGTGAGTGTGGCCATTTATTTATTTATTTATTGTAGTGCTTTAGTGATGTTTTGTACGTAAAATTCTAATGTACGTGAGAATTCATGGATGATGAAAATACTGATACATAACACTGTTATATGAAAGTTTAAGCATATTCTGTAGCTGCATCACTGTCAAAAGAGGAAAACCATTTGGACATTCACTCGAAAAGCTTTTTTTATTTGCCCAGCAGAAAGAACTATTGAAAATAGAATGTGGAAAATAGACATTACGAGACATTACGGGTTTCTTGAATGTATTTAATTAACTCTGCCTTTCAGCTGTGCTGTAGATGAAGAATTTTAACCAGGCTTGTCTTCTCTCCCCCTTAATTAATTTCGTTCTGTGCGCCAAACCCGTAAATCACAGAACGTCTCCGCAGTGGTGTGGAGGATCTGGCTCGAGACTGACACACGTGGAATCTGTCGAACCCCTAGCACAGCGGGTAATCCTGGCTCGCCAAAACACCAAGCCCAGATCTCAGAGCTCCCCCTGGACCCTCGGTACCGCGTGCCATCTTTCCCTAGCCAGAAGTGTCAGATTGATTTATTCAGGGTAGAGAAAAACGGCAAAAGCAAACAAGCTGTTGGCTTATCTCCCTCAGCTCTTTGCCAAAGCTGAGCCCAACCCCCGGAATCGTTCAGCGGCATATACATGTACAGTAGCTTCTAAGTTTGACACTGAACTCCTCTGTGTTTAAATGCGCTACTCCTTTCTTTTGGCTGTAGTGGGCCTGACCTTCTGCCTAATGTGGGATATCTACACCTGAATGCTTTGAGAGAAATAAAAGGGGCTATTTGAGACACTGCTGAACACACTTCCTTCCACAAAAGAATGTCCTGTGAGAGTGAAAGCTATCAATAACATTATGTAGTTAAAGAGCAAATCCTGCCTAAAGACATTATAACGTTTATATTTTAGAGTTTATAATTAACCCTTTTCAACCACTGAGCTCACAGGATCTAGCAACACCATAGCTCCTTTCTTATGTTGATATAAAAATAGGCTGGCTCATCATGTCCCCTTTTCACCATAGATCTGGATCCTTGCTGGCTCATTGAAGTTCTTTTCCTCAGTTGGGCCGTTGCAAGATTGACAAGCTCTCTTCAGCTTCTAGTTCGGGTATTTTTCCATGATGCATTCTCTTATACTTGCATATGTAAGCTCTGCTCTGTAATAGAGGTTGTTTTAGCCTCCCCAAGTGAGCGTGGCACAGTTTGTTAAACTTGGAAACTAGTTTAATTGTTCCTGCACATAGTGTCCCTATCTAAAGCTTCGGAGATCAACTCAAAGTGCAAAATGGAGCTTCATTCCAACACTGATAACAAACAATAACACACACTATATATGGGAGGAAAGAAAGCCAGTCATTCCTAAGAGATCCTAAGTCTTGCACCATATAGTAATGCCGAAGAAAAAAGGTTCTACAATCATTATCTGCTTGTAATGATAGGGCAACCTTTGTAGTTCAATGTAGAACCAGTAACAAACCATTAGGTGTGATGCAACTGTTAGGGTCTCCAGTACACAGCCATGAACACTATAGTACTGAATGGGTTATTCATGTTTTGTTCTACATTGCTCCTAATGATTCCTCTATGATTACAAGCAAAGAACCCAAATTTGGTGCTATTTAGAATCTGTTTTGTTGGAGTCCCTGGTCATAGAGTAACTACACAGAAGGCAGAAGAGAGAAGGCATAATTCAGTCTACAGTCATGTGCTACAGCTCTGGCCATGGGAATTGCAGTGGAAAATCGGTCTCGCTGTGCTGGGCCAACTGTAGTGCTAGACTGGTTCCAGATTATATCACTTCCTGTCTGTGCATCTAGTGGCCATTGTCCCCTGTTGCCTCATTGGCCATTGCCCCTGCATGTTCTTAGCTCTGGGTCAGTGACCTGATGGCCTTCATCCTTTCCCCTCATCTTTAACCTTGAGGGACTGTGAAGATGGCATGGATGAAGGCAAGCATTGTAACACCAACCACTGGTGTCTGAAGACCTTAGAAGTGATATCAGGTGATTGAGGAGTTCTTGCCTTTGCCTTTG
Organism: Albula glossodonta; assembly: GCA_019788955.1. NCBI lineage: Eukaryota > Metazoa > Chordata > Actinopteri > Albuliformes > Albulidae > Albula > Albula glossodonta. The sequence goes on from JAFBMS010000003.1 coordinate 18,368,636, forward strand.
CTGGAAAGTACCACAAAACAGCAAAGTCATAATGTCTCCCTCATTTAGATTGTGGAACAGTATATTCATGATCTTGCAAATACTGTTCAGGCTCAGATGTGCAGAAACACTTGGAGAAAAATCTGTGTCTAATGCAACCTCGTGTTATGTCAGAAACGCACAAACACGCCACCCACACAGATTAGAGCAAACATACCCGTGATGTTCCAGCAATTCTCCATCGTCTGAGAACCTCCCCCCCAACCCCCCCATCTTATATAAGTCTGACCGTCTCACGTTTCCAGCAGTAAGGTGTGACTGTAATGGTGATGGAACATTCTGTTTCAGCTGAGCACTGACAATTGGAAGGCAGAAGGAATGGCATTTGGTAGTAATACATATCACATGAGTTGAAAGTAAAGGAAAGTATCACTGTTTAAAAAAAATGCACTTTCTGAGTCTGACCACAAAAAAGTTCAGGCCATTCTGTAAGGACTTGGAGGATGTGTGAGGCCAGAGGAAATGTTTTAAATTTTGGAGGGTTTGATTTGTGGCGGTTTGGAGGAGAGTAAACACAGCCCTCTTTCCGCTCTATGTGGTTTGCGCAAGACTTTGATACTTGTGCCGATCCATCGTGTTTCTGAAGTGCAAGGTTACAACAGGGAAAGCAGGGAGACAAATGAGGAGTGTGGTTGTTTTCATCACTCAAGCAGAATATGTGCACAGATACTGTTGATTAAACACACTCAAAGTCATGTAATCCATAGCAGGGGCAGTCTCAGAGGAAGCCATCTAACATCCAGGAGTTCAAACCCCTCCAAACATAAAAAAACAAGACAAAGGACAACTCTGAACAATATTTAGGTTGTAGCTTAAATTCAGTATAGTGCAATTTATGAATGTGTAATGTGATGTTAACTATCACTGTGAATGGTGACCTGTTTACTGCAAGCATCTCTGTTTGCTCTATCTCTGTGCAAAGGGTGCCAGCTCTGATGTGCATGGCATAGGAATGAAGAGGAGGGGCAGGCAGGGCATAGGGGAGCAGTCATGAGACAAAATGACTCAGCTAAAGAACTAAAAAGCAACAAACAGATAAAAGACATTCCAAACAGGAAATTAAACAGCTAATAAAATAAATGCTCAGAGCATTTAGGGGCATGTAATTCCTCTTTAAATTTCTGCCAGGGCTTTCTTTCTGATGAGTGGTTTCAAAGCAGTTTTGTGTGAAGACGTGCAGAAACCATGTCTGATATGCAGTCGTTTATAGCTAGGAGCAGCAAGCCTTCATTTGTGGTTAATGAGCAGCCAGCCAGGTTTTGTATAGCCAAGCTTTTAGACATTTTATCCCTGACCACAGATGTTCTGGCTGAAACTTGTGAATTGTTGATTCCTACAATAACACCTCCAACTTTATCTCTTTCCTTTTTTTAATTACTTTCACCAGTGAGGCAGATGAAAAGGTATATTTTATCAACTGATTTTTTGGTACTTACTGCATATTGGAAACATATTGGAAAGTAAGCAAGCCCAAAAGTGCAGGATTTTTCTGAGACAAGTGTACTTGTACTTAGTGCAAGGTGACGCTCTGTTTACAGTGGTGACGGCATGAGCAGAGGGGAAAACTAAATTCTTTGTAGTACCATCATTTTGCATACTGAAAATGAGTGTATAAAAACATATGATGAAACAAAACAGTAATAAAAATCATAAAGCTGACTGACCATCTAAATTCCTACATAACCCTGCCACTGGCATTATTATCCCATGCTGCTGGTATTAATGTCCCAACCTGGCATCACAGCTCCACCCGTCTAGCGTCACAGCCCCATCTCCCTGGTATGATAACCCAGTCTACATAGTTGTGTACCCTTAATCTTTTGATGTCGCAGCCCTTTTTTACAGATATCATAAGTCATTGTGTCATAGGTAAGCACAACTGGTGTTGTAGCACTACTCTCTGTGCAACAGCCCTCTTTGTGTCAGAGATATCCATCATGTGATACATGATCCAGGCTCTTCCCACTCAGGTTTTCATAAGGTTTGTACATGGAGAAGAAAGGGTGGCTGGAAAGTGAAATTCCACAGCGATCGCTTCTTGGCTTTTTATATTCACCCTGTTCATGGGAGAAACATTCAGGCTGAAAAAAGACCGTTAGCACTTAAGTAAGGCCACATTGCATTCACAGTGGGGCAGAGGGTGGATTCGTATAGTTGGGTTGATTCATTTAACAGAAAACAAGCTGCCAAAAATTGAATGTATTGCACAATGTACCACTGAGAGCAACAGCATTATGTTCTGTCTCTGAGCTGAACGCGTGTTGTCCAGATGGATCCCCACATGTTCTTGCTCTGGCTCTGATCCACTCTCCTTCCAAGGCTCGGTCAAATGTGCCAACTCTGGGAAAGCCAAGGAACCCTGTGTCACATTGTCAGTAGACCTCAGCTGCCCAAGTCAGCTACAGATATTTATTTGTTGAGCAGCTGCTGTTATCCAGAGACTTACAAAACCTACATTTCACAAACGTTCAGCGCATACAGACTACACATTATCCACTTATACAGCTGCATATTTACACATTATCAGCTAATAGATCAGAGTATTTACAGATTCTTACAGCTTGATTTTTACTGAAGGTATTCATGTAAGTTCTGCATCCTACTGAAATGCTGTCAGAGTGCTCCTCCTGGGATTTAAACTCTGACCTTGTACTCACAGCAACTGCAACTGAGATATGCTACCATCAGTCCAAAACAAACCGTCAAACAAAAAACACACTTTGACTAAAGTGAGGCAGAATCTACAGAACAAATGTTCAAATGAAACATAAGAAGGAGAGCTATTTTAAAAAAAAAATATGCAAATGATGGATAAGCAGTGTAAAAATATTAAAAAATTACAAACATGTTTTCCATGAGACAGTGAGTTGAGGAGTTCTGAAGAGACCCACGGGTATGAGATGGATGGAGCAGATCTGAGTGAAACGTGCCTCTCTGACAAATGTAATTTGCTTGGATTAGAAGGTCATTGGCAGGAGCCCTAATGGCCATAAAAACTTCTTTTTGGTTGAGGTTTGTTACTGGTATTTGTATTTTTATCCAATTTTGTTGGATAGATGCCTACCCTGGGGAGCTGTTAAAGAGAACCATTTGGATTTCTCATTCAGATGCAGTGTTGGTCAATAGCTAAAGGCCTAAAAGGAAGCTTTTCTGAAGTGAATCCTGTCCCTCAATACTGCTGTATATCTCTGAACTATTTCACATCAATTAAGATGAGACCATGTATGGAGAATCAGGAGAATTGTCTTTGGATGTAACTACTTTTAGATGGACAAAGGTGTTGGTCCAGTAACAAAATATTGAAGACATTATTTTGACATGTTATGGGAGAACGATTCCAATGAAACGATTCATTTGTGGGACCTACACATTCTTTCAACATGAGCACGAACAATTGCCAGGGTATCTGCTGTGTGGAACAAGTTAGCAGACGCGATTTCTACCCGAGCATTTAGTACGTAGCACACACGCCAAGGCGGAAGCAGGAAGGGACTTCAACATGGCGGAGGTAAGGGGGTTACATTGTAAACACAGCATTTCATATTTACCCCTACCTCTAATTGAAGGCTGTCGACATTTATATTTCAGCCAACTTTTATCGAAGTTGATGGTTTAATATCATGGTGACCCATGCTGACGTTACGTTTGTTTATCCAACAGGGTCTTTATTGTTCCCTGGAATCCAGGAAGATAGCTTGCTAGCTAGCATAAGTAACGTTAGTGGTTAAACCGTTCTCACAAATGTTATTGGGTTAGTTGAGATGCTTAGTTAAACACCAAATAAAAATCTTGTAGTTTGCTAACATTAGAACGTCGATAATAAGGTTGGTCAATCCAACTCACCTTGTTAGCTATAGTCGTTTTGCTACATCAGTCCTTTCATATGCAGACTTGCCTAGTTAGAGCAACGTCACTTATATCGCCTGTTTAATAAATAAAATATGAATTAAGCAGTTTGTTAACAACGTTGTTAACATTTTTGTAATGAACCTCTTGTTGAGGATGAATATAATTTTCTGGGCAGTGGCTTATTGATGGATTTAGTCATGGGCTTTAGTGCGTTTGTTTTGTTTGCTTTACAATCTATATAATTTACTTAAGCGGCTGACGTTGTGGCTTTCTATCATACTTGTAACAAATAATATGGTCTGTTAGCCAGAAATCTGGCACACCTATTTAAGAAATATTTTCGGACAGTAATTGTATAACGTTATTACCGGAAAGGTAGCGAGCCAACGATGTTTTGATGTAATCTGAAAAGAGAAAATCTACTACATTTACTGTTCTCAGGCATAAAAGCGGCATTTTTCTAAACGCTGTCTCGTTTGATTCGTTTTCTTCCTCAAATCATTTTAAGCAAATGATACTTTTTTTTAGACTATGGTCACAAGAGAACTAACCACATATTGGGCAGATGCTGACTCCTTTTAATGGAATACAGAGAGGCTAGTGTTCTGCTGTTCTCACAGTGCGTTCTGTGTTGTATTTTGCCACTTCATATTTTAAATCCCATAACAAGGGTTACCATATTTTGGGGAATTCTGTAAACGTGTCCGTCTTCAGCTGACTCACTTAAATACTTATCAGGATAACACTGTAAATCCTTTTTAAAACGCCTCAACTTCTGTATTCTCTTGTACATTTTCAACTCTTGGATTTTAAATATTGCTACATTTGAGAGAAAGTCGCTTAGTCTGACAATCTTTGCTATTTGCGGAACAGCTCTGTCGGTGACCTCAGCTAAGTAAATTGCATAAATATTCTGGAACCGTCACGTTAACAGGGTAAATCTGTCACAGTTCCATATAAAAACAGCACCAGATAGATGCCAGACAGATGGCTTTAACTGGCCAGGTTGGTTCCATGATGCAGCAGTGTAAAAACTTAATACTGGGGTCCACCTGTGTATGATTTTGTTGCAGCTATTCTGTTAATCAATGAAGCTTGTTGAAACATGTGTTTTCAATTTTCTTCCATATGTTTTTCCTTTAAACTTATTTTAACCCAATGCACATTTGGCTTGTTGCCATTTGAATTGTCTTTCACTTCTTCGGCCAATTTTCCACATGGTTTAGTTTCAATGATCAGGTGTTCATGTGCAATTAGGACCCCTCTCAATTTATTCTAAGGTGATATGTCCTCAAAGTACTGTCTTGTTGAGTTAATTTAAAAAGGATGGAGCTCAACGATTGGAACAAAAAACAGGATACACAGAGGGACCTCAGGAGATTACACACCATGGTCATAATGGAGAAGGTCCTTATGTTTCCTAAGCAAAATGATGGACATAAATTTGGGAAAACTGAATGACCATTTAAACTTTCTGTCCGATAAGTCATATTATTCTGTTATATTGACCCGTTATATTAATCCGAATATTGACCGTGACAATGTAGGCCTAATTGTGCCTTATTTCTCTGCAAAGCTAGACAGTTACTATGCAAAGTTCAAAATTGTGTTATGGAACTGCTCACAGGCTTGATGCATGCTTCAAGGTTCCTGTTCTGTGATTTATCACATCTTTCCCAACTGAAATATGCCATCATAGTGTGGTATTTTATTCTGTGGTCTGAGATGAAGTATGTAGCTAGACATAGCCACAACAGCAGAATGTAATTATTAGCCCCATTGGTTGCTGCAAGTCTTTGTCTAATGGGCCTGCAACATTGTTAAATTGTTAAAAAAACACCTAGCAAATGTAAGGTTGGGAATGGGTTTTTTGACATGCCAAAAAGTCATCAGGACATAAGAAACATTAGCTGCAGGTTAATAATTTGCTTGCACTTTTCTTGCTGCAGCCTAATGAGTCACTCCATTATACTGCGTCCCCCCCCCCCCCCCAATCATCTGCCTGGTTTCTGCAATCTTGATTTAAATATGGATAGCATATTGTTTTCTGTTTGGTTGTTGAAAAAAATTTGGTCTGTTTGTTTATGTATGTGCGCATGCACACTTGCATGCACTCCTTTCTTTATATACAGGTGTGGCTGCGGGCCTGGAACACATCACTGAACTTTGGTTCTGTTTAAACAGGTGCATAGTAGCCAGGCCTGTTCTTGATTTGTACTGTCTAATGTCATAATCATCTCTGTGCCTCTGGTCATAATCAGTGAGTGGAGACCAACACACTTGCACAACACACTTGGTTTGGATCATTTTAAGAATAGTTTGGCAGACTTTCACTGATGATTATGTGCCTCCAAAGAATAAAACTCTTAGTTTCTTGTACATTTTCTAAACTTGTACTTTAGCAGATATTGTGGCTATTTGGCTGATATAAACATTGTGTGGATATTAGTGAGTTGGTGAATATTTGTGACTATTTACAAACCAAGGTTGTTTGGTTGATTGAGTTAAGTAGTAACTTTAAGATAGGCTAATCAACGTACATCAAGAAGACATTAAGAAAGAAATTCTCTTTAGCTGGTGGAAAAAATGCGGAAGTAATGTGTTCTGTTTATATTCAGTTTGAAATACTGCGTGGCAGCTGAGCAGCGTGAAACTGTGAATTTGCTCCGTCCATGCTTGTAGGCTTCACTATTCACATGGTTTTTATTTTCCTGATCTAATACTCTGTAGAAAAGTGTAAAATATGGAGCTGAACTGTGAAATTGTGAACGTGCCCTGTGCACACATCATTGTTCATATTTTTTAGCTGAAATACAGGTGCCAGTGAGTCATTGTATGGTATTGCATATTTATAAACTGAAATACTTAACCATTAATGTTTATGGTCACCTACTTCATGTATCATACAATATATTGCATGACAATATGGCTAGCCTGTACTATGTTAAATCAGCAGTATGTGTCATGCCATTTAGAAATATTCCAAGTTCTGTCTCCTCTGATGTAATCCCTGCCTGTTTAGGATAAAGGGTCAGTCACAGAGTAGATGTAACTCTACAGACACACACCTTGAAAATGTGGATCATGTTTGGTAAATCACACCAGAAAACCATAATTATCAACTGTAACACACAATTCACTTCCTCTTGCTGTGGGTGTGATTCTGTGGGATAAACTCAATTTCTGCTGGGGCAATGTGGTTAATGTGGTTGCTATAGTTGTAGTTCTCATTGTATGTGGGGAAGTGTATTTTGTTGAGGTTTTTAGTGTGATGGGGATGTGAGGCTTTTGTGGCTCTCATTGTGATGATGGTTGAACAGATGGGTTGAAACAGATCCGACTCACTGAATTTATATGCTGTCTGCTCTCTTTGCTCTCTCCAGACCCACAGCCTGCAGGACTTGCGGCAGCAAGCGGCCATCGCTGGCAAAGTGTTTGTCCAGAGGGACTACTCCAGTGGCACCATATGCCAATTCCAGACCAAATTCCCTTCCGAGCTGGAGACCCGGGTATGTTAAAGAATGCAGAGCATTGGGAAAAACTCATGGGATATATGTGGGTTGGGTCTGTTTACCTGTAAAGCTTTTATCTGACAACCTTGGTATCAATTGCATTGCTTCATCATCATTATGGATGTAACATGTACAAGATGAAATTTGTGAGCTAATGCATTTTAGCAGTTTATAGATCTAAAAATAATAAAAATTCAAAGATAAAATCTGTGACTGCTGGATGGCACCATTCATCCCCTGAAGGTATGGTTAGTGCATGGGGACTATAGTCTATATCAAATCTGATTTCAGACCTTGACTATGCTGAGAGGGGGGATTCAGTAGGTGGGAATGTCTGTGTCTCATTATTCTCTAGTGACCCCTGCAGTTCAGTTGGGCACATACAGGCCAGGATTTAGTCAACATTCGTTCTTAACTTTAACCTCAAATGATCAAAATATGTCCCTTTGCATTATGTTTAACAGTGTATTGCAGTAAAAACATTAAATAATATATGTAAAAGCAATGTGTGAAACTAATGCTTCCACTCTGTATATTTACTAGATCCTTACAGTTGAAAATTTGAAAAAATTACACCCCTAGTTATAAAATGAAAGTTTGTTAATTGCCATGGCAACACATTGATGCAGGTCCTCCTGAGGCATGTAATGCTTTGGTTGCACTCCTGTCAGTCATGCCTTGTGTAAGAACCCTGGAAGGACCTTGCTTTTTTCTCTTGTGCATTCAAGTCCAGCACTGTTTTTCCAAGTCCCCCTGGTTACACGAAAATGGCTTTGTTAAAGGAGCCGGTTTTTGATTTATTTATTGAGAAATAATTTACTCCTGGAATGTTGGCGGGGTTTCAGTGGGTCCAGCTGTATCTGTGTATGGGAGAGACTTTTTTTCACCTGGACTGATCTCTTCTGCCTCTTCTCTGTGGTTTGATCTTTTTTGGGGAGGCATAAATCACTAGGAGGGGCCTGCAGTAGTGAATTTTTCATTTTTAAAGTGTGTAGTTTGGCACTCGTCTGGAGCAGAACTTCAGGTATCCTTCACATGACTTCCCAGAATCCTTAGCAAAAGCTAGTGGCTTTTCTCTGTGAGCCAAGAGGAGACTCTGTTAGGCTCATATTATCAGACATCTTACCCTTTGTCCTTCAGCATTTAAGATCATTTACTTAATGTAGTGATCTCCTGCACATACAGTCGGCTATGTATTTGTCTGGGAGACAGATCATTTTGATTTTTTTTTATCTGCAGGATAAACGATGCACTTGATTTGGATAGTGCTGAATCATTCCTATTCCTTACAATTTTTATAATGCCTGGTAATGTGTTTGTGTTGAATGTAGCAGTTCAATACTGATTTTTACAACATGCTAATGATGGAGATTTCCTTGAGATTTTTCTTATTTGTCATATACTATCTCATGTTACAGGAGCTGAGTGATGTTATGTGGCAGATGTCCACTCATACAGTGGCTCAAAACAAAGTCAGATGAATTTTACAGTGGCTGCCTGTAAAACACCATGGCAGAGGACTGATCTTTGAGGCCCTGTCCTCTCACCCTATGATAATAGCAATAAACTTAATGTATAACTTCCAGTTACATTCCAGTGAATTATTTCTCATTGTTACATGTTGGCCTCAGATGAAGTGTCTATGCATCTGTTGTTCTTGATACTAAAGTGTTTTGCTATGAAAACCTTGTACCTTCCTCTAGTGAAGATCATCTCCCCTTAATAATAATAATAATAATATTAATAATGATAATAATAATAATTGTAATAATAGTCATAATAACATTTTTAGATTGACAAGCAGCAGTTTGAGGAGACGATTCGGACACTGAACAACCTGTACGCTGAGGCAGAGAAGCTTGGAGGGAAGTCATACCTGGAGGGTTGTCTGGCTTGCCTCACAGCCTATACTGTGTTCCTGTGTATGGAGACACACTACGAGAAGGTAGGAGTTCTCCATGCCACACAGCTGCTCATTACTCCCACCAGGCCAATCTGTACTTGCTCCCTCCTGCACAATTCAGTTATACACCCTGTCCTCAATATGAAAAAAACAGTGAGACTGGATCATGACCAAACCTTTACTGTGTTTTTATGACTCTTGACTTAGCCTTTTGGTGCACAGATTAGGTCATTTAAGTTGGAAAGCCAAGGTAACATGGAAAGCCATCATACTAAACAGAAGTCATAGGGGGAACCATCTATCAAAACACCTGGTTTACCCTAGACGACTTCCAGACTGGCGTAATTCTGTGCAAGTGAGCCAGAGCGTAGAATTCCAGAAAGCTTAAATAAAATTGCAAATATTTATTCAGCTCAGAGTGGTGTTGGCTCTCAGGTAGCAGGGACAGCTAGAGCTAATGTTTCAGCATGAATAATACATTCCCTAGAGTTCCATGGAAATTAATCATTATGCCTTTATATATTTTCAGTTGCCAAAAATTCAGACAAGGAGTATTTGTAATATTCAGATATTCATGTAGTTCAGAATATGACAGGGACATCGCTCATGTGTTTAGCAATGGCTGTTAAATAAATATTTCTCAACAAGATTCAATATCTAACAGTCTGTTGTTGCTGGCAGGAGCCCCAGCAAAGGTTGTTTTCTGGTGCTTCTCCTGGAGTGCTGTGTTTACTGACACCTCCCTCCTTGTTCCACCAGGTTCTGAAGAAGATTGCCAGGTACATTCAGGAGCAGAACGACAAGATCTATGCCCCCCGTGGATTGCTGCTCACTGACCCCATCGAGAGAGGCCTGAGAGTTGTATCCTTTGCCCCGTCTCATCCCACCCAGCAACACTTAGCACCGTAATTTAACATTTGGTGCTGGGACTGAACCCATACCTCTGTGGAGTGAGGGAGTGCTGCTGCACTTTTGGGCCTAGGTCCATTCCACATCTTTTGTGCATACAGTGTCCTGGAACGTTCTTTAACATTCTTTCCCCCAGGTGGAAATAACTATCTTTGAGGACAGGAGCTAGAGGATACATGCCCATGCCCAAGGTGAACATGGGTAATTGTACATACATACATACACACACACACACATACACATGCCTATTACAGTCAGAATTGCAGGTACGATCTTCTGGTGAAGAAAGGCACTCTTTTACCATGACAGCAGATGCAGATGTGTGCTTGTGAGCAGTGTGTAGTGAGTGGGTTAGAGGGTTTTGGTTGAGTACAGTGGAGGGTTTGGCTGCCATATCACATATCTGGCTGATTAGCCTGCAGGGTGCCGGGTCTGTCCTGTGGTGGAAACAACTCATGGTTCAACACAGTTTGGCATGCAGTCAGGCACAGTGGCACTAGAAACCCCTTTAGTCACTGGATGACTCAGCTGGAAATTTGAGTATTGTGAAGAACAGTGATATAGCTATCTCAGACATGTGGTCACTTTCACCCATAGAACTTTCTCAGGCTTTTCCTGAGACTTCTCTTGTTTCTTCATAGAGCTGAAGCTGAAGCTTTTTTAGACTTCAAGCAGTGATACAGAGCTATAAAATTAGTTATTAATTATTCAAATTAGTTATCAGTTAGTGAGACACGAGAAGCAGTTGATTTTCTCTAGAAAATACTGCTATTCTGATATTTTGGTACAAATGTAATACATGTTTTTGTCTCCTTTTTTCTTTTTGTAGTTTCTCATTTCATCAGTGATGCCATCAACAGGTAACCCACAGCATCGGCCACCTAACAGTCTGCTGAACACATGATCTTCAGTCCCCCCACCCCCTTCTTATCAGAACATCAGAATAAAACATCTGTTGTGTTCTCCAGTTCAGTCAGTCACAGCTCTGTGAGTAGGATGAGGGCATTTGATAATTGGTATGCTCAAAGGGGCCTCACCGTTGATTTTCATGTAGGTTAATCATTAAAACTTATGTACAATTTATTACTTTTCATCTTAATCAAGATATTTTTTGCTCTGTAAATGTAATCTGTGCCATATGTTTTTATCAGTTGTTATTATTTAATCTCATCATTGTCTCATATATATATATAAATATTTGTGTGTAAATGTCTCTCTGTATATAAATACTTGTCTAGAACAGAAAGATGAGACAGACATGTCCTCTCGGTGGTGTACTTCACAGGCACCATCAGTTAAGCTGGATTCTGTTTGCTTTTGTGGAAATTGGGGGAATAGTAAGTGAATTATGTGTATTTCCTTTATTATGTCAATCAGGGCCCTTGTGATGTCATTCCTATAACAAGCTCAGGTTACACAGGCAAAGGTTTTCACATATCAAAACTGCAGGGGGAAACACCTGACTGTGGATATATGTTTTTATAATGATTCTTGGTCAATTGTTGAATATGTCAAACATTTTATGATATTAGTTATATCCAAATGGAATGGGGTGACTTAATAACTATTCAAGTAGATTTCCTGAAGTATGTCATGCTATGGTTAAACATATGTTAAACATTAACAGGTATATAACAATATAATCTTAAATTATGAGTTATACCATTTGCTTTGTGCATATGAGGGATTTTCATCAAGGGGGATCTTGAACAACCAAAATATTACCATGAACACACTGGGGCAAAAATGGGGCAAATGTGGTAATTATGTCTGTTCTGTGATCGTTAGAGGGATGCAGGTTCCCCCTGCACCCCCTCTCCCCAATGGGGCAAGAGAACTCCCTCATTTGAAATGAATTACTACACATGTAAATTCCACAGAGACCTTAACGCACCCTTGGCATGTAGTGTCTCGCCTTTCTGTTCATTTTCATTTAGTAATAAAATACTGTTATTTTCTGTTTTTTTTTTTTTTTCAAATGTACAATCTTTCCTAAAATTGTTTACTGTACCAAAATAAATGAAATGTTTCTTTTCTTGGAGAATTCTGTTGCAGCCTGAATTTTTCCACATTATTGGCTAAACATAACCTACATGCTGAAATTCATGGGAAAAAAAAAAAAAACCTATTTTGCCACGTCACAGAACACATGATCATGCACAATTATATGGGTTCCCTACCCTTGTAGAAGAGCTCATTTCTACATTCAGGACCATTAAAAAGTGTAACTTATTTGCATCTTTTTTTTTGTGTGGTTATTCTGTAGATGCCACGGTTGTGGGTTACCATAACAGTACTATAACTATATAAAGTACATCGGTGAGAAGCGATGTCGTAGCCAACGTAAATTCAGCATGGCTGCACCCTGGTGGCAAAAGAAAATATGACCGTAACAGTTTAAGTTATAAAAAATGAATACTTAGCCATTTCTGTGACTAATACAACTGCAATTACAACTCGACTATTTGAAACGCTACATCTTTGAAAACCTGCAAGAGATCTCCTGTTTTAGAGACTCATATTTTAGTGTTGATTTTAAAACGTATGTTATTTGTAACGTATGCTAATAGGTTATTGTTTTTGACATTGGTACGCAATGCGTACAATGCAAAATTCTTGTTCAATTTCGACTAATTCCAAAATGCGATTCTATTCTCAGTTGGTGTTTCCATTATTTTCTCTACCACTTGAAAGTACGATGGTTTGTACCCAATGTCACTTTTTCAGGAAAACCACGGTGCATTAATCCGCCTGTACGCCAGTAGGCGATGCACGACAAAAATTCTCAATACTGAACTGCCCTTGATGGTAATTTCGCCCTGGTGGTAGATTTGAAGCGTCTGGCTTTCTGTTTTCCACTGCTACACAACTAAGCTGCAAGCTGGGTAATATATTTTAACAATTTCAAATCAACATCGCTTGTTGCCTCTGTAGTCCACAACAATCAGGTAATGATACTTCATTGGATTTTAAGTGGGGAGACAAGTGATAATCACACATTGCTAGCTACAGCCTGCTGGCTAACGTTGAGTGCCTGTATCTTTGTGATGAGATTTGTGTTTGACGGGTCTTTGCTGTGGTGACAGGTTGAGAAATTAAGATAGCTTCATGGTGTACTTTTGAATGAAATGTGGTTTATTCAGATCTAGGCTGTGCGTTATTTCCATTGCATACGGTGTGATAATTCCCCTAATATGTCTTATCAAACCCATCTAGCTATGCTAGCTTGCTAGCGAGCGGTACCTACACCACTGTTTTAAATTTTTAAAGCTCTCCTCATATGGCAGTTATTAACTAACAAGTTCTTTGTCGGATCTGGGATTTCTGACCTAGCCGGGTATACTGTCACCAGGTTGGGTACCTCAATTTCCCCTTGTAGCTAACAAGTACCCGATTTTAGAGTATCTACCCAAAGTTGTACTTTAAAACCTAGCTAAGAAAAAATATTGTAAATGGCTAGTCGAGCGGTGAACAAGTCGGACTGTATCGGTTTCTGGACATCATTCTGGCATACCAGTCATTCATGTGATCGGCCAATTCAGCTAAATTTTTAAGGTCGCGAATGACAACTGAAGCATTTGAATCAGCTATCCATTCACAGGATAGTTTGTCAGTCATGTGAAGTAGTTATAACCGTAGTCTCCTCTGTCAGATTCCTGGAAAATCACAGGGTGTTGTAATTTTTTAAAATATGTTTTAGCTCTTGAGTGAGCATTTAATCCAATGATTGCTTGCTGAAGATTCAACGCACCTTGTTCTAAATGGGTTGCTGATTGAGACCAAAAAAAAAAAAAAAACAACAACAACAACCCTCTAGGACTTATATGTGATACAACCCTGCTAGACAGAGAAGTAATTCAATGCAATTTACCAAAAGCAGGATAACAGTTTGAATTTAAATTGGAAAAATTGTCTGTTATTCTGGCTTGCAGAATGAATGTCAGTATGTTGGACACTTTTAATTTAGTGGAATGGGTCTTCATACAGTCCTCCTCTGTGATCCCCCTGCCCCTATACCAATGCTGTGACCTTCAACCCCTGCAGGAAAAACAGATCTGTTCAGCCACCCTGGCGTTTCCTTGTGTTGATGGCTGTTACCTCCCGAAGCAAGAGAATGATTTTGTTCACACAGTCATTGAAGAACTGGAAGCTTTCCTACAGAGAGATGAGCAGAAAAGGTGAGAACACCCACCCGTGTATTTAGCTGAAACATCCTATCACTTTATAAACCTCTGAATCTCAGTCTCTTGCTGATGCACATTTAAACACACAGATATACTGCCTTTAATTGCACACGGAGTATCATCTACATTACAGAGGACTGGAGTTCTATTTCTGTGAGAAAGTAAAGTGTAACAATCTCCCCTCACCAAAAGCTCTCTGCGCTGACCTCCAGGTTCAGAGAACTTACCCCACATTGGAATGACATGACTGATGTAGGCATGGTACTGTACCTGTTCAAAGCTGCAAGAAAATGTTACCCATTTCTTGCATTCTGAAACAGAGTTAGAATGTCTAAAAGAAATAACCTATTTTTCTCCATTTCAGAGAAACTGAGAGCTAAGCACTAGGGATACACAGGCCAGGACTGTGAGTATACACATAGCAAGGGATGGATCATACAGTGTCGTAAGCATCAGCAAGGGAACCTTGAAATGGGAGCTGCAGCCAACAAGACCAGCAGGCAGTTTCTTTCAACTCAACTCAACTTTTAATGCTTCTGGAATTTCTAATTAATTTTATTTATCTCATACCAGCCTTTTGGAAGCTCAGTACTCTCAAAAGTAGCGTTTTTATGGATCCTGACACAAGATATTGAAGGGAGGTAGTGCATCTCATTATGAGATTTGCATGCTACATTATAATTATAGGTTTTAAAAAAATAAATCACTTGATATAACACTCATTTTATGCATCCTGAACTACTTAGAGGGGCAGTTTATTAGAGTCTAGGAGTTGAGGTGGCACTCTTTCTAACACCCTTCAGGCAGGATTGTTTAGCTGCATAATTTACAATCTGTTGTGTGCTTCTGTCTATGATGTACATCTATAAATGAAATAAAAGAAATTACCCAAGGCAGTAGGAGTTCAGTCCTGGTCATTTAAACTTCTCATGTGCGTTTAAGATTGACTATGACTACCAAAGATCTAAGGTTGATCTGTAGTAGGTGGGGTTTGAAGCAGGAGGGGATGACAGGGTTTTAGGGGGAGCAATCAAGTAACCAACCCCCCCACCCCCGCTTTGTTTTGCAGCATTCTGCTATTCCCACCTCTGCCAAGTCGACTTCGATACCTGACTCACAAAACTGCAGAAAACTACCCCCTCCTCAGCACCTTCTCTGTGGGAGGGGCAGGGTGGAGTCGCAGGGTGGTGGTGTGTTTCTCCCACCTCAGGTACAGTACCGATTCCAGTGCCTCCACACACCTCCCAAGTGTCACATCAAACACCAGTGACACACAGCTCCTTCCCGAGAAATTGATTGCAGCCATTTTATCTCAGGAAGATCACCACTCATCATCTGCAGTAGAAAGGAAGGGACTTAGCAGGTGTTTTTAAAGTGGCTATGCTGATCCTGGTGTTATCCTTCATAAAGAAATATAAATCATGCTTTAATGTGATTGTGCAGCTGACACAGAAACATTGTGTGCTTTTTAATTATCCATCTGAATCAAGCCAGTCAAATTGGGTGTCTCTACACTGTGTGTGTGCTGCTTCCAGCAGAAATGTGACTTGAATTAAAATCCTACGCTCTCTTAGGTTACCACCAGAAGACAGCAGTGACATGGAAGGCGGTGATTGTGAGCAGCCCCGGGAGGGTGGAACTCGTGAGCTAGCTGGGGTTCGAAGTGGGGGCATGGAGAGCGGTAAGAGAGACCGTGTGTCAGAGACCAGGCAGACACGCAGCCGGAGCCACCGACGCCCTGACAAAGCCATTTATGTTCCACGGGCCATGAGAGAGAGGGTGGGGCCGGGCTCCCCAGCCCCACCTGCCCCAGCCAAGTCCACCCCACCAGCCCTGCCCCAGCCTAGCCCACCTGCCATTGCCTCCACCAGCTGTAGCCTGAGTCTTAGTGCCTCCGAGGAGTCTTGTCCAGACATCCCTGAAGCACTTGCCCCCACAACCAATGAGGAACCAGTATCTGACTGCACCAATGTGTTGCTAGGCACCGCTGGGGACCCCCTCGGCCCAGAGGGTGATGGCTGTCCTTGGGAACAGACTGTGTCCTACTTTGTGGCCATGTCACTGGACGAATCTTTGGATGACCGGAGTGGAAGCTATAGCTCTGTCCACCCCGATGCACAGCTGCAGGTGGAGGGAACAAAGGATTCTGAGGAGTATATTCAAGAGGTATGGGGTAGTCTGGGTGAGGGTTAAGAATGAAGGAGGGAGGTTTTACAGAAATAGTTATTCTCATTATCCTGAGGGTGAGGCATCAAAAGAAGCAAAACCACTGTACCTGGATGCTGTCTGGCAAGTGAATCAGTTTTACATAGCTTAGATCAAGCAACAGATTAGTAACCTTCACTGTCATGAAACAACATAATGGCTCAAATGTACTTCATTTAACTAGCCACATTACAGTCAGAGACAGGGTGTTTATTCCCCGAATCTTGTCCCCTGTTAGATCTCTGCACAGCTGAAGGAGGCGGACTTCACCATTGAAAGTGTCCACAGTGACTACTCTGGCTACGAGAACTTGTGGATTGGCCCTGGCGAATTTGCCCATGTCATTGAGATCTACGACTTCCCCCCAGTGTTTAAAACTGAGGATCTGCTGGACGCCTTCGCTGAATTCAGGTGACCATCACCAGCAACTGGTTCGGAGACAAAGGTGCTTCAAAACAAACCGCTGAAAGGCCCTGCATTGTTTAATTGGCTCTACCATCTCTCTCTCCCTCTTTAACCCCCCTCACAGCGAGGGCGGTCTGAAGATTAAGTGGGTGGACAACACTCATGCCCTTGGTGTTTTCTCCAGCGAGGCTGCAGGTATGACCTTTGACACAGGGGTGAAATTTAAGCTGTCAATCTTTGTTCTGGTCAATCTGAGTGATGGCTACATGCATGAAACAATCAGTCTTGCAGTGAGTTACAGACACACCTGTAATCTGTGGAATTTTGCTTGAAAAGAGCATTGTTATTGTCTAAGTTTGACAAGCATCATGGTTATTGCAGTTTGTAGTAAGAGTAATCTTATGATATTCATACGATTGATATTTAATGTTGGGATTTGTTGCAGCTCTCCAGGCACTCTGCCTGCAGCACCCCCTGGTGAAAGTACGCTCTCTGTATGAAGGCAGCAAGAAGTCAAAAGGGAAAGCACTACGGCGTGCAGGTATGCCCTTACCTGAGTGCCTTGGCTGTGTATACTCACATACTTATGCACTTCATATCACTTTACAATGGAAGTAGCACAGCAGCCTTAAAAATGGTCTGGTTTATGGCCAGACACAGCACAGTCACCTCCATAACCTTGATACACTGTAGCAAATTGGAGCTTTAACACAAGAATATGGAAAAGTTTGATATTTTATCACTTTATTTTTTTAATATATTTTTACTAAAATAAATTATATTTAGCAAATTGAAAATCTGTCAAAAAAATTCTAAATATGCATGCCGAAACTGGTTTATACTTCTTGTGTTGATTCTGTTGAATCATCTTTAGTGTGGGTATGAATACATTTGAATGGCACATGTGTTTTCATACAAGCAGAATTTTGTGTATGGAGTGCAGGGCCATAAAGTGACTGTCGCTGGTGTTTCTCCAGAGTTTATACAGCCAGTGAAGGAGCGGCCACGGACTGACACAGCGGTAGCTCGGAGAATGGTGACCCGGGCATTGGGCTTGCCAAAGCCTGGCTCATGCGGCAAGCGATGCTGACCAATGCGAACTGCTGCCACAGGTGATTTCAGCATTTTTGTAATGCCGTAAGGGTTGACCTTAATGCTCATATTAGTTCTATAGTTACACATTCAAAGCTTAGCTTAACATTTGAATGATTGTAGATTTAAAAATAAACATACAATACATTAACACTGTATGAATATAATACTTATCCTTTTGTGCTTTTATATATTTTAAATTTTTTAACGCACCGGTCATAAAGTATGAGGCTATTTCAGGGTCATGACCCTTAAACCTGTAAAAGAATAAAAAATCAGTTTTGTAAGATCAAAATTTTGCAGGACCAAGGAATTTTCATGAAATAACACAACAGTAAACCTCAATGTCCGTTAAAGACCCCATCTGGCACAAACTACAATTTTTTCTTTTGCACCACTAAAATGTAAATCAGTGGACAGTGGTGTGGTTGTGCACTCAGAAGTGTACAGGTAAAACAGCTTATGAACGTGGACACATTAAAAGAGGACACATCACTTAATTCACTGAATATGGTGGCTATGACAACTCTAATATATGAATGTCAAATCATGAGGCGGAACAAAAACACAAGACCTGTGGGTCTGCTTAATCCCATACTTTTATTACAGCAAACAGGTTTCCAAGCACAATATGGATATTAAGTCTCCCCATTCAAGTACAGGCATCCCAAACAGCCAATTAGCCTGCAGAGTGCACCCTCAAAAAAACAGAGAGTGGCAGCATGGCAGCACCATTACAAAAATACAAAAATGTCACAAAGACAGGGGCTTTATTTACTCCAAACAAGATTAAAAAAAGAAAATAAAAAAACATCCAATTGTGATCCCTGACATTCACAGCAATAAGTTACATATGTATAAATGCTAGCTGGAGAAGTATAAACCATTTACAAAAGTTATTTAAAAAAAGAAGCAGTTGCACATTTCTACACATATTTTGAGTTCCCTGTTGTGGTAGCAGTCTCACATTAAGTTTTTGGGGGATTTCAGTCATTAAATGTGGAAATGTGCTTATTTTTATCATGCATTTAGGCTGTTATGTGCTGTCTTTTGACTATTGGAGTTTAGGCACTGCAAGATTGAAACATTTAAAGCTGAAAATATGTCTGAGATATTGTACAGTAAAGTGTCTCAAAGTTGGTACAGCATCATGTTTTGTCATGAAGAAAATATGAGGAAAAAGGTACATGCAACTTTATCAGGTCACATGGATGTTTTTTATCATATTTTGTGCAAGACTATGCATTCGGTGGTTTCAGAGATCATCGAAAAATACTGTATATGAAAAGAATGAAAAATGTAAGGGTACAGTACATGCAGTATGCTTCATTGTAATATTTTAATGCATTCAGGCAGTTGTCCTTCTCTTAAAATAGAATCAATGATCATATGTGATTATGAGGTGAGAAAACTCAAGCTTCAGAAGTGGCCTTTCCCAGTTGTAATTCTAGTAAACCTGTTATTTTGACTATTATGAGGTATGTGGATTTTTCCCTGATAATGAAAGGGTTTGCATAGTGTGTGAATAAACGTAAGGCTTACTAAAACATATCAGTTCCGCTGAAACACAGGTCTTCTGGTCTGTTTGCCGTTTGTTAACACGTTTTAGAATTTGCAAGGGAAATCCAAAAGTCAAGTATACAATTTCCTGTTTTTGACAGAAATAGTCCATGTCAGGAAATGCATCTAGATACTTTGCCAAACTAATTAGTCCTGGAAAGGCGGTAACTTCTCCAACCAACTGGGAATGATTGTGGTGAAGTGGATATTAACCTGTGTGTGTGTGTGTGTGTGTGTGTGTGTGTGTGTGTGTGTGTGTGTGTGTGTGTGTATCTTCTTTTGTATTAAATCAGCATGTGAAGGTCCAGCTAATTCATTTTCTTTGCATGATAATATTCCTTGCAGATTCACAAAAAGCTAAATGTAGAAGTCCAATCCACTTGTATGACTGTTAGCTTTTTAAAAGTGCATTAAGAGTTCCCTTTTACATACAAAGAGAGCATTCTCCCCAAGCATCTCCTCCACAAGTTCGTAAGGCGAGGAGTTTTAACACTCTCCTCCACCGAGGAGAGCTTAGCAAAATCATCAGTCTTTGATTTCTCGGCTGCAGTGCTGCTACAGCTTTCTGGGTAGGTAGGGGAGGGACTTAATCAGGAGGACATCAGGCTGGATGCAAGGAAGGAGGGGAGGGACTTGGGAGGAAGAATATTTGCGATGCACATGATAGAGGCTGGCAGTCCTGAGGCCAACAGCACTCAGCAGCGAAGAGAGAGATTGAGAAAGAGAGACTGAACTCAAGAGAGAGAAAGGGAGAGATAGAAAGAGTCAAAGCGAGACAGAGGGAGGGTGAGAGTCACGCAGGTGGTCAGTGATTCTGGGGGTCTTTATTGCTACTGGTCAAGCTGATCCAGAACCTTCTCCTGGTCCATACATCTGTCGGGTCTGATCCTTGATTCTTTTATCTGTAGGACACCTGGTTGTTTACAAGCCCAGGGAAAGTGTCCTCTGTCTCTGAGCTTAGTGATCCACCTTGGCAGGAGAGAGGGAAAAAATAAGTGTGAGAAAATAAAAGGATCTCAAAGACCCTCAGACTAATTTTGAACAACACAAACAGGACTTCAACACAAACTTAAGGATGGATCCTACATTGACAATGAGCACCCAAGTACACCTTAGTGTTTTAAGTTTGAAAAAAGAGACCCATAAATACAATGCATCTATTATTAGAGTGTGGGTTTGTATGACTTTACAGTTGTTGTCGGTTTTGTAGACTCTTACTAGGCAGAACAGAGGAAAGTGTTCATTTTAAGCATTGTATGCACGCTGCTGTCGAGTTAGTTGGTTAAACTGTTTAGCTACATTGTAGCTGTACCCTTGACATAAATGCACAATTTACATCTTGTCAGGACAGCCTTTTAAGCTACTCAGGAGCTTAAGCTCTTCAATTAGTGAATAAGTGAATTTATGAAGGAATGAATTAACTCAAAACTTAACTTATTGAGTAATAGGCAAGAGTATTATGTAAACCAGTGTCCCTGCTGAACAACTAATTTGATATTTTTCCTGTTTTGACAGGGAAAGACTTGGACCAGTGAGATGTCGAACATAGTTCTACCCAAGTCTCTGGCTAGCAGTCAGACATTCAGTTCATCTATTTCACTGATCCCCTGAAACATGAACCCAGAGCAGTCAGACCTGAATCTACTCTGCTTTACTGACCCTCTTCCCAAAGCACTCTGTTATCCACTCCTTTCAGTATTGAGAAATAAAGGCTACATGTGAGCTCTTACAGTGGCAGGGCTGAGAAAGGACATGCAAATATGGCTCAAAGACAGGAAAGACTTTGAGTGACTGCAGTTCAGGTTTTCTCCTTCTTGTGGAAGAGTGTGTGACGAGTGGGACAGGCTGTGCCTGGAGAAGGGGCCATTTATTGTAGACAATTTCCTGTTCTCCAGTCTTTAGACATTAGAAAGTTGTGTAAAAATGTGTAAGATAAAGAAGGTCTCATAGCCTTCTGTCAGCTACCTGTATTTTTAGACCAGCTTATATGTCTTTGAGAATTAAAACGTGTGCAGCAAACATTGTCGGGGGGAAAAAACAAATGGTGCCACACATTTAGTGAAAGCAGTGTTTTAAGTGTTTTTGTTTTTTTTTTTTTAAATGTTGTGATGTGTACATTTTAAAGAATTGACTGCTTTCTTAGAAACGTAGGCTTGTTGCGGACCCTTGATTGAAATCTGTTAGAAGTGTGTTGCAGCTTTGGGGATCTGAAGGGCACAGTGGAAGGGAATTTGTATTACATTCACCTGGATCAAATAAAATCTGACCTGCATTATTTCATGGTCAGACTTAACGTCACAGCTTAAGTACGTGGAAAGCCTTCATAAATCGCCTTAATTGCCTCTGCTTAACATCTATTGATCATAAATAAACTTTCTTGCAAGAGTCTTGGTCAGACAGCTAAGTCAAGTGACATCATGTGTGACAATAGCATTTTACATTGTGTGTAAATGCAGTCCTATAAAATATAGCTTTTCTTAATGATTTCCTGACAGTTTCAACAGATCAATGAGGGCATTATGCATGTGCCATAATGGCATCATGAAGATACATTTCATCGTTGTAAATGAATGATTGTGGAAAAGTTGCCATTTTGCACTGTGCTGGTCACTAACAGGCTAATAATGCTACTGCATAGTCATCCCCATTTTTATTTTCGTATTTTTTTTTAAATAAACCAGCAACCCTGTTTTATATGTATTAATATATATTTTGTATGAACAGTAAACAGTTTGTTTGAAGTAAAATGATTTCTGGTTTTTGTGTAGTGATGGCTGTGTGTTTCCAGCCTTGATATGCTGCAGTTTCAGTTCCACAGTGAGTTAAGGTCAGTCTCTCCCTCAGAAGTGTACCTGTATTCTAGAACATTGTTGCCAATGGAGACATATGTGTTGTGTTCTAGAATGGTGTTGTGGGAGAGACCAGTGTGCTGTGTTTTAGGAGGCTGTCCCCAGAGTTACAGGATCAGGGCCCATTGTCCCAGAGTGTGTAAAGCAGGCTTAGACTGAGCCAAAAAAAAAAATTCTATTGAGATGTTGGTGTTAAATAAACAAATTATCAATATACATTTTTGTGATTGTGTTTATTAATTCTTTTGATTGCTTTGGTTGAATCCATCTTTAGGTGGTGGCACTGCTTTTATCTGACTTTTTCTATATTCATGTTTACTGCATTAGCTATACTTTTTACATGTATGTCAAGTGATTTACTTTTAAATCCTTTCTGGTCATTCATTTGTTTGATTTTAATCTGTATTGAAGGTTTATAATATTATTTGAAAAACTAAATTTGACGTTATGGGAGTTACCAGTATTTGGTTTTTACTAATTTATTAATTGATATTGATCTTATCTCTATCTTTGAAATACATCTGTGTTTTCTAGGGGTGTGGAAAGGATATATGATACATGTCAATAGTACTGAGGTTTCCTGGTGAATGAATATGTCTCACCTATATGGCAGTTATAGGTCCACATACGGTAGCCATCATATCGACACCTGCACTTCATGATGTTGTTGGAGTAGTCTGACTCTGCAACTTCGTAATTGGGGTTGATGATGATCTGTGAGAGAAAGGAGAGTCAGATTTTGGGGATTTAGTCACCTGTAGAGAGCTAAGATAATGTCAGTCATTACCTAATAATATACTGAGGTACAGCACTTCTTTCCTGCAGAGGGTCTTGTGTTACACTAAAGTGTCATTGAAAACCAGGGGTCTCCTTTATCAGCCATGCATACACACAGATTTGTGATCAAACTGGGTGTTAGCTCAAATGTACAAGATCAAATAATGCATGTATAAGCATCATATGTATAGGATGTAACACCATCAAATCACAGAACAAAATCACAATTTCAAAAATAAACAAAAAGGACAAAAGGACAAGACCTGTAAGATGTAATCTCCAGGCTTGACATCTGTGACATCAATCCACTGGCAGTCAATGTCATGTCTGTATGTATCCCAGCATCCCACACTTACTCCTTGCTGACCAAAGTTGGCACAGGCATACCTCTTGTAGACACCTGTTGGGAAAGTAATGCATAATGTGAGAGAGCAGTGATAGGTTAGGGTTAGGTGTAGCTCATTTTAATGTTAAATTAGCATTATGTTAAAAATGTTTTATGGTAAGGTTAGTGTCAGGTTAATATTATTCCATGGTTTGGCCTTAGATTAGCATTAAGTTAGCACTGGTTTAACAGTATCCCTGGTTTGTCCTCACACCTTCTTCACATTCGGTGTCCTCCAGACAGAAGCTGGCCTTGTGTCCCTCTGCCACTTTGGAGCCGTTGAGACTAAGCAGGTCATAGTGTGTGAACACCTCCATACTGTGGTAGTGCCTGGACAAGCGATCTTTGAATTAGTATTATTCATAATGAATAAACTGTTACTGTAATCACATAACCTCTATACTATTTCACTGCCATTGTAATCATGTCACTCCTCTGTTTTACCATAACTATCACTGCTCTAACATTAGGTAGGTCTATCTAGATTGGTTATTGTATCCTGCCACAAGCACAACTACCCTCTCTCAGTGAGTCACATCATAAGGATATGATCTGCTTCTCCCACAGAGTGTGATATCATAAAGTTGAAATAATCTCTGCCCCATGTGTGAACTCATAGGGAACGGATACCAAATAGTTTATATTAAAATAACTATATTCGTTTTCTATTACATCTTGGAACTAATTTCGAATCCAAGACACATGAAGGAGATGACGTCTCTCCTTTAGTGTATTGAATTCAGAGAATACATAGATGAGCATCTGGTGCATTTATAAAACCTGTGGTGAAATTGTTAAGAGGGGGTGCTGTCTCAGTGGGTGACATCATGTTGATGGGACAGTATCAAGGACAGATTGCTGCCCAAGACACTTGCCTGTGGCACTCGTGCCAGATCCATGAGTGCTGGCTGGCTTTGGGGCGGAAATCAGCATGGCCGTTGTTGTGGATCTGAGATGAGAAGCGGAGTAAGCGACGGTATGAGTCATGACGGGTGGGGTCGGCAGTGCTGGACAGACAGTTCTCCTCATGGGCACACTGAAGCATGAACATGGGCCGGTCCTCCAAGTAGGTGGTATGCTCAACCACTTGTGGATTCAGAACCAGGTCTGGGGCCGCTGTGGAAGAGACAAAGCAGGTTAAAACAGTGTACAGAATCTTCTTCAATCACTGATCTCATATTCAGTTTCAGCCTACTCTTAAATAATGGTTACACTTTGGATGAAGACTAGGCAGATTGATCCTGGAACAGCTAGGTGGGCACAAAATATCTTTAGTCTACTTCCATTACAAAAGTTCCCTAAATAGAGGAAAAGAATACGTTTCATACTTGTCACAACAGGCTTGTAATTATTCATAGGGTTTACAGCCGTTATTACATACAGGGAGTTTTATTAGTATGAGGTATGGTTGTCTTACTCTCTGTGCAGGAGACCCCCGCAGCAAATCGGCCACCCCCACGGGGGCAGTGAATATGCTGACCATGGTGCAGGCAGTGAGAAAGGGACATCTCTGTTCCAGAACACCTAACTCCACTCATCACCACATCATCAGCCGACACATCTCCGTGCCAGTACCATGTCTCCTGCAGAGGAAGCAAAACAGAAAAACACAGTTACACAATGTATCCTGCAGGGGGAGCTACGGCATTGTATAATACATGCAATTACACCTCATATCCTACAGAGGGAGTCAAGGAGAAGATCAGATACATCTTTGTCCATCAGGGTAGGGGAGTTGCATCACTACATCTGGCTAGTAACACATCTGCTGTGAGGGGAGACAGAGCAAAGTCCTGGAAGTTCCATAATTCTACCACAAGATGGTGCTGCATCTAAACATTTTCTGTATGTGCTGTAGTGGTTTCACTGAAAGATGTTTTGAATATCAGATAATTTCCCTTCATAATGCTGACCCAACAATAGTTACTGTAGTAGCCATACATCTGTAGAACACAGTAAAACACCCATCAAGACTGCAACACCTTTTACCCTTTCCACAATCATTTGTGCACATGTGTTTGTGCCTGTACATTTGTGTATGTAGTATTTTTGTTTTGGTGGACCTAAGCCAATATTCCATACGCTCTGCATTAATGTGAAATAATGGAGAGGAAGGAGATGGGTGGGCTAGTGTGTCTGGTTGGCATCCTGGTCTCTCTGTCACATTTTCATACAGAAGCCTGCCTGTGAAAGGCCTCTAGTCTGAGACATGTCCCCATGCTAGCAGAGGAAAGCACCATCTCCATCATGATTGGACTAATCTAATTAAAAAGTGAGTTTTGGTTTGGAACAAAAGCCAACTCTGTCACAGATGAAGTATGATTAAGTGATGGTGTGTCAGTGACAAACATTACAAGGGAACACATTTGGGCACATCTCGGTACATATGGAAAGTATTCCACGAACTGTCAGATGCTTTCAAGACAGATCCGTGCTTGTCTATGAGTGTGAATGTCTGTTTCGGAGTGTGTTATGAGTGCGTTCGTTTGTGGATAATATACTCTTACACAACTGGGGTTCATGTCTCAAATGGGACTCTGGTGTCATTCATACCTGTGAACGAAATGTTGGCTGCTCCAGTGAAAAGCTATAGCTGGAGAAATGGCCTATATAATGTGTAAGATATTTCATTAATAACTGTATCTCCTGTGACTGAAGGAATTGATATAAAATGAAAGTCAGCCTTATGTACCACTCTGCGCTTAATAATGTTTAATGAGCCCATTATTCTGCAATCCTACCCAATCACCCTCATTATAATTTCCACTCTCTCACTGCCCTTGAATCACAAAAATCATTCCTTCCATTCAGTAGTTTACTGGGATTTTCCAGCCTTGCAGGACTACAGGGCACTGCAGTTATCAAACCACACCTCCAAATAAAAACATATTTGTCTTGTGAAAACACTGATGATTGGGCAAGCTCCATTAGCTGTCAACGATAAATATCAAACATACACAGACACACCACATATGCACTCTAACATATATAAATGCATATACACACATACTTTTCACTTATGTTTATATTTAGGGCCTATTTATTAAGATCCAAAATAAAGAGTCCTATTTTGCATGTATACCCAAAGTATTTGTACAGCTTATCATTTCACTCATGGGTGATGAACTGAGTCATTATGAAAATGATTCCAGCCACAAACAGCCATTTTTAACTGAGGGATTTTGCAGGCTTGGAAGTGATCTTGACCTTTGTTTACTACTACTGTTACATTGGATGCCTACCAGGTGTGAGACATTTGTCAAGGATGAAATTATTGTAACTATAGTTTCAAGCAGTACTTACACTATCAGTGTCATAAAACTACTGTCATAACAGACACTGTATTGCTTGTTTTATTCAAATACTAGTAGCTCTTTTTTGCTTTTTGAATTTTGCATACTTTTTGAATTTTGAGGGTTAGCTTGAATGTGCTGCCTAATTATTTCCTTTTGTTACTTAATCCTTCAGAATGTTTAGTTATGGATATTCCATTCCCGCAAGACTGAGCGTGCTAAGGGTAAGAATAGAATATACACACCTGTGTATCTGTAAGTGTCAAAGAGTTAAGAACCAGGCACAGCACACCTGGACTGTGAGCAATAGCTGCAATACATTGGAATGACCCAGACATCTTCTGTTTCATTTAATAGCTGTAAAATTATATCTTTAGATAGGCACTATGTAGCCTATTATTTTTGCAACTGAAATTCTAAAAAGATTTACAGGAGTGGAAAATACACATCCTCTACATTTCGATCTTTGAATGTTGGGACATCTGCTGCAGCCATCATCTTATCGATTGCATGTCTCTTAATACCTGAACTGCTGAATTGCACATGCAATTACCTTTCCCAAAATTGCTTTTGGGTTTAGTAAATCACATTTCATGCAATAAAGTCATCTATTTGCATGACCATGCTCCAAAGATCTTGCAATTTTGCATATACATTAGAAGATAAGATATACAAGATAACCACCAAAATGGAAAAAAAACACCATTTTGCTTTCCATCTTAACTCATGAAGTCCTGTTTGTACCATTATTATTTGATCTTCTTGAGCAGTTAATCACCATTGAAAGTTGCATGGCACGTGTTTTTACCCATGCAAAGCTTTTAACTCAACCCCCTTGTGTAATATCAAAGATAAAGATTATGAAGAACTAGAAAAACATTAAGGGGTAAACTTTTTTTGAAAGCAGTGATGGGTGTGTGGTCAATGGTGATGAGGAGGGTGTGGTGCATGTGGCGCAGGTATAGCTTACCTGGAAAGCGTGCATGGCGTAGCCCAGGCCCAGCTGTCTGCACACCACCATGGCCTCTGTGGTGCCCCAGCTGTCGCTGCACACCGTGCCCCAAACCAATGTGCCATTCTTCTCTATCAGCACCTCCACACGCCCCTCGGTCGGGTTCCGGCCCCCGCTGAGCCGCAACTGTGAACCGTCAGGCACAGATGTGTATTTGGTAACATTTTGCACTGCCCATTCAGTCTTAATCTCCACTCTCACACTACCAGCTGTCTCCTGCTTCTGATGGCTTTGCATCTCATCAAACAAATCCTGCTCAATTGTTCCACAATAAGAACATTCTAACTGTTGCAAAAAAAAGGTACTGGTATAAACTTGACACACTGTAAATGCTTTTGTAAAGCCCAGATTGGATTGATTTCAGTCAGACTGTTAATAGAAAGCACACAAAGGGCAAATGCATATAATCATGAAAATGATCTAGGTTCCAGATGTGTTTTCCATGTCAAACATACACACACACACACACACACACACAACTGCACAAACTCAACCTAAATTTCATCCTGAAGTAAGTAAGTAAAATATTACTACAGAACAGCTTTGTTTTCTCAGGTTTATCATTGTGCTGTTATAACTTTGTTATTTATATGAATGTTGACACATAGGGAAGTGACTTTAAGATTCAGGACACAACAGCTGAATGAATACATCCAGAACCACAGACACACAACGTGCCATGAAAACAGATACTCATGTCCTTGGCCCATCCTCAGACCAGGAGGGAGATTGCACTCACTCTTGGAAACTTTGGCAGAGTTGGTGAATCAGACTGATTCAGGAAGCAGACATGCAATGTTCCCCTCATGCTACTGCTTGTGTTTTAAATAAAAAAGCAGCTGGACTTGGCAAAAACAAACAGCTGTTTCTTAAGAAACACGTGAGACCTTACAGGAGGGCTCTCTGTTCCACAGGCATTCATGGGAGAATGGATCTACAAACAACTAAATTATTTCTGCTCTGATCTGCAAACTGACTGTTGTTATCGAGGTTATACACACGTATAAGGGGCATGCCCACCTACCCCTTTGGGATTGTACAGCATAACAAACTATTATCCTGATTACCATGAATTTATGAGATTTGGAGTTACAGGATGCCCACCCCCTCAGACAGTACACTCATCCCCACAGTTACCAGTACATTGCTGATGCAAACCCGTTCCCTCATATGGACATGTTAAGGATAATATGTTTCATGTATATGAATATATGTAGCAGTGACAGTATATTCATATTGGTCTTGGATGTAGCAGTTTCTGTGGGTATAGTCTATGTAAAGAGAGGTGATGATGGTGATGCAGCCTCACCCGCTCGTGGAATCCCATGGCAGGCACGTTGCACTTCACTGCTGCGTCCTCCTCATGGCTGCAGCCCAAGGAGTTTGGGTTAAAGTAGCACTCGGTGATGGACTTCTCGAACCCTGAGCACTCCACCTCGTTCATATGGACCGGTCCCATTCCTGCAGAGAATAGGAAAACACAACAGACAAAACTTTATAGGCCAATATGTACAGCTTAAACACACTGTTACTCATGCAGGCTTTTATGAGAGATGCCAATAAAATTTACTGGTGTCCTGCTAAAATAACAGAAGAAGCCTGAAGGAGCAAGACTAATTCATTAGAATTGCTATCCTAGTTTATTGGGAGGGTTCAATGATCCTTAAAATAAACAACTGAAGGTAGCCACACGCTACAGGTAAGGGCATGTCTTTGTATATGTTGTCCTCTGATCCAGTACTTCATATTGGGAGAAAAAGAAAAGGGGGACACAAAAATATATTCAGATCAGAGATGAAAGTATCCGCAGCAATGAC
Source organism: Albula glossodonta (assembly GCA_019788955.1). NCBI lineage: Eukaryota > Metazoa > Chordata > Actinopteri > Albuliformes > Albulidae > Albula > Albula glossodonta. The sequence continues at coordinate 18,398,427 of JAFBMS010000003.1, forward strand.
TGGAGCAAAACCTAGAGGAGTGGTACATGAAAGGACAGAAGCTCACACCCCTAGTGGTCCCAGGTAATGTATGTAGCCCTCTCTCTCAGGCTGATAGTAGAGTCACTCTCTTTGGTAAGCACTATGGGAAGACACACACAGTGCAATCGTTCAAGTTTCCACCCTGCCTTGTGGTACCTAGTGTACTTGTACCTGGTAATAATCGCTTACTCTCCTCAATAAATCACATCCGATTTGAGCCAGTACTTTGTAATCTGTAACAAGTTTGGATTTGCACACAATTAAGCAGATACAAGGTGCAGCTAAATGCAAACAAAGGCTTCCTAAGAAAACAGGGTTTAAAATTCATGGTCAGGGAGAGAATTGGGGATAATGGCAAAATTTATATCTGTATGTTTATATCTGTAGTATGGGACACTGGGGATTCAGACTGTGCAAAACAGGGTTTTAAATCCAGTTTCACAGGGTGGAAAGTGCAGCAGATGTGCCAAGTTAGAGGTGGTGTTGGGGGTGCGTTGTTCTCTCTGGCACAGACTCTGAGACATAACTGCAGAGCAGCTCTGTAGGGCTCTTTGGTACAGGAGGAACAGCATGTTTTCAATATCAATTCCTCTGGAACCTGATAACATGATCTGTATTTTCAAATGGCATTCAGAGTTTTTCACAATTTATCTGAACTCTAGTTGAGATTTTAGGATAAATGTGTTCTTTTTCTGTTCTATTTCTGGTGCTTTTAACTTTGATATTATCAATCAGTGGTCTGTAACCAGGATCTCTCCCTGAAAGACCCAAGGAAGGGACTGCTGCTTGAGCCTGGACTGACTGAGCCTGGACTGACTGATTGCCTAACTGACTGTCTAGTTGATTTATTGATTGGCTGATTGGTTGATTGATTGACTTGTTAAGTGAGCAAGTAATTGATTGAAAGGTAAAGCAATTTCAGAGGAATGTCCTGTTCTGTCTTCAAAGGAATGTCTTGTGTTCAGCACTGCTGAAACCTGATCTATCTAACAGAAGCTAACAGGCTAACTGCTTTAACCCGCATCTTAGTGTGTGATTTTGTATATCATTTATATCATCATAAGTCTTCAAAAATCTTTGTTTTTAATGTACTGACACATATGCTTAAAAATCATATAGAATGCATCTTTGGCAAGAGACATTACATCATGGCCACTGCTGGGTCTAACAAGCCTAAACAGAGCTTTCAGTCAAAAAACAGTTTCACTAAAAGCAGGGTTTGGCCACAGCAATCAGCAGAGTATAAAGTAAAAACCCGCACCTGAGGGAAAGGTGTTGGCTGTGAGAGAACAGAATATGACTGTATAAAGCAGCTCCCACTCAGACACACATACATATTCTCTTTAACACTCACACTCACACACACACACACACACACACATAGACATGCACACAAATTCATACACATACACACAAACGCATACACATGCACAGACAAACACTTCCACACTTGTCTGTGATTGGCTCAGGTTCCCCTGAGGGCCAGAACACAGCAGCTCACAGTGTTTGGCACACTCTGGTGTACCTGCTGTCTGTTTTTTGGCTGGCAGGTGTTCTGCCTCCATGTCTGCTGCTGACTCACAGAAGCCAGAGAACATCCTCTCATGTGCCAACTGAATGGTTGGCTGGGATTTGGGAACTGATGTTTAAAGTGTTGCTAAACCTGATGGAAATGCGGGAACCATGGCTTGCTGATGGACGAAGGAATTCCTACAGACCCCTCATCCACAAAACCCTGAACTGACATCCTCCTCCACAGTATCCCTGCTCTAGGGCCCCATTGACTGCATATTATAAAATAATGCTCAAAGGACATCTTTCCCTTTCTATGACACCATAGTTATTGACTACTCTCCCTGTATACACTGTCTTCCCTGCCAGTTTGGTCTCCTAAATGGTTGATAGTGAGGGATGGTAAGATAGGGGTCAGGGCCTACCTTGTCCGAGCCGGCCCCCTGTCAGGGCCTCCTTGGCGCTGCCAAACCCCAACTCCCGGCACACCACGGTGGCTGACTGGATTCCCCAGTTGTCATCACAGATAGTGCCCCACTCGCCATTCTTCAGCACTTCCACACGCCCCTCCCCCACCATGGCCCCTCCCCTCAGACGCACCAGTGGTTGCTGCGGAAACCATAGTGGAAGGGTAAGCATAACATGGTATTGTATACATATTTACAGCTTCAAATCACAACTCCACCATGACACTGATATAAGTGATGAATGGTAAATTCTGTTGCTTTTTGAAGTTCTGTCACTTGATCTAACAGACAGCATGTTTCCCGCTAACTATACTTAATAAATGGCAAGAATATGACCTCATGGTAGGCAGATCAGCAGCATCATCACTGATATTCTTGTAGTTTTGTGTGGTCATTTTCAAAAGTATTTGACAACATTTTTAGCGAAAAGAAAGCACATTTCATTCCAAATGTTAGGCCAATCACAGAGCAGGAATGTGACTATCGTTAGGGGGTCAGAAAGGGGAGGAATGGGTAATAAAAACAAAGGGCTAAATAGCCCTGTGACCCCTGAGAACACAGTGTCCTCTTTGCAGGTGCTGTGGTGGCATCTGTTAGAAAATCACAGGAATGCATTTAACTGTTTCATGGCCAGCTTGCAGAGTGTTGCACATCATTGGTTCATTTACTGTGAAAAAAAGTTACAGGAATGTTTTATATTATTAACCTTACCATTCATTTTTAAGTATTCTTCGATTTATAAGTTAGTGATAAATCAAACAATAAACAAAGCTATATTTTACAATAAGCCAAAAATTGAGTTGGTAGAATATTAAATGATTTGCAGTTAATCTCTGGAATAGATACACAACACATTTCTTTCCCTTCTACTCTGATGAGGGCAGATTGGGAGAAGAGACACCAGTGCTGAATGATCATATACCAGTCAGCTGACTGGAGGTTGGTAGAATTAGAGACCACATTTCACATAAAAATGCATGCATGGAAAATGCATTAAATGGGTCACATAGGGCAGTTTATAAAGCATTCCAACCTCATACAGTTTGATGCCAAATTCCTTCTTGCATTTGGGCCATGTTGTAAAAAAAAATTACCAGATGTTAATGTTCATTGATAGTGATTGCTTAAAATTTAAAATAATCTTAACACTTGCATGTCAAGATTATCATGTTTTAATGATTGTATTTGAAAATGTTCACTCCTATCTTTATCACCTCTCTTCAGTCATTAAACCTATAAAAACCCATGGGTTTCACAAGCATTTGAAAGAATCAGTTTATACAAATCACCTAATTGCTGTTAGAACTTAATTATATTTTCAAGCTGGCAACTGAGATAAGCAACACTGTTTGTTTAGTTTAGTTTTGCCTTTCTTCCAACAATAGACCTATAAGCCACCTAAACTGGTTTTATAAGAACATTTATAAGAACATTAAACTCGGGGAAATTGTTTGGCTGGATGCACCACGGTTCTATAAACCTGCCTGACTTTTGAGAGCCACCGATTTGGCCTTTGTCTCGTCTACCTCAAACTTAAATGTTTAATTTCAAGTTCTTAATGATTGTTCCCAGAAAATGTCACATTTATTATAAACTCCAGTCTGATGAAAACAGAAAAAAAGCAATGACATCATCTGAAAGGTGTGCAAGAAAGATAACTTGGTGTGTTATGCTTTCAAAGTTAGAGATGGGACTGATTGAACAGTCTTCCCTGTGTTTCCATGAAACTCTCAGTCCCAGTGCCAGCTCTTCCCACCTCCTCTCTTCCCCTCCAACCAGACGATTGTAACGTCTGTGCACGCTTGTGCACATCTCTGCCACATTGTGTAAAGCTCATAGACACTAGACCACTAAATCAGTGTGGAGTTTGCTCAGGATGTCCTTTCACTCAGACTACATTCCTTGGTATTGCTCCTAATTATTCATGCACTATTCCTGATTATTTTGGATTGTTCTAAATTTTAGGGTGTTCATTTGGATTTTTATAAATTGTCCTTGATTGGCTAAGATTATTTTTACAGCACCATTTATTTACATATTAAAATAGATGTGAACTGAAGTTGTTCCAATTTGACTGATACCTTATTTCAGCTGGTATATAATATACACAGGTGTATTAATGTCCCAACACAATGTGCTTGCGTATACAATTATAGATAAACTACATTACATAGACAGATACATAATGCTCAGCAGTGATGTGAATTTATTCCAGTAATGGTAAAGCAGCCAAAATGAGCAAGACTTGTTAGTCATGTTCATGGTTATGCTGGAAATGATGTCAGCTGTAAATTCCTTTGCCTGTGTGCTTCAGTAAAATGTTTACTGGAATGAAATGCCTGTTTCTCAGGCTGGACAGGCAATTCATCACCCAAGTATATACTGAACAAATCAGCAGCTGGACTACAAGCTGAACAAATGACAGCGGTATTGTCACAATGACTTCAACAAGTACTTTGTCAACATGTGTGCAACTGAATGTGATATTTAGAAAATCTGATTAAGTAGGTGTTTCATATACACAAAGTTTCTCTTTTTAGCTGGTTGAAGGGTAGGAATGTTTGGATAACAAATGTGAAAAAGTCTGGAGACACAATGTTCAAACAATCCCGGTAAAGCACATGTTTCTCCTCTCTTTAATCTCCTTATTGGCAAGAGAGTCCACACAAATCATAATTCTTTCATTTTACAATTGTGAATATGAGTGGTTTGTGTGTGAAGAGGTATGTGTGTTCTGTGTATGTTTGTTTGTCATGTGTGTTTCTATTTGTGTGTCAGAATGTGTATGTATGTGTGTCTGTGTGTGAACGCGTACACGTGTGCATGCCTGCATGTGATTGAGGTGAGAGGTGATATGGTGCAGACTCACAGAAGGTTACCTTCTGTGCAACATCTGTGTTAAATATATAGAGGCTATAAAGGCTTTGGCTGGGATTGGCTTTCTCCTTGAATTTTGTGTCACTACCCCCCCCTTAAGTTATGATAATATGATAACCTCTAAACGTCCCTGTTTTGTGTTTCCTATTTTATTTTATCACAGAGCGGTAATCCCTATCTTCCTGTTGTTATCTGAGATTCTGTATTTGAGTGTGTGCATGTGAGCATGTGTGTTTGTGTGTGTGCAGAAGAGAGGTGTACCTCTGGCCTGTAAGCCTTTCTGAAGCCAGTCATTGGTGCAGGGGCAAAGGCTCTCCCAGGGACACAGCTGACCACCACAGGAGTCCCGGAGCAGGTGGTGTTCCCCTTCAGAGTGAGCGGGGGCCCCAGTCTGCACACAGACAGGTGTGCCTCGTTCCCTGTGCAGTTCACCGAGTGACCCCAATAGCTGATCTTCCTCTTACGAGCATACACCCTGAAAAGACAAACACATGAATGCACACTCAAACACCCACATTCACGTGCACAGATGAATGCGCAGCCACATATTCACGCACCCACACAAATCTTTGAGTCACAGACATAAAACACAAGGTGTAAAATTCTTTCCAGTGTCTTACTGCTCCATCATTATTGAGCAAGCATGCCAATTACACACTATTTGCTGGATTAAAAAATTAAAGGTCTGGCTGTGTCCACAGGCTCATTCAAATGGAATAAGAACATAAGGGCAGTACTGTGTCTCAGTGTCCCAGCCATGCCTATGACACAGGCCTTAGGCCCCTTACCAAACACTTCAGTTCATTCTGTCGACTCCCTCTGAGGAGTTGACTCGCTCGCCAGCCAGTTTAAGACTGTATAATAATGACTTTTCAGAACAGAATAGCACTACCTTGTTTGCAGTTTGTTTTCTCCAAAATTTAAACATTGAATAAAAAATATTGCAGATATAATTCAGAATGAGGGAAATTGTATTTTTTTTAGACAGTACTATGAAAAAAGATATAAATAATCATATGTTGGACCCTGGTTTGATTTATGCAGCAGCTGTTTCTCTCAGAAACGCTTTGATGGAAAACAGGCCTCTCTGGAGCAGGACAGTGGAAAGTGAGTTTGGCGACCCTGCAAACTGCAGCAGAACAGGAAAACACTGGACAACAGTGGGACGCTCCTCTGTTTGTGAGAGCTATGTTTCCCTGTCATGAGTTTGGAGCACAATATTTTTTGTTTCTGGAGGGATGGAAAGCAAACAGAACTGTTGTCAAGCCAGTGCTCAGTCTGCTACCGATGTGCTGTCCTTCATTTTGAGCTGTGGTTTCTTTTTGCCAGATATTTTCTTCTTTTTCTTGCTGTTTATTTATTTTGCGCACAATATTTAGAGCACATTGGTTAGGGACAAAATTGCCAGGTGGTCCAGCTGATCAACATGTCTCAGCTATAGTCACAGTCACAGTTGGACGTGAGGGAGGGAGTGAGTAGGCCTCTGCTTAGTAAAGGATTGAACAACTACACTTTTAGCACGTCCTAACAGAGCTCTGCTCTGCAGGAGAAAAAGAGCATTTCACATCGTAAAGCCAGTTTAAAAATCCATCTCTTTCTATTGCTCTACCAACTGTGTTTGAGTTGTGTCTGCCAATTTTCAATTGCAATATAACCATTTCTGAAATTGTAACAACCATTTCTTTCAGAATCATATTTACCAATTCATACCTTCCAACCCAAAATAAATGGCGTTTTCTTACAAACAAAGAAACTGAGGAGCTCTGCTATAAAATCTAGAGGAGGGGGACAGGCTACAGTGAATTTTAGCCTCTCAAGTCAACGCCCAGACTAAGCTTAGCTTAGTACTCTCACCCCAGTCCCTTTCATGGTTCTGCGGGGTTATACTGTTTTCATCTTTTTCTCCTGACTCTGAAGATTTCTGAGGCCGTTTGCGGGTGGGTAAGAGATGTGGGCTTTGCTGTGTGTTGGTTTCCTGGAGAAATGGATCGTTTAGCAGAACCGCTGGAGTCAGACGGTCGGCCATTACGACTCCCTCCTGGAATGTAGGGGGATGAGGCTGAGGAACTGAATGCTGGGGAGACCCAGACCTTCATTAATGCCAACAATCGATATAATAAAACATAAATTAAAGATGACAGCTTATAAAAAAAGCCTTTCTGAGGGGACCACAGGAATAGCTCTGAACTATGTGCTTGTGTTCTGCTCTGAAAGAGAGCCAGGAACATTTTCAATCTTGATGTAAAGCATTTTTTTTTCATTTTCTCTTTTTTAACATTTGTAAATATGCTTTATGCCCACATAGCTGGATAGAATGTCTCATTTTTTAAAGCGTAGCCTCTCCCATCAAAAAGAGAGACCCAATGCACAAACTCTGAGGCATGTTGTTTATAATATGTGCTGTATTTCTTCATATCGTTGGTTTAGATTGATGAGCGCTCTGAAGCACAGTTAAGAGGCCATAGAGGCTTTACACGCTAGCTCGAAGGAGGTTACAGGAAGGTCAAAGTCCTGACAACTAGAATGGTAGTTGCGGTTTTTTGTCCATTACCATTGAAACATATCTTTCCATGAATGAGTGTTGTTTATGTACCACAGGATTAATGTCCCCAGAAACTGATAGGAAGTCACAGAGACATACAGCTGCTGTTTGGACCACCCTGTTTCCCTCCTCTCCACCACGGACAAAGAGCAGTAGTCTAATTCTTTCTTATTAACATAAGAACATTTTTTCCTGCTGTCGGCAAAGTACACAACACTATGTCAAGCCTGAACTTTAACACGCCAAAGGGTTTCTCCTTTTCCTATATGACCCAGCCAGGTATTCCATGTGTAAAGTGGAAATATTGACATACTGTGCATCCCCTTTAATGTTGATGGTGTCACACTCACTTGTAGGCACGGGGGTTGTGCTTCTTCTCTCCAGGGAAGCCGAACATCCCGCAGATCACACGGCTGTTCATCAGGGTCCACTTCTCATCGCAGAGCTGCCTCCACTTCCCCCCATCCTTCACCTCCACGTACCCCTCTGTTACCGGGATACGCCTCCTGTGCACCCCCAGGATGGCCCGGAGACGCACATCCTCAACCTGCACATTCGTGCTCTGCAGGAAGACAGATCGTAAAATTTTGGGTCAAATTATAATTTTAACAGTTATTAAAATAGTTATTCAAGTGGTATTCTGGCACAGAAGGCTATAATTAGTGGGATTCACCCTGGATTGGGGTTCGTTTTGTGTCAAAGCATGGCAAGTGTGATGATGGGAGGCAATAGGTTTTTATTCTTTTGCCTCCTTCAAACTATTTAATCAGTTTGATTAACTCAAGCTATAAATATGATTCTGTTATACAAGTGGACCTTTAATGAAAGAGTCTGTGCAAAGACCCTTGAATCAGAAGGATACCAGCCAAATTCAGTGCCCCGCCCCACTGGATACAGCCCCTCTTTACTCAGTACTGAATCACACTATAGCTATGTGCTCTACTAAATATGACGAACTGAACAATAACCACAAACCAGATTAGTGACTGTAAAACAATAGGATCTTTCATAGTGTCTGGTCTTTGGGGTGACCTTCTTGGAGCTGTTCCTGAATTCCTTGAATGCCAAGATAACTATCTTTAGTTTAGCTGCTTGGGTTTTTAAAGGGTTTGTCATGGGCTTTTCTCAATTGCAGAAGCTACATATGGCAGTGAGGAATAGAGAGAAGATCAGGTTACACAGATAACCTTTCCCCCCATATCATCCATAAGTTACCACTTTGCAGCCTCCTGTTCCTGAATGTTTTATGTTACATTGTGGTAGCGTAACTTTGCCGTTCTACTTTCGCTATAAAACACATTAGGTGCATATGTTCTACACAAGTGTACTTCCTTCAAATGTATAACTTTTGACTTCATTCAGTGTAACCCTGTCTCCAGCTGTACACAAAAAAATTAGCAATGGCATTCACAATGAGCCTTCATATAAAAGATTTTGTTTCATGAATCTAATTGAGGGACCTGTTGTAGTTCATCCTAGGGATAAACTGCTAACCTCAGACTCCTCTCTCTGTTCCAATTAATTCATAACTTTACTCAGCTCAAGCAACTGGACACAGTAACCAAAACAAATTTTTAAGAGGAAGCTCACATCAACTTCAGAGAGCTCTCACAGTCCCTCCCATTATAACCTCAAACAAGAACAAAAAACATGAACTTCCAAGTCTCAGGCACTGCCACAGTGCCTAGCTACAAGGGCTGCAGTTAAATAAGGTACTGTCCCAGTCAGCCTGGGGTCAGAGGTCAGGGTATTGTTCTGCACGATTAAAGCCATAAACGTCCAGCAGGCTGGGATGGAGTCAGCAGCTGGCTCAGCCTCTCTTCAGTGTCTCCAACTCTGAGTGGCCCTGCCAAGGTTTGCAGGAACCCTCTCGCCTCGTTAATCAGTCACGTCTCTGTCCAGCCTCCAGCTTATGCTCCAACCTGTGATTGTGGGGCTTATGTGCGGGCACAGACCATGGCAAGCACAAAATCAGCAAGAGCAATGTCAACCATAAAACATAGCTACTGCTGAGGGAGGAGCCATGCTGAGCTCAGCGTTTCCTCTCTGTAAGCCTGGATCTCCCTCTTCAAACGAAAAAAAAAAAAAAAAAAAACCCTGTTAATTTATCACCAAGGGACAGTTCACTGAAATGACATCAGCTCCCAGGAATGTGCCGATCAGATGTTGTTGTACAAATACACTGGAAAATAAGTGATCTAAACTATTAAAGACCCCATCAAAATAATTTCAATTTCACACTTTTATTTGTGCAAAATGTCAAAAAATACATATTCTTAATAGTTTTTTCCCTGCAGCTATTTCTCCCCTTGACATGAACAGGCTGTGTGACATGTCTGCACATTCATAATAATTAATCATAGTGACTGCCTGATAGTATTGGTGCCCAACCCACACAGCTGTAACTCACAGGAATGACCACACAAGCTGATGAAGTCGCGTAATGGGGGAGCGATATTGAAATTAAGCCCAGTTGTGACATCACTACTAGACCCAATTTCAAATAAGTTGTAAAAAAGCCCAACATTTTCTAATATTCACCCTAAAATCAATGGGTGCAAAATCACACTGATTTCAGACTTCAAACTTCAGACGTGGAAAATATGCCTTTGACCAGAGGGGGGCTTTGAATTCTCATTTTTACACTTCGCTTCACAACTCCAAACTAGGGAGGATAGTCTTACATAACTCAGTCCAGCATCTGTGATGTACAACCATGCATCTCAAGAGTTTTCTGTAAGAGAGACAGAGTGCGAGAGGTTGAGAGAGGGAGGAGGGAGAGAGAGAGGGAAGGAATGTGGGTGTGTGGGCTGTGAGGACGACCCACAGCCCGGAGAAGCAGAGCAAGCAGGGCCCTCTGTAATCTAAATAAAAGAAGGACGAGAGGGAGGGGGGTGAATTTCTATACCGGCTTTTCCTCATTGTTTAGATTGGCCGAGGAATATCAGGGAAACTGCCAAACCAGCCAAATTCTCAGAATCTCAGAGGCCGAGAGGGTGTTGTGAGTCTCACAGCTGTTAATATAAATGCCCGTATCCCTTAAATCCATGACCACCACAGAAGTTATCCACCTACCTACACACACACACACACACACACACACACACACACACTCATTCACCTGAACCAGCTGCATCCTATTTGCCTAGGTTGAAATGTGACCACATCATGTCCATTGATCTCTCACAGTATGGAGAGTCTCTCTTTCCCACATAACAAACTAATAATAAAATACATTAAAAGGACCACTGAGGTAAACATTCCATCTGAAAAAAACTGACCAATGGCTTTTACTGAACGCACCCCTGACATTCTGAGATGACTCATCTATACTCAGACTGGACAGGAAGGAGGCAAGTCTGTTATCCCTGCTCTCCATGATGCCATGGGAGCCTGCAATACTGACTCACGCACAGAACCTCAGTGCTCTGCCTTTTGCACTGACAGGGAAAACAGGATTTGCTTAAAATGCTATTCTACCCAGGAGATGGAGGGACACAGCATCTGCAGGGGTATGTAAACCTACACTTGAGACAATGCCATTTTTCTTTATGTTCATGAGATTAAGTAAGAAAGTGATTGTTGGGGTTTGAGTAAACATGGATTTTGTTTGTGTACAGAGTAAAGCCAGAGTGAACCTAGACGGTCCTTAGTCATGCATAGTATAGCCCAGACGACTCTTACTTATGTACAAACACAATAAAGCCGAACAACTGCTTTACTCAGGTGCAAGCAGAGCAAACCCAGACAGCTCTATTACTCATGTACGCAGAATGAGAACAGGTGGGTGTTAGCTATGTCTCCATCTTCTCCCACCTTCCAGGAATGCATTTATAAGGGCTAGAATTGTGGGGGTCATACCCTAGAGAGGGCTTATTTCCAAAAAATAAAACCCCACCAAAGTTAAAACAGGATGTGGGGGAAACACCAACTGCCCCTCAGGGGAGGAGAGAGAGAGAGAGAAATAAAACAGAGACAGAGAGAAAACTGTGGCACTTAAAAGTGGTTTAAAAAATGAAAAATGTTCTTACTCTGCCTGGTAATTTTCTAGATTTTCATTTTTATTTGTACTTTTCATTATGTGCATTTTGAGACTTGATTATATTTAAATTGGCCCGTGCTTATATTTTCAAATCATGGACCGCATAACTGTCCCACTAATGTGCCCTATAAATTTGGAACCTTTACCCTTACTTGGAATTAATGCAATTGTAATATGGGGATGGAATCCAGTCAATGCAGCCTTTATGGCACTTTGTACTTCACTGCGAGTGACAGAGGTAGAATTTAATACTGCACTGCATTTACATTAATGAATTATACATTTAATTTCACTGACCAATGATGGGTAGAAAGATGTCTGAAGTCCTACGTCCTTCAGCTCATCACTGGGTAGCATGGTTTGCTACATATATTTAAAAAAGCTGTGGTCAAAAAGTCCTGTAACCATTATTCTATGTCTAAAGACCCCTCCTCCATTAATGTCTGAATAGTAAAGCAAAGGGTGAGAGAAAAGGCTCTCAATTAAATGGGTAAAAAACACAATAGGTGATCAGTGATCAATGGGAAAATATGGTGACATCCCTTTACCCACAACTCCCCAGAAGGTTGGCCATTTGGCTTACTGCTCACATGCCTCACTCCAGGCCTGGAATGAATTACATTCTTAAGGAGCCTGTTAGCATAAAACGTTTTTTGGAATATATTACTTTAAAATCCTTAATGGGCACATGACTTGTGAGTTTCTGTGTGTGTGTGTGTGCGTGTGTGTGTGCGTGTGTGTGCGTGTGTGAGAGAGACAGAGGAAGCCAGTGACTCATGCATTACCAGCTTTTTTCTTTTTTCACTGGCCATTTCTTTCCTCTCATTTATTTTCCTGTTAGGTTGAGGGTAGTTGGGGGATTGGCGGTCACGTTTGGCTCACACGTGCCTGTTTCAAAACGGGAAAAAGGAGGGGATGGTGCCGTAGTGGTGAGGCAGACAGAGGAGATTCCTCTACCATCTGTAACCCCCCCCCCCCCCCCCCCCACATACACACACACATACACCACCCCAGCCACTGCGCTCAGACACTGGGCTCACTCTGGGGTTGGGGGTGTAACTGGGAAATGACTCTCTGTGGAAACAACCTTTCAAAGGGGCAGAGGAAACCTGAAAATGCCGTCTCCCTTACAGGACATCTGGTAAACCACTAAACGCCCATGATGGAGACCACAACCCAGCCCACTCCTGCTGTCCATCAGAGTTCAGCTGGAACATGACCAAGAAGGAATGGAACCATATGAGGATTAATGATTTCATAATAATGAATCCATGCATTTTAAAACTGTATTAAATGTCATGTAGGCACTGTCCCTCCAGCACAGATACTACAGTCATGTCACACTACCTTAGATTGTTGTGTTCTGTTTCATAGCATTTCAATTTATTAAACAACAAGGATAATTAATCAGTCCTGTAACAGGCTAACCCAGGGAATGGACAGAGTGTGTGTGCGTGTGTATGCGTGTGTTTGTAAGTTATTCTATGAGTGTTTTTTTTTATTTTATTTTTGTTGTGAGAGTGTCTTTCCTTGGGCAAACCGAAATGGAAAGAGACACATTCCTGTTATTAATGTGACCCCTGCATTCTCATCTTCCAGACAACAACACATCAGGATTGTGGGAAATATGGTTTCATAACAGGGTGGTTTGAAGATCCTCTCAGTTGGCCCCCACAGTGTGTAACACACTCCTCTATTCCTAATGCAGCACACTGTGTGCAGGAAATGAAGAAAGACAAGTAAACATTTATTCCCTACTCCTGCCAAACATCCCCCATTTGGCTTAGATGCAAAAGGCTTGATTTGTTCCAGGAATATTGTCACGATCCACACATTGAAAGCTCATAAGACTCAAATTCTTCCTTTCTTTTTATCAATCAGCAAGGACATCCCGCCTGTACCACCCTTGACTTCATCCTCATCATTAGTTTTATCTGTGCCGGGCAGTGCCCTGGCCCTCCCCTCATTTGGAAGGCTTTGTGTGGAGTGATTGTTGAGAACCGGTATGTGGAACTGAGAGGGGAGCTCACATTTCTGGCTTTTATATTCTAGGCTATGTGAAGAATCCACGGAGGAAATATGATTCGCATAGCTAGTGAAAATATGCAACCTTTGACCTCGTGCAGCAGAATATAGAGAGAGGCCAGGCATGCAGCTTTTGGTTATCAGGCCTGACTCAACATGCACACACTGTGTTGGTTCATCAAGGCCTTTTTTAGGTGCAGGGGGAAAGAAGTCCATTTCAAGGTCCCTACCAGCAGCAGCTGCCTCTAAAGTAAATCGCAGTGTCTGCCCAAGCGTTTAAACAAATGACTCTCATTTCCCTTGACTGAAATCAAGCAACTCATAAATGTTCCACAAGTGGACGTTATGTCCAAATGTGCTTAGCATTGTAAAAAGCTCAATGCTCAGTGCCATTTTTCTGTTGCAAACACATAATACAAGCAAGACAGTTCGGGCACAATCATTAGCCATTAATTACTGCAATGATACTCTAGTAAAAAAATGGTACAATGATATAAAAGTGTATTTTGTATTCAGGCTGTACACTCTGTGTATTGGGCTGTTTTGATTTAGTTATGTGTTTTGAAATTTGAGTGATGTATTTGGACATTGTAATGTACAACAGGGAATCAGCATAATTTTTTCATTCTTCATCACACACAGCCAGCCAAGGGATCTTAGTCCCACATGTGCCATTTGCACGTGTAGAGCTGTTTTATTAGGTTTACAATGAGTCATGATAACATCATCACTCAATACACAAAAATTCTCTTTCCAACCTCAGCGTTTATGTCAGCAGAGAACATACTGTTCGCTTGACTTCACTCCTTTAATAATAATTCCAGAGGAGGTCTCCCTCTCACTGAACCTTTAAGCCTTAATTAAAGCATTGCCATCACCAAAAAGACATAAAGCAGACAACTGCTGATGCAAACTTAGGAGTTTTCAGTTATGTAGTTCCTATGTTTGTATTGAGGTTGGATTCAAAGACATGGCGATTTCAGCTTGTGAAAACAACAGTACCAATGAGTTCCCAGTGAATTCCAACTGCTGTGATGACATAAGATCAGCACTGACATGCAGCCATACGTAATGACGATCAGCCAGTAGCACACCTGCTACTATACTCTTCCTTTGACTACATTATGCTACCCATACACTCCGGTAATGACTCCAAAACTGGGATCCATGAAAATTGTCCTTCGGGGTCCTCATAAAAATTGTTTATATATCCTATGTTTGCATTCTCATGTATATCATAAATGAAAAATATACTCTTAGAATATTTCCCATAAATTCATATTCTCTGTATTACAAATTCTCAGCAATAATCTGATAGTTAAAATGATAAACAATTCATATGGTACTACACAGCTACATAGTTACATAGATCCATTATACAATGAGATTATGAATTATACACAGCTATGTCCATGTACAAATATCCACTGCACTACAGCTGGTAGGTGTTGGATAAAAAATTGGTTTAACATTACCATTTTATTGAGGTGGGGGATCTCTGGCTACAGGGTGGTCATTTTAGGGGTTCTTGTAATTATAGACATTTGGACACCCCTGGCATAAGGTTTTAGCAAGGTTGTGTAACCTGTTCACCTCCTTATCTCCTCTCATCCCTTAAGTGCACTAGCTAAAGCTTAAGTCTACATTAGCATTATTCCACCTGAGATCTGAGGATGCTATCCTGTGGCAATGTGCTCGGTTCTCTAATGGCTACTTCACAGTGACCAGCTCAGATTGAGTGATCCACAGATTTACTATAGAGATTCCATGGAGTACAAGACACAGCAGTGTCCTTCTTAAAAAAAGTTCTGTCTGATGCTGCAGTTTTGTGGCTTAATTTTTCTTTTTGGAGATTAAAATTCTTCCAAGTTAAGATTTTCCCACTTGGTGCTACACAGTAACACACCCCATGGGTTGATTTTTCTTTTAAAAAAAGACTTTTAGTCATTTTAGAAGGTTGCTTATTTATTCAGAAATGTATTTACCATGAGGGTGTGCCCAGACCGTGAACAGCTTTCATACACAACTGAATTAAGCTTTGATTAAATCCTCCCTCCTTCCTCTAAAATGGAACAAAGTCTTACAGACATGTCCTTTCCCTTCACTTACACTTACACTGTATGTCTTTATTCCTTAGAAAACATTCAAGCTCAGAATTTTTACCGGTGCAAGTATGTAAATAATCTTGGCAGGTATAAGATCAGCTTAAAGGAGGAATGCAGCATGCTGTGTGCAGTAACCTATCAATAAATCAAGCAGAAAATAACTGCACTGGTGGATGACAAAAGTTACAGACCATGATTGTGAGGGAGTCAAAAGCTAAAAGGTTAATAAAGGGTTTTTAAGTTAAGAAGCACTTGCCTTCAGGTTAAAGGCAGTAAATATGAATGAAGTGAAGACCATAGAGGTAAGCAGCTTGGGAGGGAGGGAGAATACAGGTACTGTCCAGCACAGCTGAAAATAGATACGGCAGTCTACACCTGAGCACAGTGCCCCTGGTGAAAGGTACAACACAGGTACAAGTGCAGATATAAGAGCACTCACTGTATTTACAGCTTCACTCTGTTTTTTGAGGTTGTTTGCTGCACCTGGTCTGGAGAATGGCATATTTATCTTGCTGAGATAAGATTTTCTGCCACACCTGAATGGCCCACTATGTGATCTAGCTTGGATTGTCCCCTGGTGTTAGCAGCAATCTAATCTGGAATTATTTCTAGATAATGCTGTCTGTAGTGCATCTATAACTTAATAGCTATGCACCATCACAATATACCTGGATAGACCAGCAGGGGTACTGCAGGAACACTGGATCAGTTTTACCCAAAGTTTACCTAGCAGATGTGTACAAGTGTTAAGAGTCTGGGCATAGAGGCAGAGTGGATTCTGCAGAAACCCAAGAACGATCTTCACTACTAAAAAGGTTCATGGGGCAGGATAAGACCTGCTCTGTCATTTTAGAATGAGGAGATCCACTGATTTACACAAAGACAAACGAGACCAAGTTTACCTCAGGGCCAGATAGTGCATGAGGGAGAGAGAATGGAACTTTCTCACCCAAGAGAAAGACACGCGCACACACACACACACGCACACACACACACACACACGCACGCACACACACACACGCACACACACACACACATTCTCACAGTCACCTCCGTCTCCTAAGACTATGGCAGCTTTTCTCATAGCTATGTCTGTTTGACAAAAGAGAGTGTATGTGTCTATATGTGTGTGAGTGTGGTTACAGGGGACTGCTTTATGAAACATTACATTTTTAGCACTGGAGGATTCAGAAATCTCAGCAGCTCTGTAATGATGTAATGGTATATCACTGGACTGGGTAGGCAGGAGCACACTACAGTCACAAAATTCTGGAGCCTTAAATTTACTTTCCAAATAGACCCAGCAGATACCATGTCTAGACATTAAAGGGCTTTTCCACACTCACATTCTGCTGCAAGCAGATTTTATAAACCTTGCTTTAAATGAATATGGGGTCACACCCTAATCACCCAAATCCCACTGCCCAAAAAGGAGAAATTTTCTTTCAAGTTAATCCCACCAGGCAAACATGGAATATTTCCTTTTTAGATTCTTTTTTTTAACAAAAACAAGCTTGCTTTTTGATGGGATTTAAAATTAAAATACAGGAATGCACAGTAAGGTGACTCACTGTGATCTACCCATGCTGTGTCACACCCATAACCTGAGCCAGACTTTCACACAGTTAGCGTTAACATGGTCACTCACTCGAATACTATGTCTATTTTGTGAATGAAAAGATTCAGGCCTGGCTGTTCGTCTCTTACACCCAACTAATCAGGAAAAAGAAGCCATGCTCCAACACTACAACACTTTCACTACTACACCACAAAACATCATCTCCAACATAAACGGCAATACAAATAAACAATGACACAATGTTTCCATAATGCATTCACAAAGCAATCTAAGATAAAGTTTGTTGAGGCCATTGATGGGAAAAAGGAAACTGAGAGCACACGAAGTTTACTTCTAACAATTTCCTCTTTCCTACCTCTTAATAATAAATAAATCAGAAAATAAATAATTTAATTGTCTATGGAGAAAAACCGCTCTCTAAACTAGAATAAATTCTCCCCAAATATTCACTGACTCTTCTGTTTCCAAAAAAAAAACATGAATATTACTAGACCATCTGGACAAACCTTTACAAACTGCAAAGTGTGTGAGGGTGTCTAACAACGAACACAAAAAAAGTTATGAAGGGAAAAATAGATGCTCAGAGACTGACAGTGATAGCTGTAAATGCCCAACTATCCACATTACTATCTACAGTACAATGATTTATAAGCCTCATGAACAAAAATTTCCAGAAATGCTCTAGTTTGGAACTGGGTTCATGTGGTCTTAAGTTACACATCGCTATTATTTCTTCCCCCCCCCCCCCCCCCCCCCCCCCCAACCCCCGCAAGTCTTTTGTGGATGTCAGACTGGTTGATGAAGTATTCCCAAATGTTACCCAGCCTCTCCTCCAGCATGTCTACGCACCGGCAAGCACGTTCTCAAAGACGGGGACAGGGACGGGGGGGAGCTGTGTTAGTTTCTGTCTCAGGGTTTCCCCTCTGTAAAATCTGGCTGTCGTCATCTCCTCCACACAGGGGCTGCAGGTGTGAGTCACCTCAGTGGTATTCCCAAAGGACACAGGGGGTTTGTGTGGTGAGGGAGGGAGGGAGGGAGCATGCGTGGGAATGATAAAGCTCTCTCTGTTTAAGTCATTAAGGGGAGTCATGACCACAAGAAGTAAAAGGAAAAGAAGTGTATGGTGGGTGCTGTAGCTGAGACATTACACTGAACATGTGTACAGCTGTATCCCACCCTTAACTACATTCTGAATTCTATACATTATGTCTATATAAAAATGTTTTTGTCTTAGTGAATTAGCTGAATTTACCCAAGTCTTCCACATGCCCTACACAAACAAAAACATACAGGCACATACACACATATGCACACAAGCATAAACACATCTGTGTGCACACACAGACACGTGCGTACAAACACATGCACACATGCAAACACAGAGACTCATCCACACACAAAAAAAGTGGAAGGTTTGGGGTTTGGCTAATGGTGAACATAGGAATAGGCTCCAGGGAATCTTAAGTGGGGGTGGTGACGCACAGCCAAGTCTGCAGTGATCACAATATAAACACGACCCCACAGCTCTGAGCAAAAACGCTAAGTGCGGTCTGGTAGAGCTCCCTCTGAATCAGACTCCAGTGTAGTGATATAGGAGGGATTATTTCTACACCCATCATTTAGGGGAAGCAGTGGTAGACCCACTCCTGATGTCAGGGACATGATATGGGGACTTTTCTCAAACACAGATAATACTCTGGAAGTACTCACGGTCAATGAGCTCATGGTAGAACTCTGCTGTCCTCAGCCAACTTGAGCACTTCTGTTCTCAGCCATGGCCAAACTGCTACCCTTAATTAACAGTCACACTGGAGCACTGTACTTCTTGGCCTACGGTGACACTAGAATGCTGCTGTTCTTGGCCAGTGCAGTTACACTGTTAGGCTGCAACCCTTTAGTCAATGGGCACACTGGAATGCTGTTGGGTTCAGCCAACATTCCTGCTGGAACTGATGTTCTGTTCCAGTGATCATACTGGGGCACTGCTGCCTTCAGCCCTCAGTGGTACTGTGCTCAGCTAATGGCCACATCCTTTAGTAAAGTGAGCTTCAAAAGCAAACAACAGAGACCCCAAAGACCACTGAAAACAGACTGCAACCAGCGGACCAATACCAGGCCAGCATTGCAAAAGAACCCGTTTGAGCTTTCCCAGTATTTCAGGCCTCGATTGCTTGAAACAAGGCCAGACAGCCTTTCTCAGAGTGGCCTCTCTAATCACACATTTCAAATCCAGCAGAACAACTACGGCAGAAACTGCAGTCTGCGTCGCTTTTCCTGCCAGACAAATCACAGAATACTGATTTTCAATAAATCATATATGTAATATATAAAATATGCAAGTCCCATATTCCTACAGCATGATGTTCCCAAATACACATTTCTTCAACCTTTATTTCAATCCAACCATTTATAAAGATAGATTTAGAGAAAAATGAATTAAATGGAATTAAGATAAAATTAGACAGACCGAGCCTTAAATTTCGTTTTTGAAATTACCGTTTGAAAATTGAACCTTTTTTTCTTATATATAAAGTTGATATGAGAACAAAAATGAAAAACACATCGAAAAATTTTTAGCATATTTTCATTTTCAGCTACACATCTGTTTTGAATTTTAAGGAAAATTGGGAAATAAAGTTCTGGTACAATAGAGTCAGCTGAGGCCAAACAGCAAGGTCCACAGCAAAAACACAGACTGAAAAGCCAGAGGGTTTGGTTTAAGAACAAATGTAACATCAAACCTAAAACCAGCTTCATTTATTGATACCTTATTGGTTAATCAATAAACAAAGATCTAAATATTATATGAATCTTTTGAAATATTTGAAATGGAATAGTTAATAAATAACTAATAGCTAATAAATATGGTAATAAATACCATGATCCATGTTTAATGGTATTAACATTGCATTGTTTTTTTTTTTTTTTTTTGGTTACTTATAATTTACATAGCATGCTAGTACAACAAACACTTTTCATACTGCAGTGTTGGAAAGCCAGTATACATACTGTACTGGTGCAGACCACAATGTTAACATACTGTATTTAGCAGGGACCTGCAAGTTTCAGTACTGCACTAGTGCTGACCAGGATCTTTGCATGCGGTAATCTCTCTTGAAAATAAAATCTCTATCTCAATGGGATTTACCTGAATAAATAAAGGTTAAATAATCAAGAAGAGAAAAACTAGTTTTCACACTGGCCTTCTGCAGAGATGAACATGTCACATGTGTGGACAGGATGGCACGGATGAGGCTGCTGTGCTGTTCAGGGGTCATAGAGTAGATAGGAGAGACATAAGCAGTTTAGGAAAGACAGGGGCAGTTACCTCCACATTGTTGCTCACAGAGCTAAGGAACAAGAAACCTGGGATCCTCTTATCACTGCAGACTACACCCACATCCTCTGAGTGCCTGCAATCTGACACCCCAAATCCATTTGAGGGACAGAGGGCAAGGGACGTCTCATGTCCTGTGCAGTGGACATTGTCCAGCCAGATCCGGCCTGCCAACAACAGAACAAGACACACAATTAAGTTTCTGCTTTGAAAGGTCAGAGAAATGGAGTGCTTATCTTCTTTTAGACAATGTTAAACCTTGTACGTCCCATGATCCCTAACTCTGATGTGGCAGTGTGGGCTTTGCCAGTCTGACATATGTATAATCCATTTGGAAATTTTTGGAAATTATTTATACACTATGCTGATGGATTGAGAAAATGACCCCCTCTGGAATCTTACATTTTTACCGAAGACAAAGATCAAAATCCAAACACAGAATATGTACTTAGCAATGAGCACAATGGTCTAGATCTTCACTTTAACACGCCTGGGACTATCTTTGGCAGGACACTGACAGACATTTGAGGGAGTTGCTTCAGATGGAATGCACCACAAGTGTTGGTGTGAAAAATTCCCACATAAATTCAACCTAAGAAAAATTCTTAAGGAGATTTGCCAAATGTCCTGTTTGCTGCCAAAGCTGAGTGCCTTCAATGGAAATACAGAGCCAGAGTGGGCTGGTTTCAGTGCTCAGTGAGTCATGCAGGTTTGATTAGGATCCATTCCTCAGTGCTGCTGCGCACGCAGTCTTGGACTGGATTATCCCAGTCGGCCGACTCATCAGTTGTTATATTTGCCTTATATTTATAATATTTCCGTTACATTTACACAAGCCTGAATAAGTCAGCAGTGAGATTATGTCTAGTTGCCTGGATTCCCATTAAATATAAATTTCCAATCTCTTTCCCAGGGGTTTGATGGCAGTGGCTCTGTATTGGTTACACATTTGTTCACTGTAACATTGTTTTCCCAGACTGAGAGAGGCACACATAGGAACACTTTTCACACGGTGAGCTGGGACTGTCCATTCAACATAACAGAAATTAGTTGCTATGTGGATGACAGTTAGATTATTTATGGGATATAGTGGCTCACTTCAGGCATTCCAGAGGAAGCCAGCTTGTTGCAACCATTATTACACTAATGTGACAAGTTTAAAATCCTCATAGACATAACTAATATGGAGACTTTCTATAGGTGCTAAAGAGTTGTCTTGTTTTTTTTCCAGTGCCATGAACAGTGTTGCTAGGCTCCTGTTCAGCTGTAAAGAACTGACATTGATCACAGCTCACCGATTCTATTCAATTCAAATCAACCTGCTCTATTGGCATGACAAAGAAACATTGTTATGCACTTACACACTGAAATGCAGTCTGAAAGGAAATGTGATTTATCTTACTAGGACAGCAACACAACTGATTGAAAAAAACTGGCTGATGCTTATTGAGCTCAACAAAAATGTCAACCTAGAAACTTATGATCAAATTGTGACTGAACTGGTAACCAGTTTTGTGAGGCTGTACTGATTCACTGACTTGTTGGTTTATTACACAGGCATCTGCCTGTCAGGCTACAGTGAATGGTTCTTTGATTATTTGGCAGACTGGTTGATAAAGTAACTAACTGATAGGCTGACTGGTTGACTGCACATGTATCCTGCAGTGAAGCAAATGATTGGTTCATTTATTGCTTGATTATTTGATTGACAGCATGGGTATATGGCAGTAAGGCCCTACCTTCCCCTTGGCCATACTTGGAGGATGGGGACCAAGACCTGGCCTCCAGATATCCCAGCTGTCTGCACACCACATGGGCAGCATAAATGGAGAAGTCATCATCACAGACCGTGCCCCATTCGCCATTGTAGTACACCTCCACGCGTCCCTCATTGTGCTTGCGCTTTGCCCCTGCCAGGCGCAGCTGGATCTTGGGAGTATCCATGGCTTCCTGGGCAACTGCTGTGCATATTGCCCACGCACACACCAAGAGACAGGATGCAGAGAAGAGGGCTGGCATAACTGACTGATGTAATCTAAGGAAAGTGGAGGTGGAGACAACAGACCATTAACAAACCAGGCTTGGAAAACCTTCTAAACACCTAACCTGGTAATAAAGCAGCTTGAAATGGCTTGTGGCCAGACAATTACAGGTATTGATCTCAGTATGGACACTGAAAGTGTTTCTTTGGTTTTCAACAGCTGCTTCAGTGAAAAATGTCCAGCAAAATAAAAGCAAGTTAGATGACAAGAACAGGCAGTTCAGCCCACCTACACAGACACAAATTTATGTGTCCCCTCAGTGAAAATACACAAGATTAGTTTGCCAACTGCTGTCATTTTGTATTTTGATTATAGACAATATGCAGCATTAAATGAATACTGTGTGAGGTTTGACCTGAGGTTTTAGGTAAAATGGTAATAATTGACTGCAGGGCGTCAGGCATCTGTGCTTCCATCTATTTTCCTAGTGCTCTGACTGTATGCATTATTGGAAGCTACAGCACTACTGCTAGCCAGTTCCTTTACCCCAAATCTTAATAAAGCCAGTTTATTGGTTGACACACATTAATTTTTCAGCTCCAGAAAACTCCAAAGAGACGCTGGGGCCATAATGAGCTGTTTCTGCTGTGGATTTGGCCGAACCATGCTGTTCCCAGAGCTTCAGTGTGCCATTCTCAACTCTCAGGGCCTAGCTCTGCTGGTCGAGATTGTGAGTCTGTTTTATGTTTGTTCTGTAGGTTTACTTTCACGGAGGAGGTTTCGGTGGGAGGTGTCCTCAGGAACATGTCTGTCTTTGCCTCTTTGTCAGACCTCGCTGACATCATCACAATGATTCAAAATCTGTCTATAAAGGGAGGTCCCTCATAAGGATGTTTGGATAGGGAGATGGAGCAAACACCATCATGACTCCTAATCTCTCTGCTCATCACCAATTCTAGTCATCATCCCTACTAAATGACCAACTGAGAAGATAGGATAAAACTGAATAAGAGAAGTTTAAGACCATGTGTGCTTTTACTGTATGTCTAATATCATGGCATTTGAATGCCAAAATAATGTATAAAGCAAACTGGGACAACACACAGTTGACTGAGTACAAAATGGTCAACCACATGTCTCACATGTGTTAGTCTTGTTATTTCAATAGAAACTGTCCATAGTTGCTGATGGTGCAAAGATCAGGCAGAGAAAGCGAGTGAAGATTTAATAAAACTAAATTCATTGCTTAAATTGTGGTACAGGCTTGATTTCACATAGGCATGTTCTTAAATTGGCCAGTGATCATATTTCAGCACATGGATACCTGAGATTATCAGCTGTGAAAACAGGCGTCTAACTGCACGGCTGTAAAAAAAACTCTAGAGCCGTTCTCCGCTGATGAAAGCAAAATGGGAAAAAAAACCCTCAAGAAGTGGAAGGAAAATTTGGA
The DNA here is from genome assembly GCA_019788955.1 of Albula glossodonta. Taxonomy (NCBI): domain Eukaryota; kingdom Metazoa; phylum Chordata; class Actinopteri; order Albuliformes; family Albulidae; genus Albula; species Albula glossodonta. The sequence continues at coordinate 18,422,366 of JAFBMS010000003.1, forward strand.
TTTTACACTGCTTAAATGACACTTAAGACCACAGATGTCACCAGCTCTGATGACATCATATACATAAGGTTTACTGACTATGTCTGTCTGTCTGTCTGTCTGTCTGTTTCTCTAAGTCTGTCTCTCTCTGTCTGCCTGGCGGAAACGGGAGTTAAAATTCACAGCAGCAGTCAATGTTTAGAGGAAAGTATATCATATACCCTATCAGAAAAAGTTCAGGCTTGTCACACACGCACACACACACACACACACACACACACACACTCTAGTAACACACACACACATAAACACATACATTCTCACACAAGGTTACTGACACACAACCTGACACAAAGATGCAAAAACATTGGGAGCAAAATATCTTTGATGAGATCAGCTTTGGTGTGATTATGTATAATAATATTCATCAATCCAAAAATATCAAAAGAAAATCTACTTTGGAAAGAAAAACAAAGAAGTTGATGGATCACTTTATGATATCAGCTGCAGGGGATTGGGCCAAAATCCCTGTATGATGTGAGTTCTGACGGCCATATGGTGGGGCTTACTCTTTTTTCTTATTTCTTTAAATAAACGAGGCTACTGGGTACTTAAGTATTTCACAGACACAATGGCACAATCCCTGTCTGGAAGACCAGGCGACCTTTTCTGACCATTTAAAAAAAAAAAACTACAAATCCAACAGTGCAGTTTTTATTGGCAGGACAGAGTATGTGAGATACATTTTTACCTCCTATTACCTGCCTCAATTATGGACAGGAGATCCTCTTCTGGACCACTGTCCCTCTGCTGGGTGCAGAGTAAGCTGCTTATTGGACTACAGGCTCAGACAGGGAAACATGTGCTGAACATGTGTGATCACAATGAACCCCTTTCCCTATCTCCCCATCTCCCATCTCACACAGCCTGCTCGGGGGCCCAGGTAGCTACGGAGCTGCACTCAGAAGACAAATGAAACATGAGTTTTGTTCAGTCATGCTGGGAATCTGTCTACAAGGCGTAGACCCCCTTTCAGAGGGAAAGAACCTGCCTTTTGTTGGGGGGGGGGGCACTTTTAACTCCACAAAAAAACTGAAAACTGCCCTTAGAGTGACTCCACATCCATCAATCAAAAAGGTTTCATAAGCAAAGAAAGAAAAAAACTGTGATTGATATGAATATTTTTTTAAAGAATTTAGATGTGTAATGTGCCTTAACAGCCTAGATGAAAAGTGGAAGGGAATCTCCAGTTTCTGGAGTGCTGTTTGGCTTTCATTTCAGCCAAGTTATTAATCGCTCAGTGATTTTATCTTTATTTTCTTGATATGTACTGCAAGGCCAACACTCTGTACTCTTGTAATACTGAACCAATTATTAGATGGCTGCTGTGACCTATTTGGAAGCAGAAATCTAAAAAAAAAACGCTATTTTTCATGTAACAATGAGGAACATTTGTAATGTTCCATGCATTTAGTTAACGGGAAGTTTTAGACTCTTGATAAATTTACGTTGTTAAAGAAACTTAATTTGTAATCATCAAATTTGTCATATCAAAAAATAGGCTATTCTTTTTTCCATATCAAACAGGGTGATGAGGCAGCAGAGATATCAAACGTCAGACTGTCTCCTAGCAACAGCCAACCAAACAGAGTGAGGTATGCAGCGTGTGGTGACTCCCACTGGCGGCGTGAGCAAAGCCAGAATGCCTGAATCCAGCGCGCGCCTGTTATGTATAATCCGACGTGTGTCCGAAAGACACAGCTATAGACTGCATGCAAATTTCCGTGGATATTGTATTTAGAATTATTTGAAATACCAGCTGAATCAGATTTTGGACAGTAATGCGATGTCGTGATTAGCTTAACTACCTATTAGCTTAACTACTAACGACAATTTTGTGGGGTTTTTTTTTTCTCCGAGGGGGCTTTCGCTCCAGAATCAACTATATCCACAACTACAAGTCCCCCATGTCTCTCTCTCCCGTCTCTCTCTCAACACCATTAGCCTATCCCTCAGATGAAGACTTAAGAAAACATCTCAAATATTTTTAAAAAGTTTCTTTCTGAGAAAAACACACAAATACACTCAATAGTGTCACCAATGCCTGCTGAAGTACACACCATACACTCATTCAACAAATAAGGAGGTCCAGATCACTCAGTTGATATAACTATTTTTAGAATCAAATAGGTATTGCACAGTACCGCGTAAATTCTTTTATAAAGACTAATATTTGTTAACGGATGTCCAGTTATAACTAATAACTTGGTAAACCGTGTCTAGATCTAACACACATAACGGAATCATTGTTATTTGTGTCAGATTCATCCCGAATTGAAAGAATTGTTACTGCAACAAAAGCACGACACAAAAGTTCGGCAGACCAAAATGTGCATATCTTTCAGAAAGTATCAGATTTTGATTCTGGGTAATCTCTTGATGAATTGCTAGGATATATGCATGAAAATAATAATATCTCATACGTTGAAAATTGTATCTAACTGTTCGGTACAATTAGTTTACCGGTTTAGCTAAAATTCTTGACATAACATTGTTAATTACAACATTCTTGACATAACATTATTCATTACAACAAATTGCATGTAACTCACCTTGTAAACGGAATGTATTGGATGCCCAGAATACAATGATCTTGGACTAAACCCGCTAACAGCTATTGGATGAAGAGAAGTGTTATTCTGAGTGCTCAACACTCTTTCCAACTTTCTCTCATTCTCACCAGACTTTCACCAAGTCCCGCATTATCATGGGGGTCCAGACCAATCAGGGTTCGCTGAAGCGCTCCCCTCACGCCCACTGAGGGTCAGGGACATTACCAGGCGTACACTGTGCTAAATCTGTACAGACAAAATTAAGATCTACCTGCCAATGACGTAATATGTTCAATACGGTGTGTTCTTCTTTTATTTTCAATCCTCAATTTTTCCAGATTTGCGATTCGCAAATATATCATGTCAGGTTTCTGATAAAACTGCAAACTTTTCATTGAGTTCAGAATTCCAATTAAAACTAATATGCTTTAACCAACTTGTCTCTGTGTGTAGTTTGGGAGATTATAAAAGTGTTAATGGAGACATATCGCCATCGTGTGTTCGTTTAAGCCTGGACACGGTACATTTTTCGTAAATCGCTGGGGGTTCGACTGCAGTGCAACTGACCGTACTTGCATTTCCCAGAAGCATTGTTCCGTAACATGTTTCGTAACTCTCTCGAAGCATTTTTATTGCGGACAAGTCTCGACTCCCATACCCCTCACGATGGCGGTAATGCGAACTCCAGACTCTAATCTCCAATAGCAATTCTGGAAAATATGATCCTTTTTAGGCCTAAACTGCATGCAATCTCACTGGTGCCTTAAGATTTGTGAAAGTTGCACAGTACTTAACCCATGAGCAACGTATTGGAAAACAGACATGTAATTGAGTTAAATACGTAATGTATAGACATATAATTTGAAGTAAATATGTTAATTTCTGTAACCCTGTACAGGTTTTGGGTATACCCTACAAATCACCAATTTAGCAGAGGTTTTCCTCCCAGTAATGAGATTGTTTGTTTAATGTATATTTGTTTATTTATATTTGAATCATATACATCACAGTTTACAGTAAACAAGGCAAAAACAAAACTTAAGACAATTTTCAGAAAATGCAAAACTCAGTTTTCCTCCATTTCACAAAATGACATGAAAGCAGCACAATATCTAACACAAACCACCCTATTAAATACAGCCGGCACAACACACTGAATCACATCATCCCAACTATTTTTTTGCAGTTTTTGTATCCCTGCATAATTTTAAGATAACTGGAGCACCTTTTAATTTTTTTGTTTTGTTTTATTATTTTTTTTGCATATGCCATACTATGGTTATCTGGGCAAAAGTGAACAATCAGGCGGTATCTATTCTTAGTTAGTGCCCTCTGTACAGTAACTCCCAGCCAAAATTGTGAAATCTGAAAAAAGTGCCACAATTAGATATTTTAATGCTGAAAAAAAACAAAAGTGAATAAGAGTTTGGGGGTTTGTTTACTAATAATCCATTTATCCTTCATGTTATCTCTACTTTGTTCTGCATTACAAATGTGCAAAATAAATAGCTCAACAAAAATACAAGAGAGTGCTAACATCACAGCATAGTAAACACAATATTGTGAGAATTAATTCATATGGTGATTGAAGTGATACAGTAACAACATAAAATTTAATTCATACAGTAACAACATAAGAGTGCAGAATCAGCCCAGCTCTATTGCAACTGAAAATTTTTAGTTGAAATAAAAGACAGGCCTAGGCCAGTGTCAGAGGTTTATGGTCTTTATGGGATCTTCATGGATAAGTCGAGGTGTCCTAAGTCGAGGTGTCACCAGAGCTCGTGATGAAGCCATTCTGCTGGGTGGTGAAGGAATGCAACAGCCGTTGGCCATTACACAGCAGATTAACGTTGCTGGTGACAACCCATAACTGCTTGTTGTTATTTCTCTACCCTGAGTAGATAACCTCCAGGAAGGAAATGTATTGGAGTTGGAATAATTGTAGCCGACACACAGCAGAGGAGGCCAATCACTGACGTGTGTTCAGATCTGTGGAACCTGTACCAGGGAAAGGGGGAGTTATCAGGTATTCATCCATCTGCCATTACACCCATTTGCATCGCTCATGGAAGTCTTAACTAGCTGCAGAAAATATAAATCAGCTGCACAGATAACATAAAAGAGCACATACTACTTTGTATACTTTTTCAGCACATGGACACACATATACACACAGGGCGTCACACGCACACACACAGTGTGTATCAGTAACTATTTCAGCACAAGTACAAAGGACGATGAACATAATGAAAATTAATTTTACCTCATTTTCTTGACCTTCTGAGACATCATCTTGACTTTGAACCTGTAATGGAATGAATGATGAATGAATGGAAGCATTGGTATTTATACTTCTGATGGACCAATAAGAAGACCTTGATTTATTAGGTTTTATTAAATCGGTGTTCTTCCCCTACAAAAACTGTCCACATGCTTGGATTTGGCATGATCGGTTTTTACACAAGATATTTGACTTGATTGGTGTGATACATTTTTCATGTCCCTGCAAATAAACAATCTTTACTCTAACCTGAAATGTGTTGATATCCACCTCGTTGTCACCTCCGCCTGTAATGTCAAAAAATTACAAATTAGAAAGTGATGATGCTTACAAGTGGAGTGTGTTTGTGTGAGTATGTGCACAAGGTTACAAGTATGTATGTTTATGTTTTAAATTGCAAGTGTGTATGTGTGTGTGTATGTCTGTTCCAGGGGAGAGTGTGACTCACGTGTGTCAATCCATGGTGTGAGATCAAAAGCAGATATGGCATCGCAGGGAGTGTAGCCATTCCCACGGGGCCGATAATTGAAAGGGTGACTGGGGACATCTCTGATGTCAGTGTTGTCACAAATGATTCGAGCCAAAGAGACCCTGGCTAGGGAAGCTCTCTGTCTTCTGGTGAAAATACCTTCATTCTGCCACCAAAACCTGAAATTTTTTATCATGGAGACTTTACTGGCATGTCCAATACTTTTATTTGATGTATAGTCTTAGAAAGAACAATGATGTCAAACTGTAACTCAGCCTCATAGCCCTGAACACTGTGGCTATAGAAAACTCAAGTCTGAATCTCACCTATCCCCCTGGCGGATCTTCTGAAACTGGGTCGTGATGAGGCAGGAAAAGAGGGGCCCCACACGGCCCCCAGGGACAAAGGGCTCTGAGACCCCACCCAGCCACATGTCAATGTTGTTAGGGGTGCCATACAGCTGCAGAAGTCTTCTGGCCAGGTTGGCGTTTCTTAGAACCCGAGCCAACTCTCTCAAGTTCTGAGGTTGAGACAGACCACAGAATCTACGCCATGCGTTGTAACCTGGAGTGTGCATATAGACAGACAAAGAGATTAATTCAGAATCTGTACAGGCAGAGGAAATGGAGATGAAGGGCAGTGGGGTGCACAGATTAGCATATGCTGACTTGAGGAAACTAACCTGAGGTGAAGGAAGCACAGTGAGAAGAAAAATGAGAGAAGCATAGGGGGTAGGAGGTGAAATAAATTGGAGAGGGAGGTGCACTGCAGGACATGCAGTAGGGGAGAGCTGGAGGAGGTTCAGTGCAGTTCACAGTAATCCTCACCAGGGATTCCATGATCACGCCCGCGCTGCATGTTCAGAGCCCCCAGGTCCAGTGCCAAACGATTAGTGAACTGGAACAGCCTATCACGGAGCGCCTCCACCATCATGTGATCCTGTGTGTTGAGCTTGGCAGGACGGCCCACCAGTCCCCGAATCAGAGGGTCTATTCCACCTGAAAGGAGAGGGAGAACTGAGTTATCTGCTGAAGCTGTGTTGGTAAAGAAGACCCCCCCCCACCAAAAGTATGTATATATGTATGAAATCTGTCTTACAATGCAGAATCTAAGACCAATTCTGCTTTTACCACAATAATAATTAGATCCAGCATAAAGTGCAGCCTGCGGAGAGTCCTGTCAGAAAGTATAGAACAGACAACTCTCCTGCTCACCTTCAAAAACCACCCTCCATGGGGCAAAGAGGGCCTTATGCAGCATCACACTGGGGAATTGTGGGTGCTCGTTGTAGTTCTCATCCAGTCTGAACATGAAGGGCTGGATGGCCAAGTGGGCGAAGCGGTAGGCAGCCGTGGCAAAGACATTGGAGATGCTGGGGTCTATGTTCTCATCATAGCCAGGGTAGGTAGCAAGATGACGAGAAAAAGCATTGGGCCCAACAATGGCTTGCAGGTAATCCCTGAATATTATCACCTGGAAGGAGCGAGGAATCAAGTTAGATACATTTTGACCAATGAGAGAGCAGCAGGGGCAAAGTCTTTATGCAGCTGCACTGGCAATTAAAATGACCCAATTTGTCTTCTGTGATGAGCAACTCATGTGTGCCATTGCCATCTCTGTGTGCGGTATCTAGGTACTGCTCTTCTGGAGCCAACATGTAGAAGGGAATATCAAATTCCTCATCATAGTATTTTTCATGAAACACATTAGTTCTGAGCAAAATGCTATATGGCATGTGTGGATAGCTATGACAGACCCAGAGTACCTGCCTACAACTGGAGAGCAATCAATTAAAAGCATCTAAAACCAGTCTAGGGTTAAAATATTTATGTCCAAATGTATGTGTGGAATTTTCAGCTGAATGCATAGACTTTCCTTAATCACTCTAGTAACCTAATTTCTCTGTAATGCTGTGCTCCTCTCTCAATGTGGTGCCCCCTAGTGTCATTGTTACCTGGTGGTAGCCCCCCATGATCTTGCGTGCTTCCTGGTAGAGCGTCTCACTGCTCCAATGAGGGTTGAGCTGTCGCAGGGCGCGTGCCAGACGGTTGTGTTCACGCAGGAACAACGTGTGCAAAGAGGTGAGACCAATGTTCTCATCCACACGAGAGTCACCTGCAAGGTATGTGTACATAAAGTTATTTAGTTTTCACATACGTTTTATATGTTCCAGTTGTATTATTCAGAGGTTCAATGGTATTATTCTATGTAGCCTCACCTGCTATGAAGCAGGGCACCTCTTCCAAGCCAGAGGTGTTGGTGATCTTCTGGCGGGTGGCACAGATGTTGGGCTCCATGGTAGCAAAGGGCAGGAGCTCCCTTCCCCTGTCAGTGAATTTCTGGTTGATCCTCAGTAGTCCCTCATCATTGGTGAGGTTGCGCAGCTCACGCGCCTGCACGTCCTCTGAGCCGTACACCTGGCCCACATCCAGGAAAGCCGTCAGGGAGTTGATCTGCTCCCGTACGTTGCTGGCCCCAAATATGAAGCCCGTGTTCCCTGTCCCACATGCTGGTGCAGAGCGGAAGAATGGGAGGCAGGTGTTGGAATTTGATCCAAATCGGGGGTCATCTCTTGGAATCTGACATTAAACAAATGGAAAGAAGGTTAATGCTAAAGTCCAAAAATGTGTGCACTTATGCAAATTTATGTTCCCAGGACACAGTTAAAATGACAGAATGCATGGAGTTTTATGGTTAGGAAGAAGATTTTGAGAAAGGGTACAAAATACAGGGATGGGAGGAGAGCAAAGAAAAGGACAGGTTTTATGGGAAATGCCAACCTGAATGGGGAAGCAAGGGTCTGACTGTTCACAGCTCTGACCACAGTTGATGCCATTGCCAAAGGAACGAATGCTGGGAGACGTGGGAGTGAAGGTCAGGTCATGGTCAATCCACTGGCCAAAGATGGTAAGCAGGTGGGTGAACATCTCGTCACTGGCAACATCAGTTGTGCTAAGAATCTGGTTTGAGACCTCTCTCACCTTTAGACAGAGACAGAGAAGACATGAGAGGAAAAGTGAAACTGAGTACAGGATATAATTTGTTTGCACTAAAAGTCTTATCTACATCTGTAGAATATGTATAATTGAATGGCAACAATAATAAAAATAATAATAACAATAATAAAGGCAATCATTGTCATAATCATAATAGAAATAGTATAGCAGTAGCAACAGCAGTAAATACCAGGGGGAGTAAGAATCTATTGTAGCGTCTATTGGGGTCCCACCCCCTAGGTTGGGATATCCTGTCCTCATATTCAGCAGGCAGCCAGCGGGTGAAAGGTGTGTTAGAAGCTCCATGTCGAGGATTTTTCCTACAAAAAAATGAACAAGGCAAACATGAAATACCATACATTCAAGGTTCACTGGAGAATTATCAGACTAAGCTTGGTCTGTTTGGCTTTAGAATGACACGTTAGATTTAAACACTCTTTTGTAAGAAAGTACATTCTGATTCTGCTTTACTAAAGGCAACAGACAGGAGTCATTGCACTTTAATTTGGGTGTCCACACAATGAGAAACAATTAACTAAACACGGCTTGGTTGAGGGGATGAGGTAGGGTATTTGTCACTCACCGGTTGTTGCAGACACTGGTTGCAGTGCGGTAGTTGTTGATCTGTGGAGTGGTGCGACAGGATGGGGGCTCGACTCGGGCTGCACAGCCAGTCAGACGGGCGATGGTGCTCAGCTCATCTGGAGTAAGCAGATCTGAGAGAGAGAGAGAGACAGACTGTGAATTTAAATGAATGAATGAGTGTCTGTTTGTCTGTGTCATTGTGAACATATGTTTGCGGTTATGAGTGTGTGTGTCTCTCACACCTGTTGCATTGAGAGATCGCTTGTGAAGGTGGTGTGTCCTCTCCTGGATCAGTCTCAGAGTGTTTTCCATGTAGTCTGCAGCCCGTACTGCTGAGCGCGTGTCCCGAGCCGGCTGCTTCAGCAGGCGCAGAACATCTGCAGGGCTGGCCGCTTTCCTCCGCACACGGGACAGGCTCCTGTCAAAGACAGACAGACAGAGGGACAGCATTATGGACAGAAACTAAACTCCCTGTGTGTCACACTCACACATTCTTCACTGTGAAATGATAATAATATTTTTGTGCTTACTCTTCGCGTGAATATTTGTAGGCTTCATCGACAATCCTCTTGGCATCCTCCACGGCACTCAGAATGAATGGTCTCCCCAGACTTTCCTCTGCAGAACACACACACGCACACACTGATCTGTCAAATAACCCCCAATTTTGTATAAAAATCTGTGGCTGAGTGAAGGAATTGCATGCATTATATTAGCATTTAGACTAAGCTTATTGAGTATCAAAAATACATTTCCAGAGAATTTCACATCCAGGACTTCTTCCTTTAAAATTAGAATTATTAGAATAATTTATTCTCCATGTTATAAATCACACATTTCGTATCTCTGAAACAGTTTTTTATGAAAAACTAAACAATCATAGCTATAAGAAAAGCCTGTATGGCCACCAAGTTTCATTTTAAAGTTCCATACTAGTTCACCCAGATTTTTAATGTTGTGGTTTGTGGTTCATGTCAGGAAATGCAAAATGATTTACATGGAAAATTATTGCTGTAGGACAGCTGGTTTTCTGTAAGCATGGTTATTCTTAAAACACACCTTGATCATTTTTTAGATTTTGCCATTCACATTCACTATTTATACAGTATTTGCTTATGATAAATTATGAAAATCTATATTATGCAAATAATTAATTATTGTAGTTTATCTATTGTATGAAAAGCGTTACTGAACATGTTCGTTTTGTTTATTTTTTGTTGTATTTTGTTGTAAAAATATAGTGAAACATTTTAGTTCACTAAATGTATTTGTATCCATGACTTCACTAATACATTTTTCATACTATACAGTAACTGAATGCTCTATTACTGTTTTTTCCATAAAAATGGTGAGATAATCTGAACTCTGGATTTTTTTTCAAGAAGCTATATGTAATATTCTTGACAGAATGACCAGAGATCACGATACCATTTTCCATTTAGTTTTGAACAAACTAATACATAGTGTGGATGGCTGTTTCAGATCCTGAGTATCTGCAAATAGTTAATTATTATTTTTATTTTTATTATTATTATTATTATTATTATTAGTAGTAGTAGTATTAGTAGTAGAAGTAGTAGTACTACTCACTCACCTGCAAAAACTCTTGAGGAGCAAACTAGGTACAGCCCCAAAGCCAGGAAATGTGGAAAATAAGTCATCCCTGAAATAAACAAACATGGGGAGTCATCTTGAAAACATGCACTGATAACAGGGCCCCTCTGTTAGATACCCCATTTCAAGTACCTTTAAAAACTTTGCATAAACACAAAACTTTGCATAAAATGAAAATAAATGTCAAAATTAAATAACATAAAATACATTGAGAGATAAGCTTGGGGGTTTCCCTCCAAATCATTGGCAATGAACATTTGTATATATCTAAAATCTGAAGTGCTGAGAAACAGAATGGATAGTGATCATTTTGTAATTCACGGCTGTGCACAGAATAACATGAGAAATTGGTCACTGTGGCAACTAAAGTCATCCAAAGAGAAGAACAGTTAGGTGAATAGATTAAAGTATTCTTTACCTGCAACTCTGAATCCACCTTGTGTAAAATCTCAGATGTGTTCTACTCTTACATCACATTTCCTTAACTTATATACACTTAGAGCCAGCCCCCTGACCATCCCAACCTATTACAACTGAAGTAAATGTCAGTTAAAATATTTCCTTCTTCCTACTTCCTACTCAAACACTGCTCCCACCTCTCCCCCTTCCCAGTTAACCTCAGATGTGATGAAACTATGAAATTTTTCTCTGAAGGCAAAGAGTGGCCTTATTCCTTATCAGTCAGTAAATGTACGTATCATTGTTTTTTTTATATATATATATATCCCCTGTGCGCCCATGTGTGTGTGTGTGTGTGTGTGAGAAAGGTACACAGTGGCAATCTCCAGAATTATTAGCACTGTTATGAAGGATAAACTAATAGGTTAACAAATACAATTTAAATATTGGAATAAAATTAGAATGCCTTTTCACCAAGATGATTCCCTTTCACCAATGCTTCCCTTTGAGAGGTTTTTCTGCCTCATATGCAACCTATATATCATTCTTTGCTGTTAATGAGATTGAGAATGGAATACTCGGAGTTACAGCCTATAAGGCTGTGCATAAATAAAAGGAAATACTCAGCCGGTTCATTATTTCCCACTGGACATTCCCTGTGGCCAAGAACCCCAGAGTTGACAGGATTTGCAGATGGGTAGATATCGGCTAGTTGCTACGTGTTGGGCACTCCAGCTCTGGCCCCAATTCAGCACGGTGTTCCAAGACCACGGCTTGTGTTAAGTGAAATCGATTCATGAGCCAGTCATTATCATGGGCAAATAAGTCAGACCGGTCCCTGAAGACACCTTCAGGTTATGCTATTGTCACATGCTTTAGGTCTGTTTATGTTAACAAAATAAATTGATTAAAAATGCAATGATTGTTCATATCTGTTCATTTAATTTATCACTTATTTATGGCCAAAAACAACATTGATTATGAAAAGTAATGTGATCCTAATTAATCATGAGGAATAAGGAAACTATTGGGCAATTGGACATTAGCTTGGCAAAATGTTCTATGGTGATTCAAAGTGGCAGATGAGTGAAGGCTGTAGGCTACTTTGTTCTCTCAAGCTTAATGGAATGTCTCTGTGTACATTTGGAACTGTTGGAATCTATGAATATTGGACCTCTTCTTCAAGAAGGACAGCCAGTCCTTAGATAGATGAAGGAGATGGAAATCCACTCCACATTCTATGTTTGAGAACCTTAAATAACATTTCAATAATATTTAGATCTAGCGATTGGGCACATAAGGACTTGAGTTCTTCCAGGTGCTAATGAGGGTATTATTATCTCAGAATCATGGGGAAATCTTGAAGAAACAATGATTCTACCATAGAATACACCTGGTAGTCTAAAATGGCTTTGCATTCCTTGGGTATACTGCCTCTGTGCAAAGTTATAATTGGACCCGATGACTCCGATGAGATGGCTGTACAATCTGAACAGATTCACCACAATGTTTATGATTTGGCAATGCACAATGTGGCTTGACTTCATCCAGACAAACCCATCCTGACCTAGGAAAAAGAGTAAAAGATGACTCATCAGGCCATACTATATTACGCCATGTTATATGTTGTTGCGCATTGGCCTTGGTTACAAACAATTAGCATACATAAATATCAACTTTGTGAAGCTCATGACTCAGTTTTTGTTGCGACTGGGTCAAGGATTTGTAGATTCAGTTCAGCTGTAAGTCTTGAGGCCATTATTTTGTTTTTTGCAGTTATTATAATATGAAGTGCATGTGTGCTTCGCTTTATTGTGATTTAGTTGAAATGTATGTCCTTCTTCATTTGTTGTTATCATTGTATATATGAGTCATTCCACCAGGAATCAATCTATGTTTCTGAAACCACCTCTGACCCTACAGTTCCCAGTTTTATATATATGCAAAACTTCCTTATTTTATTTACCCACACACTATGAAGTAGTGTTGAGGTGCGATTGGGACAGATCTTGACCTTTGTTCAGCTGATAATGAGAGCAATAACATCAATCCAAGTTCTCCAAGCAGTTTCGTTCTGACAGGTTGAGCATTACAGAAATCATTACGGAAAGGCCAACAGGAAATCCACTCCCGTTCTGGAAAATTATGCTGGAGTGTTTCGTTTAGTTGTCTGCCATACCTTGATTAAATAAACCCTTTTTTTCATAGTTGTAAACCAATGGACCTGTAATTAGATTTGCTTGTACATAGAAGTTTGGAGGGAGATGTAATGGTGGGCAGACAGAAACAAAGACTGAATAAGAGGCTTGAAGCAGGTCTTCTGTAGCAGATTGGCCCATGGTGTGTGTAGGCTGGCCATGCAGAGGATTAGCAGTCATGGGAGGGTCTGCCCAGGGGTTAAATACTTAAAGGGAAAAAAAACAAGGTTACAAAGGCAAATTGCAAAACAATAAGTTCTAACCTTCCCCTTTCTTATTATAAACATATTTATATATGGCTCAAACAATTCACATGTGGTAGGTAGGATGCAGATCCTCATCTTTTGTTATATGGTATTTTAATACATTTTGGTTCCATCAGGTAGAAATAACAGAATTTTTCTTTACAAAACCATCCATAGTCACCCCCCCCCCCCCCACCATGTTAAGTACCACTCTTTCTATCTCTCTCATGCACTTTACTGTATGTTTCCTCTGCATGCAAATAAATATTAACTGAATGTTGTTAACAATGTTGTTAACAATGGGAATGGCACCACAAGTATGGGAAAGGAAAAATAAAAGGCATACTTTGTATTTTGAAGTAATTTTCATTAATTTCACGTATGTATTGTTTTTTTTTTTTTATTGTGATTATCTATATTCTTCTCATTACAATACGAAGTGAAAGACCCAAATTCAGCAGACATTTAAAGGACAACTGGCAGATTAAAGGACAAAATGTATTGAAAACAGATTGCAATTCAGTACAGAAATCTGTTCAAAAGATAATTACATGTTTTAAAGGTAGAATTATTATATGATAGTGGACAATAAAAACACTCTTTTCAGGAAATATGCACAGAGGACATAAAAGTGTCCACATTTGCGTAATCACCCATATACAGTATACACACCTTGTTAGTGAGGTCTGAACCATCAACTGTTCATGGAAATAAATCACATACCTGGACTTTGAGATCCCAGATATGGAAAAGACAACAGATTGTACTGGACTAACATTCTTTAATATTTTACTTCCTGTTATTTTTTACCCAGTACATTAGCAGCCACTGTGTGTTGTGTCTTATTAAGCAAAGTACATTAATGCTGAAAATGCTTAGTAAAGGAACAGAAAGCATACGATTTGGAAGTAACACTGAACAAGATGAAGTCTATAGCTTTATTTTAACATGTCAATAACCCTCTGTGTTTTCTCAGATCTGGTGACCTTCTTTAATCTATGATATGTATTACAGTTATTGACATATACTTGCCAAATTGATTGCTCTAAATCTTAAAGTATCAAATCCCAATTGATTTCAGAGGAAAGCTGAATGTGTCTGTGGGACTAAATAACAGTAAATGATTTCACCATGAACAGTGATGAAGATACGATCAGGCTGCTGAAACATGGACAATTATTAAGTAAATGACTCATTCTTGATTCTAGTAATGAGGAATTTGGAACCCAGCATGACACAAAGGCAAAAACTGGCTGTATGAGCAGATAATTGTAATATTTCTCAATGAATCTTATCAGAGTTCTTAAACATACTTGGGAAGGAAGATCTTCCTGTACCCAAGAACTCTACTTTTGGAAAATGTGAAAGAAAAACGGGACACAGAAGTTTCTATCATTTTGAATTCCTCAAGCTGTACTAACAGAACTGACAAATACACTGAATGAATGGACTGATACTTTGACTCGGAGTAAATGTAGATGGATCACCTCTGTTTAGAAGTTCCAACATGCAGTTGTGGCCCATACTGGCTAAAATTATGAATATCAGAAATGTTAATATAGGGCTATACGCGGGTCCACCCAAACCTGCACCATGAGTTCAAGAGACCAAGAAAGCTTCATTGAGGACTAAAAAGTTGTGACAAATTAAATCATGTTTCAATGCAAAAAAAGAGAGAGAATTTCCCCTTTCCATTGCTTTGTATGTAATTTTCCTGCTCAGACCTTTTAAAATCTGCAAAGGTTCACACAGGTTGTACTCCTTGGGAGCCTTGTTTGAGTCTATTGTTCATGTAAGTGGTAAGCATAGGTTTGATTGAATCTTTTGTCCTTGACTATATGCATTTAGTTCGTTTAAGCACATGGAAGATCATATCTCTGCAGATCAATGGACTTTTAGGATATATGATTCCTTCACCTCCTCTTAGCTATCTCAGTTCACATGATATTGAGTAGGCAAAGCTTTCCAAGGAATTTTATGAAGTAACCAACTTTGTCAAAATATAGGGGTTTGAATTTGTAGTTTGTAATGTACAAGGTCTTATTCATTTGAAAGTTGATGCTAGAAAATATAATATTGTCGACAGTGTATCATGCTTTCCATTTGAAAATAATTTGGGAAAATTGAAAAAATGGGGAGTAGACCACACAGCCCTGTTAAACTATGAGATATGCAAATGAGAGACAAAATTTTCATCAAAAATCTCAACATTTACATTCCTTCGGACAAACTCTTCCAGAATAGTCCATATATCTGCAGATTAAGCAGTACATATACAAAGAAGCAATTGTCTCATGTTCATGGGAAAATAACAACTTTGAAGTCCAGGGCAGAGTTGCTTTTGTTAGGAATATTTTGGACTCATGCAGTGTGAGTATTACAAGGAGGGGGGATGCTATTAGGACTATCCTATAAAGTCCTCATGTTTGGGAATCACAGCTTTCCATAGCTCTGGTCAGTTGTTTGCTATTCTAGTGGCTGAACTTTCAAAAACAGTCATTCTTCTGACTCTCAATGATGTGGACATGCATATGGCTTTGCTTCGATTGCATGAGTACCGACTGCAAATTTTAATGTTCCAGAATGTCTCTTCGTAGTGTCGTCGAGCTTATCGATGAGGGATGGCAGAACAAATGTTGACATAATCCCCCCTCACTCACTTAAAGGAGTTTTTTTTTTTACCTCCTATCATTCCCCAGCAACGCTTGGCTAACTGTTGCTTAGCCAATGAGGATCTTGGAAGACCTGATCACAAGCTTCATGATCTTATTACAGATTAAGCATCTTTAAAGTGTGATCCATTCAGAAACCCCAGAGATACCCATTTGTATCGAAGACTTTAAGCTTTCTGTTTAACTTGAAATGAATCTCACTAGATACATTGCTTCTTAGAAATCCCCCGGTATGAATATATGTTTAATTGGCTATTAGTACTACTCTTGCTCTAGGCTGAGTGTAGCTGCACTCAGAGGTCTTGTGACATCTTTCTGCCTACACTTGCAGTCAGAGGTGTTGTGACATGTTGCTGTATGTGGCTTCATGATCTCTGTGTAGCAAGACACTACATTTGCTACACTTTGTGTATGCTGCCCACCATGAGCCAGAGAGAGCAGGTTCTCTGTCATAAACAGAGGTTAGAATTCATCTGACTTCTCAGAAATCAGGTCATCAAGTTGAACATTAGGCCAAAACTATACTGCCGACACTGACAGAGGTCACATTAACACTGCATGTTATATGTAAGGCTGCGTAGATCAACACAGCAATGCTAACTAGAATTTCACGCTCAATATATGTTTGGTTCCATACATCTATTTACGGGTCTCACGTTGAGCGAGAAAGGGGCATGTATATGAACATCTCCCACAGTCTGTGCTGTAATGAACTTGTCAGTGTTGACTGTACATACATCTCTGCAACAGGGCAGACACTCACTAGGTCCCAGCTAAATATTTGCCTCGCCAATGTTTGACAGCTGAAGTTTAAGGCCTGGTTCATATTGCCAGACACAGAGCAACAAGTTTCCTTCACATTGTTTTGCCAATAACTATCCAGAGTTTCATAACAGACAAGGACCATTGCATAACACTTTGGATATTCATTCCTCTGTAAAGCTATATTTTGCAAGGTGACATAGTTAATCTTTTCATGCCTGGAATGGTTCATATTGGAGATATTTTGTCTGTTTGGCAGTACAATGACCAGTTTGTGGTGACCCAGATATGCAGTGCCCTTTTGAAATATGCCTTTGATGTTTTTTTGTTTCGTCTGAAGGCAGCACATGGACTCATTTTAATTTTCTTTCTCTGGTCGAGGACCTGAAGGGTCTATCTAGATTTACTAACTTTTAGGGGCAAAATACTGGCAAGGATTCAGAATGCACATCTTCATAGGTCCAATAAGCACTGTACTCAGGCAGTATACAGGCAGCAGTATCTGAAGCAAATCACCAGTGACAATTTAGACATCGTAAATTAAGACAAGGTTTGACACTCTGAATGAGTCATAAATTCTCACATTTCCATCAACCCATGGGTATGCCGCCGTTAACAAAATTAATATTCTGTGGAAGCTGGCTAAGCGGCACTATTCCCAAAGAAGAATATAAATACTGCAATAAGGAATATTTTAAGGTAAAGGCTGCGAAATATATCCGCAGCCAAGCTGATGCCACGAATCTCTTGTACTGACGAGATACGCCGACAGATGGCACACTCGGCGAATGAGTGACGTTTCCTGCGGTCAGCGTGATTCTACACGTCACCCTTTTTGTTTTCAATAGCAACCCGTTCGGATCGGCTGTATCACATTACCAATTCGAACACAGCAGTGCCCATTCTTTAGTGTATCCAGTGAAGGAAAGGGGCCCATTTGTGAATGAATTTATCGCTCCTCAAAATCTTAGAATTTAATGTGGCAATATTACGAGCAGATCGGATGGTTGAAAAGGAAGACTTCGTGTAAAAAGTGTTAATCATTTCAAACCTCTAATTCTCCGCTTTCGCAGCCTTCAGTCAACATCGAACGTTGCTACACCGTTATGTCATTTGCACATATATAGGCTATAATGCTCAGATTAACCAGAATGGTCAAAATAAATGTAATCGATTTACACAACTACTCCCCCCACTACACCAATCCAAGCGAAAATGAAACTTTGTGCTTTTAATGAAGTGGGCGGCTCTGAAAAGAGCCTTTTGGATCTCTGAAATGGTTATATCTGTACTGTTCACTTCGCTTTAGCGGCCTTCTCGGTTTTCTTTGGCAGCAGTACGGCCTGAATATTTGGCAGCACTCCGCCCTGAGCGATGGTGACACCGCCCAGCAGCTTGTTCAGCTCTTCGTCGTTGCGCACAGCCAGCTGGAGGTGCCGGGGGATGATGCGGGTTTTCTTGTTGTCCCGAGCTGCGTTCCCAGCCAACTCCAAAATTTCAGCCGTGAGATATTCGAGCACAGCAGCCAAATACACCGGTGCACCAGCACCTACACGCTCGGCATAATTGCCTTTGCGCAGAAGTCGATGTACACGGCCAACAGGAAACTGCAGTCCTGCCCGGGATGACCGAGTTTTAGCCTTGGCCCGCACCTTCCCACCAGTTTTCCCTCGCCCACTCATTGTCGCTTCGGCTCTCTGTGTATGAACCAGTCCCGAAATGAATGCTAGCTGTGATGTGCAATATTTATAAGGTTCTGTATGTCGCCCATTGGCTAACACAGTGGTCTTAGGTTGTCCAATCACGATGGAGAACACTTTGAACAGCGAGAAGGTGTAGGATAGGATACCGCATTCACGCAACAAAGCTATGGGCGTTTCTAAAGGAAAGGAAACATCACACTCGCCTTTTGCCTGACATTCCGCTCCTCTTCCTGGGGCAGGACAGAAAGATGTCATACCTGACATCTTTCCATACCTGACCATTAACCTCAGAAACTGTTTTTTCATACAGCTTAATACATCTAGTGGATCTGGTGGTCAAATTTATCTCTGTATTTAAGTTAGGAGATCCTTATTAAAATGCTTCACTAGTGTAATGTGTATATCAAAGTCAGCCTGATTAAAGATCATAAATATATTTTTGCCAAGCCCAACCCAACTGTAAATGTAGATAAGAGTGTCTATGCTACAAACAGGCTCATTTCATTTTGTATGATTACCTTTTTCATAAAAACTTTAAACAGTAAATGTACTGTTATTTCACACCTTTACCAGGTGTGAAAACTCATCCTCATACAATCTCCTTGTCCAAATACAGACATGTTTAGGGGCCCTGCCAGGTTTGCAACCTCCCTAGCCTATTAGTGAATATTTCTGGGACCCCAGAAGCATATCACTTTTCCCTGCATTAGCAGCGCCACTGAATGTAAAGCAAAATAATTCAAGAACCACTTGTGGCTATTGGTTACAAGGCCTCAATGTGCAATTTAACTACATATTGATCTGTACTTTGAATCTCATCTGCAGTAAATGAGACTGAGAACACAAAAAGGAGGACCTCTGTCTTTGCATATGCTGTTTCTTTGTGAGCCTCAATTTAAAATGGTTTGATATTGAAGATAATGTAGATCTTCAATCTATACAGCCAACATGTGTCACTTTCTGCACTTTAGATGTGGGGAATATTCATGTGACTGTAATGAAGTGCTTTAAAAAAAAGATAAGTTGAAGAGATAGAAAGCTGATGCTAAACTAAGAGGCATAAAGCTTGATAATACAGGCTGCAACACTCAGTTATTCAATACCTGCACAAGAAATATGTCTAAAATGGTAATTAAAGAATGCATACTAGATCAATATGTAGAATCCATGCTGGCTTATGATAGTTTTGTCAAGGACAGGCAATATACTGCACAATTTAATCAGAAAGACCAAAATATTTCATTTCTGTAATATAAACCTATTGTATTTTACAGGCACCCAAGCTAAATAGTGCTGTGCAAGCTCAAAAACACACCAGGTTTGACCATGGCTGAATAAACTGTTGCCTGTGACCAGGCATCCAGAGGACTGACATTTCAGAGGGTAAAATACACCATCACTATTCACAGACCCAGAATCAGGCAAGTGAAAGGGTTCAAGTTTTTTTCTTTTTTTTTTTTTTTTTATTGTCAACAATTTTCATTTGGAAATAAAAGGAGTCATGTGAGGGATGGGGTATACAGTTTGAAATAAAAAATACTAAAAACAAAAACATTTAATCGTTTGTCACAATATTTCATAACATCTCCAACAGTCAGCCAGGACACAAGACAGCATGCGTGTGCCAAGTGCACTCCAAGGGGTTGCAACCCAAAACATTAAATGAAACCATGGAACATAAAAGCACTGACAACTAAATGCCGAATGAAATAATCCAAAAATCCCATTACCTATAAATATGGGAATTATGAATTTTAAAATATTTTTTTAAAAAATAAATCCTGTGTAGAACGGGAATTTGTGCCGAGGTGTCGTCCTTCAGTAAGGTCGGTCCCTGCGATCCTGGCGGTGGTCACCCCTAAGACAGAAAAACAAATGCTTCAGTTACTAAAGCTGCAGAAGGCAACACTATCTATTACAGTTAAGGGGTCTGGATAAATCTCTTCAGATTCTTAGCACGGGCAGCCAGATTTTACTATGCTCAGTCTTAGCCAGCCCAGACAGCCACTCACGCAAACACATTCAGACACAGGGACAGCGATAGAGGTACAACTCCACCTTAAGACAGCTCCTCACCCCTTTTACCACACTCCAATACATACGCAGCCATAGACTGCAGTGTTAATTAGTTGTGATTGTAGCGCTCTGCAGCTCACTCACTTCATGTCCATCATCTTTCCGGGAGGTCCCATGCCTCTCCTTGCTCCTCTACCTCCCATATCGTCCATTGGGGGGGCTCCTCTTCCCCTACCCCCTCCGAAACCACCTCTGTCCATACCACGGCCACCTCTGAATCCACCCCCACGGTCACCACCACCTCGCACCCCTCGGAAGCCTCCAGGGCCACCTGGTCCTCCACGGTCCATGCCTCTGCCACCACGCATGCCAGGACCACCCCTGCCACGGTCACCCCCTATAAAACATGAGACCGCTCCATTAGACCAATTGTTAAACTCCAACATTATTCCAACAAGTGTGTATGCTAAAATTTCACTTAAGGTGAACTCAATTTCTAAAAGTAGAATCCCTCAAGGACTCAAAAACTTTACAACAGGCTACATTAAAGGCTTTAAGTGTTGAAAATATCAGTCCTGAAAATTATGGATGTCATTTCCCCTAAGTACTTTGGGATGTGACACAACTTAAGCAGACTGCAGATTAGGATCCAAGATGAACATCTAAGGACTCAGATATTAAGAGGTTCAAAATAAAAAGCTAAGAAAATTCACACTTTGATATAAGGAATTATATTTTCTTGAAAATATAGCTATAAATTTGAGGAAATTAATTTTGGGTGCATTAATGGTGAAAATAAATTAAAGGTGGAAGCCCTGGCAGAGCTCAAAAGGGGGGGGGGTTTGGGTTTGTTTGGGGGGGGGAAGGGAGGGGGACCGAAGCCCTCAGGTTTGGGGGCCTTGCACTGGTTACATTCCATTCTCCAGGCGAAATTTTGGTTCCCGCAGCTCCTGTAAATACCGCAGTGCATGTGTCAGCACTACATGTGGTTTAGCTTGGAATGATGCAGGTGAAGTAAAGGAAGGGGGATACTCACGCATTGGGGCACTGCCAGTCTCCAGCTCTCTGCTGCATATTGCCTCCTGACGGACCCCCACGGCCCATGCCGCGGGGACCCCCTCGGGGAACAAACCCGCCTCTCTCGCCACCACGGCCCATTCCGCCACGGCCCATCATACCTGTCAGCAGAGGTCAGCAGTGAGCACTATAGACCAACACAGAACCATAACTAACATTACCACAGGACAGAACAGGAGCTGAGGAGGTTGCACGCACCTCCACGACCCATCATACCACGGCCGTCTCTCATGGGCATCCCACCACGCATCATCCCCATCATAGGCTTGCGGCGTGCCATCGATACCTTCAGCTTCTTCCCCTGGAAATCCTTACCTGTAGCACCGAGACAGCAGAGATTATTTAGACAAATGGCCAACTGCACATGCACAAATCATCTGAAGATTTTCTACTAAAAACAACCAGTCAACACTGTGTTACATGACATTTTCAGAACATCTGACAAGCATGTTATTCAGAAATTGAGAGAGTAAGTAACACCACCACCAGCACGAGGATCCTGCTGTTACATAACATTCAGACCAACCCATTTAAGACATTAGCCAGTAATACTTTTCTCAGTCTTGAGAATGTTTAAATCACAAAATGCTTTGTAACCAGATTACTGGTCGTGGTACACAATAGGCCTCACTCACAAAACTGTAAAGTCTTTTTACTTTTGGCCTGGAGAAAGGCACCTCAAAAAATCCAATGTAGCATTAATGAAACACACCACAAAAAGACCTTTGATTCTTTGTGTACCTTTCAGGTATCAGATGAATGCCAACTGTTATTCTGTATCTCAATAAAGAGAACAGTACTGACATAAGTTTTAAGGGGGGAAAAAAAGTGACCACCAAATTGAAAACAGTAAACCCACAACAACCCAAGATGGACATTGATAGTGCAATAGTACAATTACAGTACAAAATAATGTCTAAATGATTGAGGAGACATTCATATGCCCAGTAAACAATCAAAGCTGAGCACACATGCAAGGCCCAAAGTTATTTTAATGAATGCTTATAAAGGGGGTCTGGAGCTCACCATCAAACCATTCAACAGCAGCTCTGGCAGAGGGCGGCTCCTCATAGGAAAGGGTCGCATCACCCTTGGGCTTCCCAGTCTCCTTGTCTGTGTAGATGTTCACAGCAGGCAGACCCGTCCGCTTGTTTATCTGTGGTGCAGAGTCCAGGGTTCAATTCATTAGTCCTCAGCATATGTCATCTTACTCCACAGCACTGCATGACTGATTAATGAGACCAGACAACTAAGAGACAGCAGAGGTTTTACTATTACTGGGCTAGCTACCTTAGCCCATTACTGCCATGCTTACCTTTTTACATATAGTAAGACCTGAACAAAGTGTTTTACATAAAAATACAGCATGTACCCTGATGATTCCACTATGCTTGAAGAACTCTGCCATCTCCTCCAGAGTGGCATTCTCAGTTAGACCAGTGATGTAGATGGTGCTATTCTCTGAGTCGTCCTGCTCCTCGGGCCGGCCTGTTGGAAAATGCAATGGCTCAGTAATGTCTATTAAGATTCAAAACAAACCTGAACTGTACAGGTGGGTGTGGCATCACTGCAACCTCCACTTTGAGGGAGAACAGAGGATTCCCACTGCTGCCCACTGTGCAGTTCACCAGCTGAGACAAGCAGTGTCATTATGAGAGATGGATATAATGTGAGTGATTAGAGTGAATGCTATACATGCATAGAGAAATGCTACACATAGATGCTGCCATGGCCACAATCATCCAACAGCATTAAAACCCTAAAGGAAGAAGCAGGATGTAAGTAACTGGCACTCACCCATATCAGCCTCTGGTCCTGAAGGTCCATGTGAGAGGGGAGGAAAGAGAGAGAGAGGAGGTCAGACCAGTGCCCATCTGTCCTACTACCTTACCACTCTGCTGCTGGTTCATTAACCCAGGAGCTCCCCTGGGCTTCAGCACATTCACCAAGCACAACCCCCACTCTCCAAATTTTCTTAGGAAGGATTTTGTGTAATCAAGTTGGAAAATTGTTTTGTAACACAAAATATTCAAACCCAATTTAATCAGGAAAATTCATGTAAAACACATGACTTTGAAAAATGGATGACCCAGAATTCCAGGGGTTCAAAAACACTCATTTTCCCTGAATGATGAGTCCTTACCACTAAGACAATACCGAAAGCACAATACTGAAAATAAACGATTGTAAATGGAGCAGTGGCAATGGACCAGTAACAAAATGTGAACTGTACATGGTTACCCTTGTGATACCCTTGTGTTGTGGTTAAAACCCACAGGGAATATCCAAAAGGACTGTTAATTTTATTTCCCTATTATAATGAATTGAATGAACCCTTTGACACCCCAAATGCAAAGCCAGCTGCAGGCCTTTGACTATAAAATATCATACACCAACATGAGTAAGTAAATAACAGTTTTAAATGGTTTTGACTGTATTAGTTTTTTTTTTTTTTTTCATCTTTTTAACTAGCCAGTGTAATACTCAATAACTTACCACCGGGCTTAATGAAGCCACCTCTGTCTCCAGCGATGCTGGGGGAAATAAACGGAGAAATGAAGACGTTTTCCCTTAACGAGCCACTTCTGCACCTCAAGCCCAGCCAGCTCGTTAGGGGAGGGGGGTGGCTGTCAAAACCTTGGCTCCCCCAAAAAGTGACAGTCTTTTCTAAAACAGGGGCTTCTGATTGTCATACATGGGAGGTTTACAGTATTTCAGGCCTTCTCTATTGCCATACATTTCTTCCTCAACATGACTGTCCAAACATGGGGTAGATATATACACATGCTAAGGGGAGGAGGGAGGAGGCTCAGCCTTTATTACCATTTGGGGGCAAAATCCCAAGCATTTTAATTTTACATTTTTTTTTTTTTTTTAAATCTCAGATATATTTCAGATGCAGTTCTTATGAACCCCTGATCCTTCAATATGCTAAACAAGGACCTGGGCTCTGTCTGACCAGAGAAACTAAGGCAAACAAAATACACTTCAACACAAGGACTAAATGCCCAGCCCTACAATCCCATAGTACCCTTGTAAATATCCCAAACAGGGCCATGGCCATAGAAACCACACAGGTCTGGAGAAATGCATCTGGAATAATCACATTACAAAAATTACCCATACATGCAGCTTTAGATTTTAAAATAACCATTTACACCATTTTTTTAAAAACTCAGTTACACAATGCATTGCTATTAACAGAATTTACACAATTCTAAAGGACAAGCAAAATGTTTTGTACCACATGTCTTTAAAGGTACTCATTTATAAGTTGACGATTACATTTCTACTTTCATAAGTAGTCATTTTTGATACATGGTGCAGACTTTGTGAGCTCTCAGGCTCTCCCCGTTTAGGTGCAGAAACCACTCTGTCTAAGAGCCCCTCTTGTGATTACGCGGCCAGCTCAGAGCTGTGACTGTAAAAGTATTGCTGTGTAAACATGGCTCTCACTTTGTAACCTGCAGCGTATAAATGTGACAAAGCATGTTAAAAAGATGTTCAAAGAATACTTGACAAAAACATTTGCAATTCCAAATCCCATTTTCCCCCTCCCCCACTCTTACCTGTATAAAGGGGCAAAAGGTGAAAGCATCATACACAGGTGGCACCTTAACTCAACCTTCCATGTAGTTATGCAAATGTGTACAACAGTTAATGCCATTCCCATTTTTTGCTTTATCAAAATATGCATTTTTGAAATGATTAGAAGTGGCTTCAGTTTCACTTCTAAATGACCAAGAGTATCACAAAACAAAATGCATTTTCACCACAAGGCTGAAGACCTGGGTATCAAAATGCTCCTCTACACCAAGACAGGCCTGCTGTGATCAGGCTTTCACCTTTTAGACACAGTTAAACAGTTAACCCCTAAAGTACCAGATACAGGAACCCCTCAGTTGTATTAACATTGACCATTAACCAAAATCGTTCCTGCTGAAATTACACACTACCCATTAACGGTCTACATTTATTACATGCTATGGTTTACTTTTAAGTGCCTACGCATATTTTCAAATATATGTATGACGGGATGATTCATTTTTATACCGACATTGCTGTTTGCGAAGTTGCCACAAAAGGTAGCTAGAGGGGTCCCTAGTAGCTTCTTTTCTAATATTCCCAAAGTGAGGCATGCAGGATGCAACAGTAATTGCCCCTTGGAAAAAAACCTCATCTGGTGGGGAAAAAAGGGAAAGAGCCACACCTCCATGATCTGAAGAGGCCATGACAGCCAACGTGACACAGCATTTGGAGGATGAGGGACTTGCCAGTGCTTTTAAACGGTTTAACTGGAAATGAGTGAGCTGTGCATACTCATGTCTGTGGTGCTATACTGTGGCATCCTGCATGCCGAGGATGAGCTGGAGCAAACACTCACCCTCCCTCTGCACAAAGTTAAACCATTAAACCTGTCTGGGCACCATTACAGCCCTCAGAGTAACACAGATGCTCAAAACATGACAATTGCCTATTAACACCTTACCGCTACTCAAACTATGTTTGCTCCAGGTCTACTGGTACAGCTCCAGATAAGTCATAACCATTTAATGTCCATAACCAATTTTAATCTTACCTCTGGCCATAAGGTGGCAGGGCTGAAAGTGCCGGAGTTACCAAAAGTGACCGGGCAACCATGTAACGGTTACTATAGGTACAATAGGCATCTCCAAGAAACCAGGTAACAGTCACTCATAATGTAGCTATGGTTCTTAAGAGGCTTGGTTTACGTCACTAGCAATAGACTCGTAGTTATTTAGAGACCATATTAAGATTGTAAGAAGTACACATATCATTGTACACATATCACTTCAAGTAATTTAAATTTCTTTGACTTGTGATCTCTGAATAAGATACTTCTGGGATGAGTTCTGAGCTATGGACAGGCCAAGATAAGGTGGTTTCTTTGGGGTGGGGGTGGGGGGGGGGGGGGGGGTTTGGTGCAGCTTTCAGCCCTGTATGACCCATCTTGGTGCCTGCAAAAGAACGGGGTGCGTGAGCGGTAAGAAAGACGGAAACTTACCCCATTCCCCCTCTGCTAGGAGCTCCTCGCATGCCACCGCCACGCATCATCCCGCCCCTGTCGAAACCTCCCCTGTCGAATCCGCCCCTGCCCCGCCCACGGCCCTCGCCTGGGCCACCAAAACCACTCGAATCTGGTCCAGAGTAACCACTGCCCATGCCGTTAGGATGTTCCTGTCTGTAATTACCTGGGTGGAGAATGGTGGGGAGACGGGGAGCTGTCAGCCAGCTATGAAGGCACCATCGCAGTCAAACAAGCCACAAACGATCTACTCATGCTCTCAAATACACATTCCACGTGTACACACACACACTCCACCCCATACATACGTATTACATAAGCACACACAAAAAAGGTGAAGAGAGGCTCCTTACTGTACTGACTGGGTGGCTTGTATTCGCTCTGCTGCCCATAGCTGCCTCCAGCACTGCCCTGCTGGCCATACTGAGCTGCAGGTGGCTGACCGTAGGAGTTGGAGGGGGGCGGGTAGCTGGTGGGCTGTGGCTGGGGCTGCTGTTGGGGCTGCTGGGGAGGTGGGGGTTGCTGCTGGTACCCTCCCTGCTGGCTGTAGGACCCCTGCTGCCCATAGCCTCCCTGCTGGGCCTGGTACCCCCCCTGGGGCTGGGAGTAGGAGCTGGCCTGGGGTTGCTGGGAGTATGAGCTCTGCTCGTAGCTGGAAGGCTGGCTGCTGGCACTGTAGCTGTGTTAAAACACAAGAGGCTTTAAACAGAGGTCACCAATACACTACCTCCAACCCCACAAACAAAGGCACACATTGGGTGGAGGGGGAAACATGTCAAGAAGAATGTTTAATCATGGCAATTAACGCGAGATTAGGGTGATGGACTTCTGGAAAGTGTTGTCCCAGTTAGGTTGGTAGAGGTAATAGTCAGGACTGACAGGGAAATTAAACATGCACTGCATAAGGAGACCTAACTGGTTTCAGAAAAGTATCAAGATTAGCTCCATGATTTGCTCCAAATGTGCCTGATTTAGAGATGATTTAATTGCTGATTTAATTTTGATTTAATTACTAACTCCCTCTGCAGGATGCACCTCCAATTTACAACCAGGAAACACCAGAAATTAATCCACCATGAGTGCTTGATGACTGGCTGCAACGCAGACCACAGAGTGAAAGGGAATCCATGTCTACAATAACCTGCAGTGAAGACCCACCTGCAGGAAGCAGGATTTACCTGGAGGAAGGGTAGGGGCCAGGAGGCTGAGTGTATCCATAACTACTTTGGCTGTATGCTTGGCTATAGGTGGCCATGTTTGCCTGAGGGCTGGGATTCTCCAGGGGCTCATTCAGCTCATGGGCTCTAAAAGTTAAATCTGGCAGTCAGGTTACAAGCTCCAGCTGAGCAAGGAGCAAAAGTGAGCAAAATTAGAATGTTTCATGTGATAACTAGGCCCCTGGCGGGTGGCCCTGAATAAAAAATAAGGTCAAGTAACCCAACAGGTCACAGTGTCCTGTCTGCTGGGGGGGCCTAAGTTTTTAAGATGCTCAAATCCAACCATCTATCATCTGTGAATTCATTAGATAAGCCACTTTGAGAATGATGCATTACCTTGGGGGTGCTGCAGATGCAGGCTGCTGGCTGTATCCTGGGTAGGAGGGCTGGGCTCCATATCCAGACTGTCCACTGTAGGGGGTCTGGCTGGCAGGAGTAGACGTGGCACCAGCAGCAGCCGTGTCATAACCACTAGCACCGTAGCTCTGTACAGGTTGACTATAGCCCTGCTGACTGGCAGGAGCTGCACTGTACCCACCTAATCAGGGAAGGGACACTACTGTCACAGATTGGCACTGTCAAACACTCTGTTACAATGATGTATTAAGTGGCACCCCATTGGTTGCAATCAATTCTGTGATCAAAACAGTCTGCTCACCACACACTACAACCCAAAAAAAAAAAAAAAATCCCTCCACGCAGTAAAAAAAACCATGGTGGAGGAAGAAAAAAAAAAAAAAAAGGTACCCACCCACCAGCTATTGCATCAAGATAATACTATTTACATTTTTCTTATTTTTACAATTAGTAGCTGTTCTACAACATGATTTTTATTGTATGAGGCACTCACCAGAGGCTGGGGGCTGCTGGCCGTAGGAGGATCCATAGGAAGGCTGGGCGTAGCCCCCTGCAGATGCACCTGACTGCGAGTAGGCGGAGTCGGCCGTCTGGCTGTAGGATCCATAGCCCTGCTGCTGACCATAGCCCTGCTGCTACAGAAGGAAATAAAATTTATAGCTAATATACAGTGCAACATGCGAATACTGTTATACATGTTTGCTCTGTGAATATAGTTGCATAGTGCATCATCGAGGTGACCTCACCTGAGCAGTCTGGCCATAGTTCTGTGAGGGTGGAGCTGCATAAGAACCATACCTATGCAGACAGACACACAAAATGTATTAATCAACCATCAAATCCCTAAACACACAAATGATTTCTTCAAAATTAGCATTTTTAATGTTTGTCACTCAAAGCCCTGGATGATGGAACAATTTGTTTTCTTGCTTTTAAAGAGCAAATTAATGTCTTTGTAAAATGTTTAAGCGGAATCAGAAGTCTTACGTGTCAAAAGGCTGGGATAGCCCATGTCAATACATGCCTTTGAGAGTCATAGAACATTCTATGATTACATTTATCAATGTAGTGCTTCAATAACATTCATAAACTGCCAAGGAACGATTACTTGTGAATGGCCACCATTTGACTGTATAGTTGAACAGAAAAACCATCTGAGGCCACTAATTTAAATCTCCAGACAATCAGCACAGCACAAATGCCCTAATACAGGTTATTTATCCAGTCACATTAGGGTTTATAACTTACCCCTGCTGGGCTCCGGACTGGCTGTAGGAATTATAGTCTGAAAAGACAAACAAACCAATTTAACCAGAACATTATTTTCCACTCATTCACTCAAGCAGTCAACACTTTGGAACTGCAATGTAATATTCAAGGTTATCTAAGGAGGATGAATTGTACCAAACTGCACATATTGTACAATTTAAATTAATGCATAAATGCATTAGTTCCCATATCACATCAACATTTCATGTTAAGGCTACGTTTGTATTGAATTACTTCAATGTAATATGCCCATTTAACCTCTACATGGATCCGCATCCAACTAGAATAACTCAAAAATGTGAAAATTCTCTTTTCTATACCCCTGGACATTTCTCACGGATACTTGTTTTTGCCAGTTTGTTTAACCTGATGATGCATGCCTTTCTAAGGGTCATAAACCATTGCCGCCGCCGCCACCACTCATGAAGTTACAATAGTCATTCACTGATATACAAAACACATTGAAGAACATGGGTATGTTACATGCTAAACCAGTTTGTCCTGCTACACATAAGTGTGACTAGTTCCATACGTTAGCAGACACTCTACTCGGTAAAACTATGGCAACCAAACTAGCAAGATAGAATGATTGCTGTCTATCGGAATCTGGACCACGATGGATTGCCGACTATTA